>CM035173.1:77292008-78014461 GCA_020205615.1 Panax quinquefolius | reverse complement strand
TCATGGGTCCCAAATGGAATACCGCCCCGTCCCTGCATTCCAAAGGTTTCAAAGATGCCTTCTACAAATCTGGAGGAACCTAAAACATCAGTAAGGTCATAGTATGCTGCAGAAAATCATCTACGATCACCATGTCTGATGGTGATATACTATGATACCATGATCGCATACCAGCTACCATCGCAAATGGTGGGGTATGATCAATCTGACTAACCGTCAAGAAGACATCTCATGCAGTAGTGTCATAAGACTATCCAGGGGTCAATGCTGAATATCTCTGGACATATATACATATGCATAACAATAACATGCATGATACAATAGATGGAAATATGATATAGGGAATGGAAAACTATGCATACATTCCTAAGTATATCATTATCTAATACATCTCTGTACAGCTAAAATACAGGGAAATGGGGCGAAGCTACCCAACGGCTAACAAAGGCCTATCAAAAGAAATACATCAGAAAAAGTTAATGGTGTCGATGTCCACATCATCGATGCTGTCCACCTGATGTAACTCCTCCTGAGTCACTCGATCTCTATCTATAGGGATGTCAGGCCTATACAAAGGAGGATCTGCGCCGGCAAAACCATATGGGTCATCCGAGGGACCAGCGCCAGAGCTGGAAGGATCAAAAGTATCTACCTCTCCTGGATCTCTCCAACTGCCGCGTCAATTTATCAATTTGTGCCACATGAGTCGGATCTCTGACACAGGCTAGCCAATCCGTCATCATCACAGATCCTGGAACCATATTCCCCATAAACTGTGTGGCGCGGGTCTAAGCTCCAATCGTACGAGGGATCCACCAATGCTGGAACATCTCTTAAGAACAGGGGCCCTCTGACAATGTAAAGCCGTCAATCCCCGTCAATGGGATGTCAATGATGGGTGACTACGAAATAGGCCAATAACGCCTGGCAGGAGGCAGGATCGGCATACGAATCTCTCTTGTAGTGATCCTGATAGCACGTTCTCCTAAATAGAGCTCCCATCCTCCATCTGTGAAGAGAGGAATCCTGCGGGTGGAAATGACGTACTCTACTCCAGTCGGGTACCCATCCTCAAATCCAACTCCCAAATGCTCTCCAGAGTAGGGAATCTATTTGATGACATTAGCTGTCAATAGCTCTAGCTGTAGGCGACAATGAGTGAAACCCTCAGCAACAGGGACCTCCGCTAGTGTGGAATGATGCCATCTCCGTCCTCGTGGATAGGTGTCTAAACCTAACACGCTCACGGAGACGCAACAAGGAAGCCTCTCATGGGCCCAAGGCGCTTGACACAAAGGCAAACAAGCTGGCGCCGTCAGTCAACACTCTTAACCCATACATGGGAAAAGATTAAAGAAACACTCACCAGCGGAAATGGGTAGAATCCTAACCACGCCTCGGTCAAGCCCTGCGATCGCATGCGCATTCCCCTGAGGAAATAGGCAAAGGTGTAGGAACCCCAATCATACTCTCTTATCACGGTCCACGCGTGTCGAGTGGCAATCGATCAAAACGAAGGACACCATAGAGGAATTATCTGCTATAAAGCGACCCCAATGATCATCGAACAATCGTCGAAGAATGCGATCCACGACTCTCACATCATCGGGCATAGGCTCACTCAACGGACCGCTTTCATAGCATCTACGCTCAAAGGACTGTCATGAGCGGTTCTTCCTTGGCGTCTCCGGCTGGAACTCTAACAAGGATTTGGCGGTGGGTGATATCCGCCGCGGTGCGGCACCGCTCCCTCTCAAACTCCATACACGCGATAAACCGCCAATCCATCGGCATCATCATCACATCGCAGTCCAAAGAAATGGAGTGGCGATGCGGTGGAACCACTGCTCGAACAATGCCACGAGGTAACCCGAGGGGACAAAGGCAGGGTAGAATGGAGAAGAACCTCCGAATCCTGACCGTGGACGATCGCTCTATAGTCATCATGCAAGGCCCGATACATAGAGTGGATGCTAAACCAGTTCCTTCAAGGCTGTGTGAAGCCGGGAACCTAGATCAAATGCAGATCAACATCAGACTCCTTGACTCTTCATCAATAGGAAATAAGGAAGATTAAAGATCTAACTTCATACCTCGTTTGCGTGCAGGTATACTAAAGGATGCCTACTCAAGTTACCCAGAAGATCTGGGTTCGCCACTTGAAAACCTGGTAATTCCCTACGGGGAACATGTATAGCAGGAGCAAGAACTTCAAACGGTACATCTTCCTCCTCGTCCTCGGAATTCGGCACCTCAACCCGAATAGGACGTCTTCACCGCCTCCGCCACGACGAGGCATCTCCTGAGAAACAATGAGGCTCTTCAAAAGCCCTCCTCCGTACACGAGAAGTGGTCTCACACGGAACCGCTTTCGGTGATCTAGATCCATAATATCCGGACAAAGAAGTCTCCAAATCACCTCGAAAGCAGGTGTGGTAATTTCGTACCTGAAGTCTTTTTCAAAATGCATTCTATGATTACATGCATGCATGCATTATTTTAACATACATCTACAGTAGAGTTAAAAATGCATGACTACCCAATGCCTACATTTTGGGAAAATTTTGCCATAACCCCTTTGTAAATGGGACTATCCACATGCATATAGGCATGGTAGGTGGCCATTCGTTGCTTTTACTATACTGTCATCCATATACATCCTGTATGTATTCATCACATCACAGTAAAAATCCGTAAGTGTAGTCTAATTACCAGGATTATTTTACTATTCTACCTTTACTCATTTGTCCTCAGATAGGATAAGAAATGATAGTAAAAGGTGCCAATTTGACTGCTTCAAAAGTCAAATTTTTTCACATTATTATGTTCAGCATGGTTTAATACTAACATTTACTATGTTGAATATTTTTTATCAAGTCATATCAGCATGCATATTCACTATTATGTGTCTAAATGCATTTCATGCAATAAGTTATTTTCCAACGGATATAAATTGGAAAAAATACATGTATGTGTTACCGGATGATGAAGAAGAACGCTTGTACGGTGACGAATATCACGAAAAGTTACCCGAACTTCAAAATCAAGAAGAGCTCTCGGTTTCCTTCACTACGTAACTTGAAAATGACTTATGAAAAGCGACCGACCACCTATACATAGGCAAACGGTGTCCTTAAGTCAACTCCGACTCCTTTAGGTACACCGCGGCCCCCTACATGGGGGTCCCACCTCCGGCTCGCTCCGAGTTAGAGTTGCAAAGGAGGTCTCACAAGCTGAAAAGGCCAAATCGGGGAATAAAAATGCTATGCGATTGAAGCGAATAACCTAAAATCCTCGGTTTCTTGTTGGTCGAGTTAAACTCCGTCGTCTCAATGGTATTCGCTTTAAATGAAGGTATCTTATACCAATGAGCTCACCTTTCATAAACCATGCTCTCGTGATACCCACGAAGGTCCGATGCGAAATCATTTGAAGGGTTACAACCCTAAACAATCCCCGGTAAGGGGGTTATTCTGCTGAAACCACAAAATATCAAAACCTCCGACGGGGTTACAAGCCAGAAGTTATCAAACATCTACGTATCCCCATGAAGTCACAACGCAGCATCTTCAAACATCTACGTATCCCCTATGTGAAGTCATAACGCACATCTTTCAAGCATCCACGTATCCCTATGGGTTACAACGCAATGCAACCATTGATACACACATCAATGAAGGTCAAGCGACCTTGACACCATGTTAGCCACGGCAAGTAAACCCATCAAGCAACCTTCCCAATGAGGGCTACAACGTAATGCTACCATTGACACATACATCAATGAAGGTCAAGCAGCCTTGACAATGCATCCAGTAGGGATTTATCCTGTGATACACACATCAGCGAAGATCAGGCAACCCTGATAACAACAAACTGTTGGCAGTAACTCCGAAAGTATGAGGGAACATATTATACACATCCTCAAAACAGACAAAGCCTTATCCCCACAGATCTCTTCCACACAAGAGGTACCTCTATGGAGTATAAGCCAGTGTCTAGGATTTTCGAGACTTTGGTGGTAGTCCTAACGTCCACATCCTTGGAGACTTGGATCACATGTCCAAGCCATCACTGATTGTCATCCCAGCAGGATTACATGACAATCATTCATGCATCATACATTTGCATCATGTTTATCTTGTTTGCATTTCAAGTGTCTAGGATTCTTAATCCTATCCATGCATTGCATTGCATGAATATGATAAAGAGGGGCATCTGTAGACACTTGAAATTTTCTGCACTCTTATTACTAACATTGCAGGAGGGTAGATTTATCTTTTGGAGATAACCCTGTAAGACAGCTTACGTCCATATCGGATACTACCGGAAGTTCAGTTCTAACCCGGAACACAAACCGAGAACATCATCTCAACCCAAAACACACACCGGGAGTGTCATTTTCAATCTCGGAGATAACCCCAAGATATGCAGATCAAAAGACCAGCAACAACACCGGAGAGGACAATCCTGTCTCAGCGATAACACCGCGACGTTCAGTTCCAGTCCCAGAGACAACACTGAGAGTAGCAACCCCATCCTTGGTGATAGCCCCAAGGGATGCCATTGCAGTTTCGGCGATAACCCCGGAAATGCTTGTTTCAAACATGTGCGATTAGCTTCAATCCAGATGACAGTGAGGCATACAAACAAGCAGTCTAATCTCAAATGTAACCTTGAGCAACGTCTACTTTTCTCTTAAACCGGCGATAACCCCGGTGAGGAGTCACAACGTCATCTGTCCACGTCAACAAGATGATATCACGGCATACCAACAAGTAGTCCAATCTCAGCTGTAACCCTGAGCAATGTCTACTTTCAACTCAAAACGGCGATAACCCTGGCAAGGAGTCAAACGTCATCTTGTTCCTTCAAACAATGGCACGTCGTCTCAACACTTCATACATACATACAACAATGTCCCACAAGAGCCGAGGATTGACAATCCCGAGTGACTATTACGTGTGGCAGTACTTTGAATAGAATTTGAAGCTTGAAGACCATGGGCATAGACCCCTCTTCCTGACTTTGTACAACCTCTAATCCATGTCATTACGTAACTCTCAACACAAACGATCCGAAGAAGTACAGATATACTTTTTTTGGATGCTCGGATTGAAGTTCTGCAAATTTAAGCGGATATTACGATTGCAAGACGCCGTCACTACGAGACGACGGGACCCGGTAGCGAGTACAATGCATGCCGCCACAGTGTGTACTATGACCATCGATCTATAAATATAAAATGAGGGGTCAGTCATTTGAAGAGAGAGAGAGAAGGAAAAAGGCGAGGAAGCCCTGTCCATTTTACTCTACATACACATCTTTTGAGTGTTTCCTCTTCTTTAAACACTAGTTAGCTCACATATAGCTACTTTTTATCCTATTGGTGAGTGTTTATCCATTTAAAGTCTAAGAAGTCTACTTTGGCGGCCCACTGTAAGCCTTCTTATATTCTATAAAGCCTCTTTCTCATATATCACACACTGTTGTACACGTTGATAGTCGTGTGAGTGTGTTTTCCTACTTGATCTAGTGGTTTTCATTTCATGCAGATATATATATACTAATATATGTATATATTTAGTATATATGGACTAACATTATCGAGTTATGCCTCGATTGAGCCTGAACTTGACTGGAGCATTTGCTTACTTATATATATATATATATATATATATATATATATATATATATATATAAATTATGTTCGGACTATTCGATGAGCACAGATTTTACATCCTGAGCGTTTAATTGCTTTTGTATATATATATATATATATATATATATATACTATATATATATATATATATATATAGCTGTTGTCGGACATATCGATGAGCCTAGATTTTATATACGAGTGCGTTTACTCGCTTATATATATATATATATACATATATATAATTCTTTTTCGGACATATCCGATAAGCTTAAATTTACATCCTAATGCGTTCTTTGCTTTTATATATATATTTACATTCTGTCGGGCTTGGAGTTTCCTCCGTGGCTTTTTACTGACTTTTTATATTTAAATCTGCTTGGAGTTCACTTTGTGGCGATTGATCGCTTTTATGACTTTATTTACATTTTGTCCCTTTGAGTTTACTTTATGGCGATTGATAGCATTTACTTTTTTATTTACATTTCTGATCCCACATGGAGTTACTTTGTGGTGGTTGATCATGTACATATATATATATATGTATATATATATATATATATATATATTTATCGCTTCTATATATATATAACTTGCTACAGCTTTCTATACAAATTGCAAGATCATGTGAGCTTTAGGAATCATGTGATCACAGAGTTCGATCTCTTGAATCTAGATTCGGTTCCCATGATGGATATTTTTCAATTTTATGCGACTGCATGTACATTATTTCTGATGTCTAAATTTCCTTGGATGGCTGTCATGCCCATGAGGAGTTCGACATTGTTGTATATTATTTTCTCGAGAATGCTTCACATCTCGAAAATAAAAGCAAACAAGCTGAACATTTAACAATAAAATGGAAGTATGAAAAGGTCTCAATTCCTATTGAGCACAGGGTTTGAAAAACCTCTTTACAAAACTTCATTGATATATCTTGGTTAAAACTAAATTTTTCTATAAAATTCAAACCTTGTGTATATAGGTGCGAACGAGGCCTCGTCTTTACTTTCAAATAATTGCACATTGATCCACACACACACACACACACATATAATAATTTCTTTGAAAAGTGGCGGTCACCGTGGTAACAACACGGATGTCTGAAGGTGCCTAACACGTTCCTCCGCATAATCAAGCCCCGAACCCTTAATGAATCTCTTGGTTTCACAGAGATTCGTTTAGCGATGTCAAATCATTTGGTCAATGTGCAAATCTTTTTCTGGTTAACGTTAGTGCAACCGATTAATACACCAATGGCGACTCTTAAAAAGTCAATCGTCGACATTATACATGTCGGACCTTTTTAACTTATTTTTTCAAACAAATCTCACATTAACATGAGAACACCAAAGAACAAGTAACGAAAAGGGACACTCAAAAATCCCAACGTCGACATTGACAAGAGTTGTCTACCTATTTATTTATATATAGTTTGTTGTGTCACCACAAGGCTATATACATTTGAAATGGGATCCTTATTCTAACTAGCAAATCTTTAATTAGATTTTGCCAAACTATATAAGTGAGGGTAATATAGTTTGATGAAAATAGTGGAAGATACCAATTTAAAACAAGGCCTAATTTATTTTGGTAATTAATAAAAGAATGTATGCTAAAATGTTGTTAATTACAAATTCATTTATAGAATTTTACAATGTCTAGATCACTATCACTGCGAAGCATATTAAATGCTATTTAACCGGACCGTAATAAACGGATTGGTTAAGGAAATTGAGAAAAGTTCTCACGGCTGAAAAGCTATCTTATGTCCTTAATATCCCTATCCATGCAATGGTTGCAGACAATGCCTCTGAGGAAGATATTGCTACTTTTAGAAAGTGGCAAGATGATGCACAGTTAGCTCAATGCATCATGCTCGCATCCATAAGTAACAAGCTTCAGCGTCAGCATGAAACTATGGATGCTCCTACTATATTCCTGCACATCATGTAGTTGATGGTGAGGAAAGTAGGACTAATAGATATCAGATATCTAAGGAGCTCTTCCGATCTAGAATGACCGATGACACTACAGTACAGATAAAAGTCCTTAACATAATTAATTTGATTGATCAATTAGGACAACGAGTTTTGTCATGGATGGAGAGTTGAGCCAATATTTGATCTTGCACTCACTCCCGGACTCCTTTCAGTAAAATGTGAAGTTGTTGATGGAGGAGAGCTCAAGTCGAGGCGACATCTAAATGTTTGAGGAAAAAGTGCTACACTGCCATCCATCACTGGTTATCTCCAAGCACCGACCATCTAATGACTTGAGTTTATAAATGTTTTTGTCTTCCTACAACAGAGTGCTAAATGTTTATTTTGCAAATGAACATAATCTGCGTCAAATGATGTGCAACGAGAAAAGGATTTGGGATGACATCAAGTTTGGAGTGGACAATAAAGTAGACTTCTATCTTTGTTTCCTTTTGTTAAAGATGCACGAGGGTGGTGCGTGAATTGAAGAATTATTTGAAAAGTAAGCTTACATGGATATTCTTAGAAATAATGGAATAAGGTTAATATCATGTTACATATAGATATATACTTCTGCGGTTCTAATTTTATTGTCACTCTCTTATTGCCTTTGTAGGGTCGTGGCGTGGTTATACATGTTATTCCAAAAATTGAGAGTGCGGACTCTATACCTAATTTGCACTCAATTATAGCGAAGATCTCGATGGGGTAATTGTTTTTTCTACATCTATTTTCCTTCAAAACAATTTCAATGCTTTTAAGCTAAACTAGTCTTAAGTTAGGTTCTTTCTTGGTAGCGGTTAAAATACTTTGTTATCGAGTTTCTAAAACACCGCTTTCGTGGTAAAGTGACCCTTTTCTTTTATAATTTTCCTATAATATCTTTTATTTTGGAGGTACCCTTTCCGATCTTTTGGGGTCATTTTTATTGTTATTGCTATTCAGGAAGCAGGTAATTCCATATAAGAACCAAAGCTAGGCCTCTCGAGTGCAAGTTCGATCTCATTGTCTTTGAAAGAAATTTAGTTTCACTTGTATTTTTTAATTCATGTTATTTCATAATCAATGCTTGAGACATTTGAAATTGTAAACGAATGATATTATTGGGATGTATTTTGAATGGTTGATACATTTTGGTTTTAAATTTAAATGAGAATTTAGACCTTTTAGCTATATATCATGGCATTGCAGGTGCATTGGTAATATAGGTGAACCACAATTTTTTTTTCTTCATCTACAACATTTTTAAAATGTTGTATAAATTGGTTAAAAACGTTGTCTGATATATTAAATTACAACATTTTTATTCAGAAAACGTTGTAGAATCATACTCCACAACGTTTTTAAGCATCTGCTAATTTATAAAAAATAAATTTACAACATTTTTTTCATAAAAACGTTGTGTAAGGGTGTCAAATAGACAACACTCTTAACCACGACGTTTTTCTGACTGACAACACAACGTTTTTTTCGCGTTGTCTATTTACTGTTTTGTAGTAGTGTAAAATTGTTTAGCATGGCAAACTCCAAGAGATGTTTCATATTGATGAGCCATGGAGTGTATCTCTCTTAATAGTCCCCAAATACTCCAAAAGAGAGATCTCATGAGTGACAATCATGTATACAATGAAATATATGAGACCTGATGATGATCAATCATACTCTGGAGAAGTTCACTATGAGTCAGTGAAAAACATCTTAAAGTACCTAACCAGCACTAAAGATGTGATCATATTCATGGCGGGTCTAAATTAAAACTAGAGGGTTTAACAGACTCAAATTTTTCAGACAGACCAAGACGATAAATCCACTTTAAGGTAAAGCGTTACCTTGAACAGTGGTGCAGTGAATTGGAAAGGTTCCAAATAGCAAAGAGTTGCTAGTTTAGTGATAAAGACAAAGTATATAACTGTAAATGAAGCTGCAAGTTGATTGTTTGGGTGATAAGTTCATTACAGAACTAGGAATAGTTCCTACGTCTCATCTTGGATCTAAACATGTGTTGTAGCACTTTCATTTGATTAGAGGAATCATTGAAAGATGGAAAATCACTATAAAGATAGTGGACTCTCAAGAACAACATTATATATCCATTTACTGAAGCTTATCCAACAGTAGGATAATCGTCACTTAGAGAAGAAGAGTATAAGATACCATGACGACTGACTTTAGTGCTAGTGGGAGATTGAAAGTAGTATGCACACAAGCCAATCATGTTTGATGATAAAGCATATACTTTGTAACAATCTTATTCATTTATTAATACAAAGTATTAATTTATTAAAGGCTTTTAATTATCTACATGATGTTATTTTATAATATGTGATAAACCAATAGTTTTAAGCAATGCTTTTAGAATAATGATGATGATCATTCTAATGAGATCTAAATTCTTAGAAAGCTTAAAACTAAAATAGTTCCCAATCGTTGGATTACTAAATTGGGGATTAGTGAATCCGGATAGATTGGTACATACGTTACTTGCTCATTGGATGAGGATGATTGATCTCATGATTATTTGTGTGGAGACACTAAAACAAGTATGTAGGTGCTTATTAGAGAATAAGTTCAATTTGAGCACGTGGCTCGCTAAGGAATACCTAATGGAGTTTTACTTGCTTCGTCAATAGGAATTCTCAGTAGTGATAGTAAGTCTGAAGTGATCCTTGGACTTGAGATCATCATAGTATCTTGTGTATGATGAGTTATACTTTGACTTATTCCTTAAGACCCTTAGGTTATATCAAAGGGTATGCTTGAGCATAATAAGTTGTACATGGAGATAATGTATGATCAATAAAGAATCTACTACTTCTAGTAAAAGAAGAGAAATGTCCTATGTGATTCGATAAATGACAACTCAGTAGTCCTTGGCCAAGGCAGAATGAAATTAGAAAGGAGTTTCTAATTTGCATTATTTAGAGTTGTGCATTTAAGAGTCGAAATACATATAATTAAATAAAATAAGACTTGATAGTAATTCCATGTCTTATATTTAATTGGGATATTATATGGTGGAAGGATTGAATTGTACGGTAACTATTTACTCAAAGGTTCTTTTATGATTAATGTTGAAATCTATATTATCTGAAAAGTCGTTGATCGCTAGGGAGGCTTATCCCTATTGTAGAATAAATATTATTTATTTAAATAAATTAATAGTTTAATTTATTTATTTAAATAAGATTATAATTGTTCTAATTGATTTATTCACAATCGGTTTAATATGGAGAACCTAAAGGGTCACACCATAAAAGGAAGAATAATTATTTAAGAAGTTAATGGCATAATCATAATAATAAGTTAAATATATTGAATTTAATCTATGATTAATCTATGATGATAGAATAAATTAAATAGCTTAATATTTATTATTTAATATTTTAGAAATATTAAATATAAATTAATAAGAGGAGTCTTATTATTATTACTATTATTATTATTATTATTATTATTATTATTATTATTATTTAATTCCTAAAGGAGTTTGAAAATTAATTAATAAAGGTACTCTCATTTATTCCTAATAAGATTAGGAGGCTAATTAATTAAAAGTTTAATTATTATTCCTAATAAGATTAGGAGCCTAATTAATTAAAAGAGTTTAATTAATTAAAATAAAGCTCAATTTCTTAATTGTTAAGGAGAGTTGCCTACATCTATAAATAAGAGGAGTCTTATTATGGGTGTAGAGTAGTTGTTAACTTTTACAACAGACGTGATTCCAATTGTAGGAGAGTACGTTCTTTTCTATAGAGATAGAAAACTAGGGTTTAGCCAACCACCCTTCTTCTTGAATATTTCTTCTTTCTTGGTGGATCACCTCTAGAGGCCAAACACTTGGGTGGCTAACGTTGATCAAAGGAAGGAACCAAACCCGGTGGATTCAAGTTGAACGCGAAAAAGATTGGAGGTGAACTTGTATCTGAGGAAGCTCGAATCTTCAAGGGTATGATTCTTATTCTTTATCTTTTCGTTTAATTAATAATTACGCATAAAGGATGATCCGAGTATATGGTTTGTAAAATTTTAAAACTTGATTTTTTCACATTTCCGCTTACTTTGTGCAATTTGATTGCGTTCATGAATATTATAAACCTAACAGTGGCATCAGAGCCAAACTTTTATGCAAATTATTAATTATTTTAATTTGATATGTATATTGATATATGTTTAGAACAATTTAATTGGGCATAATTTTGTTGTATAAAAAAAAACGCGAAAACATTTTTTTCGCTGCAGGATCGCGTGGGTTTATAACACTATCATAAGAATCATTCGTTTATATTTAAGGGATCTTAAAGTGCATGTCACATGAATTACCTTTTATAATTATATATATATATTATATAATTATAATACTTAATGTCACGTGAATCACCATGATTTGCTGATTCTGATACCTGTTACTTCTGATGGTAATTCATGTGGATCATTGGTGGATGATTACTAGTTAACAGGAGAAAGTAGGAGGTGATCATATATATAATATATATTAACGTAATATATATTTATATATATAATAATTTTATAATTAAAATAAATATTTATTTTAATCTTAAAATAAAAAGGTTTATTTTAATTTTAAAATTATATTTCATGATAACTAATTAGAGTTGGAATTGGATTCTATGATAATTAATTGGAGTTGAAATTTGGATTCTATGTTTTCTTAAATAAAGGAGTTTATTTAGATATGAAATAAGATTTTATGTTATTCAAAATAAAATAGTTTATTTGTGAATAGGAAAGAGAATCTTAGTTTCCTTAAATAAAGGAGTTTATTTAGATATGAAATAAGATTT
This sequence comes from Panax quinquefolius, assembly GCA_020205615.1. Classification (NCBI taxonomy): domain Eukaryota; kingdom Viridiplantae; phylum Streptophyta; class Magnoliopsida; order Apiales; family Araliaceae; genus Panax; species Panax quinquefolius. The sequence goes on along the minus strand of CM035173.1, from coordinate 78,002,018 downwards.
CATATTATTCAAAACAAAGAGTTTATTTGTGAATAGGAAAGAGAATCAAGGTTTCCTTTAATAAAGGAAGTTTTTTTTACTTGGAATTAGATTCCATAATTAATTAAAATAAATGAGTTTATTACGATTAAAAATTTTGATTAAAATAAAATAGTTTATTTTATTCAAAATTGGATAAATTAAAATAAAAGAGGTTTATTTTGATTTAAATTTGGATTAAAATAAAGGAGTTTATTTTGATTCAAAATTAGATTTTATACTAACTAAATTTGCCCATTAAATGATATCAATATATATATTGAATGTTTATTATTCATGAGATGAATGTTATTTATTGATGCATATGGTGATGTGTATGATAATAAATGAGATTGATTATGAACTATTGACCAATGTGATTAGATTTTATTTTAGTTGGATGCATAATTGTATGAGTTTTATTAAATGGAGTCTGTGTACCTCGTTTTCTCTAATTTTTCCTTAATGTAAATTCTATCTCCCTCCTATGTACTTCCCCTTGACTGCTGATCAATGTTTCTATTTATTTTAAATAGTTTTGTAATAGGAATAGTTAGAATTAATTTTGAAGAATTAGAGATCAAGGAGCAAGGAGCGCTTGAAGACCCGTTTATAATGGAGCCCGGAGTTTAAATGTAATAGTTATATTTAAATTTAATTCTTGCACCCCTAGGTTTGACCTTTTGGTTCACTTGGTGGCTCTAGTGAACCAAACTAGAATAAAAGTCCATAATCAATCCGGGTAGAATATAGTATTCTATATGTGCATGCTTATACTATATATATTATATATTATGCAAACATGCTTCGCATGTTAATTAATATGACGAGTATTATATATATATATATATATATGTGTGTGTGTGCATGCACGCTAAACAAGATGAGATTAACTAATAACAAACCCCTCAAATATTTTATATTAAGTCCTAAGCGTTCAAAGATATTTGGAATATCGAACGTCGCCTTCTAGCATGATAAAATTAATATAGTATTAAATATTTAATATGAGTTTGTTGTGTCACCACAAGGCAAGTATTAAGTATTTAAGATTTTAATTTATCACATTTGATGCTTATAAAGAAAATTGAACAATATTATTTTGTTGTGTCACCACAAGGACAATATTTTTCTTTTTTGAATATATAGAGTGCTAGGTTGGACTTAACTTGGATCATTTTAGTTCGGATGTGCACACACTTGACCATTATGATCTAAGAGGTAAAATACAAGGAGTTGCATAGTTGATGTAATTGACTAGAGTTGTCTACCTATTTATTTATATATAGTTTGTTGTGTCACCACAAGGCTATATATATTTGAAATGAGATCCTTATTCTCACTAGCAAATCTTTAATTAGATTTTGCCAAACTATATAAGTGAGGATAATATAGTTTGATGAAAATAGTGGAAAATACCAATTTAAAACAAGACCTAATTTATTTTGGTAATTAATAAAAGAATGTATGCTAAAATGTTGTTAATTACAAATTCATTTATAGAATTTTACAATGTCTAGATCACTATCACTGTGAAGCATATTAAATGCTATTTAACCGGACCGTATTAAACGGATTGGTTAAGGAAATTGAGAAAAGTTCTCACGGCTGAAAAGCTATCTTATGTCCTTAATACCCCTATCCCTGCAATGGTTGCAGACAATGCCTCTGAGGAAGAGATTGCTACCTTTAGAAAGTGGCAAGATGATGCACAGTTAGCTCAATGCATCATGCTCGCATCCATGAGTAACAAGCTTCAGTGTCAGCATGAAACTATGGATGCTCCTACTATATTCCTGAATATCAAGTAGTTGATGGTGAGGAAAGTAGGACTAATAGATATCAGATATCTAAGGAGCTCTTCCGATCTAGAATAACCGATGACACTACAGTACAGATAAAAGTCCATAACATAATCAATTTGATTGATCAATTAGGACAACGGGTTTTGTCATGGATAGAGAGTTGAGTAAATATTTGATCTTGCACTCACTCCCGGACTCCTTTCACAATTGTTGTGATTTTTTTATATAAACAAGCTAGATATCAGCCTCGCTGATTTGCTTAACATGTTGAAAAATGTTGAGAGTCACTTTCCAATCAAAAAAGACCATGTCTTACTAGTAGGGGCCAAAGGATCTTCTGAAAAGAAGAACGATTCAAAGAAGAACGATTCAAAGAAGATAAATAGAAAGGAAAAAACAAAGGATAATAAGAACAAAACTGATACGAATAGCAAAGGAGTTTGCTTCCACTGCAATAAGCCTGGACACTGGAAAAGAAACTACGAGAAGTAACTTGTAGAGGCTAACCAGAAGAAGCTTAGTGAAGCTTCGGTTACAATACAATTTTGTTCATGATTTAAAATAAATTTTTCTTTAAGTCAAGGTTCTACTTGGGTATTGGATACCGGCTTTGGTTATCATAAATATAGATTTATGAAGGGACCAAGCAGAAGTAGAAAGCTAAACAAAGGAAAAGTAATCTTATGTGTGGGAAATGAAGCAAAGGTTACTACATTAGCCATAGAAACTTATAGTTTAGCAATGCATACGGGCAAGTCTATTAAGCCAATAAGTTGTTATTGTATTCCAGTTCTTGTTAGAAACATTATTTCCATTTTATTATTGGACAATGAAATCATTAGTATTATATTTAAGAACAATTGTTGTTCTATTTATAATAATAATGTTTTGTATGGAACTGAAATATTACTTAATGGATTTTGTATACTTGACTTACGTGAAAATAATTTTACAAATTAAACAAACTAGTATAAGAAAATGAGATGATCATTCAAAGAGTTGAATATGTGTATTTGCTGAAATACAAGTGTGAATTATTTGAAAGGTTCAAAGAATTCAGAAGTGAAATAAATTGGCAAAGTATTAAGATTCTTTGATTAGATCAAGGAATAAATACTTGTGCAATATCTTTCTAGATCATCTCAAATAGTTTTCTCATAATGGACGCCTCCTGATACGCAATAATTGATTGATGCATCTAAAAGGAAAAATCGTACCTTGTTGGACATGGTACGGTCCATAATGATTTTACTGACATTCCAGTATCCTTTTGGGGTCATGCCCTATAAATGGATACATATCTACGAAAAAAGGTAACCTCAAAATCTAGCCCCAAGACTCCATAAAAGTTATGGACAAGGAGGATTCCTAATCTTAAGTATGTTGATAAGGGGTTGTCCAACTTATGTGAAAAGGTTTCAAAGGATAAGCTTGGGATAAGATTTGACAAGTACAGATTTGTGGGACATCTTAAAGTAAGTTTAGGGCATATGTTCTATAATTTGGATATTATTGAATTCTGGACAATTTGTCATCTTTGGCCCGTAGTGCATAGATGGACTGTTGATTGGCATGATTATGACCAGGGATAATTCGGTATAAGTATGACCTGTAATGTTGTAAATGATAAAAGTCCCCATTGGCCCGTAGTGTATTGATGGATAGTTGTTGGCATGATCATGACCATTGATGATTACATGAATATCCTTGGCCCGTAGTGCAGGGATAATTCATGGACGTGATACTAATGAATATCCATGGCCCGTAGGGCAGGGATGATTCGATGATGTGGTATATTTATTAAGCTTAGTTCCAGCGATAAAATTGATGATAAACTTTTTAAATCATAGAAGATGGTAGATGTCATGCTCTACTTGACTCTTCTAATGGATTGCTTGTTCCGCTGCAGTTAAAATTGATGTTTATTGTATTTTATCAGTTTAACACTGTTGAAGCCTAACGATAATTTATTCTGCATTATCTTGGTCATAATATTTCTTATTGGGCTAGTTGAGCTCACCCTTTTACTTTCATTGTTCTTTTCAGGAAATGAGAACGTAGCTGGGACTAGTCGAGGAACGAAGTGATGGTCTGAGATGGTTGTTTTAGTAGTCCTCACTATTTAGTGTGATAATAAATGTAATGAGGATTGAATTTGAGTTTGGATATTGTCTATGAGACAATATTCGTGTAAAAACTCAGCTATGTCTTGTCGTATTTTACACGACAGTTGTATTAATTAAGTTTGTATATGAATTTTGTTCTATGTATTTGGCGACCCAAGATGGGTGATGTATACCTATTTTGGGGGCGCCACACCCAACTTCCGTGAAACACAGTTATCGCGTATTTTAAATTCATTAAGCATGTGAAGTGTGTGTGTGTGTGTATGTGTGTGTGATCCAAATAAATGTGCTCGAAGTGAGTTATTTAGAAGTAGTGTTATGCCTCTTTTGCACCTATATACAAAGGGTTTGACTTATTTGAAAAGTTCAAATTTAATCAAAGAATATAAAAGTGATGTTCTGAAAACATGTTTTCAAACCCTTATGTTCAAATAGGAATTGAGGCCTTTGATACTTCCATTTTATTCTGTATTCGGCTTGATTTGATTTTATTTAAGATGCGAGGCATCTTGAATAGTATATATATGTGTGTGTGTGTGTGTGTCGGACTTCTTATGGGCATGAGAGCTATCAAAGTAAGCCCAAACACCACATGCATGATTTTCACTATTTCAGGGCCTTAAACCCGTATAACTGTTTTAAGGCCCTGAATTTACAAGTACAAAAATTGGCAAGCTAGTTGTATAACAGAAAAGTGTCCATCGTGAGAACTAGATCTAGATCCATTGATGGGATCATAGACTTTGTAGTTCTTAGGCTCACAGGTATCACATAAGCAGCCTGCATAATGAATATACAGAAATAAAATACATAAACATCATAAAACAAAGGATTCATCAGTCAATTCCTTGCATGCGCGTAGCCAAAGCTTCCAGCATCCTCTAAATACAGATCTAGGGTCGCGTGGTTGTTAAATACTTACATAAAACTAGGTAAAAAACTAGATCTATACAGATCATAGCCATTCTAGCTTCCAGGTTCAACTTTCACAAATTTTGAACGAGTTAAAAGCTAGATATGGCTAGATCCACTACAGATCTAGTCAATAAAACTTAAATAATGACTATTTACAAGAAATGAACGGTTAAAACATCAAATCTGATAGATATAAGCTACTAACTATATATATATATATATATATATATATATATATATATATCACTTATATACGTATTAGAGTAAGCAAAAACAGTAGCTATGGCGAAATCTAACAGTTAAGCACAAGAATGACTATCGAGCGGCTGATTATACTATAATTAGGCGTTACTGCGCCGGGTCACCCTTCATGAACTCGGACCGACTTTGCAGCTCCCAGATTACACTATAATCCAATGTTGCAGCGCCAATATCCAGAATTAAAATTTCCAGTTCGTGAATTATGAAGTTTTTCACCAAAAACTTGATTCTATGCCAATAATTATGCCAAAAAAATTATTCCAAATACATATCAATATACATATCAAATCTAAACAATTAATAATTCGCATAAAGGTTTGTCTCTGATATCGCTGTTAGATTTGTAATATTCATGAATACAATCAAATTGCATCAAAGTAAAGCAGAAGCGTAAAAATAGAGTTTTAAAATTTTAAAAACTAATTACTCGGATCATCCTTTATGCGCAATTATTAATTAAATGAAAAGAGATGAAGATTAAATACATACCCCTGTAGAACTAGCTTCCTCAGGTACAAGTTCACCTCCAATCCTTTCCGCGTTCAACTTGAATCCACCGGGTTTGATTCCTTCTTTTAATCAACGTTAGCCATCCAAATGTTTGGCCTCTAGAGGTGATCCACCAAGGAAGAAGAAGTATTCAAGAATATAAGTGTTTGAAAAAACCCTAATTTTTCTATCTCTATAGAAAATACGTACTCTCTCAACTCTTGAAAAAATCATTCACGTATGTTGTGAAAACATCAACCCTCACCAATAATAAGACTCCTCTTATTTATAGATGTAGCCAACCTTCCTTAACAATTAAGGAATTGAATTTTATTTTAATTAATTAAACTCATTTAATTAATTAGGTTCGCAATATTATTAGGAATAATTAATTAAACTCTTTTAATTAATTAGCCTCCTAATCTTATTAGGAATATATGAGAGTATTTTTATTAATTAATTCTCAAACTCCTTTAAATTAAATTAAATAATAATAATAATAATAATAATAATAATAATAAGACTCCTTTTATTAATTTATATTTAATATTTCCAAAATATTAAATAATAAATATTAAGCTATTTAATTTATTCTATCACCATAGATTTAATTAAATACACTTAACTTATTATTAAAATTATGTCATTTACTTCTTAAATAAATATTTTTCCTTTTATGGTGTGACCCTTTAAGTTCTCTATATTAAATCGGTTGTGAATAAATCAATTAGAAAAATTCTAATCTTATTTAAATAAATAAATTAATTTAATAATTTATTGAAATAAATAACATTTATTCTACAATAAGGATAAGCCTCCTTAGCGATCAACGACTTTCCAGATAATATAGATTTCAACATTATTCATAAAAGAATATTTGAGTAAATAGTTATCGTACAATTCAATTCTTCCACCTTACAATGTCTCAATTAAATATAAGACATGGAATTACTGTCAAGTCTTATTTTATTTAATTCTATGTATTTCAATTCTTAAATGCACAACTCTAAATAATATAAATTAGAAACTCCTTTCTAATTTCATTCTGCCTTGGCCAATGACTACCGGGTTATCATTTATCGAATCACATAGGACATTTCTCTTCTTTTACTTAAAGCGGTAGATTCTTTGTTGATCATTCATTATCTCCATGCAGAACTTATTATACCCAAGTGTGACACCCCAAAATAGGTCCACACAACCCATTCTAGGTCGCCAGATACACGGTACAAAATTCAAATACAAACTTCATTTATACAGTTGTTGAACTGTCGTACAAAATAAAAACAACACATAAGCTGTGAGTTTCAATACAAATATTGTTACGTATATAATACGATAATATTCATACTCAAATTATTACAATGCCATGTAAAGTACAACAGCAAATATTTCAAGTCTCCAAAGGGACACGAGAAGATTTATGTTCTTCTCATTCTAATAGAGTGAATTTTTTACGCTTCCAAAGTTGGGTTCTCATCACCCTATTGGTGTTCACCAAAATCAATTATTAAGTGACGTATAATATACGACACACCCTTCTTAGGTCCTTAATACAATTATATATTGCATGTCATGTAGTTTTATAATGTATTGAGAAAATTCCACAGTCTCGGACCATCATACTATTCCCCTATTATCCCCGCTCAACCCAGCTACACTCTTAATACCTGAAAGGAATTGTGAAGCAAAAGGTGAGCACAAATTGTGACAATCCAGAATTTTATTTATAATTTCAAATATTTATTGAATTAAATAAATATTTTTAATTGATGTGTTTGTTGTTTAGTAGATATTTGTTGGATTATTTATTAGTAAGTAAATAATTCATGAGTTATAGAAATTAACTTAATTAAGATAAATGAGTGATAAATTAAATTTACGAGATAATACTCTAATTTAACTCAATAACTAAATTAGAGAGTTGTTAAGGATTATATGTTTTGTTATAATGTTATTTAATTTGATTTTTGTAATTAAAGTGATGTGTTAATTTATTAAATAAAATTATAATTATAATGAAAATTATAATTTTATTGGATTAGTTTATGTGGTAAATGGATTTAATAAATTGTTGTTAGATTTAATTTAATTTGAATATGAAAATTTATTTAAATAAAATGTGACAATAAATATGACTTATGAAAATAGATTAAAAGAGTTTTAATTTGGTTTTACCAAATAAAGTCTTAGAGCTTTTAAATTCTTATTCCAATCTTGTTTTGCCAAACAAGGCTTAAGGAATGATTAAGTCATTATTTTAATTGGTTTTGCCAAACAAAGCCTTATGACTTTTGAATTAAAAAAAATTAATAATAAAATATAATATAATAAATATTACATAATTAGTATATTTATTATTATGACTGTTTTATACGTTTTATGTTTATTCTTGGATCTATTTTATTTTACGTAAGAAGTTTTGGCCTAAGCTTGAGAAGGGAGGAAGAACAAAGAATACGTGAGAAATTGAGAGAAAAAGAGAAGAAATCCTTTGTTAAATTGAGAAGAATATGCTTTGTGAGAATCAAAGGAAGAAACAAGAAGATTGTTTAAACTTTATGGATTATCAAAGGTAATAACCTAGCCCTAAAACTCTAGTTTTTGATTTCTTGAGTTTTTCTTTATAAATGATTTTTAGTGGAGGATTTGTCAAGAAATTGGATTATATATATTCTTAGATATGTATAATTTATTCTATAATTGAGTTTTCAGTAATATGGGTTATATTATGATATATTATGAGTTATATGGTTGTTCTAGCAATTCAATCCATGTAATTTTGATAAACAAGAGGAATTTTGTTCATAATGATTTTCTATGAATTAATTTCTAAAAAATGGCTTTTGAAACTATCAAATTGATGTTTGGTTATGATTTATTGTTGAAATTGATCATGTTTTATGTTAGTATATTAAGAAAATGAGTTATCACAATTGGAATTACTTGAATTGGTTTAAAAACGAATTCACAGTGAAGAATTTTGCTATGAATGTCAAAAGAAGAGGAAATAAGAGAAATAATGAAATTAAAGTTTGTAATCTTTGATGTTTATGGTGTTTATGTGGTTAGAAACGTGTTAGAAACATTAGTTTATGTTTTTGTAAACCTATTACACCTTGGGTAGGTTGGTATGGTTGTTAGAAAGGAGTTTATAGGCCTAATTTGGCTTTCTGTAGTGTTTGGGATGAAAATTTACGAACTAGCAGAAGGGACCCCCGCCTCGGCGGGCTCCCCTAGTGTAAAAACTCCTGCCGGGTAGTCTGCCTAGCCAATTTTTGGGAAAAAAATTACATAACATGTTTTACTAAAACGAGCATACCGTTTTCATACGAACTCCGATTGAGGTGATTCAAGATGATCCGGAACGAGGACGAGTAGACCTACAACTTTTGTTCTTTAAGTTTTTCAATTTGATGTCGGTAACAGTGGTCAAAATGGTCATCTTTAGGACTGTTATGTTTTTGGGGGCAATCGGAGGGCGTCGGGCATGCACGTATGCATGTGTAATGCTTCTAATGATAAAAGATATTGTTCTAAGTTATAAAACATGAATGTTAGTAAACATAATGATTCTTAACATTAATAAATAATGTATTAGATAAGTTGTAGAAGCATAGTAAGCATACACAAGATAGACAAATCGGGCGTGTGACGAATAAACGTCGAAACGCAGTGATAAGTGTTAATGAACATAAAAAATGTTTTAAGTCAAATGAAATGAATATTATAAAATATGAAATGGGTTTAATATAAAACCAATAATGATTCCTAGCAAGATTTAAACACTTGATTGAATTTCAAATATTACATAAGTAGAAAAGTTAACACAATCTAATTGAACATTGTGTGCTAATTAACAGGAAGGATTATGAGATTTGGAGTAGAGTTTACATTACAATTACTATGTGTTGTTATGTGACTAATAGTTGATGTGTATGATTATATAATTGTGTAGGGCACGTGAAGTGTAGATAAGTGTAAGCTGTTAAACTGTTATTGGTAAACAACGATCAAGGCAAGTCTTTCAGTTCCTATTTGTTATGTGAACTTGATGATGAGCTGTTATAAATATTTGTTGCAAAGAGCATGATGTGTTCTATATATATTGAAAGTATGAAATGTTAAAGTCAATTTATGACTACGTTGATTGAATAATGAATGTTAATTGAGTAAGGAACTCAATCTTTGTACTTGTTATATGAAATTCATCGTGTAAGTTATGTTAGTACAATGTTTATGAGATATATGTTGAGCATGTTATTATGTGCTATGTGATGCATGAAAACTGTTAGATTTTGCTGGGCTGTCGAGCTCAACCTTGCAAATAACCACTTTTGCAGGTTAAAGATTTAAGGTAAAGTTATGTGCTACTTGAAAGATATAAATCAGATGTGATACTTGAAGATTTATATACTTTGGCTGAGTTTGTGACACCCCCAAATTTAGGTACCTCATTCCCACAAGACTTGGTGTTTACTTTCCATTCATTCATACTATCTACCCAAATAAAATAACATTTAAACCATAAATCCTCCCTTTAAAAGGGTTACATCATTAAATATAAAAATATCCCAGGTTGTCTAACCTTAAACATCATTTAAGTGCGAAAATAAAATAGTTATATCACATCATTAGATAAAAGTTTATCATCACAACTATAAATGAAATTACAAGTCTTTATCACTTGTACATTTTTCCCTTTCCTTTGCTATTTGAAGGCTCATCTACCTTCTCAACTTTACCTGCAAAAATTATATTTATGCAATAGTGAGCAAAATAATTGCTCATTAGATATAACAATAAAGCAACAGAAGAATTATAACTGCCAATAAATGGCTCATCAATACTGAATGGTACTCCATCAATGATAATCAACAACGAGAATCAAAATAAGAAATCTGTCTGAGGGTCATAAGACCACAAACTATGTCCACGGTTACAAATAATCTTTCAACCTTAACCTTAACAGTTATACTGTAGGGACTTCACGTACTTAGGGGGATTAGCCCTTCGTACCATGTATTGTGCATAAACATCTAAACGCATTGCGTATCCCCTATAATAGGGTTGTTCTCCTCAGTTTTAGAGTATAAGTCCGCACCAAAGAAAGTTTGGTTTGGATAAGCTTTCAAGGGTAATTTAAAGTTTAATGATCATCAACTGGAGGACTAGTTGAATCAATAAGGTTTGATAGCACAACAATTGTTTACTAACAACTTAACATAGAACAATTGAGAATCATAGGTGAACTGGTTATATATATCAAACTCATGCTTGAAAATAACTAGAGAGCATAAGTATTGAACAAAATGAATAAAATGATAAACCATTGCTTGAACAATAATAAGCTAGGTCTATGATCTTGTCAAATTAGAAATTTAGTTACTGAATATACACTAATTGATAGCAAGCTGGAAACTAAAACTTGCACAACATGGTAACAACTCATACAAAGTAATAAAACAGCTCAATAATAGAGACGAGAGTTCAAAAACTGCATTCATTACACAGGAATAGAACTTAAGAAACTTGCTTAACTATAAACAAGTTAGAATGAATCGACCATAATAAGAATTCAAATAAAATTAGAGTTAAAGCTTGCTCAAATGAAATTTAGAAACAAATGACTTGTTCAATAACAGTTTAAGATAGGAAACTTGCTCAATCATAAGAATAAAGTTACACAATGTAATAATAGAACTAGCTCAACGAAAGTGTAGAGTTAGAAAACTTGCCTCGAGCGTAAGCTATAATATTAAAACTCACGTTCACCTACACATAGTATTAAAACCATAATATCTCTTAGATATACTAACATTCAATTTTTCAACATAACACTCATTTCTAATTAGACTTGTTAATTTAGTACAAGTCTTATGCTACTAAAATTTATGATTTATTTGTACAGAAAATATCGGGTTATTACATTCACCCTCCCTTATAAAGATTTCGTCCCCGGAATCACCGTTTTAAAACCCATACATACCAAGGTATCAAGCATACCCAGTCATTGCAAGAAGGTCTCGATCAAATTTGATCAAACTGATCTTTAACTATTCACATAAAGCTTGTCTTTCTGATTAAACGGAAATTTGATTTCTAAAAGAATTCAAATTCCTTCTTAAAAGATTCTTTATAAAATAATTTATTATTTATAGTAAAATCATATATAAGAAATTAAAAGTTATATGAAAAGTACACAGAGTTCCATTGCGGTACCGCCATCGAATCCTAGATCGTCATGTTTGAAGACCCGTGCAGTGAGATTTTGTCTTGCTTCTTCTTGGATGAAGTTAATCTGTGATTGCCAAAGTTCTACCACTTTTCCCCATGTTCACGCTTTTCTACGCCTCCGTCCTCCTTTTCTACGATCTTTCACCTTATGCTCCTTTGATCCGCACAGAAAACACCAACTAATCGTTCTAGGATTGGGGCAGTTGGGAGAGATATGGCCCTCCTGCCCGCATTTGAAACATGCAAATTTACCTTTCAGACATCCCCCCGAATGGTTCTTTCCACAATTCCCACATTGCACCACCGACTTCTTCTTTACACCTTCTTGCTTCACCTGCACACCCCCAAAGTTGTTCCCCTTCCTCTTTTCACCCCTATTCCCACTGTTTGTTTCCACCTTCCCAGCTCCCTCAACCTTACCCTTATTCCTTCTTTCCTTGTTGTAGAGGCTCATGGCCTCACTTCCCTCCTTAGCAATAATTACTTTCTCCATGAGTGCTGCAAATGTAGGGATCTGCAACACTGCCACCTTGTTGTAGAGCCAGAGTTTTAATCCCAGCTCAAACTTTCTTGCTTTTCTAGCCTCCGTATCAACTTGATGCGGGGCAAACCTAGCCAACTCATTAAATTTTTCGGCATATTCCGCAACAGTCATATTCTCCTGTTTTAATTCAAGAAATTTTACCTCAATCCTAGCTTGCATACTAGATGAAAAATAGTTTTTGAAAAATAGAGTTTAAACCTTTCCCAAACAACTACACCTGCTCTTGCCCTTGCCTGATTTGCTTCCCACCAAATATTTGCCTCACCCTTCATCATGTAGGTGGCAAAAGCGATCTTTTGCCCCTCAGCTAACCTAGCTATTACAAACTCCTTTTCGATTTCCTTAACCCAAGTTTGGGCTTCTATAGGGTCAGTTGTACCTCTAAATTCGGGCGGTCCTACAGCCTTGAAGTCCTTAAAGTTTGCCAAGCGGTTGTCCTGCTGGTTCCCTGTGGCTGGCATTCTTTGTTGCATGGCCTGAGCTACCATGTTTGCAAATTGCTGCATTGGATCTGGTTGTTGTCCACCAACGTTATTAACAGATTCTTCTGCCCTTTGATATCTAGTTTGTTGTCTTGGCGGCATTATCTGGTTAAATAAAACATAATTTAACTTACATTCTAAACCTTATCACATAAGTTTGATATATTAAATATGTTTCATAACTCAAACATATGTTCGTTTTCATTAGTTCCAAGTAATTTACATAACATAGCCCATACTGCTATCCCTTTGTGACCACAAAAGTCGAGATTTACAGCTTTGACCCATACAAAAGTTGAAAATATTACATTACACAAACATACCTATTACACATATTATATTAAACAGACCTACACCACAGAACCTATACTACCTATTCACTACGCCTTTTTCTTGATCTTGGACAACCTTTTGCCTGATGACCTTCTATCCCACGAATAAAACAGACACATTGCTTTGGATTGGGACACTGAGGAGAGAAATGTCCCTCATATCCGCAATTGTAGCAAACATTCTCCCCTTTCCTGCACACACCTTCATGCTCCTTATCACAATTTGCACACCTTTCTATTCGGTTAAAGTTTCCATGATTGTTATCAGGATTTCCTATATCACGATCTTTTATTTTTCTTTTTCCCTTCTTGTTCTTGGAAACCATTTCACCCAGCTTGTTGCTTTTAGCTCCCATTTGGTCAATTTGGATTTTAAGCTTATCCTGTTCTTCCATTGTTTCAATTAATGCTTTCCGTAATTAACTATTTAATTGTTTTTCTATTTCCCACAGCTGTTCCAAAGAGGAAACTCGGTCCATGATTACGCACTTGGTTGATGCTTGATCGGCTCAACTTCAAATGTCTGAATCACTATCGGTTAGTTCCACCATTTCCGGATCTGGTACGACATTTTCCACAATAACCACCTCATCGAGGTTGCTTTCACTTTGAGCCATTATTTCAGCTATTGGCTTTGATATCGACTCTTTCTTTACGATCCGAGGGTATCCTAATCCTTTTTCACCTGACATTTACACACATAAATTATCCTGATTAGCATATAATATATACACAACACATAATGGTTTTATATAAGTTATCTTTTAGTTTATTTGACGATGAATTTATCCGATTCATCTATTTTTAAACTCTATATGAGTTATTTATATTTTTAACGTTTCCCTCTGTTCTAAGGTTATAGCCTGATATGTGCATCCATGAAATTAGACATGTTGCGAACTAGTCAAGCATGGTTTCGAAAGGATTTCTAATGAGGTAAAAACTATGTTGAATTGAAATACATGGGCAAGACAACTCGAGCATGTATAGTTAAGGGTTATTAACCTTATTATGTGATATAATGCTTAGCCATGGATAGTTTGTTGAAAAGTGGTCTTTTTGGCTTTGTTAATAAAGTTTTTCCTAAAAACAAAACCATAGTATTAAGAGAATCTTTGAATGGCTATAGAGGGAGACCAAACATATTCATAAATAGCACGTCATGTATGATTATGCAAGGGTTATCCGAAATTTTATCGGATGTGCAAGTCTGGCCTAGCTTCTACATGGCAGTCTTGGTTTGCACCAGGAGTAGCGCGGCCGCGCAAGCTTGCAGTGAGATCTATTTTCTGCTTTTAGTTTGAAGGTGTTTGCATGTTTGAAGTGTTACTCTAGCATGTATTATATGATCAGTATATATCCAATATGTTAAGAAGCATGCTAGGTGATTGGAGTGAATGTTTAATAAAGTGATTATAGAATTTCATATGATAAAATCCAACAAGTATTTGCAAACCATAAAACAACGATAAGAGACTGTGTTATTTGACTTCTTGGTGACTTATAAACTGATTTGGTATTAAGTATGCAAGGTGTGGAATGAAGTATGTATACAATTACAACTAAGTTAGACGTATGTGTACGTTTAAACTTACCTATAAGAGTTTTAAATGTGTCAACACATAACGAGTCAAGTGTGTGATAGACATAAACGTTGATGTCAAGAATGAGTGGTTAAGGTATACCTATACATACCTAGCTATTCTAAGAGTATGATGAGAAAGTGAAATGTAGGTTTTACAAACCTAGTTAGAAAACAATGTAACATTGTTCTTATATTAAAAGTGTAAGAACCCGAATTTTCAGAAAATATTAAAATAAAAATATAGTAGATAAAATTCTTAAGGCATGTGAAGGGTTGAAATAAAAATATTTAATATGTTATATGGTATGTGGTATGGTATTACATAGGGTAATATGCGCTATGTAATAAGAGTGGTTGTGTTTAATAAATATATATCCTTATTATATATTTGTTAGAAATTGTAGAGATGAATTAACAAGATGGATAATGTTTTATCTATTGATGTTAAATAATTTATGTGAAATTTTTTTAATAGTAAGTTGGTGACATTAAAATATCTTTGATAATCACCAATTTCTTGAGTATTTGTATGAGTGTGTATCAAGTCTAAGGTAATGCAATCATACTCTTTAATGGTTGACGTATAGAAGCTGGGTTAAACAATTCTTTCAGAGAGCGGAGGTATATATGAATTAGTAACTGATCTAACTCACTGTGAAAACATTGTAGACGAGACGGAAACTAATTTGTTGGTTGTTTGTGGGAAACCACTCAGTGTACTATATTGAATACTATTAAAGACTCGATGTATGCTAGGTTTAGACTTGTATATATGTACTAGTAACTGGTATGATGTAATATGAGTTTTAGTTAGTGCTTAAGCTATCCATGGATAGATTGAGATAGTAAAGCATAGATTAGTTAATTTCGAGAATTAACTAACAAGTTTAAATAATTGTTAATTTATATTAAATTGGAAGTTATATTATGGAATAATATAATTTGAATATTAAAGCTTTAATTGACTATAGTGATGTAGTAAGGGTTTGAAGAATCACTTAAGTAAATAGTGAGTTAATACACGTGTGGAATATGTGATTATAGTAGTTGCCTTTGTAAATATTACTTGTCATGATATTATTTTAAATATAAAGGATTAATTCACTTACAAAAGATGATGAATTAATATATGTGTTTAGCATAAGAGAAGGAAAGAAATATGTTAATTATTAATTTGATATTTTAAAAATATTACATAGTTTTGTAATATTTGAAAGATAAGTGATTAATGAAAGAAAATACCAATATAATTATAAATGAATATTGGTTAGAGATTAAGGGATTAGATTAACACTTAAGGTGTGGTGATTATAAAGATGGAAAGAGTTGTCTTGGGACAATCAAATAATTATACGTGTAGTGTATAATTTAAATAATTAATAGAGTAAATATTAATTATTCTAAGTGTAAAGGTTGTACATATTATGAGTATGTAATTATTTAAGGAAGCTAAATAATTTAGCATTATGATGAAGTGTGACATTTAATTGGGACTAATGATATGAGGTATCAAGCTTACAGTGAAATCATATGTAACTTTTAATACATAAATGATTAAATATCTGTGTATTCTAGAAATTGAGAAAGGAATTAAATGTTTAAATAAACATTCATATTAAATAAGGTATAATGTGATTATGTGAGTAGCAGAAATAATTATGGAAGTACTCAGATAATAATACCTGACTGCGATATTTTATTACATGTATTTAATGTACATGGATTATATGATGTGAGTATAAAGTTTATCTTTAAATTCCTAATATGGTAACAATTGTACATTAAAATTACATTTTGAGAATTAAAGGAACCAAACTAAGCTTTAGTTGCTGAGAATTAGCCTTGTCCCAAAATGAATGACCCTTCTAGTACATGAATAGTAGCATATTTCTTCTTTACGTAACTTTTAAGTTGTGATTAAAGGCTAAGTAGTAGAGCTGATGATGGAGGAAGGTAGAGTTGGTAACCAACTCTTCTAAATCCATTGGCTTCTTCTTCCTCCCCTTGAATTAATTCATTGTGCAAAGTCAGTGACTTAGTACTAGAATTGGTAATAAATAAAGCTCCTTCTTCTTATTTACGTTGGTTTAAGTTGTCTGAGAAATAGCTAAGGAGAGTTGATAGAATTGAGAGCAACTAGAGGTTTGAAGAGCTCAAGTTAGCATATTCAAGCATCAAGAGGTAATAATTCTAAGTTACATGCTCTTGATTTCCTAAGTTTTGCATTTCCTTAGTAATGTCATGAAAAAGACACTTTTAAGCCACAAATTTGATGGCTAAGTATTGATGTAATCCATGAATTGTTGTTAGATGTTGTTAATATAGTTCAATACGAAAACAACGGAAGTTAAACGAACCTAATTGGTTGAGAAACGAATTCGTGGCGAACGAATTCGCTAAACTCTTCAAAAACATGAAAATTTAGTATGAATATGAGTTTTGGATTAATATTTAGGTTAGTTAATGTGTTTAAAGTGTTATAATTACTCTGTAGATGGGTAGCTAAGAGTTTAACGAGTCCAACGAATCGAAAACCAACTAATTTGGACCTAAAATGAAGAAGTTATGAAGTTTTGAAGTAAAAACATTTAGGAAACTGTTATCTGTGCAAACCATCGCGCGGGCGCACGGCCCATGCACACGGGCGCACTGCTGGGGCTGGGCTATGGCGCAGGCGTGTGGTAATGGTAAGGAAAAGGGGCGCGGTCGTGCCCCATATGTTATGATTGTGACTGCTATGACCTATTTTGGTAAAATGGCCATTACTTTCTCATACGAACTCTGATTGAGGTGATTCAAGATGATCCGGAACAAGGACGAATAGACCTACAACCTTTGTTCTTTAAGTGTTTCAATTTGAAGTCGTTAAGAAGGGTCAAAATAGTCATTTTGGTTACTATTATGTATTCGGAGGCGATCAGAGGGCGTCGAACGAGCACATACGCAAGTATAGTGCTCCCGACGATGGAATATATTATTCTAAGTGATATAACATGAAAATGCATGATAATGGACATGTCATATGGCTAAGATTAGTTTACTCATAATGGAATGCTTAAACAATGATTTCTAAAAGAAAAGTTAAAGTTTTGAGAAACGGAAGTTGATGAACTTGGTGTCCTTTGAGTTCCGACCTTGGAAACATGTGAATGTGGTCTAGTTATGTACGCGGATGGATAACGAATGTGAGACCCCAAATTTTATGAATAAAGATTTAAATTTCTCGATATATTTTTTTTGAATATTATGGTGTGGATTTGATATAATGTTATAGTTGTGGATAATATTTATAAATTTTGCAAAGTATGCAAGTTGTTATAAAATATTCTTTTTGTCGGGGAATATCCTTACGACGGCACAATCATTGCATAGTAGCACACGGTATTGATTATTGATGCTTACGTAAGAAGTCACTCAGTTATACTCAATTATTGCTACAGTAATTGCTGCATCATATCTCTCATATTATTGATTCGATTATTGTCACAGTATCATCTGCATATTATTTATATATTATTAAATCAATAATTGAGACGATAAAGTTATTCATATTATTAAATTGTAATATTTACAATGTCTAGAAGTACTGTCAAGGAGATGTTTGGTCATCTAATTGCGCGCCAATAAGGAGAAATCCTTATCGGAAAGCCCCCTCTTTCCTGGGAATGACCTGGTTGTTAAATATTGTGAATTATAATATTAATGATGCATAAGATTGTGTTGATTAAAGATGAAATTGATAGTTCCATTGTGTTGGAATTATTAGTGTTAGTGAAAATTGACATTTATTCCGATGATAATTGATGTCTGGGGGTTATATTGATAAATCGGGTAATTAATCAGATAAATGAGCAATTAATTGCTACTAATTCACATGCTTATATAACTATTTGTTCACTTGTGTGTACTATTGAATCACATTTTTGTACTATTAGGGGAGTTGGTGCAAGATTGATAATACTTGCATGACTAAGTTAAAAATGGAGGTACTATACTGTAATTCGTATTTTCACATGATTATAACTATTGATTCACATGATTGAACTATTGATTCACATTATTTACTATTAGGGGAGGTGGTGCAAGTTTGATAATACTTGCAGGACTAAATTAGAAATGAAAGAAAAGTTGAAGGTATTGTACTGTAATATTTCGAGCCCCAAAACGTGCAATTATCGAAACTATATTTTCCTATAAATAGAAGCTCATTCTTCCTTCATTTCTCACCAATTCACTAAAACTTTAGAGCAATTATTATAGAGAGAAAGAAGAAGAGAAGTCTGTTGCCTCTCTACTCCAGTATCCAGTTTCTTTCTAAGGTAAGGGGTATTATTTCTTTCGTATTCATGAAGAGAGCTATTGTTATTCCATTCCTTATTATTTTGTTGGAATAATCTGTCTATCCGAAGTACCGCATACATGGTGAAATTCTTCTATTATTCCATTCTTTATTATTACATTGGAATATCACATGCTTGGTATGTATTACGCTTTGACTGGTTCCATTAATTATTATTACATTGGAATAACACATGCATGTGTATCTATCGCATGCATGGTGATTTCTATTGTTATTCTATTCTTTATTATTACATTGGAATATCACATACCGGTGCGTATTACGCTGACACAGTTCTATTATTTATTATTACTCAGTTGGAATAACACATGCATGCGATCTACATCGCGTGCGTAGTGATTTACATTGTTATTCCATTCTTTATTATTACATTGGAATATCATATACGCCGATGCGTATTACGTCTAACTTTGGTTACATTATTTATTATTACATTGGAATAACATGTCTATGTGGATTACCACATGCATGGTGAATGATCCATCATATTCATTCCTTATTAAATTATGAAAATGATGCATTTACGTGGATTACTGCATGGCGTTTAAAATCCGTTTACTTGATTTAAGTAATTTTTCTGGACATTCAAAAATTCTGGAAAAATTTGGGAGGATATTATGATAAGTTTTCTAACATCTCCAAGTGGAATCACTAAAAGAGGAGTTGTAGATTTTTGTATGGACTATTTTTAACAAAGCATGAAAAAATGAAAAAAAAAGAGAAAAAGCTATTGCCCATAATTTTGTAAGGGCTGTTTCGGCCATTTAATTTGTGAGAAAAATTCTGGCCTTTTGGGACATGGAAATATATGGTATAAAGTACCTCTTGTCCAAAAATGAGCTCATTCCGACTTAAAATGAGTAAGTTATGACTATTTCAATATTTAGGTTTTTCCGAATGAAAATGCTATAACCTGAGTTCTATAACTCCGATGACCATGAAATTTAAACTGGAAGCTCACGTTAACATGTGTAAGATCCTGCCAAGATTTGGGAATTTCTGGAGTTAAACTTGAGGTAGCTAATTTCTTAAGAAATTAATTAGAAATTGATTTTTGAAAAATACTTAAGGGAGTTGAAAAATTATAAAAAAAATACTTGTTGTGTATGAAATATATGTATATATGTTTGGACAAAGGATAGAAAAATAATAAGTTGATTTGGTAATTTTTCATGAAAATGGTTTAGTTGCAAAAATATGAGTTAAATATGTTATGTGAAGTTGAAGAATTGGTAAATAGGATTTTAGGGCTTGAAAAACCTATATAAGGTATATGCAGATTTTTGATGAGTGATTTGATCATTGGTGATGAAATCTTATGAGTATGACATTTTTGAATGATTAAATGCATTATTTGGTAAAGTGTAAATAATTAAATTAAATTGTTTATAAGTTTAAGAAGTGATTAAAATATTGTTATAATATTAATAATATTAGATTATGAGTTATTTAAGTGATGGATAATATTTGGATAAATTTAAATTCTTTAATATTTATCCTTGTTTTCGTTTGATTAATGCTTATATTATTGTCATCATCCTCATGCTTATATTGTGATGAAAGTCATCTTTGGCTTACGTGCAGAGATGGACTTGGTATGATTATGACTAGGGATTATTCGGTATAATCATGACCGTAATGTAACGAATGATGTAGTAAAAGTCGTCATTGGCCTGTAGTTCATTGGTGGATAGTTGTTGGTATGATTATGACCAGGGATTATTCGGTATAATCATGACCATTGATGATTACATGAATATCATTGGTCGTGGTTCAAGGATGATGTGGTTTATTTATTAAAATTTGAGTCTCGTGATAAAGTTGATGAAAATCTTTTTAAATCATAGAAGATAGTAGATTTTATGCTCTACTTGACTCTTCTAATGGATTGCTTATTTTCGCTGCAGTTGTTGATCTAAAACTTGTTGTCTATTGTATTTTATCAGTTGTTATACTGTTGAAGGCTAAGGATAATTTATTCTGCATTATCTTAGTCATAATATTTCTTACTGGGCTAGTTGAGCTCACCCTTTCTTTCATTGTTCTCTTCAGGAAATGAGAATATAGCCAGGACGAGTCGGGGAATGGAGTGATGGTCCAGGATAAATGGCTTTAGTAGTCCTCACTATTCTACGGAATAATGTGATAATAATTGTAGTGAGGACACCATTGAGTGTGGATATTATCTAGATGATAATATTCTTGTTTAAACTCTCAGCTATGTTTTGTCGTATTTTTACACGACTGTTGTATAATTAAGTTGTATTTAAATTTATGTACCATGTATTTGGTGACCCAAGATGGGTGATGTATACCTGTTTTGGGGGTGTCACAAGGAATGTAATTCCAAGATGTATTGCATATAAAAGGTTGTCAAGCTCGGTTTAGTACGTGTTTTAAAGAGAAATTTAAAAGTTTTAAAAACTAACTTTGATGAGCGTTGTGTTACTTGCATTATGACCTTATAATCAAACATGATAGGACGTGTATGCCTTTGAACATGAATAATACGTGCACACAACTAGATAGTCGTTGTAAGACCCCAAATTATTAATAAATGAAATTTATTTTCCTCTATTTATTATTTTGAAATAGTAAGGGTCGATTTGATTAATGTGGATAGTTATGGGTAAAATCATAAATATTTGAATAAGCAAGTGGTTATAAAATATTCATTATTGTTGGGAATATTCGTTTGGTCGTGGAATATTAAATCTTTGTCGAGAATATTAAATGCGAAGACGCAGCGATCTTTTGTGGGCCCCATACTGAGCGATTGGATGGAGAAAGCGACAAATATAAGTTGTTTATAAATAACGGCGTAGTTATTCTGAGATTATCTTTGTTGGAATACCCGGTGGTTAAAACACACTAATCTGGCGTTGTTGAGCGGTAGCACACCGGTATTGCACCAATTATTTATTCTTACGTGAAGAGGCACTACTCGATAATTATTACGATAATTCTTTATTCGATATTTTATTTTATTGATTCAATAATTGTTGCGTTGATATTTTATATTCTTTGTTGTTTCATAATTGTCATTACATAGTATTTTTTATTATCGAAGCAATAATTCATATTATCTGAATAATATTATTAGATAACATTATTGGCAATGTCTAGAAAGTTACATCTAAGAGAGGTTTGGTCACCTAATTGCGGCGCAAGATGAGGAGAAATTCTTATTGGAAGCCCCCTCTTTCTGAAGCTGCACAGTTTGTCGATAATGTGATTACGTAATATTATTTGTGAATAATTAATTATTGATTTATATGATGAGGAAAATATTGATTTTATGTGGATATAGATGGAGAAAATTTTTAAAATGACAATTGTTGAAAATTAATATTTTATCTTTTACGATAAAATAATTCATTTAAATATATTATTTTAATAATATATTAACGGTGATATTTTTACAACGAATGTGGGATATATGAGTATACGAGGAGGAAGAGTATTTTTGTTGCAATAAATGTTTAAAACATGTTAAACATGTCGGTGGACCCCATTTCTTGGTGAAATTTGATTATAGCACATAAAATTGTCATTATGTGGATTTGGTCCAATTTACATTTGGAATTTGGAAAACTTTCTTACGCAAAGTTGTAGAGAATTGAATTTCCTATAAAAAGCATTGAGATTCAATTTTACGATAAAATGGCTATTTATTATGAATTATTGAAATTACGAAGTTAAAATAATTGATTTTGGAAGTTTTATTTATTTTATTAATAAAAACGTTTTTTATATGTTGTGGGCATATTTAACATGTGCATGGTGGTGAATTCAGATTCAAGATGTGGGCGTATGAATTTTGTTTATATATAATATTATTATATTCAATTTTACGCTTTGGTGTTCTAAGCGATTTCTATAAATAGGGTCTTGGGTTAGAATTGAAAATCACACCGAAATTGAAGTTTTCTCTCTCTATATTATCGGCGTATTCTTGTGAGTATTTTGAGTATACTTTGAGTATTGCTATCTGGTGCAAGTTCAAGTCATAGCCTTTATATCCGGTGTTTCAACTAAATCTTGTCTTTCGAGGTAAGGAGGTTATTTTCTTCTAAAATGATATTATTTCTTCAATATCATTATGCGAAAATGTTGGTTGGAAATTTTATCAAATTTGGAACTTTTTCATGTATTCGGGTTCTTATTCACGAGTTCTTATTCATTCATGAATTTCTTATTTCACGAGTTACTATTCACGAGTACTATTCACGAAGCGTGAAGATGTTTTTTGTGAAATTTCTATCTTTTGGTGTCGGAGTTACAATTCACGTATACTGGTATTATTCACGTATCTGACACTATTCACGAATCTGGCCTTATTCATCGAAAAATGAAAAATTTTCTTTTTTAGTCCAAAATATCTATTACGGAGACTAGCTTTGATTGTATCCATGTTTTGATCATTCTTGAATTTTACTCCACTCGATTACTTATGAAGTATTTTTGAACTTGGATTGTTTAAAATACTGAATCCTTAATAATTGTTCTTTTGTTTCCTTTGGATTCGTTTCCTTTAAAATATTTTTTTTCATCATCCTCGGTCCTAAATGATGATATTCTTGAATATCTTTGGCTGTGTAGTGCAAAGATGAATGATTTCTTGATGAATATCTTTGGCCCATAGTGCAAAGATGAGCAGTGTTGAGATGAACATGAAGCGTGATGAATATCTTTGGCCGTGGTGCAAAGATGAGCAGTGTTTAGATGAACATGACCCGGTGATGAATATCTTTGGCACAGAGTGCAAAGATGAATATTTGATTCGGATGTATGTTGATTGATGTTACGGGGATAAAAGATGAGCGATGAACTTTTAAATTCATACATAGAAGATAGTAGTTGCATTCTCTACTTAACTCTTCTAATGAATTATTATTTCATTGCGAATATTGGTTTAAAAACTTGTTGTCTATTGTATTCTATTAGTTTTTTTCCTGTTGAAGACTAATGATAATTTGTTGTATATTATCTTAGTCATAATATTCTTTCTTGGGCTAGTTGAGCTCACCCTTTTCCTTGTTGTTCCATTTTTCTTCTCGGGGAGGCGAGAATGTAGCGAGTAATGCAGTCGGGGTATGAAATGAAGGTTCTAGAGAGAGTTGTTTAGTAGTCCTCACCATTTTGTAAAATAATGTATCAATAAATGTGATGAGGATTTATTTGAGTATAGATATTGTCTAGAAGATAATATTTGTATTCAAACTCACGTTTTCTTGTTGTAATAATAAAGTTGTAGTTGTTTACGTACCATGTATTTGGCGACTCGAGAATGGGTTGGATGGAATGGACCTATTTTGGGGCGTCACGGTTGGTATCGAGCTTAGGGATATGATCTCTGGCGGAGATCGGGGAATAGAACTAGGAGGGAGAGCAGTAAACCCTTCGCTAGTGTGTCCTACCTAAGCTTATTTGTTGGTTGGTCATAATATAGGGTATTATGTGATTTGTTAATTTATTTAATTAACCCTTGTTTTATGATAGTTTTTAAGAATGGGCTGCGAGAGCGTTAACAATGGAGTGAATGAGATCGTGGAGACACCTCTAATCGCCAACCGGATAATGTGATGTCGGTGAAGAAGGAATTAGAGATATCCATGTGGTGAGTGAAGAATTGATAGTTGCACTTTTAGAGATAGTCGCAGAGATAACAAATTGAGAGTGAGGAAGAAGAGGAAGAAGAGGTACTGAAGAGAGTTTATTAGAGGTATTTTATGATCAAAATGTATAATTGCAAAATCGTATTCATGAGTTAGAAGAAGCGCAGTTTGAAGAATTGCGAGCGATCGTGGAGCAAAAGGATCTGAACGATTCAAGCTTATGTTACCCGATATGTGATGCTTGAACAAAAGCACTCTTTGGCAGAGTATAAGATGATAAAGCTGGAATCTGAGCTGAAAGAAGAAATAACCGAACAAGTGAGAATGAGTGATGCATGGGTAAAAAGCCGCACGACAGCGTTGATATTATGGAAAGAGATGTCCAATCTAAAAAGAAAGATTTAACAATGACGGAAGAAGTCGTCGGCGACATCGACACCAATGACAAATTCTAGGGAAGAGAACGATCGCCCGGATTAGATGCTACTGATGATCACGGAGAGGAGGGACAATATAAGGTCAAACTGTTCAAAGCCTTCCAAGGTATGTTTTAGTTGTGGAAAAGATGGTCACATAGCTCGATTTTGTCCTATAAGCGAAATCAAGTCCGGTTGGGACGTTAGCACAGAGGGGATCTGAAAAAGTCAAAGTCAACGATTACTGGAAGAGCCATTTTTCGTGACTTCTCAAAAAGCGAGTAACCCGACGAAGTTAGCACGGGTTAGTTAATTATAAATTCTTGCGAAGTTTATACCTTACTAGATACCGGTTCTACCCATTCTTTTATCTCTCTTGCTTGCGTTCAACGTTTGAACTTGACTCCGGAGAAATTAGACTTTGACCTATCTGTGGAGACTCTATTAGGAGAAACTTTCATTACATCCGTTGTTTAGAAATCTTGTTTGATCCAAGTTGGCACCATCACATTACCTGTTGACCTTATTTATTTAAAGATACTTGCTTTTGATGTGATTTTAGGGATTGATTGGTTAACTACTCATCATGCCAAATTGATTGCTTTTGTAAGGTTGTTAGTTTTCATATTCCTAAGCAACATGTTATTCGAATTCAAGCAATCAAACCATTGTAGTCAAACATTTTCATATCAAGCCATGAAGTCATTCGTTTATTACGGATGTTAAGTTTTCTTAGTCCATGTTATGGATTTGAATAAAGACACGTCAGATTTGAATAATATTCCTGTTATTATTTATTTTTCCTGACGTATTTCTTGAAGAATTTCTTGGCTTACTCCCAAAGCCTGATATTAAATTTTGTATCGAATTTGAACCCGGTACAAAACTCATTTCTAAAATCTCATATCGAATGGCTCCTATTGAACTTGAGTTAAAAATTCAACTATAAATTTGGTACTGAGCCTTTATATGGTGACTTCCTTTGTGGAATGCAAAGCCGACTCTCCGTAGGGGACACCATATTAGATGCGATAGTAAACCGATAGGTGTCATTGTAACGTCTTATCCAAGGTTGGGATATGAGTCACGATTGAGAACAACCTAAGTCGAATCGAAATCGTAGCTTTCAGGCTTAGTTGGTTATTATCGGAGATTCGTTGAAGGATATTCTCGAATCGCTATTCCATTAACGCAATGACTCGTAGAGATACAAAATTTGAATGGAGCAAGGAATGTGGGAAGAGCTTGAAGAACTCGAGAGGAGACTCATTTCAACACATGTTACGACCCATGCCATCTTAGAAAAGCGAGCGTGGTAGGTGGCGTGTTGAGTAGAAGATCGTATACAAGTACGAGTAAGATATTGTCAAAGACTCATTTAAGTATAATTTACAAATAATAGAGATGGAGATGAAAACTCTAAGTACCCACGTGATGATATCTGAGTATAATCAACTTTAATCGATAAAGTTAAAAATTTATTCAAGCTACACACGGAGGCGATGAATTTGAAGAAGGAGGTGCGAAGTTGTTATTTTAAAAGCGAGAAAATCGGTGAGGTGAGGAAAGCTCAAACCTTGATTTATTAATCCATTTAAAATTCTCGATCGAATAGGAACTGTGGCCTATATGAGACTCGTTTACCGCCAAGTATGGCGTGTTCATAACGTTTTTCACGTATCGATGTTACGTAAATATGTGGACGACCGAACCACGTCATTGAGTTAGAACCGGACGAGATAGCCAGAAGACTTAACGTCACGAGGAGGTACTGTCAAGATCTTGTATAGGAAAGAACATGTCCTATGTCTGGGGTTATACCACAAGTTAAAGTTTTGTGGAGAAACCATGCTATTGAGGAAATGACACGCGAGTTGGAAAGCGGAAATGAAAGCGAGGTATTCTCATC
The DNA here is from genome assembly GCA_020205615.1 of Panax quinquefolius. NCBI lineage: Eukaryota > Viridiplantae > Streptophyta > Magnoliopsida > Apiales > Araliaceae > Panax > Panax quinquefolius. Next base: position 77,974,921 of record CM035173.1, on the reverse strand, counting down.
TTTTGAAACACCGAATATCGTCGTCAATTTAGAGGACGAAATTTCATAAGGAGGGAGGTTGTAAGACCCCAAATTATTAATAAATGAAATTTATTTTCCTCTATTTATTATTTTGAAATAGTAAGGGTTGATTTGATTAATGTGGATAGTTATGGGTAAAATCATGCAAATATTTTGAATAAGCAGTGGTTATAAAATATTCATTATTGTGGGAATATTAGTTTGGTCGTGGAATATTAAATCTTTGTCGAGGAATATTAAATGCTGACGGTAGCGAGTCGATTTTATGGGCCCCATAACGAAAGCGATTGGATGGAGAAAAAGACAAATATAAGTTGTTTATAAATAACGGGCGTAGTTATTCTGCGTTATCTTTGTTGGAATACCCGTTGGTTTAAACACACTACTAATACTGGCGTTGTTGAGCGGTAGCACGGTATTGCACCAATTATTGATTCTTACGTGAAGGCACTACTCAATAATTATTACGAATTATTCTTTCAAATATTTTATTTTATTGATTCAATAATTGTTGCGTTGATATTTTATATTCTTTGTTGTTTCAATAATTGTCATTACACAAGATTTTTTATTATCGAAGCAATAATTCATATTATCTGAATAATATTATTAGATAACATTATTGGCAATGTCTAGAAAGTTACATCTACAGGAGAGGTTTGGTCACCTAATTGCGCGCCATGATGAGAAATTCTTATTGAAAGCCCCTCTTTCACAGGAGGCTGCACAGGTTGTCAATAATGTGATTACATAATATTATTTGTGAATAATTAATTATTGATTTATATGATGAGGAAAATATTGATTTTATGTGGATATAGATGGAGAAAATTTTTAAAATGACAATTGTTGAAAATTAATATTTTATCTTTTTCGATAAAATAATTCATTTAAATATATTATTTTAATAATATATTAACGGTGATATTTTTACAACGAATGTGGGATATATGAGTATCTGAGGAGGAAGAGTATTTTTTGTTGCAATAAATGTTTAAAACATGTTAAACATGTCGGTGGACCCCATTTCTTGGTTGAAATTTGATTATAGCACATAAAATTGTCCAGTATGTGGATTTGGTCAATTTACATTTGGAATTTGGAAAAACTTTCTTACGCAAATTTGTAGAAATTGAATTTCCTATAAAAAGTCGCTAGATTCAAATTTTCTGATAAAATGGCTATTTATTATGAATTATTGAAGTTACGAAGTTAAAATAATTGATTTTTGGAAGTTTTATTTATTTTATTAATAAAAACGTTTTTATATATGTTGTGGGCATATTTAACATGTGCATGGTGGCTGAATTCAGATTCAAGATGTGGGCGTATGAATTTTGTTTATATATAATATTATTATATTTCAATTTTACGCTTTGGTGTTACTAAGCGATTTCTATAAATAGGGTGCTTGGGTTAGAATTGAAAATCACACGAAAATTGAAGTTTTCTCTCTCTCTATATTATCGGCGTATTCTTGTGAGTATTTTGAGTATACTTTGAGTATTGCTATCTGGTGCAAGTTCAAGTCATAGCTTTATATCCCAGTGTTTCAACTAAATCTTGTCTTTTCGAGGTAAGGGAGGTTATTTTCTTCTAAAATGATATTATTTCTTCAATATCATTATGCGAAATATTAGTTGGAAATTTTTATCAAATTTGGAACTTTTTCATGTCGGGTTACTATTCACGAGTTCTTATTCACGAGTTACTATTTATGAGTTACTATTCAAGAGTTACTATTCAAGAGTTACTATTCACGAGTACTAGTCACAAAGCGTGAAGATGTTTTTTGTGAAATTTCTATCTTTTGGTGTCGGAGTTACAATTCACGTATACGGCGCTATTCACGTATACGGCACTATTCACGAATACGGCACTATTCATCGAAAAATGAAAAATTTTCTTTTCGTCCAAAATATCTATTCTGGAGACTAGCTTTGATTGTATCCATGTTTTGATCATTCTTGAATTTTACTCCACTCTGATTACTTATGAAGTATTTTTGAACTTGGATTGTTTAAAATACGAATCCTTAATAATTGTTCTTTTGTTTCACTGGATTCGTTTCCTTTAAAATATTTTTTTCATCATCCTCAGTCCTAAATGATGATATTACTGAATATCTTTGGCCTGTAGTGCAAAGATGAATGATTTCTTGATGAATATCTTTGGCCCATAGTGCAAAGATGAACAGGTGTTGAGATGAACATGAAGCGATGATGAATATCTTTGGCCCGTAGTGCAAAAGATGATGAATAGTGTTTAGATGAACATGACCAACCGATGAATATATTTGGCTTTGTAGTGCAAAGATGAATATTTGATTCGGATGTATGTTGATTGATGTTACGAGGATAAAAGATGAGCGACGAACTTTTAAATTCATACATAGAAGATAGTAGTTGCATTCTCTACTTAACTCTTCTAATGAATTATTATTTCACTATGCGAATATTGGTTTAAAAACTTGTTGTCTATTGTATTCTATTAGTTTTTTTCTGTTGAAGACTAATGATAATTTGTTGTATATTATCTTAGTCATAATATTCTTCTTGGGCTAGTTGAGCTCACCCTTTTCCTTGTTGTTCCATTTTTCTTCTCGGGAGGCGAGAATGTAGCGAGAAGTGCAGTCGGGGTATGAAATGAAGGTTCTAGAGAGAGTTGTTTAGTAGTCCTCACCATTTTGTAAAATAATGTATCAATAAATGTGATGAGGATTTATTTGAGTATAGATATTGTCTAGAAGATAATATTTGTATTCAAACTCACAGTTTTACTGTTGTAATAATAAAGTTGTAGTTGTTTCTATACCATGTATTTGGCGACTCAGAATGGGTTGGATGGAATGGACCTATTTTGGGGGCGTCACAGTCGTAATATGAACTATGCATGTCTTAAAGTAAGTTTTCAAGTGATAAACCATGCTAGTCATATGAATACTCACAAGCATGTCTAATATGAGTTATATGACTATCTTATATGTTTAAGAATCAAGCATGTTGGACTTTGTGTTTTCATAACCTTAAATGGCCTTAATTGTTGAGATGTCCAACTTAGAACCATATTATGCAAGACAGGACCTAGATTAAACTTGAGAGATGCAAAAGGACCCTTAACATGTTAATATATGTTATGCATATAAGGATGGGCAAGCTAGGCCAAGCAAGTGTTTGCTCAGCCCTGGTTTGAACTGGGAGCCGCGCGGCCGCGCGTCTCCTTAGTACAAATCAGGCGTGGCCATGCCATCCTATAGTTATGAATAAGTTTTGTTTTTAATTTGAAGTTCAAGGCATGCTTAAATGATTACCTTAATTTGTAATATATGACCAACATGCTATGTAATATGTAGGAAGCATGCTAGGTGATAGAGATGAATGATAATTAGGACATTCAATTGTTAAAGTCCAAAGGAATGTTTTCAAGATATAAAGCAACAATACGTTGTTTGAATTCGTGATCTGATTTGTGCTATGAAAATATAGGATAGGTGATGTGGTATGGAATTACAACTAAGTTAAACATTATGTGTACGTTTGAACTTACCTATATGAGTGTTAAAGGTGTTGAACACCTAGTGAGTCAAGTGTGTGGTAGCTATATATGAATGTTGATGTCATGTACGAGTGGTTAAAGTATACCTAGACATACATAGCTATCCTAAGAGTATACCGAAGAAGTGAACTAGAACGATGTAAAAATTTATTATTTCATTGAGAATAAATGAAATGTATGACTAATGGGTATGAATCCATGATTATATAACTGTGTAGGGATACACGCAGTGCAGATAAGCTTTAAGCAGTTAAGTCGTAGTTGATAAACTACGAATCAGACAAGTCTTTCAGTTCCTATTTGTTATATGAATTCGATAACTGTTAGTTATATTATGCCATGAGAATGTGGATGTATATATATGAAATGCATATGAGATATGTATGAAATGTGAAAGTTGATCTTTGATGATATGCTTGTGATATAAACCTCTATGCCTGTTATGTGAGAAGTAACATGCGTAGTAAATATTGATCGATTATGAATGCATGAACTGTATATGTTATTATATGCTATGTGTTTGCATGAAAAGCTGTTAGAATTCTTTGGGCTATCGAGCTAACCCTTGCAAATAACCACTTTTGCAGGTTAAGGATTCATGGTAAAGATTACGTGCTACTTGATTGATAGAGTTCAATAGTAATTGAAGGAGATCGGTTTATATGTTTAAATATATACTCTTGAACCACGTTTATGTTCTAGGAGTCGTACAAGATAGTAGTTTACGAGGTGCAATACAGATTGCATTATAAAGTTGTATTATGTGATACATAGAGAAATTCGAATTGAGATGTAAATATTTATACAGTAATTGAATAGAATGAATCATAGCATAATTTGATTCAGGGATTTGTAATTGATTCAAGTTAAGAAATTAATAAAAGATTATTTTTCCAAGGAGATTGAAAAAGTTTAAATTATTCCGCATATTTATATAACATCGAATATGATGTAAAACAGGAATGGTAAATGACCAATATTTGAAACTTATAATAGTTGGGGTCATTATACATAGATCCTGGAAATGGAAGGAATTTATATTCTAAATTGTAATAAGTGAAGTTATATTCATTAAGTTATGAATAAAAGATATAATAGTTTGACGATAGTAGTATCGCGGGGGACCAGATTCGAGGTTCGAAGGGACCTGGATTTGGGGGCGTCACAAAAAGTGCATGAAATATGTTACTAATGGATGTGAATCCATGATTATATAACTATGTAGGAATACATGAAGTGCAGATAAGCGTTAAGCAGTTAAGTTGTAGTTGGATAAACTATGAATCAGGCAAGTCTTTCAGTTCCTATTTGTTATATGAATTCGATAACTGTTAGTTGAGCTATATTATGCTATGAAAATGTTGAGGTATATATATGAAATGCATATGAGATATGTATGAAATGTGAAAGTTGATCTTTGATGATATACTTGTGATATAAACTTATATGCCTGTTATATGAGAAGTAACATGCATAGTAAATATTGATTGATTATGAATGCATGAACTGTGTATGTTGCTATATGCTACGTGCTGCATGAAAACTGTTAGAATTGCTGGGCTGTTTAGCTCACCCTTGCAAATAACCACTTTTGCAGGTTAAGGACTCACGGTAAAGATTGCGTTCTACTTGATAGATAAAGTTCAATAACATCGAAGGAGATTGATTTATTTATTTAAATATATACTCTTAAACCATGTTTATGTTCTAGGAAATGTACATGATAGTAGTTTACGATATGTAATACATGTTAAGTTGTACTATGTGATACATAGAGAAATTCGAATCAAGATGTAAAGATTTATACGTAATTCGAATAGAAGGAATCATAACATAATTTGATTTAGAGATTTGTAATTGATTTAAGTTAAGAAATCAATAAATGATTATTTTTCAAAGGAGATTGAAAAAGTTTAAATTATTCCGCATATTTATATAACACCGAATATGATGTAAGACAGGAATGGTAAATAACCAAGATTTGAAACTTATAATAGTTTGGGGTCATTATACATAGATCCTGGATATGGAAAGAATTTATATTATAAATTGTAATAAGCAAGGTTATATTCATTAAGTTATGAATAAAAGATATAAATAGTTTGACGATAGTAGTATCGTGGCGGACCAAATTCAAGGTTCAAAGGGACCTGGATTTGGGGGCGTCACAACCCCGGCATGAAAAGTACCCCGAATTCCTGAGTGAGTAATACCCGAGTAAATAGTAACTAAGTGAATAGTAACCTGTGAATAGTACCCCGGGTGAAAATATTGATATTTAATAAGAAAGTTCAGAACAATATTCCAATGAAACGATACTAGGTGAAGCGCAAAACTCAAGGATATTCCACTAATTTCAGGGTTTATAGAAGCAATCCTTACCATAGTAAGTTTAGATTTAAGAATAGGAAAATAAATAACATACGAAACAGCAAATTGATTTTCACCTATCATGCGGTACGTAATCCGCGTAGACAGGTTATTCCGACATATTAAAAGATGAATACAAAAAATAGTATTCTTTATGAATATGAAATAAATAATACCCCTTACCTTAGTAGAAGACTGGATACTGCAATAGTGAAGTAGCAGAAAACTCTTCTTCTCGCTCTTTATAGTTTCTCTCTCTATAGTTTCTCTTGTGAGTCTTAGTGAATTGGGGAGAATGAAAGAAGAATTAAGCTTCTATTTATAGGAGAATGGACTAAATAGTAATTGATTCACGAACGGTCTAGATTGATTTACTATTAGAACGGACAGTCCATATTGATCACTATTATAACCACAACCGACGGTCCAGATTGATTTACTTTTAAAACCACCACCGACGGTCCAGATTGATTTACTTTTAAAACCACCACCGACGATCCAGATTTATTTACTTTTAAAACCACCACCGACGGTCCAGATTGATTTACTATTAAAACCACCATCAGTGGTACATATTGATTTACTATTAAAACCATCATCGATGGTCCAGATTGATTTACTATTAAAACCACCACCAACGGCCTAGATTGATTTACTATTAAAACCACCACTGACGGTCCATAAAATTAGTAAATCTTCCTATGGAATACTAAGTCAAACTTACAAAAAACGCCTCATAACAAATCCCTATATTTATATCAAAAATTGAATAAATATTTACCACAAATCATTTATCTTTAATAAACACATTTTTAATCTATTAACAATTATTCATCATTAATATTATAACTTACAATATTGACAACCAGATCATTCCCAAGTAAGAAGGGGCTTTCCGATAAAGATATCTCTTTATTGGTGCGCAATTAGGTGACCAAACCCCTTTCCTCGACAGAACTTTCTATGCATTGTCAATAATATAAATAATCATATGAATAAATGTGTTTTCTCAATTATTAATTTAATAATATAATATATTGTACAGATGATACTGTGATAATAATTGAATAAATTGAGTGGCTTCTTACGTAAGCATCAATAATCAGAGATACTGTGCAATTACTGTGTGCTACTGTGCAACCACGCATATTACGGTATTTTTATCACCGGATATTTCAACAGTTAATGGTAAAACTTTTGCCGTTATTTTTATAAAAAGTTATTTCTGTCGTTTTCTAACTTCGACATTTATTCCGTTGTGGGGTCCACCAATAATGGTGTCGTCGTACAGATATTCCCTAACAAAAAGAATATTTCCCGACCAAATGAATATTCCCCGACACAACGAATATTTTATATCAACTTGCTTACTTTGAAAATTTTTCAAATATCACCCTTAACTTTAACCTTTTATCAATTTAACCATTTATTAAATAGAATAATACTTATAAGAAAATTGGATACTTTCATTTCATATAATTCGGGGTCTTACATCGGGGGTGCCTAACACCTTTCCCTAGCTTAAGCAAGCCCCCGAACTGTATGAATTTTGGTTTCCAAGACCAATTAAATGGAGTCACATATTGGGCCATATTGTAAAACCTTTCAAAACTCGGTTGAGTTGGTACAACCATTTAACTCATACCAACTGGCGACTCTGTCTAATTCGGCCCAATCAAATAAAATCAAACTTTTCAAATTGTCTACATTGTATGTCGGTCTTTCCAAAAATCTCACCTTTAAACAAGATCAAATCAAACATAGAACACATAAAGGGTAGAGAACAAAAACAGGAAAAAATTCCGACTTCGACAGGTGGCGACTCCGCTGGGGATAGTAGAGGGCTTAAGCCGTATTTCAATTTTTTAAAATTTTCTTTTTATTTGTATGTGTGTGAATGTTGTCTTTACATTGAATGGATGTGAATGAATGTCTCTTTACAACACTTTATAATTTGAAGATGTAAAGGTCTTAGAACTTGGGATTTGCAGTGATATGTTGTGATAATATATTAATTACATTCATGTCTTAAGAATATACCAAATGGGTAGTCTTAGTGATGCAATCGAACTTCGGGTTTGAAGATGAGGCGAGTTTTGGGGAATTACGATTGGTATCAAAGTTGATAGAGTAGAAAACTTAGGCTATAACCTTAAGAAAATGATTAAAATAGTAATGAGATAAACTTAGAAAGAGTTTTAAGAGATGAATTAAGGGAATTTATCAAAAGAAGTAAAAGTAAATTGATATATTGTTATGTGAAAATAATAAATATATGTTATTATGGTACGTTCGTGACATAATGATATGGTATGTTCTTGAGCCCATAGACGTATGGACAGTTCTTGATTTATTCTTGAACTACATATTTCTATAACAAGTTCCTCAACTCATTTTATTGTGGTAAGTTTCTGAACTAATAATGTATGACAAGTTATTAATCAAGATATTAAAAGTGATTAAAGAATTTTAGAAGAAGGAATTAAAGGTTATCATGTTATTGATAAGAAGTAAATAGCTATACCCAAGCAAATAGTTGAAGTATTAGCTAAGAATATATATGAGAAGCAGAGGTAGTGAACTTTAATGTGAGTTAAAAATGAATAACCCTAAGGTATAGGGAATCATGTAAGAGGGTGTCAAAACCATATAGTTCTAACCCATGCCCAAGTCACAAGTTTGTGTCAATCAAAGAATTAGACACAAGTTGGTGTCAACTCAAGAGTAAAACACAAGTTGGTGTTAACTAATGAGTAAATCATAAGTCGGTGATAATTCATGCGCAAGATACAAGTTGGTATCAAATGGACATAAGTTGGTATCAAACAGTCACAAGTTAGTGTTCAACCTAAGCACAAATAGTTGTTTAAAATTTTGTAAGTAGTCCAGATAGTTCTGGGGGTAAGGAAGAAGACCTAAGAGAAAGGGTTAAAAAGGTTTAAGAACGAAAGATATAGTTCGAGAAGTTTAGGACTTTTTGAAATAATAGAGGATTATGTATGAAATATCAGAAAACTATAGAATAAAATGTATGATGTACTGGAAAATGCATGTTAATATAAGTATTTATATTAATATGTGTTATGTGATAAGTGAGTAAATTTTTAGCATTAATAATGAATGTTTTAAAATGAAGGATGAGAAAATAATATAATATAATTATATACAGAACAATGCCGTTAAGAAGAGATCAAAGTAATCAAGAAGAGGTAGAGAATGGGAATAGAGATCAAAGAATCAACATACAACAGTTTATGGATCTTCTACGAGGGGCTATGGATAGTAATCCTCAAGCTGTATCGGTGGCAAGTTTTAAGGATTTTAAGAATGTGGGGCCCTTGAGTTTAAGGGGACCACCGAGCCGATAAAGGCTCAATCTTGGATAAAAGAAATTGAGAAGGCGTTTATTATTACAAAAATAAGAGAGGAGCAAAAGACGACTTTTGCTACCTATATGTTAAAGGATGATGCTAACTTTTGGTGGGAGGCCAACCAGAACAGGGTTGAAGAAGGTGTAGTAGCATGGGAACAGTTCAAGGAGTTGTTCTTCGAGAACTATTTCCCCAAAGAAATGCAGAGTATGACAGAGATGAAATTTCTAGAGTTAAAACAAGGGGACTTGACGATTCCCCAATATGCTGCCAAGTTCAACGAACTAGCGAGGTTTTCTTCACATCAAGTGGACACTCTAGAGATGAAGGCGTGTTGGTTTGAGCAAGGGTTAAAGCCCTCACTCTACGAAAAATTATTGGTGTTACTGATCAACTCGTTTGACGATCCTAGTGAAGGCTATAATATCTGAGGGAGAGAATAAGGCATTAAACCAATTCAATTAGGAGAGACAGAGTGATAAAGATAAAGGCAGAATAAGCAAAAATTATGTGATAATAGAAATCTGGGAAATTCTAGAAGTAAGCAACGAGACCCAAAGAAGAGGGTCAGACGGTGTAATTATTTATGAATCTAAATTTATTAGATAATATTCTAAATTAATTTAATTTATAATTTAGAGAGTTGTAATATAACATGAGATGTTATATTGTTGTATTAATTTAATAATTTAAAATGGTATATTAAATTATTAAATAAAATTATAATAAAATTATAATTTTGTGATATTTGTTAAAGTGGAATATTTACTTAAAATATAGTATGTGGGATTAATTTATTTGATTAATGTTGGATATGGAAATCCAAATAAATAATATGTGATTATAAATGATAAACTAAATGGTTTATTAAAATAAATTAAAGGAGTTTAATTTAGTTTTGTCAAACAAGGCTTAAATATATTAAGTCTTTAAATTTTAAAGGGTTTTGCCAAACAGAGTTTTATAACTTTTGGGATTTTTGATTTTTGAATTATAAATAAAATAAATAAAATAATAAATAAAATATAATTATAACATATACGTTTAGTTTGTAATTGATGTTATAATAAGTATACGTATTAAGGTTATATCAGTTTTTGTATTATTACGCATATCAGTTGGTTATTGGCTAAGCCTGAGAGTTTCAGAGAGAAGCTGAGAGAATTGAGAGAAAAACTAAGAGTTTTAAACAATTTCCAGCGATTTTAGCAAGGATTACAAGCTAAGTGAAGGTATTTTATATAACCTTAGTATTATATATATATATGTGTGTGTGTGTGTGTGTGTGTCACGATAAAGTTTTATATTCTGTGAATTCTAGCCTAAGGTTATAGCTTTTCTTTATATATTTCTTAAATTACTTCTTATTGTTCAAACTCTATTTAAGCTTATTCGTTCATTATCTTAACCTCTCTTCTCTAAGGTTATAGCCTAAGGTACTCTTACCTAAGGTTTCTAACCTATCAGCTTTGATACCAACTATAACGACCCCAAAATTCATACAATTTAATTCTCGACTTCGGTCGTTAATAATACATTCAACCTCTAATTTTACATCATTAAACGATAATACAACCATTGAAATTTACAGAATAATTAAATTTTCTATTACAAACTATCCTCATTCCCAAAACCTTCAACCTTTACATCTAAATATCTCAGAATCATTTTAATACTACAATAGTTTACATCACAAAACGATATTACAATTCAAAATTAATACATATTTCGGAACCTTAAACATGGTTCAAATAATAATAACACAACCAAAGTGTATAAATCTTCAAGTATCACATCTGATTCATGTCTTTCAAGTAACACATAACTTTACCTTGAATATTGAACCTGCAAAAGTGGTTATTTGCAAGGTTGAGCTCGACAGCCCAACAAAATCTAACAGTTTTATGCATCACATAACACATAATAACATGCTCGATATACATCTCATAAACATTGGACTAACATAACATACATGCTGTAGTTCATATAACAAGTATAAAGATTGAGTTCCTTACTCAATCAACATTCATTACTCAATCAACGTAGTCATAAATTGACTTTAACATTTCATACTTTCAACATTAATATAACACACCATGCTATTTGAAATAAAGATTTCAAATAGTTCATCATCAAATTCACATAGGAAATAGGAATTGAAAGACTTGCCATGATCGTTGTTTACCAATAACAGTTTAACGACTTACGATTATCTCAGACTTCACGTGCCTACACACAATTATATAATCATTCACATCAACTATTAGTCACATAGCAACGCATAGTAGTTGTAATGTAAACTTTAATCTACATCTTATAACTCTTCCTATTAATCAATACACAATGTTCAATTTGATTATGTTAACTTTAGACTTATAGCTCACTATATTTCTTCTTAGTCAAACTCGAAGTTCATTCAAGTGCTTAAGTCTTGCTAGGACTATTTATTAGTTTTATATTAAATCCATTCCATATCTTATAATATTTATTTTAATTGAATTGAAACACTTTTTAAGTTCATTAACACTTGGCACGGCGTTTTGACGTTCATTCGTCACACGCCCGATTCGTCTCTCTTGTGTGTGCTTAGTAGGCTTATACAAATTATCTAATACATCATTTATTAATGTTATGCATCATTATATTTACTAAAATTCATGTTTTATAACTTAGAACAACATCGTTTATCATCAGGAGCACTACATTTGCATATGTGCATTCCCGACGCCCTCCGATTGCATCCTAATACATATTAGTCCCACAAAAGAGAATTTTGATCCCTATTCCCGACCTCAAATTGAAAAACTTAAAGAACAAAAGTTATAGGTCTATTCATCCTCGTTCCGTATCATCTTGAATCACCTCAATCGGAGTTCATATGAAAATATTATGGTCGTTTTACTACAGGAGGTCAAAATTGTCCGACCTAGACTACTATTCCGGCGTCGCGGCGCGAGAACTAAGTCAGGCAGTGGTGCCACAAAACATAAAATTAAGGCTGATTTCGGTCTTTGCGATCACGGAGTTCTAAATTTGGGCTCTCTAATTTTTTGCACCGAGGTATTTGAAACTTACAGAAACCACACACACACGAAGAACAGAACACAACAATTCTTAACGGTTTAATGGCTTCTAGCAGCTAAATTAACATATATAATTTATGTAAATCATTAACAAGCATACATATACTAATTTAACACAACTTAAACAATAATTTTAGAGAAGTTAAGTCCTTGAAACACTGTTTTTAAACCAACAAAACTCCATTTTTGATATTTCTTGACACAGTGAACACTTTAGTCATAATTATAACCCAAATTGATTTATTCTAACTATGTTGTCTTCGTTTCTTACCAAGTTAATATATTCAAAGTTCAATTTATCTATTAGCATACAATCATATATATTTTCATACCTATATTCACCATGTTCATACATATATGTTCACTGAAAAAAACCAATTCTTTCTTGCAGACGTAGTTATCATGCAATTCTTTATCTAACACTAGTTCTAATCCTCATAACCACATACATTCATTATAATTTAAATGTATAGCAGCAATTACAAAATTTTTGAATTCATAACAAGTATAAAACTCGTGAACATAGACGCTAAAACTCACGTCGTTAAAACACACACACACACACACACACACATATATATATATATAAGGTTATAATCATACCTTTTGTTGCTTAAGAAATCCCTGCTAATTGCAGATAATTCCCTCACCAGTCTCTCTCAAACTCTGACAAGTCTCTCTCAAAACTCTCTGTAACCTTCTGAGAACTCTTTTCTTCTTTTCTTTTGTTAGTTATCAGTAAGCCAATACTCTATACGTAAAAACAAAATAAAACCATTGCACGCCCACTTTAAAAAAAATCGACACCTACTAATTACCCCTATTCAATTTATCAGTTACCAAAATAATAAATATATTTTATTTATTTAATTTATATTATTATAATTCAAAATTCAAAATTCAAAAGAAATCCAAAAGTCATAAGGCTCCGTTTGGCAAAACCCTTTTAAAATTAAACACTTAATATTTTTAAGCCTTGTTTGGGAAACTAAATTAAAGTCCTTTGCTTTATTTTAATAACTCATTTATAATATAGTTATTTGTCATACTTAATTCTAATAACAATTTATTGAATAAATCATTTAATCATTATAAACTCTCTAACTTAATTATTAAATTAAATTAGAATATTATATCATAACAATTAATTTTCTTAACCCATTAATTATTTATTAAACAAATAATTAACCAAATCAACTCAAATCAAATTAAACAAATATTTATTCAACAATAAACAAATATTTATTCAACAATAAACACATCCATTAAATATTTATATAATTCAATAAATATTTATAATTACAATTAAAATTTTGGATTGTTACATTAATCACATCGTAATAAGAATTTTAATTATTAAATTCTTATTTTAATAACTTATAAAAATTTGGGTTGTCACATCCTTCCCTTCTTATAAGGATTCCGTCCTCGGAATAAAAAAAAACCTCCTTTACTCGGTTTTCACCAAGTTTTTTTTTTCAAAAATTTATCGTTGAATATCTTCAACACATTACCTTAATATAGATTTTATATTTCTTACTACATTCATTACTTCAACAAATTCTAGGTTTTATTTCATAACTTTCACTTAAACTCAATTATATTTTGAGTATTATATACTCTTTAACCCATTCATTTCCTTTGCTAAGGATCGTTATCAAAAACACTCGGGATATTACATTCACCAATTCTTCTAAGAATTTCGTCCTCGAAATTTTATCTATTAATCTTTATTCATTTAATCTATAAAAATAGATTTTACGTTAATACTTTATTCATTCATTGGGTTATATAACCAAATTCTTTCTCTAATGATCTTTCTAAGATCATCATATTCCTCACCTCTTCGTCTTCTAAGAGTTTCACATTCTCTTATTTCTAGAGTTTCAATTCTTTCTTGAAATTATTATGTTTTGCTTAATTTTCTCATCCTTTCCACTTTCACTTTTTAGAATAATAAGAATCTTCCATAATTGCTCAATAATTGGGAAGCGATATGAATAACAAGAATTTAAAAGATTCCAAATCATACTGAGGGTCATAAGACCTTGAACTACGTCCACGGTTATAAGTACTCTTTCAACTTAAACCTTAACAGTCATTAGACTATAGGGACTCCCGTACTTAGGGTGTTAAGCCCTTCATACGATGTATTATGCACAAACATCTAAACGCATCGCGTAACTGTGTCCACGGTTACAAGTAATCTTTCAACTTTAACCTTAACAGTAATACTGTAGGGACTCCCCATACTTAGGGTGATCAGCCCTTCGTACCATATATTGTGCATAAACATCTAAACGTTTCCGCGTAATCCCTATAAAAGGGTTGTTCATCTCAGCATTTCAACATCTGAATCCGCACCAAAACAATTTGGTTTGACAAAACTTCTCGAGAAAGACTTCTACAACAATTCAGACATCAATCAAAATATACATATACATATATACATATATATATATATATTCTCATATCTCAAAGAAATCTCAAAAATCCTTTTATGGCGTCATGATTATGACGTTGTCATACTACATCTCACCATAGTGGGCTGACGATCATATGATCACATCCAACACTAGGTTCCATTGCATTGATGAATCCATCGTTTATCATATCACCCGATACATATAATTAAAATAAATATTAAAAATTTTAAAAAAAATCATATATATTTTTTTTTCTCTAGCCGAAATAAACAACATAGATACGCGAATAATAGCATTGTTTTAAAAATTCTTTGGTTCACTAGTGTGATCCAACATTTTTCAAAAATCAAAAGTACAACCATCGATAAATCTCGAAAGTCTAGCATAGCTAGTAGATTTAGAATATCCAGGTATCCATGAACTTCAATCTTTACTTCATTACTTAACCATTCTATCAATCTTCAACTTCATCAATGCTCTCTATACTATAACTGTTTTCTACCCAAAATAGTTCATCAAACTTACCGCACATTGGAAGTTCAGGAACTTGCCACAATAATATGAGTTTAAGAACTTATCCTAGTCAGACCATAGGCGTCCATTCGCTGAGGGGTTCAAAACATACCATATTATTATAAGTCACAAACTTACCATATTCATTAGTTTTAAGAACCGCACCTATCCTAATAATATCTGACTAATCTTAATAGTTTCTAACTATCAAATATACACATGAGAAAAGAATCACCTTTTCACCACACATACATTGATAATAGCGACACATCGCATTCCAATGATTATCAATGTAATAAACTGAGTGCAAGCACAAAACCCTCGCCCATACAAAGGTTTGTACAACTCAGCCATCACATGAGTCCTCAATTGAAATCCCACCTAACTCTATCTTACTCTTAACAACTTACCCTTAACTTGCTCAATATGAATTCCTCGTATCACATTATCTATAACTCCTCGTGAATTTATCTTGTATTATATCATAATACATTATCTTCACAGCATCAAGCTATAATTAATCAAACATTACAGACCATCTTCCTTTTATAACTTAAACAGATCATGTCGTGATCTTATTCTATAATCATCTCCCTTAAAATTATTTTCTTAACTCGTGATTATTTTGTTTTACGATCATCTTTATTTTCTTTTTCATCATTTACGATTTCGTTTATGCTTTTAATCTTCCAGATTTTGTGTCTTCATCATTATTCGTTATCTTGGCTATTGGAGTTAGGCAACTCTCATATCTTATCTTTATATCTCTTTAAGATTCTTCTTTGAATTCTCTTGTTTATAAAACAATTCTTCCTTTAAGAATTCCTAACTTCATTTACATTGTTTAATATTTCATTCGAGTTCCACATTTTCATCATGCGTATCCACTTTCTATACTTGGTACACATCGAGTCTCTAACAGTTCAATATGGTACGCTGAGTGGTTTCCCACAAACAACCAACAAACTAGGTTCCGAGTTGCTAGTTCGTATATACCTCCGCTTTATGAAGGAATCATTTAGCCTAGATACCATACATCAACTATTAAAGAGTACAATTGTACCATACTTAAATATAACTTTTTATTCTTAACTTCTTTATCATTCTCTTCTTATAGACATTGTCTATTTATTATCACCTTATGTCCTTATTATTGGAGTTGGGTAACCCCACTTTCATATTCCTTATAACTCTGCGAGATTCTTTTTTGAATCCTCTCACGCATGTTTTAATCCCTTCTTTATATATTTCTTAAATTACTTCTTATTGTTCATGTAGCGCCCCCAAATCCAGGTACCTTTTGCCTCGGACCTGGTACGTTACGATACATCATTTCTATAACTAATGCGGAAGATATAAACATAAATTGTTTATACAGTAAACTTTTACACATAATCCCCAAGGTCTGTAACCTTAACTTAATACATGCATTCAGTATCCTACACGATTTACAATGTCATTTGCATCCAAAAATTTAATAATTCTAACTGCATAATAATCCAATTCTGGAATTTGCCTTTGCCTCTGTCTTTATTCAAGCCTTCGTCTTAATCTAAAAATTTTATCATGATATAGCAAGGGTGAGCAACTATTTTGCCCAGCATGTTTAAGTACAATGAAGATATATCATGATTGAAAAGGAATAAGCTTTCAAGTTTTCAACAATATAATGGTTGTGAAAGAACATGAAACAAATTTCAATACATAGATGATTGAATTAATAACGTTGAGTGGTCAACAACGACCATGAACAAATACTTTAGTAATGAAGGTGATCAGCCTTTCATACCTGATAAACATATACAATGTGCACTAAGTGCGAATCAATAATTATGGATGTGGAATAATTGTCAATAATTATACCACTAGCATTCTGGAAAATTATTAACTCAAGTTTGAGTTAGAAAACTTGCCTGTACCGTTGATTACCGCTATGCAATCTAATTTAATCTCTTATGAAAGACCTATCATTAATAAGATCGATCCTCCAATTAGCATAATACATTTTATCTCACAACATTATTACTCAAATAATAAATTAGCTAACATTTAGCCACATAATTAAACATTGACTAATTCTTTAACTCATTAGTAATATTATTATCCCTTAATAATATTACTATCACTTAACCATTATCTTCAACTTTTGTCTAATATTTTTAATCATTTAATAGAATATTTATCATTCATAAATATTATTAATCATTTAATAATATTTAGATCCTTTACTAATATTATTAATCATTTAATAATATTTTAATCACCTTCTAATATTATTAATCATGTAATAATATTTAACTTGTTTCATAAATAATAAAGGTCTCACACATTTTAAGATGCAAATATTTTACATCTTGAAGCTTAAACCATTTAAATTTCATTTCAGAAATATCTTTTACTTTTACTCGCAAATTCGGAGTTTAAACAGCTAATGCATAGATTTTATAGTAAAATTCAATTCACTATATTATTTCTTTAATTTAAATAATTTTTATATCATTTTGTCCGTTCATGAGTCAACACAGACCATTTTCTCATATATACATATTTTATTTTGCTAGCACATTCGCTTTATTTTTCGTTTTACGAATATTCGCATTTTCGCTATATATATGTATATTTATTAATCAGCTCAAGAACCTTACTTTGAACTCCGAAAACCTCAAAATATCATTTTTATGATTAATACAATTTTTCAAAGGTTTTACATTCTTCGTTGCAACACAAAATAATTTTATAGGCAATTATATTTTTTTATTTCACTTAAGTATGTAATTTATATTTATTACATATTTTTATTGCTTTATTAATACCCGAAAGGAAGTTTCTCGGCATAAAATATCATTTATAGCCAAATCTCGCCCCATAGGATTTTATTAGATTTATTATGACTTATTATTTTGCCAGAACACGATTCGGAACATCGAATGTCAAAGTCGCTCGACGCGGCGACGCTCGGCGTTCGCTCAAATTTTAGTTCTGACAAGCATGTTCGCTCATTTTTAATTCTCAAATCATGAGTCATATAACAACGAAATTTTGGGCGTATTATAAACCTCATGACATAGTATTTTAAAAAAATTTCACACCGCGAAAACGGATCACAGAAGCTCATCAAAACAATGCGCGGAAAGGACGTCAAGCGGCGATCAACCTAAACCAGCCCAGGCCAGCGGCGGCGCGGCGAAACTTCTCTGCTGCTCTTGCGCGCATCTTGAGGCAACCACTTCACAATTTTCTCAGGCGTTACTCGTAACTCCGATTAATCTGATTTTTGGATATGTTATTCATGGCATACCAAAGTATTTTTAAAAAATATCAGGGCTGGGTTTCAAGTATGATAGGCTACCCAAACAGAGTGCCAAATGTGTGCGTTCATCATAGTTTTTCAACTTTTTGCCAGATTTACCCTCTCTCGCTAAAACAGCCATTACTTTTTTGTTTCAAAACATTTTTGAGCGATTCTTGAACCCACACGAAGCTAACTTCTGGGACTACAACTTTTATTCTTTAACAATTTTCAAATTCTAAACATAGAATTCCAGAAATTCCGTGTAAAGTGACTGACCCGAGTTGCTTTTCCAGTTTTGACTCGGCTATTTTGAATGGTCATAACTCTTTGCTCCGAAGTCGGAATTAGTCCGTTCCGGAGTCTATGAAAAGCTTATTCAGTGTAATATAACATACCAAAAGCCCAAAAGTTTTTGGAAACATTAACTGATCGAAACAGTGTCCCGAATAGCACGTCCCGCTGCTGACTTCTAGTTTGACAAATTCGACACATTTTCTTCCAATCACCATAACTCCCTCATCCGTGGTCGGAATGAGATCATTCCAAAGGCTATGGCTTCCTAACTCAGTGCACCACAACTACTCAGAAACTCAGAATTTTTCAGGCAACATAGCTATTCCAGAATTTGACACTATAGTCACTGTTCATTCAGTTTTCATTTCTAGACATGGTTTACTAAAATCTTCACCACTGATTCATTTTAACTCCATTTTGGTTCATTCAAGTTAGAAAATCTTCAGAACTTAGAGGGATATAACATACAATCATCAAATTAAGCTTTTAGACATAAATCAAAAGCACAAATGGTCCTCAAGCTCAGTCCCAAAAACTGTCCAACATGGTTCTTTGTAAATCTTTTATTTTGTGAGTTTTGGTTACACTTGGATGATTTTAAGGCTTCATATCTCTAATTACAATCATTAAAACTTATTTACATAATCAATTCCAAGTCAAAATAAACATAGTAAACTAACTAGTTTACTAACAAAACTAACTAAACTTCCAAAATTTAAACTTTAACTAACAAACTAAATACAATATTTAAAATAATAACATTAGAAGAAATTAAATAAGAAACATACCCGAAAATACGAGTTTCACAAACTGAATACGCACTTCCACGCCAAAATTTAACTAAGGAGATCTTTATAAAAAGTCCTCCCACAACAAAGCATTTCTCAAAAATTGGAGGCCTTATTGTTGGTGAATGAAACAAAGGATCAAGCCCTTCTATTTATAGGTTTAGCAAAGGATAAAGTTCTCAATTTAGTTGATGTGGGATTTGGTTTATACTAATTCTAATTTGTTTATACTAATTTTTCCTATTTTCAACATGCTAAGTGTATTCATTCATCACGAATTCATTTCTTAACCAATTCGATCCGTTCAAGTTGCGTTGTTTTCGTTTTATAGAGGAGAACAACAATCATCCATCAATTTAAAGTTTCCATCATGAATTCATCATCAACTTTAGTCCTAAAGTACACAAAAATACACATTACAATCAAAACCCAAACTCCTCTTCTTTAGTATAAATAAATGAATTTGATTTTTGAAAATTTGTTTCTAGATGACCATTATCAAATTATAAATATTTAATAACATATAAACATCGTAACCCACAAATTCATTAACCAAAACTCAAATTTTAAAAGAAACTCAAGAACACATAAACTAGAAATATAAACTAGATTATGTACCTTTAATTCCTTAAGAAATAAAATTAACCTTATCAGTAAAATTATAGTTTCTATTCAACCATTATAATCATAACATTATTTAAAAATTCTCACTCCTCTAATTTAATTAAATTAGAATATCTCAATTATACTCGCATAATAAAATACGTATAAATCCCATCTATTTTATCACACTTAAATAAACTATCTCATAACAATTTTCATCAAATATTTATTTAATACCATAAATATTCATTTTATTCCATAAAGTTTCTAACTAAAATATTTAATGTACTTAATAAATATTTTACTTGCATTATACTAACATTTATATTTTCATGAAATATATTACCTTCTCACTTTATTAAATCAATTATACTTGTATTAATTCATTATTTTAATTAAGTGAATTATTCACACTATTTATGAAACTTAACTCATAATAATTTCCATTGCCCACAAGGTATAATAATTCAAATTATATTATCTCATAACATAATTTCAACTTAATTAAATTACCAAACATTATTTAATTTATTTAACAATTTAATTAACTATTAAATCTCACATTCTCCAACATATGAATATATAACTCTTTTCACACCAAATCACATAATTTAAAATATATACACCTCATAATAAGAATTTTAATTATTAAATTTTTATTTTAATAACTTATGAAAATTCGGGTTGTCACATCCTTCCCTCCTTATAAGGATTCCGTTCTCGGAATCAAAGAAACCTCCCTTACTCAGTTTTCACCAAATCTCTTTTCAAAATTTATCATTGAATATCTTCAACACATTACCTTAATATAGGTTTTATATTTCCTACCACGTTCATTACTTCAACAAATTCTAGGTTTTATTTCATAACTTTCACTTGAACTCAATTATATTTTGAGTATTATATATTCTTTAACCCATTCATTTCCTTCTCTAAAGATCGTTATAATAAACACTCGGGATATTACATTCACCCATTCTTCTAAGAATTTTGTCCTCGAAATTTTATTTATTAATCTTCATTCAATCAATCAATCAAAATAGATTTTACGTTAATACTTTAGTCATTCATTGGGTTCTATAACCACTTCTTTCCACAAAGATTTTTCTACAATTATTAAACTTTTCTATTAAAAGTTTTACATTATTTTTTTTTGATAACTCATCTCCTTCTCATTTCAAATTTTTTTTCACTTATTCAATATATTCATCATTCAGTGTTGCATTCTACGACTTACTTCTTTCTAAGGAATATCATCCTTACCATATTTACTTCAGAATAACATGAATCCTCCACAATTTCTCAATCATTGGGAAGCCGTATGAATAACTCAAGATTTTAAAAGATTATCCAATCATGCTGAGGGGTCACAAGACCATGAACTCATCTCTAGCTTTAATAGTGCTTCACCTCCGGTTCTTCACACTTTAAACCCTTTTAACATAATGTTTCTCAATCATAAAGACTGAAAACACCCTCTGCAAGTACTCTAGGTGATCAACCTATCGTACCACTACGTCGTGCACAACGTATTACATCTTAACGACTATATGCGTTACTTTCGAAACCATTATCTCCGATAACATGTCCCCTTTTATAGGGTTGTTCACCTCAGCTTCTTAATATCTGAATTCACACCAAAATAATTTGGTTTGGCATAACTTCTCAAGAAACGCTTGAATTTCATGAACATCTTTCAATATTCGTCTAGCTGAATCAAATAGCATAGACTTCTACAATAATTCGGACATCAATCAAAATATACATATATATATATATATATATTCTCATATCTTAAAGAAATCTCAAAAATATTTTTATGAATTCATAACACCGCACTGTATTTACAGTCCGTTTGAAGATTTCGTCATTTGGTGATTTTATCATACTACATCATACCATAGTTGGCTGACGATCCTTAGATCACATCCGACATTAAGTAATTCTGCATTGATAACTCCATCATTTTTATCATTCTGCATCAGGTTCTATGATACATTGATGATATAAAAATATATTTTGATAATTCAAATCATTTTCGTCTAGCCGAAACAAGTAGCATAGTCTATTCTTTAAATCGTTCAAAAATCTTTACAAATTAGTTTTATAATCTCAACAGGTAATGAGGTGTCGGTGGTCTGAAGTCCACGCACACACAATGGTTACCAGTAATTGAGAATAAAAATTCATTTTTTAAAAGCACATAGTGCGTATTTAGCTTGATGTCAAAAACTTCGAAGTCTAGCATAGCTAGAAGATTTGGAATACCTATGCCTCCATCATCAACTTCACTTTCTCTAATAATCCATTGCTTAATAAATCTATCTATTCATATAATCCTCAATGCTCCATTCATAACTTTCATATACCTAGTTCATCAAACTTACCACACATTATGAGTTCAGTAACTTGCCACAATCATATGGGTTTAAGAACTTATCCTAGTCAGCCCATAGGTGTCCATTCGCTGAGGGGTTCAAAACATACCATATGATTATGAGACATGAACTTACCATAAGTATAAGTTTTGAAGAACTCGCAACTAACCTTATATTCTCTACCTATTCGTTATACACATGAGAAAAGAATCACCTTATCAACAGGTATATAGCAAATAGCACGACACAGACATTTCAATGATTATCAATGTAAGAAACTAAGTGGTCGTCAAACCAAACTCGGCCACTAATCAATATAAGAATCTAAGCAGACAATTCCCCGCCCATACAAAGAATTGGTCAACCTAACCACTATATCGACCAGGAAGCTAAGTGATTCTAAAACCAAGTACAAATTCCCTGCCCATACAAGAAATCATACAACTTAGTTGCTGACATGAGCCCTCAATTGAAATCCCACATAATTCTAGCTCCACACCTACTCCATACGAATTTTATTTAATCTGTATTTACAATTCATAACTCTTTTATGAGTTTTCATAGCTCGATTTCATAGTACAACTATCGTACAACAATTCTGTTATAAAGTTTTCAATCATTTGGTTGATCCTTCTCCTGCTATGACCTTATCAGATCACGTTGTGATCTCATATTATAACTGTATTATGATCGTTTAATTTTACGATCTAATTTTCCTTTAATTATATAATATTATGATTTTACATTTTTCACCTTATAGACATAGTCTATTTATTTTCATTTTTCATCTTTATTACTGGGGTCAGGTAACTCCAGATTCTTATCCTTATAACCCTTCAAGATTCTTCTTTGAATCTTCTTTATCTTCTTCTTTACTTATTAATGAATTTCCTAAATTCATTTCTTATCACTTAAACTCGATCTGAGTTTATTCCTTATCATCTCCGTGGTTATAGCCTAAGGTACCCCTACCTAAGGTTTATAACCTACAGCTCTGATACCAACTGTAGCGCCCCCAAATCCGGGTACCTTTTGCCTCAGACCTGGTACGTTACGATACATCATTTCTATAACTAATGCAGAAGATATAAACATAAATTGTTTATACAGTAAACTTTTACACATAATCCCCAAGGTCTGTAACCTTAACTTAATACATGCATTCAGTATCCTACACGATTTACAATGTTATTCGCATCCGAAAATTTAATAATTTTAACTGCATAATAATCCAATTCTGGAATTTGCCTTTGCCTCTGTCTTTATTCAAGCCTTCGTCTTAATCTAAAAATTTTATCATGATATAGCAAGGGTGAGTAACTATTTTTCCCAGCGTGTTTAAGTACAATGAAGATATATCAAGATTGAAAAGGAATAAGCTTTCAAGTTTTCAACAATATAATGGTTGTGAAAGAACATGAAATAAATTTTAATATATAGATGATTGAATTAATAACGTTGAGTGGTCAACAACGACCATGAACAAATACTTTGGTAATGAAGGTGATCAACCTTTCATACTTGATAAACATATGCAATGTGCACTAAGTGCGAATCA
Source organism: Panax quinquefolius (assembly GCA_020205615.1). Lineage (NCBI taxonomy): Eukaryota > Viridiplantae > Streptophyta > Magnoliopsida > Apiales > Araliaceae > Panax > Panax quinquefolius. The sequence continues at coordinate 77,950,669 of CM035173.1, read as the reverse complement.
ATAATCATGGATGTGGAATAATTGTCAATAATTATACCACTAGCATTCTGGAAAATTATTAACTCGAGTTTGAGTTAGAAAACTTGCCTATACCATTGATTACCGCTATGCAATCTAATTTAATCTCTTATGAAAGACCTATCATTAATAAGATCGATCCTCCAATTAGCATAATACATTTTATCTGACAACATTATTTCGCAAATTTCAATGGTTATATTATCGTTTAAGGATGTAAAATTAGAGGTTGAATGTATTATTAACTACCGAAGTCGAGAATTAAATTGTATGAATTTTGGGGTTATTACAGTTCAAACTCTATTTGAGCTTATTCGTTCATTATCTTAACCTCTCTTCTCTAAGGTTATAGCCTAAGGTACTCTTACTTAAGGTTTCTAACCTATCAGCTTTGATACCAACTATAACGACCCCAAAATTCATACAATTTAATTTTCGACTTCAGTCGTTAATAATACATTCAACCTCTAATTTTACATCATTAAACGATAATACAACCATTGAAATTTGCGGAATAATTAAAATTTTCTATTACAAACTATCCTCGTTCCCAAAACCTTCAACCTTTACATCTAAATATCTCAGAATCATTTTAATACTACAATAGTTTACATCACAAAACGATATTACAATTCAAAATTAATACATTATTCGGAACCTTAAACATGGTTTAAATAATAATAACACAACCAAAGTGTATAAATCTTCAAGTATCACATTTGATTCATGTCTTTCAAGTAACACATAACTTTACCTTGAATCTTAAACCTATAAAAGTGGTTATTTGTAAGGTTGAGCTCGACAGCCCAACAAAATCTAACAGTTTTATGCATCACATAACACATAATAACATGCTCGATATACATCTCATAAACATTGGACTAACATAACATACATGTTGTAGTTCATATAACAAGTATAAAGATTGAGTTCCTTACTCAATCAACATTCATTACTCAATCAACGTAGTCATAAATTGACTTTAACATTTCATACTTTCAACATTAATATAACACACCATGCTATTTGCAATAAAGATTTCAAACAGTTCATCATCAAATTCACATAGCAAATAGAAACTGAAAGACTTGCCTTGATCGTTGTTTACAATAACAGTTTAACAGCTTACAGTTATCTGTACTTCACGTGCCCTACACAATTATATAATCATTCACATCAACTATTAGTCACATAACAACGCATAGTAGTTGTAATGTAAACTTTAATCTACATCCTATAACTCTTCTTATTAATCAATACACAATGTTTAATTTGATTATGTTAACTTTAGACTTATAACTCACTATATTTCTTCTTAGTCAAACTCGAAGTTCATTCAAGTGCTTAAGTCCTTCTAGGACTACTTATTGGTTTTATATTAAATCCATTCTATATCATATATTATTCATTTCAATTGAATTGAAACACTTTTTAAGTTCATTAACACTTGACACGACGTTTCGACGTTCATTCGTCACACGCCCGATTCGTCTCTCTTGTGTGTGCTTAGTATGCTTATAAAATGTGACGCCCCCAAAATAGGTATACAACACTCATTCTGAGTCACCAAATACATGGTACAGAAAACAACTACAACTTTAATAATAAAATTGTCTTGCAAAATACGACAACACATACTGTGAGTTTAAATACAAATATTATCTTCTAGACAATATCCACACTCAAATAAGTTCTCATTACAATTATTCAAACACTATTTTACAGAAATAGTGAGGACTGCTAAAACATCTTTCTAGAACCATCACTCCATACCCCGACTAGATCCTGCTATGTTCTCACCTCCTGAGAAGAAAAATGGAACAAAAATGAAAAGGGTGAGCTCAACTAGCCCAATAAAGAATATTATGACTAAGATAATATACAACAAATTATCATTAGTCTTCAACAGGGAAAAATCTGATAAAACATAATAGACAACAAGTTTTAGATCAAAACTGCAGCGAAAATAGCAATCCATTAGAAGAGTCAAGTAGAGAATGAGTTCTACTATCTTCTAAGATTTAAAAGTCCATCATCAATATTTTATCCCTGTAACAATAATCAATATACATCTTTAATTGAATATTCATCTCTGCACTATAGGCCAAAGATATTCATTTGTATCACCAGTTGATCATGTTCATCTCAACACCTGTTCATCTTTGCACTACGGGCCAAAGATATTCATCAGTTAATCATTCATCTTTGCACTACAGGCCAAAGATATTCAATAATATCATCATTAAGGACTGAGGATGATGAAAAACATTTTAGAGAACGAATCCAAAGGAGATGTAAGGACAAATATTAGGGATTCGTGTTACAGTTTATCCAAGATCACTAATACTTCATAATAACCAATTTTGAAGCAGAATTCAAAAATAAAGATCAAAACATGGATACAATCAAAGATAGTAACCATAATAGACATCTTGGACAAAAAGGAAAATTTTCATTTTTGGTGAATAGTCTTGTGATTCGTGAATAGTGTCGATTAAGTGAATAATGTTGTATCGTGAATAAGTAACTCCCGACACAAAAAGTTCCAAATTTGATTAAAAAGTTCAAACCAATATTTCGGCACAATGATATTGAAGAAAATAATATCATTTAAGAAGAAAATAATATCCCTTACCTCAAAGAAACAAGATTTCTTGAATGAAAGGTCTCAAGTGATCTTTGAATGAAACTTGTACTGAACAACAACTCTCAAAGTATCTAAATACTCACAAAATATGCTCTATAATTTAGAGAGAGAAAGAGAGAAAGCTTATGTTTCTGGTGTGATTTTTAATTCTAACTTAGCCCTCTATTTATAAAAAAATGTTAGCACGCCGAAGCAGACTTAACCTGCTACCTAATGGCTTTAACTGCTACTATTTCCATCCACCACATTTGAAATAAAATTCAGCACATTTCTTCACCAACCACAAGTGGGCCCACTCAATTCTAGAATTTTCCACCAAAATCATTTATAAACCTAATTTCCGAATCAGTCACCTCTTAAAATTCATAACAAATCATACGTTCATTTTTAACGGTTCAAAATTTATGGACATATACTCAACTTATATATTTATAACATATCCAAAAATCACAAAGATCCAACGGTCGGATTAAAAATTATAACTCACACAATATATCATAAAAATACTGATTTGATTTTTAATACCTCCATTTCGACAAAAATACTGATAAAACACCTCAACATTAATTCCTTCAATTATAACCACATAAAATAAATAAATCCATCATTTATATCCGCATCAAATAAATATTTCCTTATCAATAATTAATTATTCATAAATAATATTATAGAATCACAATAATGACAACCAGGCAGTTCTCAGGAAAGAGGGGACTTTCCAATAAGGATTTCTCCTTACTGGCGCGCAATTAGGTGACTTAACCTCTCCTTAGACAAAACTTTCTAGACATTGCCAATAATTCTATCTAATAATATTATTTAAATAATATGAATTATTGATCTGATAATGGGAAATACTGTGCAGTGACAATTATTGAAACAACAATAATATAAAATATCAACGCAACAATTATTGAATCAATAAAATAAAATATTGAACGAAGAATTCTCGTAACAATTATTGAGTAGTGCCTTCTTACGTAAGGATCAATAATTCAAAATATTGTGCAATACTGCAGTAATACTTCTTGTAAAACCACGCATATTACTGTATTTTTAACCATCGGGTATTCCAACAGTGTTAACGGTAACAACTACACCGTTATTTATAAAAACTAATACTTTGTCATTTTCTTCATCCGACAGTTATTCCGTTATGGGGCCCATAATTAACTGCGTCGTCGTATGGATATTCCCGACAAAAAGAATATTCCACAACCAAACGAATATTTCCCGACAAAAAGAATATTTTATAACCACTTACTTATTTTGTAAAATTTGCACATTTCACCCATAACCAAAGTATTATATCAAATTAACACCTTATTAATTTAGAATAATGAATAGAAAAAAATCAATTTTATTTATAATAAGTTGGGGTCTTACATACAACTTATCTAATACATCATTTATTAATGTTAAGCATCATTATATTTACTAATATTCATGTTTTATAACTTAGAACAACATCTTTTATCATCAGGAGCACTACATTTGCATATGTGCATTCCCGACACCCTCTGATTGCCTCCTAATACATATTAGTCCCACAAATGACCATTTTGACCCCTGTTCCTGACCTCAAATCGAAAAACTTAAAGAACAAAAGTTATAGGTCTATTCGTCCTCGTTCCGGATCATCTTGAATCTTCTCAATTGGAGTTTGTATGAAAATTTTATGGCTGTTTTTTTTCTCTGGAGGTCAAAATCATTCACCCAGATTACTATTCCGTATGGCCATACCATGAGAACTAAGTCGACCCGGTGGCGTAGAAGAAGTGAATTGGCACTGTGGCATGTATGATTTGAAATGCAGCATGAGTTAGTTCGGGTGGGGCTCTGATTTTTGGCGCCGAAACTTACAGAAACCGCACACACACGAAGAACAGAACACAGCAATTCTTGACGGTTTAATGGCTTCTAGCAGCTAAATTAACATATATAATTTATGTAAATCATTAACAAGCATATATATACTAATTTAACACAACTTAAACAATAATTTTAGAGAAGTTAAATCCTTAAAACACTATTTTTAAACCAATAAAACTCCATTTTTGATATTTCTTGACACGATGAACACTTTAGTCATAATTATAACCCAAATTGATTTATTCTAACTATGTTGTCTTCGTTTCATACCAAGTTAATATATTCAAAGTTCAATTTATCAATTAGCATAAAATCATATATATTTTCATACCTATATTCACCATGTTCATACAATTCTTTCTTGCAGACGTAGTTATCATGCAATTCTTTATCTAACACTAGTTCTAATCCTCATAACCACATACAACAATTATAATTTAATTGTATAGCAGCAATTACAGAAATTTGGAATTCACAGCAAGTATAAACCTCGTGAACATAGACGCTAAAACTTACGTCGTTAAAACACACACACACACACACACACACACACACACACACACACATATATATATATATATAATAAGGTTATAAGCATACCTTTTGTTGCTTAAGAAATCCCTGCTAATTGCAGACAATTCTCTCACCAGTGTGATGCCCCCAAAACAGTTATACATCACCCATCTTGAGTCGCCAAATACATGGTACATAAATCAAATACAAACTTAATTATACAACTGTCGGGTAATATACGACAAAACATAGCTGAGAGTTTAAACAAGAATATTGCCTTCTAGATAATATCCACTCTCAATGGAGTCCTCATTACAATTATTATCACACTATTTCACAGAATAGTGAGGACTACTAAAGCCACTTATCCTGGACCATCACTCTATTTCCCGACTCGTCCCAGCTATATTCTCATTTCCTGAAGAGAACAATGAAAGAAAAGGGTGAGCTCAACTAGCCCAGTAATAAATATTATGGCTAAGATAATACAGAATAAATTATCCTTAGCCTTCAACAGTATAACAACTGATAGAATATGATAGACAACAAGTTTTAGATCAACAACTGCAGTGGAATAAGCAATCCATTAGAAGAGTTAAGTAGAGCATGATATCTACTATCTTCTATGATTTAAAAAGTTTTTCATCAAGTTTATCGGCGAGACTCGACAATAAATAAACCACATCATCGAATCATCCCTGCACTACGGGCCAAGGATATTCATGTAATCATCAATGGTCATGATTATATCGAATAATCTCTGGTCATAATCATACCAACAACTGTCCATCAATGAACTACGGGCCAATGAGGACTTTTACCACATCATTTATAACATTACGGGTCATGATTATACCGAATAATCCCTGGTCGTAATCATACCAATCAACAGTCTATCTATGCACGTAAGCCAAAGATGACTTTCATCACAATATAAGCATGAGAATGATGACAATGATATAAGCAATAATCAAATGAAATCAAATCAAACGAAATCAAGGATAAATATTAAAGACTTTAAATTTATCCAGAGTTTAAAAATATCCAAATTGTTAACATGATACTACTTTGTGGAGTAAAATTCAAGAATAATATTCATGTTCCAAAAATAATTTGGACAGAAAAGAAATGTATTTTTTGGGTAAATAGTATCCCGTGAATAGTACCTTGTGAATAGTACTTCGGGAATAGTACCTCGTGAATAATTCCTCAGCATGAAAAATAACCCAAATACCTGAGTGAATAATATTCGGATGAATAGTAATTGGGTGAATAGTAACCCGTGAATAGTAATTCGTGAATAGTACTCCGTCATAATATTTTATATTATTAAAGCAATAATTGAGACGACAAAGTTATTCATATTATTATTTACAATATTGACGATGTCTAGAAGTTCTGTCGATGAGAGGTTTGGTCATCTAATTGTGCGCCAATAGGGAGAAATCCTTATCGAAAAGTCTCCTCTTTCTTGGGAACGATCTGGTTGTTAATATTGTGAGCTATAATATTATTGATGAATGTTATAAAAAATTGAATTTGAGTTAGGAGTTGAATTTGGAGACGTGGACGTGATATTTGAGTCCGAAACGATGAAATTAGTAGAAATAGACTATAAACACAAAATTTACCTAGGTTGACTTTTTGGTCAAAAAGTCAATAGTTGACTTTTTTGAAAAAAGTCAAACTTCAAAAATAAAATTGTTGATAAAAATATTTTCATTGTGTTGGGATTATTAGTGTTATTGGAAATCGACATTTATTTCGATAATAATTGATTAATGGAGGTTATATTCACCAATCGGGTAATTAATCGGATAAATAAACAATTAATTGCTATTAATTCACATGCTTATAACTATTTATTCACATGTGTTTACTATTGATTCACATGAATGTACTATTAGGGGAGGTGGTGCAAGATTGATAATACTTCCATGACTAAATTAAAAATGGAGGTATAGATGAAGGTACTATACTATAATTATTTTTTTTCACATGTATAGAACTATTGAGTCACATGATATATTATTAGGGGAGGTGGTGCAAGTTTGATAATACTTGCAGGACTAAATTAAAAATGAAGGAAAAGATGAAGGTATTATACTGTAATATTTCAAGCCCCAAAACGTGCAATTATCGAACCTATATTTTCCTAAAAATAGAAGCTCATTATTTCTTCATTCTCACCAATTCACTAAGACTCACAAGAGAAATTATAGAGAGAGAAGTTATAGAGAGAGAAGCTATAGGGAGAAAGAAGAAGAGTAGTCTGCTACTTCACTACTCCAGTATCCAGTCTTCTTCTGGGGTAAGGGGTATTATTTATTTTATATTCTGAAGAGATATTATTTTTCGTATTCGTATGAATATTATTTTCGTTCAATATTAATAAAGAATATTATCTTCATTCAATATTAATAAAGAATATTATCTTCGTTCAATATTCGTAGGAATATTATTTTCGTTCAACAGTTGTAAGGGATGTTGTTTTTGTTCAATATTCGCTTGAAATAATATTTTCTTCCAAACTCTGTAGTATGTAAGTAATATTATTTCATTTCAGATTTTGAATTCTATACTGATTTTGTTGAAGTTTTGGCTTCTATACTCCATGAAATTAGTAGAATATCCTTGATATTTGCTCTTCTTCCAGTATCTTTTCATGGAAATATTATTCTGAGCTTTCTTGATAATTATTGATCTTTTCATGACGGAGTACTATTCACGAGTTACTATTCACGGGTTACTATTCACCCAGTTACTATTCACTCAAATATTATTTACTAGGGTATTCGGGGTACTTTTTATGTCAGAGTACTATTCACGAGTTAATATTCATGGGTTACTATTCACCCAATTACTATTCATCTAAATATTATTCACTCGAGTATTTGGGGTACTTTTCATGCCGAGGTACTATTCACGAGGTACTATTCCTGAAGTACTATTCATAGGGTACTATTCACGGGGTACTATTTACCCGAAAAATATATTTCTTTTCTGTCTAAATTATTTTTGGTAAATGAGTATTATTCTTGAATTTTACTTCACAAAGCAGTATTAGGTTAACAATTTGGATATTTTTAAACTCTGGATAAATTTAAAGTCCTTAATATTTATCCTTGATTTCGTTTGATTATTGCTTATATCATTGTCATCATCCTCATGCTTATATTGTGATGAAAGTCATCTTTGGCTTACGTGCATAGATAGACTGTTGATTGGTATGATTATGATCAGGGATTATTCGGTATAATCATGACCCGTAATGTTATAAATGATGTGGTAAAAGTCCTCATTGGCCCGTAGTTCATTGATGGACAGTTGTTGGTATGATTATGACCAGGGATTATTCGATATAATCATGACCATTGATGATTACATGAATATCCTTGGCCCGTAGTGCAGGGATGATTCGATGATGTGGTTTATTTATTAAACTGAGTCTCAGCGATAAACTTGATGAAAAACTTTTTAAATCATAGAAGATAGTAGATATCATGCTCTACTTGACTCTTCTAATGGATTGCTTATTCCGCTGTAGTTGTTGATCTAAAACTTGTTGTCTATCATATTCTATCAGTTGTTATACTGTTGAAGGCTAAAGATAATTTATTCTGCATTATCTTAGTCATAATATTTATTACTGGACTAGTTGAGCTCACCCTTTTGCTTTCATTGTTCTCTTCAGAAAATGAGAATATAGCTGGGACGAGTCGGGAAATAAAGTGACGATCCAGGATAAATGGCTTTAGTAGTCCTCACTATTCTGTGAAATAGTGTGATAATAATTGTAATGAGGACTCCATTGAGAGTGTATATTGTCTAGAAGGCAATATTCTTGTTTAAACTCTCAGCTATGTTTTGTCGTATATTACCCGACAGTTGTATAATTAAGTTTGTATTTGATTTATATACCATGTATTTGGCGACTCAAGATGGGTGATGTATAACTGTTTTGGGGGCGTCATAGTTGGTATCAAAGCTTAGGGATATGATCCCTGACTAAGATGTGAGACTAGAACTAGGAGAGGAGAGATGGGTTAATCCTTCGCTAGTATGACCTACCTAAGCTTATGTGTTATTTAATTAGTCGGTCAGAATATAGGGATAATATGTGGCATGTCAATTAACCTTTGTTTTGAAGATGTATTCTAGAATGATATCTGAAATACAGGAGATGAGCAATGGCAAAATCATGATACATAGGAAATAACTGGGAAAGTACAATCTGAAAAGAAAGCAAGGTATTCTCATCTCTTCAAACAACCAGGTACGTCAATTTCGAGGGCGAAATTTTATAAGGAGGGGAGATTGTGAGACAATGAATTTTAGGAAATGAAAGTATTCAATTTTCTTATAATTATTCTATTTAGTAAATGGTTAAATTGATAAAATATTAAAGTTAAGGGTGATATGTGAAAATTTTTCAAAGTAAACAAGTTGTCATAAAATAATTGGTTATAAAAGTATAGTAATATGCGTGGTTGTATAGTAGCACATGGTATTGTACAGTATCTTTGATTATTGATGCTTACGTGAGAAGTCACTCAGTTTTATTCAATTATTGTCATAATATTTTATATTATTAAATCAATAATTGAGATGACAAAGTTATTCATATTATTATTTGCAATATTGACGATGTCTAGAAGTTCTGTTGAGAAGAGGTTTGGTCATCTAATTGTGCGCCAATAGGGAGAAATCCTTATCGGAAAGCCCCCTCTTTCTTGGGAACGATCTGGTTGTTAATATTATGAGCTATAATATTAATGATGAATGTTATTAAAAATCGAATTTGAATTCGGAGTTGAATTTGGAGATGCGGACGTAATATTTGAGTCCGGAACAATGAAATTAGTAGAAATAGACTATAAACACAAAATTTACCTAGGTTGACTTTTTGGTCAAAAAGTCAACAGTTGGCTTTTTCGAAAAAAGTCAAACTTTGAAATTTCAAAAATGAAATTGTTAATGAAAATATTTCCATTGTGTTGGGATCATTAGTGTTAGTGGAAATCGATATTTATTTCGATAATAATTGATTTCTAGAGGTTATATTGACCAATCGGGTAATTAATCGGATAAATGAGCAATTAATTGCTATTAATTCACATGCTTATAACTATTTGTTCACATGTGTTTACAATTGATTCACATAAATGTACTATTAGGGGATGTGGTGCAAGATTGATAATAGTTGCATGACTAAATTAAAAATAGAGGTATAGATGAAGGTACTATACTGTAATTATTTTTTCCACATGTATAGAACTATTGAGTCACATGATTGTACTATTTATTCACATGATATACTATTAGGGGAGGTGGTGCAAGTTTGATAATACGTGCAGGACTAAATTAAAAATGAAGGAAAAGATGAAGGTATTATACTGTAATATTTCGAGCCCCAAAACGTGCAATTATCGAACCTATATTTTCCTATAAATAGAAGCTCATTCTTCCTTCATTCTCACCAATTCACTAAGACTCACAAGAGCAATTATAGAGAGAAAAGCTATAGAGAGAGAAGCTATAGGGAGAAAAAAGAAGAGTAGTCTGCTACTTCACTACTCCAGTATCCAGTCTTCTTCTGGGGTAAGGGGTATTATTTATTTTATATTACGAAGAGATATTATTTTTTACAGTATTACGTATGAATATTATTTTAGATTCAATATTAAGTAAAGAATATTATCTTCGCTTCAATATTAGTAGGAATATTATCTTAGCTAAATATTCGTTGGAATATTATTTTCGCTTCAACAGTTGTAAGGGATGTTGTTTTTGTTTAATATTCACTTGAAATAATATTTTCTTCCATACTCTGTAGTATGTAAGTAATATTATTTCGTTTCAGATTTTGAATTCTATACTCATTTTGTTGAAGTTTTGGCTTCTATACTCCATGAAATTAGTAGAATATCCTTGAAATTTGTGCTTCATCTAGTATCTTTTCATGGAAATATTATTCTGAACTTTCTTGATAATTATTGATCTTTTCATGATGGAATACTATTCACGAGTTACTATTCACGGGTTATTATTCACCCGGTTACTATTCACTCAAATATTATTTACTAGAGTATTCGGGGCACTTTTCATGACAATAATTGAATAAAACTGAGTGACTTCTCACGTAAGCATCAATAATCAAAGATACTGTACAATACCGTGTGCTACTATGCAACCACACATATTACTATACTTTTATCACCGGTTATTTTATGAAAACTTGTTTACTTTGAAAAAAATTCACATATCACCCTTAACTTTAACCTTTTATCAATTTAACCATTTATTAAATAGAATAATTATAAGAAAATTGAATACTTTCATTTCCTAAAATTCGGGGTCTCACAACCAGTCTCTCTCAAAGTCTCTCTCAAAACTCTCTGTAACCTTCTGAGAACTCTTTTCTTCTATTCTTTTGTTAGTTATCAGTAAGCCAATACTCTATACGTAAAAACAAAATAAAACCAACCCACGCCCATTTAAAAAAAACCTACGCCTACTAATTACCCCTATTCAATTTATCAGTTACCAAAATAATATATATATTTTTTTTATATTTTATTTATTTAATTTATATTATTATAATTCAAAATTCAAAAGAAATCCAAAAGCCATAAGGCTCCGTTTGGCAAAACCCTTTTAAAATTAAACACTTAATATTTTTAAGCCTTGTTTGGGAAACTAAATTAAAGTCCTTTACTTCATTTTAATAACTCCTTTATAATATAGTTATTTGTCATACTTAATTCTAATAACAATTTATTGAATAAATCATTTAATCATTATAAACTCTCTAACTTAATTATTAAATGAAATTAGAATATTATCTCATAACAATTAATTTCCTTAACTTGTTAATTATTTATTAAACAAATAATTATCCAAATCAAATTAAACAAATATTTATTCAACAATAAACAAATATTTATTCAACAATAAACACATCCATTAAATATTTATATAATTCAATAAATATTTATAATTACAATTAAAATTCTGGATTATTACATTAATCACATCATAATAAGAATTTCAATTATTAAATTCTTATTTTAACTTATGAAAATTTGGGTTGTCACATAGTCAGACATGAATTGTATGCTAATTTCGTTTTAAAAAGGAAGAAAAGTAAATTACAGTGAATATTTTGCATATGGCTTATGAAAGTACCAATTTTAGTGGTTAATTTGTATGTGAAACTGTAAATTGAGTCTTGTTTATGCTAGTTCGTTAAAAAACGAAGAGAACGTAGTTTGAACGAAGTGATTTGGTATAAAACTGAGATTACAGTGATGATTTTTGTAAAGGATGTCAAAAATGGTGTTTTTGTATGAAAACATGGAATTTGAGGAATTAAGTTAGTAAAAGTTGTTGTTAAATTGTTCTATGTTGATGAATATGTGAGGAAACATGTTTGTAATAGTTCTATATCAATTGTTTGTGTTAAATTCACTGTTTTGTGGGTGAAATTTGTGTTAGTTGGGCTAAAATTGACTCATTGCTCACGACCTTTACGGTTACAATACGTACCTTTGGCTCAATTCAATTGCTACCACGCGAAGCCAAAAACAATAGCCTTGTTACTACCGGTCTCAGGCTTATGTATGGCGCAATTGCTTGCCCATACCTACTGCTCTGAGATGGGGACTTCACTAGCTTGCCAGACACGAGATAGCAATAAAACTTGGTCTAAGGTTATGTTAACATGTCAAATGTGTAACAACAAGGTTAAAACAACATAGTGTAATGGGGTTAGTAATTCTAATGTTATAAGAAGTTAGTAAACTATAAACATGAAATGTTATGATTTATTGAGCATGAGGATTAGTAAATAAGTATTATGAAGGTTAACACTTGAAATTTCTGATATTTATATAGTAGCATAAGACTTGTACTAAATTAATAAGTCTAATTAGAAATGAGTGTTATGTTGAAAAATTTAATGTTAGTATATCTAAGAGATATTGTGGTTTTAATTCTATATGTAGGTGAACGTGAGTTTTAATATTATAGTTTACGCTTGAGGCAAGTTTTCTAACTCTACACTTTTGTTGAGCTAGTTCTATTATTACATTGTGTAACTTTATTCTTATGATTGAGCAAGTTTCCTATCTTAAACTATTATTGAACAAGTCATTTGTTTCTAAATTTCATTTGAGAAAGCTTTAACTCTAATTTTATTGGAATTCTCATTATGGTCGATTCATTCTAACTTGTTTATAGTTAAGCAAGTTTCTTAAGTTCTATTCCTGTATAATGAGCAGCTTTTGAACTCTAAATCTCTATTCTTGAAATTTGTTTTATTACTTTGCATGAGTTGTTACCATGTTGAGCAAGTTTTAGTTTCCAGCTTGCTATCAATTAATGTATATTCAGTAACTAAATTTCTAATTTGACAAGATCATAGACCTAGCTTATTATTATTTAAGCAATGGTTTATCATTTTATTCATTTTGTTCAATACTTATGCTCTCTAGTTATTTTCAAGCATGAGTTTGATATATATAACCAGTTCACCTATGATTCTCAATTATTCTATGTTAAGTTGTTAGTAAACAACTTTTGTGTTATCAAACCTTATTGATTCAACTAGTCCTCTATTTGATGATCGTTAAACTTTAAATTACCCTTGAAAGCTTATCCAAACCAAACTTTCTTTGGTGCGGACTTGTACTCCAAAACTAAGGAGAACAACCCTATTATAGGGGATACACAATGCGTTTAAATGTTTGTGCACAATACATGAGTGGAAGAATTTGATTCCCTAAATGCGTGAAGTCCCTACAAATTATAAGCTATTAAGGTTAAAGTTGAAAGATTACTTGTAACCGTGGACATAGTTCGTGGTCTTATGACCCTCATACAGATATCTTATTTTGATTCTCATTGTTGATTATCGTTGATAGAGTACCATTCAGTATTGATGAGCCATTTATTGGCAGTTATAATTCTTCTGTTGCTTTATTGTTATATCTAGTGAGCAATTGTTTTGCTTACTATTGCATAAATATAATTTTTGCAGCTAAAGTTGAGAAGGTAGATGAGCCTTCAAATAGCAAAGGAAAGGAAATATGTACAAGTGATGAAAACTTGTAATTTCATTTATAGTTGTGATAACAAACTTTTATCTAATGATGTGATGTAACTATTTTATTTCCGCACTTGAATGATGTTTAAGGTTAGACAACTTGGGATATTTTTATATTTAATGATGTAACCCATTTAAAGGGAAGATTTATGGTTTAAATGTTATTTTATTTGGGTAAATAGTGATAAGTGGGTTTTATACCTACTTATTGGATATCAATTCACGCGCACTATGCCCATCTCAAGTACATTTTAGTGTGTTTTTAGTTGCATTTCGTAATATTTTGTATTGCATGTACTGAGAACTCCTTTGGTGTAAATGTGCAGGATATGGCATAACTTGGCGATGGTAAATGGCATGTGATCAATGAAGGCACAACATGAGGATCGAGTGGACCAAAGAAACCAAGCATTGGTGGACAAAAAAATGAGCAGCAGGACAAGAATGAGCAGCAGCAGATCATAGAATCAAAACTGCAGAAGCCGCGCGGCTACACAGACATAAACTAGCGCGCCCGCGCAATCAACCGGATGGACCAGACTTTGGACACGCGCGCCCGCACGATGATTATAAAGGGGAAGCGTGCGCCCGCACGCGACATCTGAGGCTGCTGATCTGTTTTAATTTAATTTTTAAATTTTAAGAGTTGGGGTTGGTTAAAACAATTCTGGTTGGTACCAGACGTATTATTCATTAGTTTTATGTGTTTTTCATATTGGAACTAGGGTTTACACTTTGAGAGATTTCCATTGATGAACCAAGCATAAACTTCTTATTTTCTACTTCTACTTTTGGATTTCAATCACTATAGATAAACTACTGCTATTTTACTGGATTTTAGTGTGGATTTGAACGTTACGATTGGATTATAATTAGCAATTGGGTTTGATCGATTCTATCTTTTCTCTTTCAATTGTTCGCTTAATATCCATGTATTGCTTTGATCCCATAATGGCTTTTGGTTCAGTCATGAACTAAACTCCATTATGGGATTCTAACGAATTTTAATACGTAGTCTAACTTATGGCCTGATTGCTGGACTGTTTTGTGTATCATAAGGAATTTCTATCATGGTAGATTTGCATGCATGAATGATTGATCACCATTCGTTTTAAGTGCTTGTATGGAATTGAAAAATAACATGCGAGTACGGATTGTAATCATGATAGCATGCGTATATGGGGTTGTTTTGCTTAGCTTTGTATTTCGTGAAGCAGATAGACATATACTATTTCACCGTATAAGTTAAATAAGAACTTGTGCTTAAATTCAATATTGCTGTAATTTCACATAGAAATATAGTGAGGTTGGTTTTATTGATGATTACATGATGTCTATTGCATGTGGATATTATATAAGTAGGTCATACTACGTTGAAAAATGGTTATGTCTACATTAGTGCTCTTGGCTACTTTTCTGTGATACGTGAACGATCTTGCATGATGGTGGTAGTTAGATGAACTATTAAATGAAGTTAGGATCCCATTATTTCCAGATTTGATTTATTACATTTTTATTCATCTTTTAGTTGTTATTTGATTTTAGAGTAAATTACAATCATAATCATAATTATTAGTTTAAGCATATAAGCATAGTGATTTAGTTGATGCATAATATTTTAATTTAGCAACTTTCTCCGTGGATCAATACTCGACTTACTCTGTATTGCTTGTTGACGCATGTATACTTGCATGAGTTAGAGCTCTTTTGTTAGATTTAAAAAGAGGCAACAAGTTTTTGGCGCCGTTGCCGGGAAAAGGCGTTTAAATTTAAATAATTATCGTCAATTTAAGCTATATTGTATAACTTAGACAAATCTAATCGTTTCTCATTTCTATTTGTGTTTTTGTTTTGGTTTCAGGTACTTGTATAATTTTTATGCACAGACGATCGTCCAACTCAAAATTGATACCAGCACGGGATAATATTAACGAAAGAGGTTGGAAAGCGAGTGTGCAGAGAAATTTGCAAACACAGTTAGAGGGTACTACATCTAGTATGGCAGAAGAACAAAGAGTAGAGCAAAGAGAAGAGCACCGAGCTCTAAGAGACTATTCAATGCCAAATATTAATAGACTTCAGTCTAGCATAGTCAGAGCGGCAATAGCTGCAAATACTTTCGAGATTAAACCAAGCACAATTCAGATGGTGCAGAATTCAGTACAGTTTGGGGGTGCTGCTACAGATGATCCGAATGAACACCTGTTGAGCTTTATTGAGATTTGTGATACATTCAGATATAACGGGGTGACGGAAGATGCCATCAGACTTAGGCTATTTCCATTCTCTTTGAGGGATAAAGCAAGGAGTTGGCTGCATTCTTTGCCTTCAGGATCAATTACTACATGGGAGGACCTAACACAGAAGTTCTTAGCCAAGTTTTTCCCAATGGCTAAGACTGCGAAGATGAGGACAGCTATCTCTCAGTTTGAGCAACAACATGGTGAATCCTTATACGAAGCTTAGGAGAGATATAAAGAGATGCTAAGGAAGTGTCCACACCATGGTATGCCAGATTGGATGGTGATCAACACGTTTTACAATGGATTGGGATGGCAGTCGAGACCTATTGTAGATGCAGCTGCATGAGGGGCATTATGGGCAAAGAGCTAAGATGAGGCCTATAACCTCATTGAAACAATGGCACCAAACGATTTTCAGAATCCTACAACTAGAATGTCACAGCCCAAGGTTGCAGGTTTGTTGGAAGTGGATGTTATTACTTAGTTATCAGCACAGATAGCAGCTATGGCGAAGAAAATAGATTCATTGGCAGAGAGCAAAGCGAAAACAGTTGCCTTCGTATGTGAAATTTATGCGGGGTCAGACTCTACGGATCAATGTGCTATCAGCTCAGAGTCGGTGCAGTATGTGATCAATTACAGGAAAGACCAAGGACAGTTCATAACACATACAACCCCAACAACCGCAATCATCCAAACTTCAGTTGGTTAAATAACCAAGGGAATCAGCAGAATCAGTTTCAGTCGAATCAACAATTTCAGTTATAGCCATCTCAACCACAGTTTACACCAAAACCACCATTTCCACCGGGATTTTCTCAACAAAAACAACATCATACTCCATCTACACCTCCGCAAGAAAAGAAATTAGAAATGGAGGAGATGATGTTGAAGTACATGGCAAACACGGAGGTTATGATCAAAAGCCAAGAAGTGGCTATTAAAAATCTAGAAACTCAGATGGGGCAAATGGCGAACATGCTTAACAACAGGCCCCAGGGTTCATTGCCAAGTAATACAAAAGCAAATCCACAAAGAGATGGGAAGGAACAGTGTCAAGCGATCACATTGAGGTCTGGGAAAAATATTGCAGGAACTGAGCATCGCGCGCCCGCGCCTTGTTGTACTGAGGAGGCCGTGCGACCGCGCGAGGTAGAAACAGGACTTGAATAGAAAGAAAATCTAGAAAATTCTAAGGTACATTATGAAGAGAAAGATAAAGCAGGTTCAATGGAAAAGCCCGTGAATACAGTACCACTAGTTCACCCTCCGGTTCCGTATCCGCAGAGATTGAATAAGCAGAGGGAGGACAAGCAGTTCAGCAAGTTTTTGGAGGTATTTAAAAAGCTACAGATCAACATACCATTCACTGAGGCATTGGAACATATGCCAAGTTATGCAAAGTTCATGAAGGGTATATTGTCAAGGAAGAGGAGATTAGACGAATTTGAGACAGTGGCCTTGACAAAGGAATGCAGTGCAGTGCTTCAGCATAAACTACCTCCAAAGCTGAAAGATCTGGGCAGTTTCACAATTCCATACACGATCGAAAAGATGAACTTTGATAAATGTTTGTGTGATCTTGGGGTAAGTATCAATCTGGTGCCCTTGTCAGTGTTTAATCAGCTAGGGTTGTGACGACCCCAAAATAGGTACACATCACCCATCTTGGGTCGTTAGATACAAGGTACTGAGTACAAATACAAACTAATTATACAACAGTCGTGTAAAATATGACAAAACATAAATTGCGAGTTTTAATAAGAATATTGTCATCTAGACAATATCCACACTCAAAGGAGTCCTCAATACATTTATTGTCACACTATTTAACAGAATAGTGAGGACTACTAATACTATCATCTGGACCGTCACTCCGTTCCCCGACTAGTCCCCATTACGTTCTCATTTCCTGAAGAGAACAGTGAAAGAAGGGGGTGAGCTCAACTAGCCCAGTAAGAAATATTATGACTAAGATAATGCAAAATAAAGTATCATTAGTCTTCAACAATGTTAAACTGATAAAATACAATAGACATCAAGTTTAACTGCAGCAGAATAAGCAATCCATTAGAAGAGTCAACTAGAGCATGATATCTACTATCTTCTATGATTTAAAATGTTTTCATCAATTTTTATCGCTAAGACTCAGCTTAATAAATAAACCACATCATCGAGTCATCCCTTCTTTACGGGCAAAGGATATTCATTAAATCACCAATGGTCATGACTATACCGAATAATCCCTGGTTATAATCATACCAAAAACTGTCCATCAATGCACTACAGGCCACTGAGGACTTTTACCACATCATTTACAACATTACAAGTCATGATTATACCGAATGATCCATGGTCATAATCATACCAAGTCCATCTATGCACATAAGCCAAAGATGACTTTCATCACAATATAAGCATGAGGATGATGACAATTGTGAGACTTCGAATTTTATGAAATAAAAGTATTCAATTTTTTTTTATTTTGGTGAATAGTTAAATTGATAAAAGTTTAAAGTTAAGGGTGACATTTGAAAATTTTTCAAAGTAAGCAAGTTGTTATAAAATAATCGGTGGTAAAATACGCGTGGTCGCATAGTAGCACACGGTATTGATTATTAATTCTTAAGTGAGAAGTAACTCAGTTTGATTCAATTATTGTCATTATTTTATATATTATTAAATCAGTAATTGAGATAACAAAGTTATTAATGATATCTAGAAATCCTTATTGGGCGATGTCTAGAAGTTCTGCCAAGGAAAGGTTTGGTCACCTAATTGGGCGCCAATAGGGAGAAATCCTTATTGGAAAGCCTCCTCTTTCCTAGGAACGACCTGGTCGATTAATAGTGTGAATTATAATAATGATGATGAAGTTTTGTTTTATTAGTATTATTAATGTAATAAAAGCGTAAAAAGCTTTTTATATAAAAATGTAATACTTTTATAAAGTTATTCATTTTATTAGACTATAAATAGAATATATTATATTCTATTAAACATAGTGTTTTGCATAAGAAATCTTTTTTATATAAAACAAAATATATTTATAAAGTTATTTGTTTTATTAGACAATAATTAGAATATATTATATTTTATTATGCATAGTGTTTGCATAGTAAAATCTTTTTATATAAAACAGAATACTTTTATAAAGTTATTCGTTTTATTAGATTATAAATAGAATATATTATATTTTATTTAAAAGATTTTGTTTTATTAGAATATTTTATAGTAAACCAATCTGGACCGTCCTTTTAAAAGTAAATCAATCTGGACCGTTCAGAAATTAGTTACTATTCAGTCCATTCTCCTATAAATAGAAGCTCATTCCTTCATTATTTCTTACTAATTCACTAGAAAGAGAAACTGTAGAGAGAATTCTTTTTCTATAATCTTGAGCGTATTTCTTTAGAGTTTAAGAAAGCTTTGAGCGTAGTGCAAGTTTTCTTCAAGTATATCCCTGCCCTACACATCGGAGTACTCTTCTTTATAAGGTAAGGGATATTATTATTATAGTAAGGGGTATTATTTTTTTCGTATTCATGAAGAGAACTTCTGTTATTCCATTCTTTATTATTTTGTTGGAATAACCTGTATACGCGGACTCCCCTATACTTGGTGAAATTCTTCGTTTATTCCATTCTTTATTATTATGTTAGAATAACCTGTCTATGCGAAGTACCGCATACATGGTGAAATTCTTCTGTTATTCCATTCTTTATCATTCTGTTGGAATATCCTCGTACGGTCGTATTACGCTTTGACACAGTTCTCATTAATTATTATTACGTTGGAATAACTCATGCATGCGATCTATCGCATGTATGGTGATTTCTATTGTTATTCCATTCTTTATTATTCTCATTGGAATATCCCGCTTGACGCAATTTAAATACGACTGGTTTCGTTCTTTATTATTACGTTGGAATATCCTCGTCTCTGCGTTCGCATGACCGGTTCCATTCTTTATTATTACGCTGAGAATAACACATGCATGCGCCTATTGCATGCATGGTGAATTCTTCTTTTATTCCATTCTTTATTATTCTGTTGGAATAACCTGTCTATGTGGATTACCACATGCAGGGTGAATGATCCTTTATTTTCATTCCTTATTAAATTGTAGAAATGATCTGTTTACGTGGATTATGATAAAAGTCATAATAAAAGCATTGAACTGATGAAAATCATGGGTATAGGTAGTATTAGTAAGTGTTATGATAAGTTATGTTGGTTATTATGTGAAAACATGAAAGTTTCTTAGAAATCACAAAGGGTTGAAAATCAGATTTTGGTATAAATAGAACATGAAATTCAATTGACCATATCTCCTATTATATTTTGAATTTTTGAGTGTGGTCAAGTTCTAGAGTTAGATATATGAGTTTTCTAACTTATCCAAGTGGAATCACTGTAAAAGGTGTTGTAGATTTTCTTGTGGACTGATTTTAGCAAAGGAGTCAAAAGTTACAAATTACGAAAAGGCTACTGCCCAGAAGTTTAAAAGGACTTTTTCAGCTACTTAATTTGGGAGAAAAATTCTGGACTTTTAGGACATGGTAATATATGGTATAAAGTACCTCCTGTCCAAAAATGAGCTCATTCCAACTTAAAATGAGCAAGTTATGACCATTTCAATATTTAAGTTTTTTGTCGACGAAAAATGCTATAACCGGAGTTCTATAACTCCAATGACCATGAAATTTAAACTGGAAGATCACGTTAACATGTGTAAGATCCTGCCAAGATTTGGGAATTTCTGGAGTTAAACTTGAGGTAGCTAATTTCTTAAGGAATTAATTAGAAATTGATTTTTGAAAAATAGTAAATAAATTTTAAAAATTCCAAAAAAAATATATGTTCAATATGGGACTATATTCTGCTAAATCCCAGAAAAGAAATATTTTTGGGACTAATTTGGTATTTTTCATGAAAATGATCTAGTTATGAGTAAATGAGTTAAATATGTTATTTGAAGTAACAAAGTTGAAAAATAGGATTTTATGGCTTGGAAATCCTATATAGGGTATATGCAGATTTTTGATGAGGGATTTGATCATTGGTGATGAAATCTTATGAGTATGGCATTTTTAATTGATTAAATGCATTATTTGGTAAAGTGTATACAATTGAAATAAATTATTTATAAGTTTAAGAAGTGATTAAAATATTGTTATAATATTAATAATATTAGATTATGAGTTTATTAAGTGATTGATAATATTTGGATAAATTTAAAGTCTTTAATATTTATCCTTGTTTTTGTTTGATTAATGCTTATATCATTGTCATAATTCTCATGCTTGTGTTGTGTTTAAAGTCATCTGTGGCCTGTAGTGTATAGATGGACTTGGTATAATTATGACCAGGGATTATTCGGTATAATCATGACCGTAATGTTATAAATGATGTGGTAAAAGTCATATTTGGCCCGTAGTGCATAGATGGACTTGGTATGATTATGACTAGGGATTATTCGGTATAATCATAACCGTAATGAAAAACACGAATATCCTTGGCCTATAGTGCATGGATAATTCGTGGTCGTGATACTATTAAGCTGAGTCTCAACATTATTGGTTTTATAGTTGTATATCTTTGGCATGTAGTGCAAAGATGAACTGTTGACTATTGGTTATACAGTTGTATATCTTTGACCGTAGTGCAAAGATTAATTTATTAGTATGATTATGGGCAGGAATTGTGATTTGGTATAACCATGATTTTTTATGTTTCAGGGGAAGATAGGCGGTGTAAATTATCTTCGTCCTGGGTGCGAAAAGGAATCCAGATTCACAATTATGATTTTGAGTTATTCATATAATTGTGAACAGGAATTATTGATTGATGTTACAGGGATAAAACATTATTGGTGGACTTTTAACATGGAGAAAATAATAGACCTGATGGTCTATTTGACTCTTTTAATGGATTGCTCGTTCCGCTGCAACTATGGTTAAAAAGTTTTACCATCTACCATATGTTCTAAATCTCTGATTTATTATTGACGAAAGATATTGATAATTTAATCATCTTTAGTTATGATATTCTTTACTGGGCTAGTTGTGCTCACCCTTTTTGCTTCACAATTCCTTTCAGGTAATAAGAGTGTTGCCGAGTCAAGCGGGGATAACAGGGTAATAGAACGGTGGTTTATAGATGTTGAGGTTCTCCCTAAATAGTATGGAAATAATTTTATTGAGAAATTTAGATAAGTGTGTCGTATTGTATACGTCATTTGATATTTAATTTTGGTGAACCGAATAGGGTGAGGTGAACCTAACTTTGGAAGGATGTTTTGCCACTATCATACAAGATGTCTAATGACATACAACCTCGTGTTATCATAAGACATGGTTGTGTACATCCACTTGCTGAGTATATCTACGAGCACCACCTATATGATCTTGGTGTTTATTTGAAATATAATTTTCACTTGGAGACAGTGGAGATAGTTATATGTCAAGAGAAGACTCACCATTGGAAGGAACATGATAGTAATCTTCTCGTTTTTCTTTGGGGTCTATTGGGTCAACCAAGGATAATTCTCTAGACATATGATATCTACCATAACTTAGATTCATGGCCTCATATGTACGAAGGTTTCCTTGAGCACTTCCCAAAGATTTTAATTTCTAAAACAGTTTTTGACTGTACTTTTATGTAAAGTGCCATTGTAAGGTTGTGGTCGAGGCACCATAAGAGTTACATACATTTGTATTAAAACTCACATTATACCTGTCGTCGTATTTTGCATGACAGTTGTATAAATGAAGTTGTCAGTATTGTATTTTCTGGTGACTCAAGATGGGTGATGTATACCTATTTTTGGGGCGTCACATTTGGAATCAGAGCTTAGGGATATGGTCGCTGGCGGAGATATGAGTCTAGAACTAGGAGGGGAGAGACGAGTAATATACTTCGCTAGTGTGTGACTTACCTAATCTAAAATTGTTTACTTGATAAGTTGACAAAATATGATATGTCAATTAACCTTGTTTTGAAGTATATTCTAGAATGATATCTGAAACACAAGAGATGAGCAATGGGAAAATCATGATACAGAAGAAATAACCGGGAAGGTACAATCCGAATAGAAAACAAGGTATTCTCATCTCTTCGAAATACCAGGTACGTACGTAAATTTTGAGGGCGAAATTTCATAAGGAGGGGAGATTGTGAGACCCCGATTTTATGAAATAAAAGTATTCAATTTTTTTATTTTGGTGGATAGTTAAATTGATAAAATTTTAAAGTTAAGGGTGACATTTGAAAAAATTTCAAAGTAAGCAAGTTGTTATAAAATAATCGGTGGTAAAATACGCGTGGTTGCATAGTAGCACACGGTATTGATTATTAATGCTTATGTGAGAAATCACTCAGTTTGATTCAATTATTGTCGATATTTTATATATTATTAAATCAATAATTGAGATAACAAAGTTATTAATATTATTATTTGCAATATTAACGATGTCTAGAAGTTACGCCAAGGAGAGGTTTGGTCACCTAATTGTGCGCCCAATAGGAGAGAAATCCTTATTGAAAGCCCCATCTTTCCCGGGGAAAGACACAGTCGATTAATAGTGTGAATTATAATAATGATGATGAAGTTTTGTTTTATTAGTATTATTAATGTAATAAAATGAAAAAGCTTTTATATAAAATGTAATACTTTTATAAAGTTATTCGTTTTATTAGACTATAAATAGAATATATTATATTCTATTATGCGTAGTATTTTTGTATAGTAAATTTTTTTATATAAAACAAAATACTTTTATAAAGTTATTTGTTTTATTAGACAATAATTAGAATATATTATATTTTATTATGCATAGTGTTTGCATAGTGCCTGCATAGTGTTTGCATAATAAAATCTTTTTATATAAAATAGAATACTTTTATAAAGTTATTCATTTTATTAGATTATAAATAGAATATATTATATTTTATTTAAAAGATTTTGTTTTATTAAAATATTTTATAGTAAACCAATCTGGACCGTCAGTTTAAAAGTAAATCAATCTGGACCGTTCAGGAATTAGTTACTATTCAGTCCATTCTCCTATAAATAGAAGCTCATTCCTTCATTATTTCTTACGAATTCACTAGAGAGAGAAACTGTAGAGAGAATTCTTTTTCTATAATCTTGAGCGTATTTTTTTAGAGTTTAAGAAAGCTTTGAGCGTAGTGCAAGTTTTTTTCAAGTATATCCCCGCCCTACCCATCGGAGTACTCTTCTTTATAAGGTAAGGGATATTATTATTATAGTAAGGGGTATTATTTTTTTCGTATTCATGAAGAGAACTTCTGTTATTCCATTCTTTATTATTTTGTTGGAATAACCTGTATACGCGGACTCCCCTATATTTGGTGAAATTCTTCTTTTATTCCATTCTTTATTATTATGTTGGAATAACCTGTCTATGCGAAGTACCGCATACATGGTGAAATTCTTCTGTTATTCCATTCTTTATCATTACATTGGAATATCACATCCGGTGCATTCATTACGCTTGACTTCGGTTCCGTTAATTATTTTTACGTTGGAATAACTTTTATGCATGCGGTCTATCGCATGCATGGTGATTTCTTTGTTATTCCATTCTTTATTATTACATTGGAATATCACATTGGCAAGCAATTTCACCGACTGGTTCCGCTTTTATTATTACGTTGGAATATCACATGCATGCGTTTACGCACGACACAGTTCCATTCTTTATTATTACATTGAGAATAACCCATTGCGTGTGGTCTATTGCATGCATGGTGAATTCTTCTTTTATTCCATTCTTTATTATTCTGTTGGAATAACCTGTCTATGTGGATTACCACATGCAGGGTGAATGATCCTTTGTTTTCATTCCTTATTAAATTGTAGAAATGATCTGTTTACGTGGATTATGATGAAAGTCATAATAAAAGCATTGAACTGATGAAAATCATAGATATAGGTAGTATTAGTAAGTGTTATGATAAGTTATGTTGGTTATTATGTGAAAACATGAAAGTTTCTTAGAAATCACAAAGGGTTGAAAATCAGATTTTGGTAAAAATAGAACATGAAATTCAATTGACCATATCTCCTATTATAATTTGAATTTTAGAGTGTAGTCAAGTTCTAGAGTTAGATCTATGAGTTTTCTAACTTATCCAAGTGGAATCACTGTAAAAGGTGTTGTAGATTTTCGTGTGGACTGATTTTAGCAAAGGAGTCAAAAGTTGCAAATTACGAAAAGGCTACTGCCCAGAAGTTTAAAAAGGCTGTTTCGGCCACTTAATTTGTGAGAAAAATTCTGGCCTTTTGGGACATGGAAATATATGGTATAAATTACCTCCTGTCCAAAAATGAGCTCATTCCGACTTAAAATGAGCAAGTTTAACCATTTCAATATTTAGGTTTTTTCGACGAAAAATGCTATAACCGGAGTTCTATAACTCCGATGACCATGAAATTTAAACTGGAAGATCACGTTAACATGTGTAAGATCCTGCCAAGATTTGGGAATTTTTGGAGTTAAACTTGAGGTAGCTAATTTCTTAAGCAATTAATTAGAAATTGATTTTTGAAAAATAGTAAATGAATTTTAAAAATTCTGAGAAAAATATATGTTCAATATGGAACTATATTATGCTAAATCTCAGAAAAGAAATATTTTTGGGACTGATTTGGTATTTTTCATGAAAATGATCTAGTTATGAGTAAATGAGTTAAATATGTTATGTGAAGTAACAAAGTTGGAAAATAGGATTTTATGGTTTGGAAATCCTATATAGGGTATATGCAGATTTTTGATGAGGGATTTGATCATTGGTGATGAAATCTTATGAGTATGACATTTTTGAATGATTAAATGCATTATTTGGTAAAGTGTAATTAATTGAAATAAATTATTTATAAGTTTAAGAAGTGTTTAAAATATTATTATAATATTAATAATATTAGATTATGAGTTTATTAAGTGATTGATAATATTTGGATAAATTTAAAGTCTTTAATATTTATCCTTGCTTTCGTTTGATTAATGATTATATCATTGTCATCATTCTCATGCTTGTGTTGTGTTGAAAGTCATCTGTGGCCTGTAGTGCATAGATGGACTTGGTGTGATTATGACCAGGGATTATTCGGTATAATCATGACCGTAATGTTATAAATGATGTGGTAAAAGTCATCTTTGGCCCGTAGTGCATAGATGGACTTGGTATGATTATGACTAGGGATTATTCGGTATAATCATAACCGTAATGGAAAACACGAATATCCTTGGCCTGTAGTGCATGGATAATTCGTGGTCGTGATACTATTAAGCTGAGTCTCAGCATTATTGGTATTATAGTTGCATATCTTTGGCCTGTAGTACAAAGATGAACTGTTGACTATTGGTTATACAGTTGTATATCTTTGGTCGTAGTGCAAAGATGAATTTATTAGTATGATTATGAGCAGGAATTGTGATTTGGTATAACCATGATTTTTGATATTTCAGGTGAAGATAGGTGATGTAAATTATCTTCGTCCTGGGTGCGAAAAGGAATTCAGAATCACAATTATGATTATGAGTTATTCATATAATTGTGGACATGAATTGTTGATTGATGTTACAGGGATAAAACATTATTGGTGGACTTTTAAGATGGAGAAGATAATAGACATGATGGTCTATTTGACTCTTTTAATGGATTGCTCGTTCTGCTGCAACTATGGTTGAAAATTTTTATCATCTACCATATGTTCTAAATCTCTGAATTATTATTGACGAAAGATATTGATAATTTAATCATCTTTAGTTATGATATTCTTTACTGGGCTAGTTGTGCTCACCATTTTTGCTTCATAATTCCTTTCAGGTAATAATAGTGTTGCCCAGTCAAGCGAGGATAACAGGGGAATAGAACGGTGGTTTATAGCTGTTGAGGTTCTCCCTAAATAGTATGGAAATAATTTTATTGAGAAATTTAGATAAGTGTGTCGTATTGTATATGTCATTTGATATTTAATTTATGTGAACCGAATAGGGTGAGGTGAACCTAACTTTGGAAGGATGTTTTGCCACTATCATACAAGATGTCTAATGGCATACAACCTCGTGTTATCATAAGACATGGTTGTGCACATCCACTTGCTGAGTATATCTATGAGCACCACCTATATGATCTTAGTGTTTATTTGAAATATAATTTTCACTTGGAGACAGTGGAGATAGTTATATGTCAAGAGAAGACTCACCATTGGAAGGAACATGATAGTAATCTTCTCGTTTTTCTTTGGGGTCTATTGGGTCAACCAAGGATAATTCTCTGGACATATGATATCTATCATAACTTAGATTCATGGCCTCCTATGTACGAAGGTTTTCTTGAGCACTTCCCCAAAGATTTTAATTTCTAAAACAGTTTTTGACTGTACTTTTATGTAAAGTGCCATTGTAAGGTTGTGGTCGAGGCACCATGAGAGTTACATACGTTTGTGTTAAAACTCACAGTATACCTGTCGTCGTATTTTGTTCGACAGTTGTATAAATGAAGTTGTCAGTAGTGTATTTTCTGACGACTCAAGATGGGTGATGTATACCTATTTTGGGGGCGTCACAACAATGACATAATAATTCAATAAAACAAGTTCAAGAATAAATTTTAAAGATTTATAAGTTAATTTATCTTGAACTCAATAATGTCCAAATTGTCAACATGATACTGCTTTGTGGAGTAAAATTCAAGAATGCTCAGAAGAATATTTCCATGAAAAGATACTGGATGAAGCGCAAATATCAAGGATATTCCACTAATTTCATGAAGTATAGAAGCCAAAATTTTAACCAAATGAGTATCATAGAATATATGAAACTGCAATGGATTTTCACCCGCCATGCGGTAATCCACGTAGACAGATCATTTTCACAATTTAATAAGAAATGAATACGAAGGGTCATTCACCATGTATGTGGTAATCCACATAGACAAGTTGTTCCAATAGAATATTAAAGAATGGAATAACAGAAGAATTCACCATGCATGCGATAGACCGCACAGACAGGTTATTCTAACATAATAATAAATAATGGAACCAGGTCATGTGTAAACGCACAGATAGGAAATTCCAACAGAATAATAAATAATGGAACCAGGTCATGCGTAAATGCACGTATGTGATATTCCAATGTAATAATAGAGAATGGAATAACAAAAGTCTTCACCGTGCATACGATAGATCCGCATGTAAAGGTTATTCTTCGACGAATAATAAATAATGGAACCAGTCATGATAATACGCATACGAATAGGATATTCCAACGAGAATAATAAAGAATCGGAACGAGTCAAAGCGAAATTAAGACCGACAAGTGATATATTCCAAATGAAATAATAAAGAATGGAATAACAACAAAATCACCACGCATGCGATAGATCGCATGCATGTGTTATTCCAACATAATAAAAATTAATGGAACCAGTGTCAAAGCGTAATACGCACCGGTATACGATATATTCGACAGAATGATAAAGAATGGAATAATAGAAGAATTTCACCATATATGTGGTACTTCGCATATACAGGTTATTCCAACATAATAATAAAGAATAGAATAATGTAAGTTTTCACCAAGTATAGGGTAGTCCACAGTGATACAAAAGTTATTCCAATGAAATAATAAAGAATGGAATAATGTAAGTTCTCTTCATGAATACAAAAGAAATAATACCCCTTACGAGTACAACAAATAATATCCCTTACCTTATAAAGAAGAGTACTCCGACGGATAGGGCGGGGATATACTTGAAGAAAACTTGCACTACGCTCAAAGCTTCTTAAAACTCTAAAGAAATACACTCAAGATTATAGAAATAAATTCTCTGAATTTCTGGTGTGATTTCAATTCTAACTAAGCATCCTATTTATAGGAAAATAGAAAGGATACTATGCAATAAAATATAATATAATATAATATATATATATATTTTATTTAAAATCTAATAAAACAATTAACTTTATAAAAGTATTCTGCTTTTATATAAAAAGATTTTACTATATGAAAACACTATCGCAGTACTTATGAAAATACTATGCATAATAAAATATAATATATTCTAATTATTGTCTAATAAAACAAATAACTTTATAAAAGTATTCATTTTATATAAAAAACTTTTCATTTTATTACATTAATAATACTAATAAAACAAAATTTATATATATAATATATATATATATATAAACTTTCGTGACTTCATAAAAAGACACCTCAATATATTTAACAACATTTATCATCATTATTATAATTCACAATATTAATTGACCAGGTCGTTCCCAGGAAAGAGGGGGCTTTCCAATAAGGATTTCTCCCTATTGGCGCGCAATTAGGTGACCAAACCTCTCCTTGGCAAAACTTCTATACATCGTTAATATTACACATAATAATATTAATAACTTTGTTATCTCAATTATTGATTTAATAATATATAAAATATCGACAATAATTGAATCAAATAACGTGAGATACTATGCAACAATTATTGTGGCAATAATTAAAAAAAACTGAGTGACTTCTCACTTAAGCATCAATAATCAATACAGTGTGCTACTATGCAACCACGCGTATTACTGTACTTTTACTACCGAGTAGTTCAACAGTTTTAACGGTAAAACTTTCGTCGTTATTTTCATAAAAATATTTTTGTCATTTTCTCAATTCGACAATAATTTCGTTGTGGGGTCCACCAATGATTGTGCCGTCGTACGGATATTCCCTGACAAAAAGAATATTTCCCGACCAAACGAATATTTTACAACAACTTGCATACTTTTCAAAATTTATAAATATTAACCACAACTATAACATTATCTCAAATCCACACCATAATTTTGAAAAAAAAAATTTTGAGAAATTTAAATCTTTATTCATAAAATTTGGGGTCTCACAATCTCCCCTCCTTATGAAATTTCACCCTTGAAATTTACGTACGTACCTGGTATGTCGAAGAGGTGAGGATATCTTGACTTCATTTCAGATTCTAACTCTTGAGGTATAACCTTTGAGTGTTGAATACGATCCTTCTTATCCAAGATTTTAACACTTATTTCCTCAAACGTTAAATCTTCTGCTATCTCGTCTAGTTCTAATTCAATAATGTGGTTCGGGTCATCCACATATTTACGTAACATCGATACGTGAAAAACGTTATGAACACACAACATATTTGGCGGTAAAACGAGTCTATAGGCCACAGTTCCTACTCAATCGAGGATTTCAAATGGGCCAATTAAAATCGAGGGTTGAGATAACGCCTTCTTGAACATTCATTAGCTCCAAGTGTGTAGTTTGAGCGGCTTTAACTTTATCAATTAAAGTCGATTCTACTCGTATATTCGTTATCTTCACGTGGGTCCCTAGAGTCTTTAACTCTATCTTCATCATTTGTAAGTTATACGAAATGGGTTTTTGTGTTAACAACATCACACTCGTAAACGCATACGATCTTCTACTCAACGCGTCAGCTACCACGTTCTCTCTTCCACGATGATATTGAATAGTATGATCGTAATCTTCAACAGCTCGAGCCAATGTCTTTGGCGCATTATACGTTCATTTTGGTTGAAGAAATATTTAAGGGTTGGAGAAATGGGTGTTGTACTGGGGTTAGTACAAAATTCGATTTCACGCTCTAGGGTAGGCCAAGAAGTCTTCAGAAATACGTCAAGAAATCTATTAACGATAGAAATATCATTTAAAAATGTGACTCTCATCCAAGACTTGGATAACACGTCACATTGATACCTATCAACTTGCCATCGTCATTCACAACGTCCCCTACGGAAAGTCTGGCTTCGGTGCATTCCACACAAGGAAGTCAACAATAAAAGGATCGGGGCTCTTTACTTATGGCTTGATATAATAGTGATTAACTTTAGTGGTTTGGTTGCTTGAATTCGCATAACAGGTTGGTTAGGAATATAAAATCTAACAACCTTACGAAAAGCATGATGAGTAGTTAACCAATCGATTCCTAAAATCACATCAAAAGAAAGTATTTTCAAAGAGATAAGATCGACAGGTAATGTGAAAGTGTCGATTTGAATCAAACAAGATTTATAAACAGTGAATGTAACAAAGGTTTCCCCTAACAGAGTTTCAACAGATAAGTCAAAGTCTAATTTCTCAAGAGCTTAGTTCAAACATTGAACACAACTAGGTGAAATAAAAGAGTGGGTAGAATCGATATCGAATAAGGTATAGACTTCGTAAGAGTTTATAATTAACTTACTCGTAATAACTTCGTTCGAGTTCCTTGATAAACGCTCTCACTTAAACTACCGAATTTTGACTTGCTATAGGTACATTCCACCCTTAATTGCTTCGTCACATTCCTGATCCATGATTTGAATCATTATTCTCTGATCCATATCGAATTGGGGTTGACCGCTCTGCACATGATAATTCTGAATTCGATGTTGGATTCTCCCAATTGCTGTCTAAAAAGCAAAATCCATTTCATCTATTTTGGCCTTATTGGATCGGACGTCTTTTTCTACAATATCTATGCGTCGTACAGCTTTTAGCCATGCATTATCTATTCTCATTCGTTCAAATTGTTTCTTCTTTCATCGAACTTTGATCATAGCATTCTCGATTCCACTCTAATATCTTATACTCGCCAAAGAGTGCTTCATTCAAGCATCACACATCGGGTAACACAATTTTAAATTGTTACATCTCTTTTCGCTCCACGCATCCTTTGCCTTTCTTCTTATTTCGCTTCTTCTAACACATGAACACGATTTTGTAATTCTAAATTTTGATCATAAAATTCTTCTAATAAATTCTCCTCGTGTTCCTCTTCTTCCTCACTCTCATTTGTGCACCTCTGCGACTAGCTGGGTGCAACTACTATTAGTTCTTCACTCACCACGTAGATATCTCTAATTTCTTCTTCATCCGACATCACATTAACTCAAGTTAGTGATTAAAGGTGTCTCAACGGTCTCATTAACTCCATTGTTAACATTTTTAGCTGCCATTTTAAAACACTGCCACAAAATAAGGGTTAATTAACATGTCACATATTATCAATATACTCTGACCGACCAATTAAATATCAAATAAACTTAGGTAGGTCATACTAGCGAAAAGAATTCCCGCCTCTCCTCTCTAGTTCTTATCTCACATCTCGGCCGGGGATCATATCCTAAGCTTTGATATTAACCGTGACGCCCCCAAAATAGGTACACATCACCCATCTTGGGTCGCCGATACAAGGTAATCAATACAAATACAAACTAATTATACAACGATGTAGTGTAAAATACGACAAAACATAAATTGAGAGTTTTAATAAGAATATTGTCATCTAGACAATATCCACACTCAAAGGAGTCCTCAATACATTTATTGTCACACTATTTAATGTAATAGTGAGGACTACTAATACTATCATCTGGACCGTCACTCCGTTCCCCGACTAGTC
The DNA here is from genome assembly GCA_020205615.1 of Panax quinquefolius. Lineage (NCBI taxonomy): Eukaryota > Viridiplantae > Streptophyta > Magnoliopsida > Apiales > Araliaceae > Panax > Panax quinquefolius. The sequence continues at coordinate 77,917,797 of CM035173.1, read as the reverse complement.
CCCACTACGTTCTCATTTCACAAGAGAATGGTGAAAGAAGGGGGTGAGCTCAACTAGCCCAGTAAGAAATATTATGACTAAGATAATGCAAAATAAAGTATCATTAGTCTTCAACAATGTTAAACTGATAAAATACAATAGATGTGACGCCCCCAAAATTAGGTATACATCACCCATCTTGGGTAGTCAGATACATGGTACAGAATTTAAATACAACTTACTAATATAACTGTCGTGTACAATACGACATAAACTGTAAGTTTGAATACAAATATTGTCTACTAGATATTACACAAACTCAAAAGGAGTCCTCATTACAATTATTATCACATTATTTCACAGAATAGTGAGGACTACTAATGTTATCCTCTGGACCATTACTCCGTTCCCCGACTCGTCCCAGCTATATTCTCATTTCCTCAAGAGAAGAAAGCGGTGAAAGAAAAAGGGTGAGCTCAACTAGCTCAAGAAGAAATATTATGACTAAGATAATGCGTAATAAATTATCATTAGCCTCTGTGATGTTTAAACCGATAAAATATAATGAACATCAAGTTTAACTACGGTGAACCAAAGAATCCATTAAAAGAGTCAAGTAGAAAATAAAATCTACTATCTTTTATGATTTAAAAGGTTTTTCATCATCATTATAGCCGAGACTCGACTTTTAATAAATATTCCACATCATCGAATCACCCCTACACTACGGCCAAAGATATTCTTTAGTATCACGACCACAATTATTCATGCATTACGGGCCAAGAATAGTTGTGTATTCATTAATGGTCATGATCATGCCAACAACTGTCCATCAATGCACTACGGCCACTGAGGATTTTTATCACATCATTTATAATATTACGATCATGATTACACCGAATAGTCTCTGGCCATAATCATACCAAGTCCATCTATGCACTACAGGCCACAGATGACTTTCAACATAATATAAACATGAGGATGATGACAATGATATAAGAATTCAATAAAACAAGTTCAAGAATTATTTTATCCAGGAATTATTAACGTCCAAATTGTCAACATGATACTATTTTGTAGAGTAAAATTCAAGAATGATCAGAAGAATATTTCCATGAAAAGATACTAGATGAAACGTAAATATCAAGGATATTCTACTAATTTCATGGAGTATAGAAGTCAAAGTTTTAACCAACTGGGTATAATAAAGAATGGAATAACAAAAGAAATCACCATGCATGCGATAGATCGCATGACGAGCAAAAGTTATTCCAACAGAATAATAAATAACGGAACCAGTCCCAAAGTAAACGCATGCATGTGATGATGTTCCACGGAATAATAAAGAATGGAATCGTGTCCAAAGTAAAACACACGCATGTGATGTTCCAATGTAATAATAATAAAGATTTTAACCAGTCCGTGTAAAACACACGCATGGATGTTCCAATGTAATAATAATAAAGATTTTAACCAGTCGGTGTAAAAAACACACGCATGTGATGTTCCAATGTAATAATAAAAGAATGTCACCAAGTATAGGGTAAATCATGGCATATATCTGAGTTATTCCAATAGAATAATAAGCAATGGAATAACAAAAGTTCTCTTCATGAATAAGAAAGAATAACACCCTTTACGAGTACAACAAATAATATTCCCTACCTTAGAAGAACTGAATATTGGAAAAGTGAAGTAGCAGAATACTTTTCTTCATTCTTTCTATAGTTTCTCTCTCTAGAGTTTCAATGAATTCGTAAGAAATAATGAAGGAATGAGCTTTCTATTTATAGAAAAACTGAGGGTGGCTCTTGGTCTTAACGAAGGGTCAAAATGACTCTTGGTAATATTGAAGAGACAACTACTATTTCATGAAGGGTAATTAACCTTTGGAACAATCAAGAGGCGCTTAACTCTTGGTAATATTGAAGGGACAACTACTATTTACTGAAGGGTAATTACTATTGACGAAGGTAATTACTATCGACGAAGGTAAATACTATTGAAGAAGTAATTACTATTGACGAAGGTAAATACTATCGACGAAGGTAATTACTATCGACGAAGGTAAATACTATTGACGAAGGTAATTACTATTCAAAAGGTAATTACTATTCACAAAGGTAATTACTATTGACGAAGAGACTCTTAGATGATGACATATGGGTCCCCATAAAATAATCAAACTTACCATAAACGCCTCTATAATGTACTCTTTATATACATCAAGGATTGAATAAATATTACCACAAATCATTTTATTTATAATCAACACATTTTAATCTTTCAACAATTATTAATCATTTATAACTTGTCGCCTCAATTAATAATATAACATATTATACGAGATGATCTTGTGACAATAATTGAATCAATAATATAAGAGATATGATGCAAAGAATTATTGTAGCAATAATTGAGTATAGCTAAGTGACTTCTCACGTAAGCATCAATAATCAATACCGCAGTTACTCTTACGCAACCACGCCAGACATCGCATTTTTACCACCGGGTAGTTCAACAGTTTTAACGGTAACACCTCTGCCGTTATTTTTATAGAAAGATAATTTTGTCATTTTCTAACTACGACAATACTTCCGTTGTGGGGTCCACCAATGATTGAGTAGTCGTCGTCTTAATATTCCCCGACAAAAAAGAATATTCCCCACCAAACGAATATTTTATAACAACTTGCTTACTTTGCAAAATTTATAAATATTACCCACAACTATAACATTATATCAAATTTATTCCATAATATTCAAAAATAATATTTATAGAAAATTCATCTTTATTTATAAAAGTTGGGGTCTTACAACCTCCCCTTCTTATGAAATTTCGTCCTCGAAATTAGGTATCGCGTGACTGGTATGTCGAAGAGGTAAGGATACCTTGATTTCATTTCGATTCTAACTCCCAAGTCATTTCCTCAACATCGTGGTTCCTCCACAAAACTTTGACTTGAGGTATAGCCTTGGAGCGTAGAATATGTTCCTTCTTATCCAAAATTTGAACAGAACCTCTTCATACGTCAAATCTTCCGCTATTTCGTCCTGGTCTAACTCAATAATATGGTTCGGGTCTTTTACATATTTACGTAACATGGATATGTGAAAACGTTATGAACACGAGACATATTTGGCGATGAAAGCGAGTCTATAGGCCACGCCCCTACTCGATCGAGGATTAAAATGGACCGATGAATCGAGGATTAAGTTTTCCTCTCTTTCCAAATCTTGTAACTCCTTTCCATGGAGCAACTCTTAACAACACACGATCTCCTATATCGAATTCCACGTCCTTTCGATGAAGATCAATATAACTCTTTTGTCGATTTTGTGAGGTTTTTATACGTTGTCGGATCGTTTGTATCTTTTCCAGTAGTCATACGTACCAACTCCAAGTCCAACAACATTGCTTCACCCACCTCATCCCAAAGATATCTTTGGAGAACGACACTTTCTTCCATACAACGCTTGAATGGAGCCATGCCAATACTTGTTTGATAAGCATTGTTGTAGGAAAACTCCACCAATGGTAAGAACTTGTCCCAACTCCCTTGAAATCAAGGACACATAGTCTTAATAGATCTTCACGAGTTTGAATAGTCCTCTCCGATCGTCCATCCGTCGAGGATGATATGCCGAAACTAAATCGTAAGTCTGCGCCATAGCTTTTTTTGCAAACTAACCCAAAATCGTGAGGTGAATCTTGGGTCTCGATCGAAACTATAGATATCTTGGCATACCATGCGGTCTTACAATCTCGTTTATGTACATACGAGCAAGACGTTCAAGTGTATAAGTTTCTCAGATTCGGTAAGAAATGAGCGGACTTGGTCAATCTATCAACAATGACCCAAATCGCATCAATGCCTTGAGAAACCTTAGGAAGACCGTGAACGAAATCCATGGTAATGTGCTCCCACTTCCATTCTCGGAATTTCAAGTGGTTGCAATGGACCTTTTGGTACTTGATGCTCCGCTTTAACTCGCTAACAAGTTAGACACCTTGAGATAAACAAATGCTATCTCTCTCTTCATATTGCTCCACCAAAATGTATGACAAATATCATGATACATTTTGGTACTCCCGTGATGGATTGCAAATGGTGTGTTGTGCGCCTCCATCATGATATTATACTTTAAATCGTGGTCGTTAGGAACATAAAGTCCGGAGTTTGACTCAAGTATTCCTTCTTCATCGATTCTTGCTTCCCAGATAGCACCTTCTTGCACTTTCTTCCTCATACGCATCGGCTCCAGTGCCGTAGCTTGAGCGACTTTAACTTTATCGATTAAAGTCGGTTCTACTCAGTATACTCGCTATCATCACATGCGTCCCAGAGTCTTTAACTCTATCTCCATCCTTTGCAAGTCACACAAAATGGGCCTTTGAGTTGACAATAACGCACTTTCGTGCTTTCGCATATGATCTTCTACTCAATGCGTCACTACCACGCTCACTTTTCCAGATGGTATTGGATGGTATGATCATAATCTTTCAACAGTTCAAGCCAACGTCGTTGTCGCATGTTGAGTTCCTTTTGAGTGAAGAAATATTTGAGGCTTTTATGATCCGTAAGGATCTCCACTTTCTCCCCATACAAGTAATGCCTCCAAATTTTAAGTGAAGAGAATAAATGCCAACTCTAGATCATGAGTAGGATAATTCCTCTCATATTCTTTGAGTTGTCGCGAGGCATAGGCTATAACTTTTCCATGTTGCATGAGAACACATCCCAACCCTTTGCAAGCATCATCATCAGATGACAAATCCCTCCGAGCCGATGGTATTGTCGAGCAGTCTTTGAAATAAGTCTCCTCTTGAGTTCTTGAAAACTCTTCTCACATTCTTCGCCCAACCGAACTTTGTATCTTTCCGAGTCACCGAGTCAATGGAGTAGCGATTCGAGAAAATCCTTCCACGAATCTCCGATAATAACCAAATTAAAAGCGAGAAAGCTACGTGCTTGGTCATCGATTTAGGTTGTTCCCGACTTTGAATAGCTTCAATCTTTCTTTGGGTCAACAGATATTCCATGACTTGATACCACGTGCCCAAGGAATGCTACTTCTTCAAGCCGAACTCGCATTTCTTCAACTTGGCATAAAGCTTATATTCACGAAGCTTTTTGGAGTGTCGACCTCAAGTGTTGCTTTCATGATCTTCACGGCTTTTGGAATAAATAAGGATGTCATCAATAAAGACGACCACAAAGTGATCTAAATACTCCTTGAATACTCGGTTCATCATATCCATGAAGGCGGAGGAGCATTAGTCAATCCAAAGGACATGACTAGGAATTCATAATGCCCGTCTGCGAGTTCTCGAAAGCCGTCTTTGGAATGTCACGGTTCTAATCTTCAATTGGTGATATCCTAACGAAGATCAATCTTTGAAAAGAATTTGGCTCCTTGCAACCGGGTCAAACAGTCATCAATACGTGGCAATGGATACCTATTTTGATGGTGACATGATTCAACTCCGATAATCAATACAAAGTCACATACTCCCATCTTTCTTCTTCACGAATAGAACAGAGCACACCCCAAGGAGAAGTACTAGGGCGAATAAAGCCAATGTCTAACAATTCCTGCGCAATTGGGTCTTTAACTCTTCGAAGTTCAATAGAGCCATTTGATATGGGGCTTTGGAAATAGGTTTATGTCACCGGTTCAAGGTCGATACAAAATTCAATTTCACGCCTGGGGTAGGCCAGAAGTTCTTCTTGGGAATACGTCGGAAATTTATTAACAATAGAAATATCGTTCAAAAAGCCGGCGTATTTTTGTTTAAATCATGACATGAGCTAAGAAAGCTTGACATCCGTTTTCAATAAACGAATAGCTTTATGGTTTGAGATGACCGTGATTGATTTTAATGGTTTGGTCGTTTGAATTAAGCATAATAGGTTGATTAGGAATATGAAAGCTAACAACCTTACGAAAACAATCAATTTTGCATGATAAGTAGTTAACCAATCAATCCCTAGAATCACGTCAAATGCAAGTATTTTTAATGAAATAAGATCGACGGTAATAATGTGAGGGTACCGATTTGAACCAAACAAGACTTATAAACAGATGGATGTAATGAAGGTTTCTCCCAACGGAGTTTCCACAGATAAGTCAAAGTCTAATTTCTCCGGAGTCAAATTTAATCGATGAGCGCAAATAGGAGAAATAAAAGAATGGATAGAACTGGTATCAAATAAAGTATAGACTTCATTAGAGTTTATGATAAGCTTACCCATGATGACCTCATTCGGGTTCCATGCTCTCTGGGAGGTCACAAAAAAATGCTCTCCCTTGCACTACCGGTTTTGACTTTTCTGGGACGGCCTTTGGTGCCTCCATCCTAGCTAAATTTGTCTTCAGTAAACGACAAAATCGAGCTAAGTGACCTTCTCTTCCACAATTATAACATGCTTTGACTACATGGCGCAGATTCGGATCGATGTGTCCCTCTCCTCCGCATTTGAAGCATATGATAGGTGGTCTTTCTCCTTCCTTAACAACGGTCTTTGGTCTTGACGTCTTTCCATCATTGTTGAATCTCCTTTTCTTGAAATGTCCATTCTTATTGTTTTGGCCTGATTACCACCGGTGGTTACCATATCGGCCTGTTGATTCCTCCACGCTTGTTGTCACCGCTTGATGACTACTCTTTGCTTTGGTATTATAATTTTGCTTACCGCTCTCTTTTAGTTAAGTTGACTCGTTATCGCGCTCCACTAATCGAGCCCTATTTACAACATCTCAATACAAACACGGTTTATGAGAAATAAGATGTTGACGTATCTCCCGCTTCAAACCTCTTAAAAACATTCGCCCATTCTCTCTCATTATCCACCAAGTAGGGCCGAAAACCGTGATAACTCCGCAAATTTTGCCTCATCTTTGCGACCTGGTCCATATTGTTTTGTTCCAACTTGATAAACTCCACCTCCTTCATGTGGCGAATACTTTCGGGAAAGTATTTGTCGTTGAACGACTCTGGAACTTCTCCCAAGATATCTTGATCAAAGATGTTGAGTACGCTTTTACCGATTCCCACCAAAGAATCTCTCCTCCTTGATATAAAAGGCGTGAAAGGAACCTTTTGCTCCTCGGAGCATCCCAAGACATCAAATATCTTGGTAATCTGCTTTATCCATGCTTCCGCGAAGTGGTTTTGCTCTCCTTAAACTCCGGTGGTCCCAGGCTCCTTAAATTGTTTAGTGGTGACCACTTGAGAGTTTTCCGTGTTTCCACCTACGTTTTGGACAGGAGTCGCTCTCGCCTGCTGTTGCATAAATTGCATAAAGCCTCTGAACATTTGATCATTCATCATTTGTTCAGTGTTGTTGTTTGCATGAGGATTGTCGCCTTCCTGATGCACATTATCCTGATTATTGATATGTGGTGAATCAACGATCGCCTGTGCTCCATTGCTATTCTCAACATTCTCGGATGTCATTTTCGAGATCGCCACAAAACAAAAGGTTAATTGACATGTAACAAATTATCTCTATATTACGTGAGCTAATAAAATAGCACATAAACTTAGGTAGGTCATACTAGCGAAGGTATTCCCGTCTCTCCCCTCCTAGTACTATTCTCACATCTTAGCCGTGGATCATATCCTAAGCTCGATACCAAATGTGGCGCCCCCAAAATTAGGTATACATCACCCATCTTGGGTAGTCGGATACATGGTATGTAATTTAAATACAAATTACTAATATAACTGCGTAGTGTACAATACGACATAAACCGTGAGTTTGAATACAAATATTGTCTACTAGATATTATACAAACTCAAAAAGAGTCCACATTACAATTATTATCACACTATTTCACGTAATAGTGAGGGACTACTAATGCTATCCTCGGACCGACCATTACTCCGTTCCCCGACTTCGTCCCAAATATATTCTCATTTCACAAGAGAAACGGTGAAAGAAAGGGTGAGCTCAACTAGCTCGAAGAAATATTATGAGTAAGATAATGCGAGAATAAATTATCATTAGCCTCTGAACAAAGTGTTAAACCGATAAAATATAATGAACATCAAGTTTAACTACAATGAACCAAAGAATCCATTAAAAGAGTCAAGTAGAAAATAAAATCTACTATCTTTTATGATTTAAAAGGTTTTCATCACTATTATAAATTTGAGACTCGACTTTAATAAATATTCCACATCATCGAATCACCCCTCACTACTTCCAAGGATATTCTTTTTAAGATCATCGACCACAATTATTCATGCACTACAAAGCCAAGAATAGTTGTGTATTCATTAATGGTCATGATCATGCCAACAACCGCCCATCAATGCACTACTACCATTGAGGATTTTTATCACATCATTTGTAACATTACGGTCAAGCGATTACACCGATAGTCTCTGGTCATAATCATACCAAGTCCATCTATGCACTACAGAATACACGATGACTTTCAACATAATATAAACATGAGGATGATGACAATGATATAAGAATTCATTAAAACAAGTTCAAGAATTATTTTATCCGGGAATTATTAACGTCCAAATTGTCAACATGATCTTGTTTTGTAGAGTAAAATTCAAGAATGATCGGAAGAATATTTCCATGAAAAGATAATGGATGAAACGCAAATATCGAGGATATTCTACTAATTTCATGGAGTATAAAGTCAAAGTTTTAACCAATTTGGGTATAATAAAGAATGGAATAACAAAAGAAATCACCATGCATGCGATAGACCACACAGCAAAAGTTATTCCAACAGAATAATAATAAATAACGGAACCGGTCCCATGCGTAAAAGCGCATGCATGTGGATGTTCCAATGTAATAATAAAGAATGGAACCGGTCCGGTGTAAAACACACAGGCATGTGATGTTCCAATGTAATAATAATAAAGATTTTAACCAGGTCCTGTAAAACACACGCATGTGGATGTTCCAACGTAATAATAATAAAGATTTTAACCCGTGTCCTGTAAAACACACGCATGGATGTTCCAACGAGAATAATAGAAGAATGTCACCAAGTATAGGGTAAATCACAGATATCAAAGTTATTCCAATAGAATAATAAGCAATGGAATAACAACAGTTCTCTTCATGAATAAGAAAGAATAACACCCTTACGAGTACAACAAATAATATTCCCTACCTTAGAAGAACCCGAATATTGGAAAAGTGAAGTAGCGAATACTTTTCTTCTTTCTCTCTATAGTTTCTCTCTCTGAGTTTCAATGAATTAAGTGAAATAATGAAGGAATGAGCTTTCTATTTATAGAAAAACTGAGGGTGGCTCTTGGTCTTAACGAAGGGTCAAAATGACTCTTGGTAATATTGAAGAGACAACTACTATTTGCGAAGGGGTAATTAACCTTTGGAACACCGAAGAGGCAGTTAACTCTTGGTAATATTGAAGGACAACTACTATTTACTAAAGGGTAATTACTATCGACGAAGGTAATTACTATTGACGAAGGTAAATACTATTGAAGAAGTAATTACTATTGACGAAGGTAAATACTATTGACGAAGGTAATTACTATTGACGAAGGTAAATACTATTGACGAAGGTAATTACTATTGACGAAGGTAAATACTATTGACGAAGGTAATTACTATTGACAAAGGTAATTACTATTCACAAAGGTAATTACTATTGACGAAGAGACTCTTAGATGATGACATATGGGCCCCCATAAAATAAACAAAATTTCCCCCAACGACTCATAAACAGACTCTTTATATACATCAAGGATTGAATAAATATTACCACAAATCATTTTATTTTTAATCAACACATTTTAATCTTTCAACAATTATTAATCATTTATAACTTATCGTCTCAATTAATAATATAACATATTATACGATGATCTTTGTAACAATAATTGAATCAATAATATAAGAGATATGATGCGTGAATTCATCGTAGCAATAATTGAGTATAGCTAAGTGACTTCTCACATAAGTATCAATAATCAATACTGGTAGTGCTTATGCAACCACGCCAGACATTCTTTTTCTTTACCACCGGGGTAGTTCAACAGCTTTTAACGGTAACACCTCCGCCAATTATTTTTATAGAAAGATAATTTTGTCGTTTTCTAACTACGACAATACTTTCGTTAATGGGGTCCACCAATGATTGAGCCGTCGTCTGAATATTCCCCACAAAAAGAATATTTCCCACCAAACGAATATTTTATAACAACTTGCTTACTTTGCAAAATTTATAAATATTACCCACAACTATAACATTATATCAAATTTATTCCATAATATTCAAAAATAATATTTATAGAAAATTCATCTTTATTTATAAAAAGCTGGGGTCTTACAATAGACATCAAGTTTAATCTGCAGTTAGAATAAGCAATCCATTAGAAGAGTCAAGAGTAGGCATGATATCTACTATCTTCTATGATTTAAAATGTTTTCATCAATTTTTATCTCTAAGACTCAGCTTAATAAATAAACCACATCATCGAGTCATCCTTGCTTTACGGGCCAAGGATATTCATTAAATCATCAATGGTCATGACTATACCGAATAATCCCTGGTCATAATCATACCAAAAACTGTCCATCAATGCACTACAGGCCACTGAGGACTTTTACCACATCATTTACAATATTACCAGTCATGATTATACCGAATGATCCATGGTCATAATCATACCAAGTCCATCTATGCATGTGACGATTTGATTATTTAAGTTATGATTCTGGGGACAGAATCCTTGTAAATAGGGAAGGATGTAACAATCCGGAAATTCAAATTGTAATATTAAATATTTATTGAATTATATAAATATTTATTTGATGTGTTTATTATTGAAATTGATGAAATAAAATTTTTATTATTGATATGGTTATTATTATTAAATATTTATGAATTAAATTTATTAGATAATATTCTAAATTAAATTAATTTATAATTTAGAGAGTTGTAATATAACATGAGATGTTATATTGTTGTTTTAATTTAATAATTTAAAGTGGTATGTTAAATTATTAAGTAAAGTTATAATGAGATTATAATTATGTGATATTTGTTTAAGTGAAATATGTATTTAAAATATAGTATGTGTAATTAATTTATTTGACTAATGTTGGATATGGAAATCTTTATTAAAATAAATTAAAGGAGTTTAATTTAGTTTTGACCAAACAAGGCTTAAAAATATTAAGTCTTTATTTTAAAGACTTTTTTTCAAACAAAGCCTTATGGCTTTTGGATTTTTAAATTTTGAATTTTAATTATAATAATAATATAAATTAAATAAATTAAATAATAAATATAATATATTTATAACCTAAGTGTTATATCTATAACTGATATTCTAATAACTAGACGTATTAAGGTTATCAGTTTTTTTTATCTATACACTTAAGTGTGTATTAGTTTTGCGTGAATTGTCTTTTAGCCTAAGAGGAGGAGAAGTTCAGAGAAGCTTGAGAGGGTTGAGAGTATTGAGAGAGAACCTAAGGATTTCCAAGCATTTTCAGTGTTTAACAAAGAGGATTACAAGCTAAGTGAAGATAATTTTACATAACCATTAGAATTATATATATATATATATATATAAGTTTACGACAAAATTTTATACTCTATGAATTTCATTTATTTTTCGAATTGTTGTTATATAACCTGTTTATGGTGATTGCATATAATTATGATGTTAGAGTATGTAGTTAGGCAAGAATTCGTATGCTAATTACAGTTAAAAGTAGAAAATTTTTGACAGTATATGTGTGTTCTTATACATGGCTTTTGACAGTAACAAAATTGATGGTTAAAGTGTATACGAATTGTAAAAAATTAAACTGTGAATTGTTAATTGGGTATGAAATAAAGAGAACTTAGTTCAAAAGAATCAAATTAGTGTATTATTATGATTACAGTGTTCACTGTGTCAAGAAGTATCAAAAATGGAGTTTTTGGTTTTAAAATATGTTATTCCAGTATTTAATTTTTCTAGAATTATGGTTTAAGTTGTATTAATTTAGTATTTGTATGCTTGGTGAAGTTTATGTATAATTTTCATAAGTTATACATGTTAATTGTTGTTAGAAATTAAGACATAGCTTTGTTCTGTATTTTGTTTTGGGGTGTTACGTAATTTGAGCCCCAGCCAAATTCGCACCTCGGCCTCAAGCAAAAATAGGACGTGAGTTCGCGCCAAAATGCTAGAATTCGTGCCCCTCGTGGCCTACCGAATTCACGCCCAATTATTTGAAAAAGTGGTTTGGGTCGGACAGTTTTGACCTCTTGTAGTAAAATGGTCATAACATTTTCATACAAACTCCGATTGAGGTGATTCAAGATGATTCGGAAAGAGAACGAATAGGCCTATAACTTTTATTCTTTAAGGTTTTCAATTTGAAATAGTTATGAAGGGTCAAAATGGCCATCTTTAGGAGTGTTGTGTATTTGGAGCCAATCGGAGGGTGTCGGGATGCGCGAATGCAAGTGCAATCCTTTGTGTATTAGTATAACTTAATGATAACATGTTGGACATGTAATAGGATGTTGTATCAAGTTGTTAATGTGTATGTGGTGCAATGACATGATCACTTAAGTAGTTGTAATAAAGCCAAAAAGTAATGTTGATGAAAAGATGCGATGTTATTTAAACTTAAACTTAGTTAGTAGCTATACTAAAAGTAAGAAAACAACTCATGAAGATAATGTTAGTCTAACTAATATGTATTGTCAATACATATGATATGTGTAGGACTTGGGGTGATCGTGAGTAGTGATTGTTTAACCTACACATGAGGCAAGTTCCCTAACCTTTGCTACTTTATTATTTAACAAGGTTACTTTTCACTATTATGTTATACTTATGAAAATTCTCTATTTCTAATCTCTTGTTTAACGATTTATTGTCATGAAAGTTCTTTAACCCTCATTTATTGTTGAGCAGGTTAGTTAATCTTTGTTTATTTATTCCAATCGAGATTACCTTGGTTATTCAAAGTCTGTACTCATTTATTGTTGAGCAAGTTAGTTAATCTTTATCTCTTTATTCAAAGTCTGTATTATTATTGTAAGAAGTGTGTTTGTTCAGCTACTAATAACTATTGTTTGATCTTCATTCTTCAATATCATTGTACTATCTTACATTATTTTACCGAACTCTAAGTTGCTTAGCGATTCTTTACCAATTCAACTAATCCTTAGTTGATGAATGTTCTAAACTCTAAATTACCCTTGAAGTCTACCCAAACCAAACTTCCTTTGGTTTGTTTATGTACTCACACAACTTTGAAAGCATGTTGTCAATGATAACATTTGTTCAACTTAGAAATTGTTAATACTCTAACCCTTATTGATTCATCGATATACCTTGTTCATGAAGATATTATAATCAAACCCTTGAATAGTTATTGGTTCCTATTTGATTCAACCAGTACTTGGTTGATGAGCGTTCTAAAAATCTAGACTTCCTTTGAAGTTAATTCCCAACCAAACTTCCTTTGGTTCTAACACGATAATCTAAGTTTGAGATGAACAACCCTATATCGTGGGATTATTTTAGAGCTACGTAATAAGCGTTAAAATGTTTGTGATACATAGTACAAAGGGTGATCACCGAGATGCGGAATGATGGTCCATATAGTCGTTTAGGCTCAAGAAAAAGTTCTGATGAAAACACATGAACCTAGGACATATATGATGATTATAGTCTTTTAGACTGTTAAAGGTTAAAGTAGAAATACTTGTAAACCTAGAATAGAGTTCGTGGTCTTGTGACCCTCAATATATTCTTTGATGTTGTTATCTATTGTTAACTTAAACGTTCATTATTCCTTTGAACTCATAGCTGTTGAATTAATTTTCTTGTTCCGGTAAGAATACTTTACCATTGAAAGCTCAGTTAATTGTCATTCATAAAACGTTATTGTATATTATCCTTCTTGTGGGCAATTGTTTGCTCACTCTTGCACAAAACAATGCAGATGAAGTTACGAAGTTTGAAAAGCTTTATACAAGCAAGGGCAAGGACAAAGTGCTTGATTAGACGACAATGTTTAATTTATATTTTATTTATGAAGCTTATGTAATGGATTTAGTTATAATCATGTTTTAATTTTCCGCGAATGATTGTAATAAAGGTTAGATGACCTGGGATTTATTTTAGATGATGTAACCCTTTAATGGGAGATTAATTGTTTAAACTTTTGAGTTTAATTATATCCTTTGTTTATGGGTAGTTAGTTATAATTTAATTGGACAGTGAACACCAAATCTGTGGGATTGAGGTGCCCGAATTTGGGGATGTCACAATGCACGTAAGCCAAAGATGACTTTCATCACAATATAAGCATGAGGATGATGACAATGACATAATAATTCAACAAAACAAGTTCAAGAATAAATTTTAAAGATTTATAAGTTAATTTATCTTGAACTCAATAATGTCCAAATTGTCAACATGATACTGCTTTGTGGAGTAAAATTCAAGAATATTCAGAAGAATATTTTCATGAAAAGATACTGGATGAAGCGCAAATATCAAGGATATTCCACTAATTTCATGAAGTATAGAAGCCAAAATTTTAACCAAATGAGTATCATAGAATATATGAAACTATGATGGATTTTCACCGCCATGCGGTAATCCACGTAGACAGATCATTTCCACAATTTAATAAGAAATGAATACGAAGGGTCATTCACCATGCATGTGGTAATTCATATAGACAGGTTATTCCAACAGAATAATAAATAATGGAATAACAGAAGAATTCACTATGCATGCGATAGACCGCACAGAAGGTTATTCCAACAGAATAATAAATAATGGAACCAGGTCATGCGTAAATGCACAAACAGGATTTTTCCAACAGAATAATAAATAATGGAACCAGGTCATGCGTAAACGCACAAACAGGATATTCCAACAGAATAATAGAGAATGGAATAACAAAAGACTTCACCGGGCATGCAATAGGCCGCATGCATGTGTTATTCCAACGAGAATAATAAATAATGGAACCGGTGTCATGCGTAATACGCATGCATGTGATATTCCAACAGAATAATAAAGAACGGAACCGAGTCGAGCAAAATTAAGACCGGCGGATATTCCAACGAATAATAAAGAATGAAATAACAATGAAATCACCACGCACGCGATAGATCGTCTGCATGTGTTATTCCAACAGAATAATAATTAATGGAACCGTGTCAGCGTAATACGCATTTAAGCGTGATATTCCAACAGAATGATAAAGAATGGAATAACAGAAGAATTTCACCATGTATGTGGTACTTCGCATATACAGGTTATTCCAACATAATAATAAAGAATGGAATAACAGAAGAATTTCACCAAGTATAGGGTAGTCCGCGTATACAGGTTATTCCAACAGAATAATAAAGAATGGAATAACAGAAGTTCTCTTCATGAATATAAAAGAAATAATACCCCTTACGAGTATAACAAATAATATCCCTTACCTTATAATGAAGAGTACTCCGACGGGTAGGGTGGGGATATACTTGAAGAAAACTTGCACTACGCTCAAAGCTTCTTAAAACTCTAAAGAAATACGCTCAAGATTATAGAAGAGAATTCTCTGAATTTCTGGTGTGATTTCAATTCTAACTAAGCATCCTATTTATAGGAAAATAGAAAGGATACTATGCAATAAAATAAAATATAATATATATATATATATATATATTATTTAAAATCTAATAAAACAATTAACTTTATAAAACTATTCTATTTTATATAAAAAAATTACTATCTGCAAACACTATGCGGCAGTACTATCTGAACACTATGCATAATAAAATATATTATATTCTAATTATTGTCTAATAAAACAAATAACTTTATAAAAGTATTATGTTTTATATAAAAAGATTTTACTATGCAAAATACTATGCAGTACTACTATGCAAACACTACGCATAATAAAATATAATATTTTATAATCATTGTCTAATAAAACAAATAACTTTATAAAAGTATTCTGTTTTATATAAAAGCTTTTCTGTTTTATTACATTAATAATACTAATAAAACAAAATTTATAAAAAGCTGCAGATCAACATACCTTTCGCTGAGGCATTGGAACAGATGCCAAGTTATGCAAAGTTCATGAAGGGTATATTGTCAAAGAAGAGGAGATTAGACGAATTTGAGACAATGGCCTTGACAAAGGAATGCAGTGCAGTGCTTCAGCGTAAACTACCTCCAAAGCTGAAAGATCCGGGCAGTTTCACAATTCCATGCATGATCGGAAATATGAACTTTGATAAATGTTTGTGTGATCTTGGGGTAAGTATCAATCTGATGCCTTTGTCAGTGTTTAATCAACTAGGGTTTCCGGCTCTGAGGCCGACAAACATTTCTTTGCAGCTAGCTGAAAGATCCATCACGTATCTACGGGGAATTGTTGAAGATGTATTGGTGAAAGTGGACAAATTTATCTTTCCGGCTGACTTCATCATCTTAGATTATGAGGAAGATAAGAGTATACTAATCATACTGGGGAGACCATTCTTAGCCACAGGAAGGACTTTGATATACTTGCAGAAAGGGGAACTCACTATGCATGTACATGATCAGGAAGTTACCTTTAACGTCTTCAAGGCAATGAAGTTCCCAATAGATGAAGAAGAATGCTTTCGGGTTGATTTGGTGGATCGGGTTCTAAATGATGAAGTACAGAGTCTAGTGGATTATGAACCATTGAGGAGTATTATTGCTGAAAATTCAGAATTGGAGGATGAGGAATTCGACGAACTTGTGAAATATCTTAAGACCACTCCATAATTCAGAAAATTCAGAACACCTGTTGAGCCATTAACGAAAGCTGGAGAGACATCGGTAAAATTAAAGTCATCTCTTGAGACACCTCCAGAACTTGAATTAAAACCACTTCCAGAACATCTCAGGTACACATTTTTAAATAAAGATTCAAAGTTACCTGTGATTATTTCTTCTGCACTAACATCTTTTCAGGAAGAAAAACTGCTACGAGTGCTTAAAGAGTTCAAATCAGCTATTAGATGGACCATAACAGATATCAAAGGGATCAGTCCTTCGTTTTGCATGCATAAGATCTTGCTGGAAAATGGTAGTAAGCCGTCGGTTGAGCAACAAAGAAGGCTTATTCTGATAATGAAAGAAGTGGTCAAGAAAGAGGTACTAAAATGGTTGGATGCAGGCATAATCTATCCGATTTCAGACAGCTCATGGGTGAGCCCAGTGCAGTGTGTACCAAAAAAGGGGGCATGACCGTCGTAACTAATGAGTTAATTCCAACACGAACAGTGACGGGGTGGAGAGTCTGCATGGACTACCGCAGGCTCAACAAAGCTACAAGGAAAGATCATTTCCCACTACCATTCATTGATCAGATGTTGGACAGATTAGCAGGTCATGAGTATTATTGCCTTATGGATGGGTATTCAGGCTACAATCAGATTATGATAGCTCCAGAAGACCAGGAAAAGACTACCTTCACATGTCCATATGACACTTTTGCTTTTAGAAGGATATCTTTCGGGTTGTGCAATGCCCCAGCCACCTTTCAGAGATGCATGATGGCTATATTTTCAGATATGGTGGAGCAGAATGTGGAGGTATTTATGGAAATTTCTCAGTCTTCGGGGACTCGTTTGATTTATGTCTTGAGAATTTGATTATGGTTTTGAAGAGGTGTGTTGAGACAAACTTAGTGCTGAATTAGGAAAAGTGCCATTTCATGGTACAAGAAGGAATCATACTAGGACACAAAGTTTCGAAGAAGGGACTCAAGGTGGATAGGGCGAAGCTGGAAACTATTGAGAACTTGCCACCACCTACTTCAGTAAAAGGTGTAAGCAGTTTTCTGGGACATGTTGTTGCCTCTTTTTCAGTTATGACAAAAGAGCTCTAACTCATGCAAGCATATATGTGTCAACAAGTAATACAGAGTAAATAAAGTATCGATCCCACAGAGAAAGTTGTTCAATTTAAACTACTATTCATCAATCAAACCACTATTTCTATATGCTTAAACTAAAGATCAAAAGTGTGAATTATTCTATCTGCAAATAAGAACTAAAATGAGAATAAGAATGGAATAAATCAAATCTGGAATTAATGGGATCCTAACTTCATTTAATATTTCATCTAGTTACCACTATCATGCAAGAATTGTTCACATATCACAGGAAAATAGTCAAGAGCACTAATAGAGTCATAACCATTTTTCAATGCACTAGGACCTACTTAAACAGTATCCACAGATGATAGACTCTATGTAATCAATAATATAACCAACATCACTATATGTCTATGTGAAATTGCAATCATACTGAATTTAAGCACAAGCCCTTATTTTAACTCATACGGTGAATAAGTATATGTCTATCTCATTCACAAAATACGCAAGCCATATACAACAGCCCCATATACGTATGCTATTATGACTACACTCCATACTCGCATGTTCATTGTCAATTCCATACAAGTACGAAAATGAATGGTGATCAAGCATTCATACATGTAAAACAACCACAATAGAATTCCCATATGATATATAAAACAGCCCTAGCAAGCAAGCATGCAACCAAACTACATATTAAAATCCGTTAGAATCCCATAATGGGGTTTAGTTCATAACTGAACCAAAAGCCATTATGGGATCAAAGTTAAACATGATTATCAAGCAAATAATTGAAAGATGAAAGATAGAGCGATCAAACCCAATTGTAGATTGTAAACCAATATCAACGTTCAAATCCTCATATAAATCCAGAAAAACAATATTATAAATCCACAAAGATGGAGAATCCCAAGAAGAATTAGAGAAGATGGAGTTTAGGCTTCGTTCTTCGTTGGAATCTCTCTCACGTGTAAACCCTAGTTACTACGATGAAAAAAACGTCAAAGTTGTCCCAGTGTGTCTGACACCAGTCAGATATCGTTTAAAACAAATTACAACCCTTTTAATTAAAAATTAAAATAAAACAAATAAATAAATAGCTTCAGCATCGCGCACAGCCGCGCCCCCCTCCAGTATGTTCCTCACGCGGGCGCGAGACTTGCAGTATGTATGCTCTGTCCAGCCGAGTGCTCGCACGGGCGCACGCTCTCAAGGCTATTATGTCGCGCGTGGTAGCTGCGACTTGCGATCTACAAATTCGGTTACGCTTCGATTACGTAATGTCATTTGCTATCGCTACTTGTTCATTCTTTAACTTCCTTCCTTCATTATCAGTCCCTCTGCTTCACTGCATCCTCATGCCGTGCATCCGTCAGCCTCAAACAATGCGTCCAATCGCCTCTTGCCATCCAACACCACCAAATTAGGCCATTTCCTGCACTTTTTCACCAAAAGGAGTTTTAAGTTCATGCAATGCAAAATAATATGAAATGCAACTAAAACAGACTGAAATGTACTTGAGATGGGCATAATTCGCGTAAATTGATATCCAATAAATAGGTATAAAACCCACTTATCAAATACCCCCAAACTTGCACTATTGTTTGCCCTCAAGCAATGCATGCTAAATAACAAAGAAAAATGCAAAAGCACTACTATGTAGCTAACCACTATGCAAACTAGTCTCAAATCATTCCAACTTAAACATAATTTAAGCCCATAATGCCTAAGCGAATTATCCAGATTCAGGAATACAAGTTCAAACTAAACGATGGCCATAACATCATACACTTAGATAATACATACATGCTATAGAGATGCTCTGTGTGTGTGTAGTGTTCACCAAAACTTGATTCAAGCAAAAAATATATATGCTAACATGCTCGAAGCAGAAAATTATAGCCTAAATTGAGAATCATGTATACTTATACAACGCAAACTATTTCAACATATCCAAACAAACTAAAGTTCAACAATGGGCTTAATTGCTTTATTGCTACTCACGAGGGCGATTTTTGCTCTTTCCCGCGGTGTTTATTGCTATTTTCTTTTCTTTTTCCCTTTTTTTTTATACATGACTGTGCAATGCCTTATTCCATTAGGCAACACTGCTATCCTTTAGCGAGCTTTCAACCAACAACTCCCAGACCATGAAAGACCTTAGAGGCTAGGTGTAGATACAATCCCTCATGGCGTTTACTCAAGTAGCGTGGCCCAAAAATAAGACTAGCCACGTTATTGCTATTCATTTTTTTTTATACATTTCATACCCATGTTTTCCTAAAGTTTGAATGTCAATGTTTGTCAAGTCTACATGCATGTTCCACATATTTCTCTTTTTAAAACTACATTTTCTAACAAGCAATGCAACACATAACTCTTATGCCTACAAGTGATTGTGAACACATCCGTGCAAACCGAAAGCATTTAAACAGCAACATGAATTCCATCGTGTAAAATATTATAACTATGTTCATGTTATCCCATATATTTAAGAATCCTTCACAATTCACTATCATCATTGGCTATGCAAAAAATTCCATAAAACAAGAACTTTGTGAGACATGCAAATTAACTAAAACAAAAAAAATTCTATCAATAAAACAATAACAACAAAAATAACTAAATTATTAAACTAACCATGCAACATTTTAACTAAACATGCAAAAACTAACTACATGCTACTATACTACTCCCCAATACCCCCAAACTTATAATATTCAATGCCCCATTGAATGAAGGTAAAGGGTACAAGAAAACTCCCCTAATGATCGGCTTGACCACCCTCCTCGGGTGGTGAATCTAGTGGTGGATAAGGCACTGCAGTCCTAAATTGAGGCCACTCTAGCATTGTTCCTTGTTGTGCAAAGGCTTCGGCCAAAGCCCTCGTGAGACCCGTAGCAAATGCTCCAAAATTTTCATATATGGCATCAACCCGTCGCTCCAACCTTCGGAGCTGGCGATCACCATGAGGAGCTTGTGGGCGTGTCGAGGGGCCTGCCTCATCTGTCTGAGGGGGTTGCTATGATGCCTCTAGGTATGTGGGCTGGATAAGAAAACCTAGTCCTCGCGGATGCGGTTCACCACCCATCCAATCTTTGAATTTGGCAATAGTAGCATGCGTGATATCATGGCTCGGGTTCTGCAGCTGCTCGTTATTCCATGGGACTCCTTGTTGTGTACACAGCATGGCTACCACAGACGCATGTGGAATACTCCCAGTCGTGCTCCCCCGCAAATAACACAGCATGTTCTGATGAATAAGATGGCCAACGTCAATGTACCTACCTTTAATAATGCCCCATAAAATGATACCCCGCTCAGTGGTTATTTCATGCTGGTGAGCTGATGGAATTAATTTGGCACAAATAAACAGATTCCATGCCTTGGCATATCGATTTAAGACGGATGCTGGAAAAGATTTTGGCTCGGTCGTCCCTGCCTTATAATTCCATTTGGTGCCCAGAATGCACAATTCAGAAATCACTAAGTCTAAGTCTGTCATCAAATGTGCACCTGTGACCCAATTAGCAAACCCGGTCGGTGGTGTGTCATTTATTCTGAAGACTGCTCTGATCGTTGGTGGTTGAAAGTCCACTTGCACTCCTCGAACCAGTGTTATCCCTCCTTTCATCTCCTTAGCATTCGCGTAGAACTCTCGAACAACCCCCATGATTCGGCATAGGAGTTGCAGCCAAACCAACCCAGTCTCTTTCAAGTATCATATTCTATAGTTGGCCATCTTACTTATCAGGTTTAAACCCTCGTTCCTTCACAAAGGATTTGGCCACAATACGATAATACTCCTGCTGAGCTTCCAAACTGATAAATTTTCTGTGGTCCACGACATTTTCTTCTTGGTTACTAGAGGAAAATTCTGATGAAGAAGAGATGGGGATGGAGCACCCCTCCAGTATGTTCCTCGCGTGGGCGCGAGACTTGCAGTATGTATGCTCTGTCGGTAAATGAGTGTGCTCATGCAGCGCGCTGCTCTCAAGGCTATTATGTCGCCATACTTGCGATAGCCTATAAATTCAGTTACGCTTCGATTACGTCATGTCATTGCTATTGCTACTTGTTCATTCTTTTCCTTCCTTCATTATCAGTCCCTCCACTTCACTGCATCCTCATGTTGTGCATCCGTCAGCCTCAAACCATGCGTCCAATCGCCTCTTGCCATCCAACACCACCAAATCAGGCCATTTCCTGCACTTTTTCACCAAAAGGAGTTTTAAGTACATGCAATGCAAAATAACATGAAATGCAACTAAAACAGACTGAAATGTACTTAAGATGGGCATAATTCGCGTAAATTGATATCCAATAAATAGGTATAAAACCCACTTATCACATGCATGTTTCTACCGCAGATTCATTAAGGACTTCTCCAAGATAACTAAACCACTATGCAGTTTATTGGAGAAGGATGCACAGTTTAATTTTAATGAGGCTTGCGTGTCAGGATTTGAGCACTTAAAGAGGAAACTAACTTCAGCACCAGTGATTACTGCACCAGATTGGGATTTGCCATTTGAGCTGATGTGTGATGCCAGTGATTACGTTGTAGGGGCTATTTTGGGGCAGAGGAAGGATAAGATATTTCATGTGATTTAGTATGCCAGCAAGACCCTTACAGATGCACAGTTGAACTACACCACCATAGAGAAAGAGCTATTGGCAGTGGTGTATGCCTTTGACAAATTTCGAGCATATTTGATTGGCACAAAGGTGATAGTGTACACGGATCACGCGACAATTCGACATTTAGTGGCCAAGAAGGATGCAAAGCCCCGGTTGATCAGATGGATTTTATTACTATAAGAATTTGATTTGGAAATCAAGGACAGTAAGGGCACTGAAAACCAAGTGGCGGACCACTTATCGCGACTAGAGAATTCGGAAAGGGAGGCAGACGACAAAGTTATAATCAATGAATCCTTTCCAGATGAGCAGTTATTTGTGGTGAAAGGGGAAGTGCCATGGTTTGCAGACTACGCGAACTATTTGGTGAGTAAGATGGTACCTTCTGACTTGGTGGGTCATCAAAAGAAGAAATTTTTGCATGATGTCAAATGGTATATCTGGGATGAGCCTTATTTGTTTAAACAGTGTGCTGATCAAATGATAAGAAGGTGTATCCCGTATAGCGAGACCAAGGGAATTTTGTAGGATTCTCATTCTTCGGTGTATGGGGGTCATTATGGTGGAGAGCGAACAGTGGCTAGAATGCTACAAGCAGGATTCTACTGGCCGATAATTTTCAAGGATGCCTACAGTTTTGTCCAGCGGTGTGATAGATGTCAGAGAGTGGGGAACATCTCAAAAAAAATGAAATGCCCTTGAATACGATCCTCGAAGTAGAAATTTTTGATGTGTGGGGGATTGACTTCATGGGCCCTTTTGTTTCTTCCTGCGAAAATCTCTACATCTTGCTCGCAGTGGATTATGTGTCAAAGTGGGTAGAAGCGGCCGCTCTTCCGACAAATAATGCCAAGGTAGTCCTCAAGTTTTTACACAGAAGTATCTTCACTAGGTTTGGGACTCCAAGGGCCATCATCAGTTACGAAGGCAGTCATTTTTGCAACAGGTAGTTCACAGCTTTGTTGGCTAAGTATGGGGTGAACCATCGCATTGCTATAGCTTATCACCCACAAATGAATGGCCAAGCTGAAGTGTCAAATCGAGAAGTCAAAAGAATCCTTGAACAGGTTGTGAATCCCACGCGGAAAGACTGGTCGTTAAAGTTGGATGATGCAGTATGGGCCTATAGGACTGCATATAAAACTCCGTTGGGCATGTCACCTTTTCAGCTCGTGTATGGAAAAGCCTGTCACCTTCCTATGGAGCTAGAGCATAAGGCATATTGGGCAATTCGGAAGCTCAATTTTGATTTGAAAGCTGCAGGGGAGAAATGCCTACTCCAACTCAATGAGTTGGATGAATTCAGATTACAGGCATATGAGAATTCAAAGATGTATATGGAGAAGGTAAAGAAATGGCATGAACAAAAGATCATAGAGAGGACATTTGAACCAGGACAAAGGGTTTTGCTTTATAACTCCAGACTTAAACTTTTTCCCGAGAAGCTGAAATCAAGATGGTCAGGGCCATTTACAATGAAGACTGTCTTTCTGCATGGTGCAATTGAAGTATTTGATAAGTTTCCGAACATGTCTTTTAAGGTGAATGGACAGCGATTGAAGCATTACTTTTGTGGCGAGGTGGACAGATAGAAAGTCACCTCAATTCTTTCTTCGACATGAGCTTCAGAGACAGTCAAGCTAATTGACTATAACTTAGTGCTTGATGGGAGGCAACCCATTATTTCTATCTCTATTTTCTTTTTATATTCAGTTTAGGTTGCTTTAGTTAGTTCATCTTTATTTCATTTTTGATAGATTGTTATGTTTGCATAAGTGAGTGTGTAGCTGAATTTGCATTGGGCAGTGTTTGATGACAGTATAGCGTTTATTTGGTCATTTATTCTTGTTCAGTGTTTCACACTTTGACATGAGAAATTTGTGCTTATGTAGGTGTACTGGAGTGACAACATTACTGACTTGCAGTAGGGAGAATAAAAACTGGAAGTGCAGGAAATAGCTTCAAGGCCCACATATGAATAAACTTAAGAAATTGTGATACCGCGCGCAAAGAGAGTCTCGAAAGCAGATCAAGTCATTCACAAGACCAACAAGAAGATATACTTTGAAAACGCATGCAACAAGGCTGCGACCGATTAAATTTTTTTTTTAAGTTTTAAAATAGGTGTTTGACTCAATTCTTCTATCATTTGAAATCACATAGAAGCGTACTCTCTTGTTCTCCTCAACACGCACGTCTCTTCAACTCCCAACAGTTGCAAATTGAATGCACCACGTCTCCATCTGTTCATCTCCTCCACCACGTAATAACCCACGATTCTACCCACGTTCAACATCTACTCAACCTCTCCACTGAGTTATAAGGTTAGGGTTTCTGATTGGGTTTGCAGAAATCAGTTTGGGGGTTATTCAGACCAGTTATTAGTCAGTATCAGGCAAATAATCTTCATCTTCTACATTCAAATCAATGGGGCCAAAGACAGCACGTTGAAGTTCTTCTTCATCAACATCCTCCTCTAGCAGTCAAGGGGAGGATGTGGTGGATCATACCAAATTTATGAGTTTGGAAGCACAAACAGAGTATTATAGAATCATAGCCAAAACATTTATGAAATAAAGGGTATTCAAACCTGAGAGGCAAGACGGTCAGCTATATGAGATGATTCGCAAACAAGGATGGCTTGGATTAACTGCCACTCTTATGCCTATTCCGATGAGTATAGTCTGAGAATTCTATGCCAATGCTAAAGCCACCATGAGCGGTCTATTTGTGGTTCACGGTGTTGAAATAGATTATAGACCTCCTGCCATCAGTGCAATTTTCCGAATTACTGACACACCACCAACAGGATCTGCTAATTAGGTCGAAGGGGCACATTTGGAAACGGACTTGGAAATGGTTATTGTTGAGTTGTGCGTGTCAGGCATGAAGTAGACCTATAAAGTCGGCATAAACCAGCCTCGTATATTCCCAGCCGCAGCCTTGAACCGATATGCAAAGGCGTGGAACTTGTTCATATGTGCAAAACTAGTGTTGTCTTCGCATCAACATGAAATCACAGCAGAGAGGGCAATCATTCTGTGGGGCATAATTACAGGCAAATACATTGATGTGGGCCACCTGATTCACCAAAATATTCTACTTTATCTGCGAGGAAGTACTACAGGGAGTATTTCACACGCGTCGGTTGTGGCTATGTTGTGTGTCCATCAAGGCTGTCAGTGGGACAATGAACAAATGCAAAACCCGAGCCAAGATATCACGCACGCAACCATTGCAAAATTTGAGGACTGGACAGGAGGTGCATCGCACCCGAGAGGACGAGGGTTCATCATGCAACCTACATTCCAAAGACCTCCACCACACCCTCCTGCATGATGAGGCGGGCCGTCAACTCAAGCATTTCTTTGCCGCCATCGGGGATCGACACTCAAAGGTTGGAGCGCAAGGTAAATGCCATGTACGACAACTTCACAGCGTTTGCTATGGGTTTGACGAGGTCATTGGTGGAGGTATTTGTACTACAAGGGACAACGCTTGAGTGGCCTCAGTTTGGGACAGTCGTGCCATATCCACCACTGGATTCACCACCAGAAGATGGTGGTGCAGCTGAGCATTAAGGGAGTTTTCTTTAAC
Source organism: Panax quinquefolius (assembly GCA_020205615.1). Lineage (NCBI taxonomy): Eukaryota > Viridiplantae > Streptophyta > Magnoliopsida > Apiales > Araliaceae > Panax > Panax quinquefolius. The sequence goes on along the minus strand of CM035173.1, from coordinate 77,891,684 downwards.
CCTTTTACATTCATTCATTGGGACAATGAATATTATAAGTTTGGGGGTATTGGGGTAGTAGTATAGTTGCATTTAGTATTTTCATGTTTCATGTTTAGTTTAAAAGTTTACATGTTTATGTGTTAGATAAAAATTGCTGAATTTTTTTTTTAAGTTTACATGTCTCACAAAGTCTTGCTTTATGGAAATTTTGCCTAGCCGATGATGATAGTGAATTTTGAAGGATTGTTGAGTAGTTTGGATAACATGAACTGAGATATAATGTTTTACATGATGAAATTCATAATGTTGTTTAAATGCTTTCGGTTTGCACTGCCTTGTCCACAATTGCTTGTAGGCATAAGAATGATGTGTTGCATTGTTTAATAGAAAATGTGGTTTTAAAAAGAGAAATGTGTGGAACATGGACTTAAACTGTGCAGAACATTGATATTCAAACTTTGGGAAAACATGGGTATGCTATGTATATATATATAGCAATAACGTGGCTAGTCTTATTTCGGGGCCCTGGCTACTTGAGTAAGTACGCCCGTAAAGGTGTCTTAACACCTAGCGCCCTAAGGTCTTTCATGGTCTGGGAGTCGTTGGTTGAAAGTTCGCTAAGGGGTAGCAGTGTTTGCCTAATGGAATGAGGCATTGCACAGTCATGTGAAAAAAAAAGAGAAAAAGAAAAAGAAAAAAATAGCAATAAACACCGCGAGAAAGAGCAAAAATTGCCCTCGTGAGTAGCAATAAAGTAGTTAAGCCCATTGTTGAACCTTAATTTGTTTTAATATGTTGGAACAGTCTTCATTGCATAAGTATACATGAGTCTTGATTTAGACTGTAATTTTCTGTTTGAGCAATTTAGCATGTGTATTCTTTGCTTAAATCAAGTTTTGGTGAACACAACACACACACACACACACATCATCATCATCTCTATAGCATATATGAATTATCTGAGTGTATGACATTATGCCTATAGTTTGGTTTGAATTTGTATTCTTGAATCTGGTTAATTTGCTGAGGCATTTTGGATTGAAATTCGGTTATAGCTGGAACAATGTGAGACTCGTTTGCATTATGATTTAGTAGCATAGCATGTAGTTGCATTTTCAGTGTTTTATGTTGTACGCATTTCTTGAGGGTAAGCAATAGTTCAAGTTTGGGGGTACTTGATAAGTGGGTTTTATACCTACTTATTGGATATCAATTCACGCGAACTATGCCCATCTCAAGTACATTTTAGTGTGTTTTTAGTTGCATTTTGTAATATTTTGCATTGCATGTACTGAGAACTCCTTTAGTGTAAAAGTGTAGGATATGGCATAACTTGGCGATGGTAGATGGCATGTGATCAATGAAGGCACAACATGAGGATCGAGTGGAGAAAAAAAACCAAGCATTGGTGGACAAAAGAATGAGGCGCAGGACAAGAATGAGCAGCAGGACAAAGCAATAGCAGCAAAAAACACGTAATCGAAATCGCAGAAGTCAGAAAGCATGTCGGCAGCGAGCTACATTGGCATAAACTCGCGCGCCCATGCGATCAACCGAATGGACCAAACTTTGGACACGCGCACCTGCACGATGATTATAAAGGGGAAGCGCGCGCCCGCGCGCGACATCTTAGGCTGCTGATGTTTTTTAATTTAATTTTTAAATTTTAAGAGTTAGGGTTGGTTAAAACAATTCTGGTTGGTACCAGACGTATTATTCATTAGTTTTACGTGTTTTTCATATTGGAACTAGGGTTTACACTTTAAGAGATTTCCATTGATGAACCAAGCATAAACTTCTTATTTTTTACTTCTACTTTTGGATTTCAATCACTGTGGATAAACTACTGTTATTTTGCTAGATTTTAGTGTGGATTTGAACGTTACGATTGGATTATAATCAGCAATTGGGTTTGATCAATTCTATCTTTTCTCTTTCAATTGTTTGCTTAATATCCATGTATTGCTTTGATCCCATAATGGCTTTTGGTTCAGTCATGAACTAAACTCCATTATGGGATTCTAACGGATTTAAATAAGTAGTCTAACTTATGGCCTGATTGTTGTACTGATTTACGTATCATAAGGAATTTCTATCATGGTTGATTTGCATGCATGAATGATTGATCACCATTCGTTTTAAGTGCTTGTATGGAATTGAAAAATAATATGCGAGTACGGATTGTAATCATGATAGCATGCATATATGGGGCTGTTTTGCTTAGCTTTGTATTTAGTGAAGCAGATAGACGTATACTGTTTCACCATATGAGTTAAATAAGAGCTTGTGCTTAAATTCAATATTGTTGTAATTTCACATAGAAATATAGTGAGGTTGGTTTTATTGATGATTACATGGTGTCTATTGCATGTGGATATTATGTAAGTAGGTCATAATACGTTGAAAAATGGTTATGTCTACATTAGTGCTCTTGGCTACTTTTATGTGATACGTGAATGATCTTGCATGATGGTGGTAGTTAGATGAACTATTAAATGAAGTTAGGATCCCATTATTTCCAGATTTGATTTATTACATTTTTATTCATCTTTTAGTTGTTATTTGATTTTAGAGTAAATTACAATCATAATCATAATTATTAGTTTAAGCATATAAGCATAGTGATTTAGTTGATACATAATATTTTAATTTATCAACTTTTTTCGTGGATCGATACTCGACTTACTCTGTATTGCTTGTTAACGCATGTATACTTGCATGAGTTAGAGCTCTTTTGTTAGATTTAAAAAGAGGCAACAGATAGTATGAATGAATGGAAAGTGAACACCAAGTCTTATGGGAATGAAGTACCTAGATTTGGGGGTGTCACAAACTCAGCCAAAGTATATAAATCTTCAAGTATCACATCTGATTCATATCTTTCAAGTAGCATATAACTTTATCTTAAATCTTTAACCTGCAAAAGTGGTTATTTGCAAGGTTGAGTTCGATGACCAAAGAAAATCTAATGATTTTCATGCATCACATAGCACATAATAACATGCTCAACATATATCTTATAAACATTGGAATAACATAACATACATGTTGCATTTCATATAACAAGTACAAAGATTGAGTTCCTTACTCAATTAACATTCATTATTCAATCAACAGAGTCATAAATTGACTTTTAACGTTTCATACTTTCAATATATATAGAACACATCATGCTCTTTTGCAACAAATATTTAAAATAGTTCATCATCAAGTTCACATAACAAATAGGAACCGAAAGACTTGCCTTGATCGTTGTTTACCAATAACGGTTTAACGACTTCACGCTTATCTCATACTTTCACGTGCCCTACACAATTATATAATCATACACATCAATTATTAGTCACATAACAACACATAGTAATTGTAACGTAAACTCTACTCCAAATCTCATAATCCTTCCTGTTAATCAGCACACAATGTTCAATTAGATTGTGTTAACTTTTCGACTTATGTAATATTCAAAATTCAATCAAGTGTTTAAATCTTGCTAGGAATCATTATTGGTTCTATATTAAACCCATTTCATATTTTATAATATTCATTTCATTTGAATTAAAACACTTTTTACGTTCATTAACACTTATCACGGCGTTTCGACGTTTATTCGTCACACGCCCGATTTGTGTAACAACCCGATATTTTCTATATAAATAAATCAGAAATTTTGCATATAATTTTTTATTTATTTATTAAAATAAATATGGGGATTATGTACCAAGATAATGGGTATATGTATTTGTGTGATAAATAAAAATATATTTATTACATAAATTATTACAAATAATTTTTATGTTAGAATTATTGACCATTATAAATTATATTCTTATAATAATTAATTTTATAGTAGAAATGTTTTTATTAATTATTTTCTATGAAAATATAATTATTTATTATTTATTTAATATATGAAATGATTTTTGGAATTATTATAAGAATTATTTTATTATAAGAATTTATGCTAGATTAATTAAGTTAATTATTTTAATTTAATTAATAATGTTAAATATGAAAGATAAATCAAATATGGAATCCAAACTCTAATTTTGGATTTTGATCAAGAATGAGAATATTAATATAATATTAATTATATTTTGATTTTTTCAATCTTTATAAATATGTATCAGATATATGCGTATTAATATTGATCGATAAATTATGGGTATAATGTCAAAACTTTAGCATTACTTGGTTAAACCTTATTTTGAAACTCAATTATGAGTTCGAGACTGTTAAATAACCGTATAATATTATTTATGTTGTGTGTTATATGATTTTATGATTAATTAGGTAAACCCTAATTAACATTTTGAAATATTAATTTCTAGAAACCCTAATTTCTATATTTGTAACCCTAATTAGTAATTATATAACTTAGTTGCTAATTGTAAACCCTAATTGCTAAGTTTAGCAAGCTTAATTATAATTAGTAAATAATTAAACCCTAATGTTCATGTATAATGTAATTAGAAATCTAATCTAATTAAGGAAACCCTAATTACAAATTTTAGAAACTAAAATTTTATTTTTGTACAAACCCTAAATTAGATATCCTACAAATTAATTGTGATAAACCTTAGGGTTAAACCCTAAGGGTTTTCCAAATAACCAAAGTGCCATTAAAATCATAAGGTCATTGACCGTTTTACCCTTTTGTGCATTATTTGAGATAACTTGTGTATCTAGACAAATTTGTAGTTGGTAAACCAATCCAACAACCCCATGTGACTAAATTAAATCTAGCAATTAACCTATTCCATCAGCCACTTCATTGCAACATAATATATATAGAGTTAGAGAGAGAGAAATGTTCATTATTTTGCTCATTTTTCACCAAACACCCAACTTAAGCTCTCTCTCTTCAAATTAACCTACGAAATTGCTTAGCTTATTAGTCCCACAAACTAGCCCCACCACCTTCATTAACAACTCAGAAGCTCAGAATCAAAATTTTTCAAAGAAAGGTATAAAACCCTAAGCTATAATCTGACCTTTGATCTGTTGTTAGATGTTAGATTTTTATGTTAAAATATGTTATATGTAGAATATATTGATGATCTGGGTTGGTATCTTGTAGATCCATATCATCTAAGTGCACAGATTTGATGTTTTTAAAAATCTGGAAAAAATTCAAACTATGGTCTGACAATGAATGTCAGTGCCTCTAGATTCTTGCCTAATCATGATTTTTGTTGTTTAAAGGTCTAAATATGTAGTCTAATATGTGCTCTTTGATCTGGATCAAGAATCAGACTTAGATCTGGTCTAGATTGCAAGTTATTGTTGGTCAAAGTCGGTTGACCGACCATGACCGGGCCATTTCTGGGCAACCCGGAAACCGTGAACTAGCGTCTAACAAGTTTTTGTTGGCCTTGGATCTGTTAGTGTGTTGTTGTTTTAATTCTGTTTTTGTAACTAAGTTGTAGCTTGTTATGTGTACTATGGATACATGCTTTTAGATCACTAAATAATCAAGTGGATTGAACTAAGTGGCCGGTCAAACTAGCCAAGTCGAGCATGTTCTTTTAACAGAATAGTGAGGACTACTAATGCTATCATCTGGACCGTCACTCCGTCCCCCGACTAGTCCCGGCTACGTTCTCATTTCCTGAAGAGAACAGTGAAGGAAAGGGTGAGCTCAACTAGCCCAGTAAGAAATATTATGACTAAGATAATGCAGAATAAATTATCATTAGCCTTCAACAATGTTAAACTGATAAAATACAATAGACATCAAGTTTAACTGCAGCGGAATAAGCAATCCATTAAAAGAGTCAAGTAGAGCATAATATCTACTATCTTTTATGATTTAAAATGTTTTCATCAATTTTTATCGCTGAGACTCAGCATAATAAATAAACCACATCATCGAGTCATCCCTGCACTACGGGCCAAGGATATTCATTAAATCATCAATGGTCATAACTATACCGAATAATCCTTAGTCATAATCATACCAAAAACTGTACATCAATGCACTACAGGCCACTGAGGACTTTTACCACATCATTTATAATATTACAGGTCATGATTATACCGAATGATCCCTGGACATAATCATACCAAGTCCATCTATGCACGTAAGCCAAAGATGACTTTCATCACAATATAAGCATGAGGATGATGACAATGACATAATAATTCAATAAAAACAAGTTCAAGAATAAATTTTAAAGATTTATAAGTTAATTTATCCTGAAATCAATTACGTCCAAATTGTCAACATGATACTGCTTTGTGGAGTAAAATTCAAGAATGCTCAGAAGAATATTTTCATGAAAAGATACTGGATGAAGCACAAATATCCAGGATATTCTACTAATTTCATGGAGTATAGAAGCCAAAACTTTAACCAACTAAGTATAATAGAATATATGAAACTGCAAATGGATTTTCGCCCGCCATGCGGTAATCCACGTAGACAGATCATATCCATAATTTAATAAGGAATGAATACGAAGGATCATTCACCATGCATGCGATAATCCACATGTATGTGTTATTCCAACAGGATAATAAAGAATGGAATAACGTAAGAATTCACTTTGGCGTGCGTAATCCGCATGCATGACGAGTTATTCCAACGTAATAATAAAGAATGGAACTAGGTCAATGCGTAAACCGCATGCAGACGGGATATTCCAACGTAATAATAAAGAATGGAACCAGTCATACGTAATCCGCATGCATGTGATATATCCAAATGTAATAATAAAGAATAGAACTGTGTCATGCGTAATCATATGCATGTGATATTCCAACGAATAATAAAGAATGGAATAACAACGAGAAATTCACCGTGCATACAATAGAATCGCATGCGGACGAAAGTTATTTCAATAGAATAATAAAGAATGGAATAATGTAAGAATTTCACCATGTATGGGTACTTCAGATGACAGGCGTTATTCCAACATAATAATAAAGAATGGAATAACAACTCTTACGAGTATTGAAAGAAAATAACTCTCTTCACGAATAAGAAAGAATAATACCCCTTACCTTAGAAGAAGACTCGATACTGGAATAGTGAGGTAGCAGACTTCTCTTCTTCTTTCTCTCTATAATTTCTCTCTATAATAATTGCTCTATAGCTTTAGTGAATTGGTGAGAAATTAAGGAAGAATGAGCTTCTATTTATAGGAAAATATAGTTTCGATAATTGCACATTTTGGGGCTCAAAATATTACAGTATAATACCTTCCTCTTTTCTTTCATTTTTAATTTAGTCCTGCAAGTATTATCAAACTTTCACCACCTCCCCTAATAGTAAATAATGTGAATCAATAGTTCAATCATGTGAATCAATAGTTATAATCATGTGAAAATACGAATTGCAGTATAGTACCTCCATCTATACCTCCATTTTTAACTTAGTCATGCAAGTATTTTCAATCTTGCACCAACTCCCCTAATAGTACAAGAATGTGAATCAATAGTACACACATGTGAACAAAAAGTTATAATCATGTGAATTAATAGCAATTAATTGCTCATTTATCCGATTTAATTACCCGATCGGTCAAGAAAACTTCCGGACATCAATTAATATCGGAATAAATGTCGATTTCCACTAACACTAATAATTCCAACACAATGGAACTATCAATTTCATCTTTAATCAACACGAACTTATTCATCATTAATATTATAACTCACAATATTTAACAATCGTCGCTCCTCCTGTGAAAGAGTGGGCATTACGATAAAGATTTCTCCTTATTGGCGCAATTAGATGACCAAACCTCTCCTCGATGTAAACTTCTGTACATTGTAAATATTGTAATTTAATAATATAAATAACTTTGTCGTCTCAATTATTGATTTAATAATATAACATATTATGCGATGATAATCTTGTGACAATAATCGAATCAATAATATGAGAGATATGATGCGAAGAATTATCAGTAGCAATAATTGAGTATAACCGAGTGACTTCTCACGTAAGCATCAATAACCAATACCGTATTGCTACTTATGCGACCACGCCAGACATCAGTATTTTACTACTGGGTAGTTCAACAGGTTTAACGATAAAACTTCCGCCATTATTTTTATAAAAGATAATTTTGTCGTTTTCTAACTACGACAATACTTCCGTTGTGGGGTCCACTAATGATTGTGCTTGCCGCATTTAATATTTCCCTGTTAAAACGAATATTCCCCGACCAATCGAATATTATATAACCACTTGCTTACTTAGCAAAATTTGTAAATATTACCCACAACTATAACATTATATTATATCCACACCATAATATTCAAAAATATATTTCGAGAGAAAATAATCTTTATTCATAAAAGTTGGGGTCTTACAGACATGGTTTGACCGGATCCTAACTGTTGATCCTGTTGATATTTTGTAATAGATCTCTTAAGTTACATGCTGGCTACAACCTGAAATCATTAGATCATAAAAGTACTACAATACTAGCATGTAGTGTGGAGGCTCAAAGTATGACCCGCGATCTGTTCTTCATTTTTGGGTAACCCAAAAATGAAGAACAGCCTCTGACAACCACTTTGGATGCCTAGATCTCCTTTGATATATATTGTATGATCATGATTATTGTTGTATCATGTAGTATTACATTAGTTCTATAAACTGGGATCAATAGATAGTCCATAAACATCATGATCTGATTAGAAATCTTGGTCAAAGTAGGCCACTTGATCACTGACTTGATTTTCTGGGTTTCATGAAGAACACCTATAGCGACGGTTTTGTCGCTATAGACAGTCTTTAGCGACAGTTTATTTCTAAAATTAAATATTTTTATTAAATAAATAGAAAAATTAGTTTTTAATTATTAAAAATACAAAATAAATTATTAAAAATTATTTTAAAGTCTAAAAATTAGTTTTTAATAATTTTTAATATATTTCATAAATAATTAATATTTTTGAAATATTAAAGGTATTTAATTTATTTAATTATTATATTAAATAAATTATTTAAAAATGATTTTAATACTTGAAAAATCATTTAAAATTTTATTATGGTATAGGAAAATATTTTAAGTTATGTTTAATGACTTTTAATATTTTGTGATAAATTTCATTAATAAATTAATATTAATGATAATTAAGTTATTTAATAAATGATTTAAATAATAAATAAAAATGATTTTATTATATTAAAAATCATTTTAAATAATAATAACGTATTTAAAAATATTTAAAGTTATAAAATATAACTTTCAATATTTAAAGGTAAATTTCATTAAATAATTATTATTAATGGTATTAAAGTTATTTAATAATTATATTAAATAATTTAGTTTAAAAATGATTTGATTATTATAAAAATCATTTTAAATGAAAATAAAGTGTTTAAAGATATTTTAAGTTATAAAATATAACTTTTAATATTTAAAGGATAATTTCATTAATAATTTAATATTAATGATATTAAATTTATTTAATAATTATATTAAATAAATGATTTAAAAATGGTTTTATTAATTTAAAATTATTTTAAAAGGATATAAATGAATTAAAAATATTTTAAGTTATACTTAACGACTTTTAATATTTTGAGGAATAGTACATTAATATTTTAATATTAATGGTAATTATTTAAAAATGATTGTAAATATTTTAAAAATCATTTAAGGGTAATATTAATACTTTAAAAGTATTTTGAGTTATTATAAATAACTTTAATATTTTAGCAATGGTTTCATTAATAGTTTAATATTAATTAAATATTAATGATAATTGAATTGTTTAATATCTAAATCATTTAATAATGATTTCCGGTGTTTGAAAGTTCATAATAAATGTTTAAAAATTATTATAAGTCAGTTAAAAATAATATGACTGATAATTACAGTTATTGAGCTACGGGATAGAGTCTTAGACTCGATAATTACCTGATAAAGCTATTGGTACACCGACATATTTCAGAAATTGATCTGGACTTAGATATTTTGACTGTATTAATATTTGTTTGTGATTCAATGACTGTTGAATATGTGTGACAATGTGATTAGGTTATGTGTTGACTGCAATAAGCAGTATTATGTGTTACGATATGATTCTAATCAGTAAAATGATCTTATTACTGATAGGTTGCTATATAAAAGATAAAACTAAGTTGCGAATTGTAAGCAGCATACCAGGCAAGTATCCAACCTTTGCATTTCTTTTATGCAATGGACAGAAGTAAGAGAGTTTCAGAATTATATTATTATTGTACCAGATTATTAACCCTATTGTTATATATGTTATATCCGATCATTGATTATCAACATGGTACTATATTGTAATTCAGATATATATATATTTTGTTTGTTAATTTCTAAATATGATTATTCAAGTGTCCCCACTTGGATAATCATTGTATTTAATCATGTTGATATATATATATATATATATATATATATATATATATATATCTATTGATCTCCAGTATGTATACAATAAGTAGAAGCCGTCTAAGCTATTTGACCAGCTAGACACGGATTTAGAAATATTATTGAATATGATAAAAACCTTTTTGTATCCAATCGAATTGTTTCGGTTCGGATTCCCGACTAAGTATGAACATCCCGAACATGGGAAAACTTTATGCGCCCAAGGCGGACAGAGTGAACGATAACATCGTTATTGCATGCAGTATTGATCAATATAGGGCATAACGGGATGATCACCCCTCGGTGCTCATAAGTTATGACGGTTTGTGGATGAAGTTCTACTAAACCTATTCGAAAATTGAAAAAAATGTTCATAGTATGTCACCTTAACCCTATTTATAATTAGTACGTTTTCAAAAATTGGATAGAGAGTTGTTATGTTATTATTATCGGTTCAGATTACTTCACAACTATTGATTTGTTGTAGAAGGGTAATACAAAGAAAACATTTAATCCTTTCAGCTAATATTTATAATTGTTATTACTTGTTGGGCACTCAAATACTCATCCTTAATTTAAATGTTTTCAGCTAAATGTAAACAACCTGAAGGCTCTGCTAGGAACAAGGGAAAAGGAAAGGTTGCTGAATGAATGCAATGATATCTTATGTAATAGTTTGATATTATTAAGACAATAATATATATTATCTATCATGTTATGAAATGAATGTATTAAAGGTTACGTATTTGGGAGCTAGACTCTGATAATCATGTAAATTAAGTTTAATAATTATATTATTGTTATTATTATTAGTATTATTTCGCTCATAGAAATGGTATCGTGAGGCACCGAGTTCGGGTTTCAAGTACCCGGATTTGGGGGCTTTACATTTGTCTCTCTTGTGTATGTTTACTATGCTTCTACAACTTATTTAATACATTATTTATTAATGTTAAGCATCATTATATTTACTAACATTCATATTTTATAACTTAGAACAATATCTTTTATCATCAGAAGCATTACACATGCATGCATACGTGCATGCCCGACGCCCTTCGATTGCCCCCAAAAACACAATAGTCCTAAAGATGACCATTTTGACCACTGTTACCAACATAAAATTGAAAAACTTAAAGAACAAAAGTTATAGGTCTACTCGTCCTCGTTTCGGATCATCTTGAATCACCTCAATCAGAGTTCGTATGAAAATGGTATGTTCATTTTAGTAAAACATGTTCTATCATTTTTTTTGTCAAAAATTGGCTAGGCAGACTACCCCCCGCTGGGGCGGGGGTTTTTACACTAGGGGAGCCCGCCGGGGAGGAGTCCCTTCTGCTAGTTCGCGAATTTTCATCCCAAACACTACAGAAAGCCAAATTAGGCCTACAAACTCCTTTCTAACAACCATACCAACCTACCCAAGGTGTAATAGGTTTACAGAAACATAAACTAATTTTTCTAACATGTTTCTAACCACATAAACAACATAAACATCAAAGATTACAAATTTTAATTTCACTATTTCTCTTATTTCCTCTTCTTTTGACATTCATAGCGAAATTCTTCACTGTGAATTCGTTTTTAAACCAATTCAAGTAATTCCAATTGTGATAACTCATATTCTTAACATACTAACATAATACATGATCAATTTCAACAATAAATTATAACCAAACATCAATTTGATAGTTTCAAAAGCCATTTTTTAGAAATTAATTCATAGAAAATCATTATGAACAAAATTCCTCTTGTTTATCAAAATTACATGGATTGAATTGCTAGAACAACCATATAACTCATAATATATCATAATATAACCCATATTACTGAAAACTCAATTATAAAACAAATTATACATATCTAAGAATATATATAATCCAATTTCTTGACAAACCCTCCACTAAAATTCATTTATAAAGAAAAACTCAAGAAATCAAAAACTAGAGTTTTAGGGCTAGGTATTACCTTTGATTAGCCATAAAACTTAAACAATCTTCTTGTTTCTTCCTTTGATTCTCACAAAGCATATTCTTCTCAATTTAATAAAGGATTTCTTCTCTTTCTCTCTCAATTTCTCTCCTATTCTTTGTTTTTCCTCCCTTCTCAGGCTTAAACCAAAACTTCTTACGTAAAATAAAACAGACGCAAAAATAAACATAAAACGTATAAAACAGTCATAATAATAAATATACTAATTATGTAATATTTATTATATTATATTTTATTATTAATTTTTTTTAATTCAAAAATCATAAGGCTTTGTTTGGCAAAACCAATTAAAATAATGACTTAATCATTCCTTAAGCCTTGTTTGGCAAAACAAGATTGAAATAAGAATTTAAAAAGCTCTAAGACTTTATTTGGTAAAACCAAATTAAAACTCTTTTAATCTATTTTCATAATTCATATGTATTATCACACTTTATTTAAATAAATTTCCAAATTCAAATTAAATTAAATCTAATAACAATTGATTAAATTCATTTACCACATAAACCAATATAATAAAATTATAATTTTATTATAATTATAATTTTATTTAATAAATTAACACATCACTTTAATTACAAAAATCAAATTAAATAACATTATAACAAATCATATAATCCTTAACAACTCTCTAATTTAGTTATTGAGTTAAATTAGAGTATTATCTCATAAATTTAATTCATCACTCATTTATCTTAATTAAGTTAATTTCTATAATTCATGAATTATTTACTTACTAATAAATAATCCAACAAATATCTACTAAACAACAAACACATCAATTAAAAATATTTATTTAATTCAATAAATATTTGAAATTATAAATAAAATTCTGGATTGTTACAATTTGTGCTCACCCTTTTGCTTCACAATTCTTTTCAAGTACTAAGAGTATAGCTGGGTTGAGCGGGGATAATAGGGGAATATTGTGATGGTTCGAGACTGTGGATGTTTCTCAATACATTATAAAACTGCATGACATGCAATATATAATTGTATTAAGGACCTAAGAAGGGTGTGTCGTATATTATACGTCACTTACTAATTGATTTTGGTGAACACCAATAGGGTGATGAGAACCCAACTTTGGAAGCGTAAAAAATGCACTCTATTAGAATGAGAAGGACATAAATCTTCTCGTGTCCCTTTGGAGAGTTGAAATATTTGCTGTTGTACTTTACATGACATTGTAATAATTTGAGTATGAATATTATCGTATTATATACGTAACAATATTTGTATTGAAACTCACAGCTTATGTGTTGTCGTATTTTGCACGACAGTTCAACAACTGTATAAATGAAATTTGTATTTAAATTTTGTACCGTGTATCTGGCGACCTAGAATGGGTTGTGTGGACCTATTTTGGGGTGTCACACTTGGGTATAATAAGTTCTGCATGGAGATAATGAATGATCAACAAAGAATCTACCACTTTAAGTAAAAGAAGAGAAATGTCCTATGTAATTCGATAAATGACAACCCAATAGTCATTGGCCAAGGCATAATGAAATTAGAAAGGAGTTTCAAATTTATATTATTTAGAGTTATGCATTTAAGAATCGAAATAGATAGAATTAAATAAAATAAGATTTGACAGTAATTTTATGTCTTATATTTAATTGAGACATTGTAAGGTGGAAGAATTGAATTGTACGATAACTATTTACTCAAATATTCTTTTATGATTAATGTTAAAATCTATATTATCTGAAAAGTCGTTGATCGCTAAGGAGACTTATCCTTATTGTAGAATAAATGTTATTTATTTAAATAAATTATTAGATTAATTTATTTATTTAAATAAGATTAGAATTTTCTAATTGATTTATTCACAACCGATTTAATATGGAGAACTTAAAGGGTCACACCATAAAAGAAAAATATTTATTTAAGAAGTAAATGACATAATTTTAATAATAAGTTAAGTGTATTTAATTTAATCTATGGTGATAGAATAAATTAAATAGCTTAATATTTATTATTTAATATTTTGGAAATATTAAATATAAATTAATAAGAGGAGTCTTATTATTATTATTATTATTATTATTATTATTATTATATATAATAAGTGATATATATATATATATATAGTAGCTTATATCTATCAAATCTGATGTTTTAACCGTTCATTTCTTGTCACTACAAGAAATCTCACAAAAAATGACGCTAAAATTTGTCACATAAAATTTATTTTTCGTCACTAAAACATTTGGTGACGATTGTTAATCGTCACAGAGACCGTCACCATATGAGCGTGGTATTATGTATATTTGACACTATTTGATGTTGTCACTAAATGTTTTAACTTATGATGACGATCTACATCATTGTCACTATAATTAATTATTTTTAGTGACGTTAATAGCGTCACTATTTGAATGAAACTTTCGTCACTCTATATTATGTTTCGTCATCAAAACTTGGTGCATTAAATGACAAAAATTATTTTTCGTCATTAAATGATATTGTTTTAGTGACGAAAAATATGTTACTCTATTTAAATCATCTAATTTTAACGACGACAATATTGTCATATTTATGATTATTCTTTCGTCATGTTATTGTGTTTATCGTCATCAAAAATAAGAAAATAAATGACGACCGAATAATTCGTCACCTAATAATATATTTAACATGACAATTATGTCGTTGTCATTTCATATTTTAAATAATATTACAAAATAATTTGTCACCAAAGAGTTACTTTTTGTGACACATTTTTAATGTCACTAATTGAATACTTATGTTAACGATATATCTTGTCACATAAAGAGTTATTAATAGTGACAAATTAGTTGTTGTGACTAAATGAATGTATAATAGCGACGATATAGTTTGTCACCAAAGAGTTACTATCTATGACACATTTTTCAATCATCACTAATCAATACTTATGGTGATGCTTCAACGTGTCACGAAAGAGCTATTATTAATAGTGACAAAATTAAAGGTCGTCAATAAATGAATATATAATAGTGATTTACATAACTTGTCACCAAATAGTTAATATTAGTGACAAAATCAATTGTCATAACTAAATGAATATATATAATGACAATAATATTAATTCTAACGAGATAATATTATTCGTCATTAAATTTTAATTTTCATTGACCAAATATTATTTTTCAATAAATGATTATAAATTGTGACGATGTAATGGTCGTATATTAAGTTGTTTGACATTCTAAATGTATTGTTATATTAACACTTTTCAATAAAAAATATAATACATTTAGTGACATTTTTAAATCAACTTTACACCGCATATAATATAAAAGACAAAAGACAATAAACATTTAAAATAAAAAGTAATTATATTATAAAAAATATAGTAGATTCACTAATTCAACAAAATACCAAACTAGGCAATTAAAATGAATGGTTGCTTAAATAATCTAAGTACCACAAAATCAAATTATATAATTCAAAAGGCTGAACTTCTCACATCCATATCCTAAGAAAATGCCTAATTAAAACATCCAACCTTGTGGTTATTGACCTTCTAGAAAAAACTCTATCTGCAAATTCATCAAAATATATAGACATAAATTAAAATGGTTATAAAATTTAAACAGAAAAGTATATAAAGAAAGAAATATTTAAATAATAAATTATGAATTTTCTAGAACTATAACTATAACATTATTAAAAAAGTTATCCTATCTTTTTAGCCCTATAAATATGGTACAATAAAATTATTAGTCAAATGCAATCAAGCAACTAATGAACTTAAGCTCAAATTCATCAAACAGTTAACTTTAAACAATAAAATAAAATAAATGAACCAATAAAATCAAATTCATCAAACTCATGTTCATATAAAAAGTTCAAAAAAAATACATTGCTGAAGTGCATGTTATAGAGAAAACTTGAAAGCATGTTATCTAGACAACTTATGCTCATGCATTGAGTTCATATGAACATAAACCATAAACACAACCAGCCTCAAGATCCATTGAACATTAACAAACCTTTATAAGCATATTTATTACTCAAAGTAATAAAGATCATGTTTGTCCCATATAGAGAATAAGATATAAAATCATGTTCGTCTCATAAACAATGGAAAGTAACATTTGAAAGCTTCATTGAAGTTTAAAAGTATTTATTACTTGCATGATTTTTTTCAACCTAGATGTTCATCCCATTAGCAGCCATAATTTCCATAAGTTTGTTGATATTTGCACCTTGATGAACCAATTAAGTTTTCAAATAAGACACTTCAGTCTCAAATTCAGCCACTTGTATCTTAAGATCATTTACTTGAGAGTCAGACATTTGTAGCTTTTGTTGCGTCTCTTGAAGTTCCTTTTGGAGTTGTTGGGTAGCTAAATCAGATGATGTAATGCGCCTGCTTGGAGGTTTTGGACCATACCCAAGACCATTAATGTAACCAGATCCAAAGGCTAAAGAAGATGACCTGATTCCTCCAACACCGATGGACATGAGTCCAAACGAAAAACATAAGAAAATAAATTGGAGAATTGTAGCTGAGCTACAGCTGCTACTAGTATCAATGCAAGGAGGAGGCCTTGCTTCTGGAATCATTGTTGTTGACCATAACAGAATCATGCCCTTAAACATAGAAAATTAATTCGAGTAATTATTTATGTTCACCCAGTCCACATATAGTTAAAAGGGAAAAAAATGTCAGGAAGAGGTAAGTACAGCACAAACAAGAAGACTAGGGAGAGAAGAATAAGCTTTACACTTGAAGGTATTAGAATTTATTGTCTCAAACTTTCAGAGATTACCTTAAGAGTTATACACCCTCTCCAAATGTTAATAAGTAATTTTGTTCAGCATACTTTTTCTAGTTCGAGGTGCATTACCACAATCAGAGCCGGTACTAATAGGTGAATGGTTTACTGTACGACATTCACTAATAAATGCCTTTCAGTAATATGATTTTATATTCTTAGGGGTGGGAGTCATTTTTCCATTTTTTTGGTTCTTCACAGCATAAAGCTATCAAATCAGATCATATCTACATATAGACATGGCATAACATCAAAATATTAGCAACAGACCTTTGAGAATTTTCCATACTAAAGTTATTCGCACATGTGATTATTAGCACCAAAGGTAATCTGACCACACGAATGATTTCTTGCAGCAAAAATGTGTAACCAATTTCTAAGTTATTTGAACAATTAACCTAAAAACAAGTCTATAGTGTGTAACGTCTAACAGTAACAAATAAGTCTACAAGAACTACATAATAATTAAGAGATATTTCTTCAAATGCCCCTACATCTATTTCTAGCTCGCTAGAAGGCTATTAGTTTTTGAATTAGTTCAACTGTCCAACAATATGAAAACAACCCCAAGAATAATCAACTTGTAACAAAGCAAATCACAATCAGTAATCAGCATGAATTGGTAGAATATATATATATATATATATATAGTAACTATATTATTTTTTCGACCGACATGACATTTTTTCCCACCTTAAGACATTCTACAATTGCCATTTTAATTGTAATAATGACATATAATATAAGCATCTCTTCGAAATTCAAAAAATAAATTACACTCCCTTCGTTTAAACCTGTATGTTCATTCACTTGTATAAAATATGATTTATCGTCGATCTTTACTGTAGATAAGTTTTCATACTTTCAGGAGCATGTTACTACTACTTTCCTAACTATATATGTAAAGAGAAAAATTGTTCATGTACATATTTTAATTAAGCTACTTCCATTTTTTTTACTGGATGATCATGATGGAAGTTTATAAACTATTCTTTGCAGTATGACTTTCCAAAGCAGGAGGCTGTTATTCAATTTGTCATTGAGGTCATCCAGGCTGAAGCATTCAACCCAAGAACTCTATTTTTTATTGGTAGCTATACAATAGGTTCTCTCTCTGGGTTTGCTCCCCACTGAGGGTCCATCCACAGTATAGTATATCTGGTACCATAATTTCTATTATACAACATTCTCATCTCTACAGAAACATTTATTCTTTTCCTTCCATTTGTTTCTTTTAAAAAATAGGAAAAGAAAGGCTATTTATAGAGGTTGCTCAGGTTTTGCGCAAGAAAATCTATGTCAATGCTGCAAAGCTGCGTCTTTTGGAATGCTTAGGTCTCCCTAAAGAAGATATGCAGTGGTTCACATTAAATGAACAGGAAAGCCATATTCATGTTGTACCTATGTGGACACTCGAAAGCTTCAAAAGACTAAAATATGTATCTAATCAGTATATGGTGAGTAAGTGCAAATATTCATGTGTAAACTTCATAGTTAATCTGCATTAATCACAAAAATAAAAACTTTACAATTAATTTGTAAAAAATGGGAAAACTAGAATGATGAGGTTATTTAGGAAAAAGGTCAAAAAGTTGATTAGGTAAAGAACATGAATTCTCTATTCAGCTAGTGTAGTTGTCATCCGTCAAATTCACCTGTGTGAGAACTAGGGAACTTATTTGAACAGTGGGGTTGTGACATCTAATACGCAAACCTAAAGGTATATAAGGTGTCAGAGATATTGCTTAATTTGCTTTATAATCTTATCATGATACATTTTGTAGGCTAAATTTTTTAACATTGCTTGAAACCTTGATTACATCCTGTATGTTGTGATCTTGGCCGTTGATAATGCTATATTCAAGCTCTTCTTAAAAGCTAACTTTTAAATGTGGACACTCATTTTGAGACTAATAGAGTATAAAAAAACTGTTCATGTTATAACTCAATCATTATATAATCATTTAATGTACTGTGTTTATTATATATGTTTTATTATTAGTGTAGTTGTCATCTGTCAAATTCACCTGTGTGAGAACTAGGGAACTTATTTGTTGTGACATAGGATACGCAAACCTAAAGGTATAAAACTTTTTACATATGTATACAATTATATTGGACTGTAAACATAAGGATTTCAAAATTTTGCAACAGATGGACAAAACATCAAACATGTGTGCACATATATCCAAAATCAAAATTGATTGACCACCAAAATCACCACATATAACCAAAATCAGATTTGATTTAGCACAAATGAATGAACAAGGTGCAGATATTACAAATAAATAAACTGAGATTAGATTTAGTACCGAATTAAAAGATAACAGAAGAAGAAAAATTACCCTAAAAAACGAAAATCAATTTTAGAGGATAGATGTAGGAGATATAGGAGAGAAAAGAACAAGGATATATAAAAGAAAGGAGAGAAGAGGGGCATGTACCTGTGATGGAGGACATAAAGCGAAGCTACATGGTGGGATTGATCGACATGTGAATTTTGGCCAAGGAAGAGAAGACACTCTATCCTAAATTTGGCATCTCTTTCTCCAGACCACGCCACACGACTATATATGCTAAATTAGGGACTGTTCAGAGTTTGATAACATTAAAAAACATCTTTTAGAAGTAATATTTTATGTAAAATTATTATTTTAAAAACTTAAAGATAAATCTAAATTTTAATTTTAGGATTTATAAATTAATTATAACAAATTAAAATATAACTCTTTTGTAGAATAAAAAAGTAATATTTTAATATTTATAGTCTATTCCACAAAAAGAGTAATAATTATTATAATTTTGTTTATTGTAACTTAATATTTTAAATAATATAATTAATATTGTAAATTACTTAAACATTATTATTAAGACTAAAATTTCTATTAAAATATTAATTACATTATAATTTGAATTATAGTATATTATAATCAAACTAACTCTTTTGTAGAACATGAGTATTTTTTTTTTTTTTTTGCATTTGTGCTCTATTCCACAAAAGAGCACCACCATCTCCTTCTTCTTTTCTTTTTCTTTATGTTATGATGAATGTATGAAATTTTAAAATTTAACGTAGTGTTATTTACTTTATAGTTTGATAAAAGAAATAATTGATATTGTAAACTACTTAAAAAGTGTTATTAAAATTAAATTTATGATTGTAAAAAAATTAATGTATTTATATATAATACAATTTATATTCACTATAATTAATTCTAAAAAACTTATTTTAACAAAATAGTAACCAATTTTATCTCTCACAAAAAATCTCTCAGCAATAATATATAGCAAGTAATAATTCTTTCAAGAATAGTATTTTTCTTTGCAAATTTTCTCTAAAATCAACGAAGGTCGGCCTACTCTTTTAAACAGTCTGCTAATAATACTAGTAGACGACAGTTGAAACAGCCATTGTCGGGATAAGATTCCTCATTGCCCTTGAACAAAACTTATATAGGTAAAAGCTCTAATTTCTAGTGTCCTATGAAATTAAACTATTTTTGGTATAGCATTGAAAATAGGTTGTAACATATCAAACATAAATACAAAGTCCAATTGCAAAGGAACCGTTATCAAGGGCTAAGAAAAGAAGTTGCAGATTCTGCAACCCAATTGATTTAGAACCTGCACCATAGGGTGTTGTAGTTCATTATCAGTGTTACCACCTACAGATTTCATACGATCAATTCCAATACTAACTTATAAAACACTAATTTATTTGATTGAGAAATTAAAATAAAATTTGAAATGGATTAACTTATAATAGTTAATATAAAATATAAGTGAAATATTAAGTTTATAAAATAATTTAATAGTTAAATAATTAAATAAGCAATTATTAAGTTATATGAGAAAGGAAGTGGTATTATATAATTTTATTGGTAATATGTGTAAATAAACCAAATAAATGTAAATCAAATTTCTTATTTGATTTATTGAATATTTTATATATTAGTATTGAATAAATTTTTAAGAAAAATTTAAGGAAGAAAATGAGGAAATGAAATAAATATTGAATATTCAAACAATTTATTTGTTATATTATGAGAATTATGTTAATTATGAAATTTGGCTTTATAATTAGTGTAATGATTTATATTACACATTTCAATTAAATAATTTATTCTAAATGTGATATATGTAATAATAATACATATATTAATGTGCATGAAATATTGGAAGTGTTTCAAATATAATGCAAATTATGTTTATGTATATATGTAATGAATTGGTAAAATAATGTATTAGTATATTTATATGTATGTACTAAAATCACATGCTGGGAAATAAAGCTGGGACTTAAGAAACAAAAAGGAAGCTTGATATTAGAGAGGAGCAGGAGGTGGCTTACTTTAATCCATGGTTAGAATGACTAAGCTAAAATACATGCCTGAGTTGTCATGGTTTTAGATCATTAGAAAGCTACGAAGTGTATATTTTATCTAATAACTAAAAGGAATCAAATAAGAGTTGTTTTCCCTGCCATTTTCATTCCTTAGTTTACCCGTCCCATCCGGTCCAAACTAATTCCATGTCTCTCTAAAGTCTTCTTAGTTCGGCTGAATTTTTTTTTCCAAGGAGTTGAAGTTGCAAGCTAAATTGAAAGATATTATCGGCATCAAAACAATATTTAAGCATCATTACTCTTAGAAACTTCAGCAAACAAAGGTAAGCTATGAGTTTTTGTTGAGTTCATAGAAATTAGTTAGAATATGCTTTGTATTGTTAGAATTGCTGTGTTGATTTTGAGGAACTGTTGTGATTAGGCTGTGTATTGTTAAGGAGGTTTTATTGTAGATCATATGGAGTTATAAAGGAGAAAATTTTGGGCTTAACCATCTCTAAATGTTTGTGAATTCTGTTTTTATAAAAGATGCACATAGGGTGTTTGTAAAAATTCCTATTAGAGGTTGTCAAGCATTAATAGAAGAATTTAGTTAAGCTTGAGATCAAAGTAGTCTTTATGCATGTTATGTGAAGTGATTAAAGTTGTTTGGGTGAACCAAGTTGGGTTAAAAACTTGTTTTGGGATGAAGAAACTTTACCAACTGTGTAAATCTTAGCAGTCTGAGGATTTGATAGCCAGGGTCTATCCACAGCTTAACAAAATCTTTTTTTTTATTACTTTCCTATAAGAATCTGTTTACAGATCAATTGTTATTGTTCTTTCTCTGTTTGGGCATAAACTTGCCATATATTTATATTGGTGCTCTGTGTTTCATTATTGTTATGCTATGAATAATTTTGATAATGAAGCTCTTAGTTGTTTAATTATTTTCCTTCTTGTATATTGCCTTTTATCCATGGTTGTTCATGTTCAGATGTGTGCTAATGTAGTTGTATTGCCTAAAGTTTCCATTCTTTTGTTACTCAGGCTATTCTTAATTTTTTTTCCCTCGATTGTGGAGAAGTTGTTCACCACGATGATGTTGATCCTAGTCTGAGGGCATTTCTTTCGTTTGTGCTTGAGTCGGTAAGATATGTCCAAACAATAATCTGTAGTCAGTTTCTTATTGACATCTTGTTTAATAGTTACTTCTTGGATACAATAGTTTGGAGTCAAAACAGAACAAAATATATAGTGCATTTGAGTTGGGAAAAAGTCTGAATAAAGTGTTTACTCTTGTGGCATGTATATAATTTAAAGTTACACCAGTGGGTGAACTGTTCTTGGACTTTCTTCTTTAAAAGTAAGATATTTTCCTTGACTCTAAAGGGCCACTGATGAAATTTGAAGATATGCAGTTAATATTTGTAAGCAATGAAGTATTTTTGGTCATCCAATGCCTCATTTTGGTCATGCTTCTATATTCAAAGGCAAAGGTTCCTTCAAAAATTTAAATCAAGTCTTTTGTATGGTCTTTTAACCTTTTTTTCCAGTTTAACACTAGTGACGTGTGTCAAGATATAGGTCGTACAAATCTGTCTCCGAATGTGTGTTAATGTGTATGCAGGAAAATCTTTGTGGTTGTGGTTCTCGCTGTTGCTGCTATGTCGTGCAGCTGCTGTTGGTTTTGTCTTGCTGCTGGTGCGGCTGTTGGTTTGCTTCAATTCCCATGGACCGTCTTGGTTTTGGGTTGTTGGGTCATGTTTGGGCTGTTAGTGACGCACTATTATCTTGTCATATAAAATTAGTATTTGTGACAATAAAAATTGTCATAATTTATTAATTTTTCGTCTTTACAAAATTTGCCTCCAAAATTTCTTAAAATTTTTTGTCTTCAAATAAAATTGTTATGATATTACGTACTTTGTCACTAAATATAAGAATTTATGACGAATTATTTTTGTCACTTATCTACGCATCTAATTAGTGACGCGCTATTATTTCGTCATATAAAATTGGTATTTATGACAGTACAAATTATCATAAATTATTATTTTTTCGTCTTTAAAAAATTTCTCTCTAAAATTTTTTCAGAAAAATTTTGCCTAATTATGACGATATTATATGACAAACTATTTTTGTCACTTATCCACTCATTTAATTAGTGATAAATTATTATCTCGTCATATAAAATTGGTATTTATGACAATATAAATTGTCATAAATTATTATTTTTTCGTCTTTAAAAAATTTCCCTCCAAAAATAATGTTGCCTCCAAATAAAATTATGACGATATTACGTACGTTGTCATTAAATATAAGAATTTATGACGAATTATTTTTGACACTTATCTACTCATCTAATTAGTGACAAACTATTATCTTGTCATATAAAATTGGTATTTATGACAATACATATTGTCATAAATTATTATTTTTTCGTCTTTAAAGAATTTTCCTCCAAAAATAATTTTGCCTCCAAATAAAATTATGACGAATTTGTATTTGACGTCACTAAATGTGAACATTAGTGACGAAAGCACATTGTCACTAAATTTTACAAATAATTAATGACAAACTATTATGTTGTCATTGAAAGAAATATTTTGTGACAATAAATATTGTCATCAATTATTACAAAATGTCACTAAAAGGTTTCCCTCTAAAATTTTGATACGAAATTCTACCTCCAAAATAACTTATGACGAAATTTTGTTAATCGTCATTAAATGTGTAAATTAGTGACGATATAAATGATTAATAGTAACAAAAGTAAAAGTCGTCACAAAAGCAAAAGTTTTAGTGACGATTATGAATATCGTAATTATTAATTAATAAATTGTGACAAAAATTTGTGTGGCAAAAATTTCGTCATAAAATGTGCGATTTCTTGTAGTGTGTAAATAGTCATTATTTAAGCTTTATTGACTAGATCTATAGTGGATCTAGCCAGATCTATCTTTTAACTCGTTCAAAATTTGTGAAAGTTGAACCTGAAAGCTAGAATGACTATGATCTGTACAGATCTAGTTTTCTTTTTAGTTTTTTGTAAGTATTTAACAACCACGCGACCTAGATCTGTATTTAGAGGACGCTGGAAGCTTTGGCTACGCGTATGCAAGGAATTGACTGATGAATCCTTTGTTTTATGTTGTTTATGTATTTTATTTCTGTATATTCGTTATGCAGGCTGCTTATGTGATACCTGTGACGCCCCCAAAATAGGTATACATCACCCATTCTGAGTCGCCAGATATCACTCTATAAAAATCAAAAACAAACTTCATTTATACAACTGTTGAACTGTCGTGCAGAGTACGACAACAGATAAACTGTGAGTTTTAATACAAAATCTATGTAACTCTCATGGTGCCTCGACCACAACACCTTACAAAGGTACTTTACATAAAAGTACAGTCAATAACTGTTTTAGAAATTAAAATCTTTGGAAAATGCTCAAGGAAACCTTCGTACATAGGAGGCCATGAATCTAAGTTATGATAGATATCATATGTCCAGAGAATTATCCTTGGTTGACCCAATAGACCCCAAAGAAAAATGAGAAGATTACTATCATCTTCTTTCCAATTGTGAGTCTTCTCTTGACATATAACTATCTCCATTGTCTCCAAGTGAAAATTATATTTCAAATAAACTCCAAGATCATATAGGTAGTGCTCGTAGATATACTCATCAAGTGGATGTGCACAACCCTGTCTTATGATAACACGAGGTTGTATGTCATTAGACATCTTGTATGATAGTGGCAAAACACCCTTCCAAAGTTGGGTTCACCTCACCCTATTCGGTTCAACAAAATTAAATATCAAATGACGTATACAATACGACACACTTATCTAAAGTTTTCAATAAAATTATTTCCATACTATTTAGGGAGAACCTCAACAGCTATAGACCACCGTTCTATTCCCCTGTTATCCCCGCTCGACTCGGCAACACTCTTATTACCTGAAAGGAATTGTGAAGCAAAAGGGTGAGCACAACTAGCCCAGTAAAGAATATCATAACTAAAGATAATTAAATTATCAATAGCCTTAGTCAATAATAAATCAGAGATTTAGAACATATGGTAGATGATAAAACTTTTCAACCATAGTTGCAGCGGAATGAGCAATTCATTAAAAGAGTCAAATAGACCATCAGGTCTATTATCTTCTCCATGTTAAAAGTCCACCAATAATATTTTATCCCTGTAACATCAATCAACAATTCATGTCCACAAACATATGAATAACTCATAATCATAATTGTGATTCTGAATTCCTTTTCGCACCTGAGATGAAGATAATTTTCATCACCTATCTTCACCAAACATCAAAAATCATGGTTATACCAAATTACAATTCACGCTTCATAATCATACTAATAAATTCATCTTTTCTACGCCAAAGATATACAATTCATATAACTAATAACCAACAGTTCATCTTTCCACTACAGTCAAAGATATACAATCAGAAAACTAATAACCAACAACCATCTTTTGCTACTACAGCCAAAGATTTACAAATCAGAAAACCAATAATGTTTGTGACTTTCGACAATAGTATCACGACCACGAATTATCCATGTACTACGGGCAAGGATATTCGTGTTTTCAATTACGATTATGATTATACCGAATAATCCCTAGTCATAATCATACCAAGTCCATCTATGCACTACGGGCCAAAGATGACTTTTACCACATCATTTGAAACATTACGGTCATGATTATACCGAATAATCCCTAGTCATAATCATACCAAGTCCATCTATGCACGTAAGTCACAGATGACTTTCAACACAATATAAGCATGAGGATCATAACAACGATATAAAGAATCAATCAAATGAGATAAATGATAAATATTAAACATTTATAATATAAATTATTCAGGGTTCAAGAATATCCCAATGTTATCAATCACTTAATAATCTCATAATTTAATATCATTAATATTATAACAATATTTTAATTATTTCTTAAACTTATAAACAATTTATTTTAATTATTTACACTTTATCAAATAACGCATTTAATCATTCAAAAAATGCCATACTCATAAGATTTCATCACCAATGATCAAATCCCTTATCAAAAATCTGCATATACCCTATATAGGATTCTCAAGCTATAAAATCCTATTTAGCAATTTTCAACTTCACATAACATATTTAACTCATATACTCATAACTAGTGCATTTTCATGAAAAATACCAAATCAGTCCCAAAAATATTTCTTTTCTGGGATTTAGCAGAATATAGTCCCATATTGAACATATATTTTTCTCGGAATTTTTTAAATTCGTTTACTATTTTTCATAAATCAATTTTTAATTAATTCCTTATGAAATTAGCTACCTCAAGTTTAACTCCAGAAATTCTCAAATCTTGGCAAGATTTTACACATGTTAACGTGATCTTCCAGTTTAAATTTCATGGTCATCGGAGTTATAGAACTCTGGTTATAGCATTTTTCGTCGAAAAAACCTAAATATTGAAATGGTCATAACTTGCTCATTTTAAGTCGGAATGAGCTCATTTTTGGACAGGAGGTACTTTATACCATATATTTCCATGACCCAAAAGGCCAGATTTGTTCTCACAAATTAAGTGGCCGAAAATTCCCTTTTAAATTTCTGGGCAGTAGCTTTTTCATAATTTGCAGCTTTTGATTCTTTTGCTAAAATCAGTCCACACGAAAATTTACAACACCTTTTCCAGTGATTCCACCTGGATAAGTTAGAAAACTCATAGGTCTAACTCTAGAACTTGACCACACTCAAAAATTCAAAATATAATAGGAGATATGGTCAATTGAATTTCATGTTCCATTTTCTCCCAAAATCTGATTTTCAACTCTTTGTGATTTCTAAGAAACTTTCATATTTTCACATAATAACCAACATAACTCCTCATAACACTTACTAATACTACATATACCCATGATTTTCATCAGTCCAATGCTTTTATTATGACTTTCATCATAATCAATGTTTTAAACAGATCATTTCCACAATTTAATAAGGAAATGAATACAAAGGATCATTCACCATGCATGTGGTAATCCACATAGACAGGTTATTCCAAAAGAATAATAAAGAATGGAATAACTGAAGAATTCACCATGCATGCGATAGATCGCATACGAATGAGTTATTCTCAATGTAATAATAAAGAATCGGAACCCGTGTCGAAGCGTAATTAGCCCCAGCGAGGATATTCCAATGTAATAATAAAGAATGAGAACCAATCATAAATGCGTGGCGCGTATGTGATATTCCGATAGAATAATAAAGAATGGAATAATAGAAGAATTTCACCATGTATTTAGTACTTCACATAGACAAGTTATTCCAACATAATAATAAGGAATGAAATAATAGAAGAATTTCACCATGTATAGGGTAGTCCGCGTATACAGGTTATTCCAACAGAATAATAAAGAATGGAATAATAGAAGTTCTATTCATGAATACGAAAGAAATAATACCCCTTACGAGTACAACAAATAATATCCCTTACCTTAGAACAAACTGGATATAGGAGTAGTGAAGTAGCAGAATACTTTTCTTCTTTCTCTCTATAATTTCTCTCTGAGAGTTTCAATTGAATTAAGTTAGAAATAATGAAGGAATGAGCTTCTATTTATAGGAGAATGAACTGAATAGTAACTAATTCCTGAACGGTCCAGATTTATTTACTTTTAAACGAACGATCCAGATTGGTTTACTATAAAATATTCTAATAAAACAAAATCTTTTAAATGAAATATAATATATTCTATTTATAATCTAATAAAACGAATAACTTTATAAAAGTATTCTGTTTTATATAAAAAGATTTTACTATGCAAATACTATGCAGGCACTATGCAAATACTATGCATAATAAAATATAATATATTCTAATTATTGTCTAATAAAACAAATAACTTTATAAAAGTATTTTGTTTTATATAAAAAAAATTTACTATACAAAATACTATGCATAATAGAATATAATATATTCTATTTATAGTCTAATAAAACGAATAACTTTATAAAAGTATTCTGTTTTATATAAAAAGCTTTTCTGTTTTATTACATTAATAATACTAATAAAACAAAACTTCATCATCATTATTATAATTCACACTATTAATCGACCAGGTCGTTCCCAGGAAAGATGGGGCTTTCCAATAAGGATTTCTCCCTATTGGCGCACAATTAGGTGACCAAACCTCTCCTTGGCAGAACTTCTAGACATCGTTAATATTGCAAATAATAATATTAATAACTTTGTTATCTCAATTATTGATTTAATAATATATAAAATATCGACAATAATTGAATCAAACTGAGTGATTTCTCACATAAGCATTAATAATCAATACCATGATGCAACCACGCGTATTTTACCACCGATTATTTTATGACAACTTGCTTACTTTGAAAATTTTTCAAATGTCACCCTTAACTTTAAACTATTATCAATTTAACTATTTACCAAAATAAAAAAATTGAATATTTTTATTTCATAAAATTCGGGGTCTCACAATACCTGTGAGCCTAAGAACTACAAAGTCTATGATCCCATCAATGGATCTAGATCTAGTTCTCACGATGGACACTTTTTAGTTGTACAGCTAGCTTGCCAATTTTTGTACTTGTAAATCCAGGGCCTTAAAACTGTTATACGGGTTTAAGGCCATGAAATAGTGAAAATCATGCATGTGGTGTTCGGGCTTACTTTGATGGCTCTCATGCCCATAAGAAGTCCGACTCTCTCTCTCTCTCACACACACACACACACACACATATATATACTGTTAAAGATGCCTCGCATCTTAAATAAAATCAAATCAAGCCGAATACAGAATAAAATGGAAGTATCAAAGGCCTCAATTCCTATTTGAACATAAGGGTTTGAAAACATGTTTTCAGAACATCACTTTTATATTCTTTGATTAAATTTGAACTTTTCAAATAAGTCAAACCCTTTGTATATAGGTGCAAAAGAGGCATAACACTACTTCTAAATAACTCACTTCGAGCACATTTATTTGCATCACACACATACACACACATATACACACTTTACATGCTTAATGAATTTAAAATACGTGGTAACCGTGTTTCACGGAAGTCGGGTGTGGCGCCCCCAAAATAGGTATACATCACCCATCTTGGGTCGCCAAATATATGGTACAAAATTCATATACAAACTTAATTAATACAACTGTCGTGTAAAATACGACAAGACATAGCTGAGTTTTTACACGAATATTGTCTCATAGACAATATCCAAACTCAAATTCAATCCTCATTACATTTATTATCACACTAAATAGTGAGGACTACTAAAACAACCATCTCTTTACCATAACTCGTTTCCCACTAGCTAGTCCCATTTCGTCCTCATTTTCTGAAAAGAACAATGAAAGCAAAAGGGTGAGCTCAACTAGCCCAGTAAGAAATATTATGACTAAGATAATGCAGAATAAATTATCGTTACACTTCAACAGTGTTAAACTGATAAAATACAATAAACATCAATTTTAACTGCAGCGAAACAAGCAATCCATTAGAAGAGTCAAGTAGAGCATGATATCTACCATCCTCTATGATTTAAAAAGTTTTATGAGGCGCTCAACAGACCTTTTTAATCTTATAAAAACGTTTTTAGGCTTTGGATTAATGCAAAAACGACTTTTTGTGCAACCTAGTCTATATTCATATCTCAATTATAAGTTATCATCAATTTTATCGCTGGAACTAAGCTTAATAAATATACCACATCATCGAATAATCTCTGCACTACGGGCCAAGGACATTCATTACTATCACGTCCATGAATTATCCCTGCACTACGGACCAATGATATTCGTGTAATCATCAATGTTCATGATCATGCCAACAATTGTCCATCAATGCACTACGGGCCAATGAGGACTTTTATCATTTGCAACATTACAGGTCATGCTTATACCGAATTATCCCTGGTCATAATCATACCAATCAACAGTCCATCTATGCACTACGGGCCAGAGATGACAAATTGTTCAGAATTCAATAATGTCCAAATTGTCAACATGATATTGCTTTGTGGAGTAAAATTCAAGAATAATATCCATGTATCAAAAATAATTTGGACAGAAAAGAAATAAAATTTTTTCGGGTGAATAGTACTCCGTGAATAGTACCCCGACATGAAAAGTACCCTGAATCCCTAAGTGAATAATACCCGAGTAAATAGTAACTAAGTGAATAGTAACTCGTGAATAGTACCCCGGGTGAAAATATTGATATTTAATAAGAAAGTTCAGATCAATATTCCAATGAAACGATACTGGATGAAGCGCAAAACTCAAGGATATTCCACTAATTTCACGGTTTATAGAAGCAATCCTTACCATAGTAAGTTTAGATTTAAGAATAGGAAAATAAATAACATACGAAACTACAAATGGATTTTCACCTATCATGCGGTACGTAATTCGCGTAGACAGGTTATTCTGACATATTAAAAGATGAACACGAAAAATAGTATTCTTTATGAATACGAAACAAATAATACCCCTTACCTTAGTAGAAGACTGGATACTGCAATAGTGAAGTAGCAGAATACTCTTCTTCTCGCTCTCTATAGTTTCTCTCTCTATAGTTTCTCTTGTGAGTCTCAGTGAATTAGTGAGAATGAAAGAAGAATTAAGCTTCTATTTATAGGAGAATGGACTAAATAGTAACTGATTCACGAATGGTCCAGATTGATTTGCTATTAGAACGGACGGTCCATATTGATTACTATTAAAACCACAACCGACGGTCCAGATTGATTTACTTTTAAAACCACCACCGACGGTCCAGATTGATTTACTTTTAAAACCACCACCGACGGTCTAGATTGATTTACTATTAAAACCACCATCGACGGTCCAGATTGATTTACTATTAAAACCACCATCGATGGTCCAGATTGATTTACTATTAAAACCATCATCGATGGTCCAGATTGATTTACTATTAAAACCACCACCGATGGTCCATAAAATTAGTAAATCTTCATATGGAATACTAAGTCAAACTTACAACAAATGCCTCATAACAAATCCCTATATTTATATCAAAAATTGAATAAATATTTACCACAAATCATTTATCTTTAATAAACACATTTTTAATCTATTAACAATTATTCATCATTAATATTATAACTTACAATATTGACAACCAGATCATTCCCAAGTAAGAAGGGGCTTTCCGATAAAGATATCTCCTTATTGGTGCGCAATTAGGTGACCAAACCCCTTTCCTCGACAGAACTTTCTAGGCATTGTCAATAATGTAAATAATCATATGAATAAATGTGTTTTCTCAATTATTAATTTAATAATATAAAATATTATGCAGATGATACTGTGATAATAATTGAATAAACTGAGTGGATTCTTACGTAAGCATCAATAATCAGAGATACTGTGCAATACCGTGTGTTACTGTGCAACCACACGTATTACTGTATTTTTATCACAAGATATTTCAACAGTTAACGGTAAAACTTTTGCCGTTATTTTTATAAAAAGTTATTTCTGTCGTTTTTTAACTTCGACATTTATTCCGTTGTGGGGTTCCACCAATGATGGTGTCGTCGTACAGATATTCCCTAACAAAAAGAATATTCCCCGACCAAACGAATATTCTCCGACACAACGAATATTTTATATCAACTTGCTTACTTTGAAAAATTTCAAATATCACCCTTAACTTTAACCTTTTATCAATTTAACCATTTATTAAATAGAATAATAATTATAAGAAAATTGGATACTTTCATTTCATATAATTCGGGGTCTTACATCGGGGGGTGCCTAACACCTTTCCCTCGCTTAAGCAAGCCCCTGAACGGTATGAATTTTGGTTTCCAAGACCAATTAAATAGAGTCACATATTGGGCCATATTGTAAAACCTTTCAAAACTCGGTTGAGTTGGTACAACCATTTAACTCATACCAACTGGCGACTCTGTCTAATTCGGTCAAATCAAATAAAATTAAACTTTTCAAATTGTCGACATTGTATGTCGGTCTTTCCAAAAATCTCACCTTTAAACAAGATCAAATCAAACATAGAACACATAAAGGGTAGAGAACACAAACAGGAAAAAATCCCAACTTCGACAGGTGGCGACTCCGCTGGGGATAGTAGAGGGCTTAAGCCGTATTTTAATTTTTTTAAATTTTCTTTTTATTTACATGTGTGTGAATGTTGTCTTTACATTGAATGGATGTGAATGAATGTCTCTTTACAACACTTTATAATTTGAAGATGTAAAGGTCTTAGAACCTGAGATTTGCAGTGATATGTTGTGATAATATATTAATTACATTCATGTCTTAAGAATATACCAAATGGGTAGTACCTTGATGCATTGAACTTGGATTTGAAGATAGACTGAGTTTTGGGGGAATTACAGTTGATATCAAAGTTGATAGAGTAGAAAACTTAGGCTATAACCTTAAGAAAATGATGAAAATAGTAATGAGATAAACTTAGAAAGAGTTTTAAGAGATGAATTAAGGGAATTTATCAAAAGAAGTAAAAGTAAATTGATATATTGTTATGTGAAAATAATAAATATATGTTATTATGGTAGGTTCGTGACATAATGATATGATATGTTCTTGAGCCCATAGACGTATGGACAGTTCTTGATTTATTCATGAACTACATATTTCTATAACAAGTTCCTGAACTCATTTTATTGTGGTAAGTTTCTGAACTCACAATGTATGACAAGTTATTAATCAAGATATTAAAAGTGATTAAAGAATTTTAGAAGAAGGAATTAAAGGTTATCATGTTATTGATAAGAAGTAAATAGCTATACCCAAGCAAATAGTTGAAGTAATAGCTAAGAATATATAAGAGAAGCAGAGGTAGTGAACTTTAAGGTGAGTTAAAAATGAATAACCCTAAGGTATAGGGAATCATGTAAGAGGGTGTCAAAACCATATAGTTCTAACCCATGCCCAAGACACAAGTTCGTGTCAATCGAAGAATTAGACACAAGTTGGTGTCAACTCAAGAGTAAAACACAAGTTGGTGTTAACTCATGAGTAAATCACAAGTCGGTGATAATTCATGCGCAAGATACAAGTTGGTATCAAATGGACACAAGTTGGTGTCAGGAAGATATAAGTTGGTATCAAACAGTCACAAGTTGGTGTTCAACCTAACACAAATAGTTGTTTAAAATTTTGTAAGTAGTCCAGATAGTTCTGGGGGTAAAGAAGAAGACCTGAGAGAGAGGGTTAAAAAGGTTTAAGAATGAAAGATATAGTTCGAGAAGTTTAGGACTTTTTGAAATAATAGAGGATTATGTATGACATATCAGAAAACTATAGAATAAAATGTATGATGTACTGGAAAATGCATGTTAATATAAGTATCTGTATTAATATGTGTTATGTGATAAGTGAGTAAATTTTTAGCATTAATAATAAATGTTTTAAAATGAAGGATGAGAAAATAATATAATATAATTATATACAGAACAATGCCGCCAAGAAGAGATCAAAGTAATCAAGAAGAGGTAGAGAATGGGAATAGAGATCAAGGAATCAACATACAACTGTTTATGGATCTTCTACAAGGGGCTATGGATAGTAATCCTCAAGCTGTATCGGTGACAAGTTTTAAGGATTTTAAGAATGTGGGGCCCTTGAGTTTAAGGGGACTACCGAGCCGATAAAGGCTCAATCTTGGATAAAAGAAATTGAGAAGGCGTTTATTATTACAAAAATAAGAGAGGACCTATATGTTAAAGGATGAAACTAACTTTTGGTGGGAGGCCAACCAGAACAGGGTTGAAGAAGGTGTAGTAGCATGGGAACAGTTCAAGGAGTTGTTCTTCGAGAACTATTTCCCCAAAGAAATGCAGAGTATGATGGAGATGAAATTTCTAGAGTTGAAACAAGGGGACTTGGCAATTCCCCAATATGCTACCAAGTTCAACGAACTAGCGAGGTTTTCTTCACATCAAGTGGACACTGTAGAGATGAAGGCACGTAGGTTTGAGCAAGGGTTAAAGCCCTCACTCTACGAAAAATTATTGGTGTTACTGATCGACTCGTTCGACGATCCTAGTGAAGGCTATAATATCTGAGGGAGAGAATAATGCATTAAGCCAATTCAATTAGGAGGGACAGAGTGATAAAGCTAAAGGAAGCAATAAGCAAAAATTAAGTGACAATAGAAATCTGGGAAATTCTGGAAGTAAGCAACGAGACCCAAAGAAGAGGGTCAGAGGGTGTAATAATTGTGGGAAGTGGCATACGGGGGGATGTATAAAAGCTAAGAAGATGTGTTATAACTGTAGGCAAGAGGGACATATCTCTCCTGATTTCCCCAATCCGAAGAAAGGAGTATGTTTTAATTGTGGTTAGATATCAGCGTGCAGATCGTGCTGAAGCCAAGGTTCAAACGAAGAAGGCCAAGATGAATGAAATGGATTATGCTTTTCATTCTGTGATTAATAGGGCACAAGATCGAGTCTTTTATTACCCAGCTCAATTTAAAGACTTGCCATGGTACATGATGGATCGTAGGATGTTGTATCGTATTATGGAAGAAGAGCGTAGAGAAGCCTCTCAACGTCTTAATATGCCAAGATAGGAAGAGTAATAAGTTATGTGGTTAAATATGTGATTAAATAAATTGTAAATCCCTTATTTTGAGATAAATAAAGGGGTAAGATGAGTATGTAATCCTGAAACTTTTCAAGTTCAGGAAAGTTGATGTAGATAGCAGAGATGCTATCCTTATTATGTTTCAAAAGTTATGAATGAATAAAATATCGAAGTTTATTAAAATGTTATGTGTTAAGTTTTAATCTTAGAATGTTTAAGTTAAACTTTAAATATTCAAGGAATTGAGAGTGATCTAATAAGCGTATATTTTAAACAGAAAATGCCTTTTAAAAGAAGACAACCACGCCAACAACCACCTATTGAGAGGTCTACAAACAACAACAATAACGAGGCCAACGCTAACCCGGTTCAGCAGTTAATGACCTTGTTAACAGGAGCACTTGCAAATCAGCCGCAAGCTCAAGTTACGACTTTTAAGGTCTTCAAAGTGGTTGGACCGTCAGAGTTTCAAGGGTTTATGAATCCAGTTGAAGCCCAAATTTGGATCATGGAAATGGAGAAGGTGTTCAATGTTTCTATAGTTAATGAGGACCAGAAAACCACATTCACAATGTTTATGTTGAAGTCTGAAGCTAGTTATTGGTGGCAGGCGAATAAGGTTCATGGGGGACAGGGAATAGTAGCGTGGGATAGGTTTAAAGAATTGTTTTTCAAGATGTACTTTCTGACGAGTTCCCAAAACCAGTTGGAAGTTCAATTTTTGGAACTAAAGCAAGGAACCATGTCTGTGCCAGAGTATGCTGCGAAGTTTAATGAGCTGGCAAGGTTTGCTATGTATCAAGTCAACACAGATAAGCATAAGGCGAGAAGGTTTGAACAAGGGTTGAAGCCCTGGATGTATAGCAAGGTTTCAATGTTCCAGTTAAACATGTTTGCAACAGTATTGGAAAAGGCAATTATCGCGGAAGGTGGAAGCGATGCCTTAACTAAGTATAATCAAGAACAAAAGAAGAGGAAGAATGAAAATGAAAACAAGGTTGATGGAAGCAATAGTGGAAGTAACAACCAGAAGAGGAAATGGAATGAGAATCCAAATGCGGGAGGACAACAAGGAAGTCAGCAAAAGAAGAAGTTTGAATCTTGTACTACTTGCAGGAAGAACCACATTGGTGTGTGTCTGAAAGGTAAGCGATTGTGTTTCAATTTTGACCAGGAGGGTCACATTGCACCAAATTATTTTAGCCCAAAGAAGGGAGCTTGTTTCACCTATGGGTCGAAGGATCATATGGCTCGTGATTGCCCTAAAAAGACAGCAGGAAATGCAAGTGGAAGAAAGGGAAACAACAGTGGTGGTACATTAACTATCACCGGGCCAGTGCAATAAAGCCAACCTACTGCTAGAACTTTTAATATGACCGTGCAAGATGCTGTGCAGTTAAAGGATGTGGTGTCAGGTATCATTATGATTAACATGTATTAATGCTTATGTGTTATTTGATTCAGGTGCTACTTGCTCATTTATATCCGATGATTTTGCTAGGAATTTAGATTTACCTCATGAATAACTAGATTTCCCTTTAAGCATAGAAATTGCGAATAGGGAAGTGATTCCTGTTAGGTTTATATACAAAAAATTATAGGGCGGATATAAAGGGCCACGAGATGATAGTGGATTTGATACCAATTAAACTTGGGGAGTTTGATGTTATTCTGGGAATGGATTGGTTATTCAATTATGGGGCAGTAATTGATTGCCAAAAGAAATGTGTTAACCTTATGACTCCGTCAAAGGTGGTATTTTATGGCAACAAGTCACCTCGACAGACAAGTTGTGTGACGGTGATGCAAGCCAAGAAGTTACTTAGACAAGGATGTGTAGGATACTTAGCCTACATAGTCGATACACAGAAAAAGAGTACGAAGTTAGAAGAGATACCGGTTATTAGAGATTTTGCAGATGTGTTTCCAGACAATTTGCCTGGACAGGACTTTCGCCAGATACAGATGTTGAGTTCGTGATTGATCTAGTACTTGGAACGACCTCGATATCTAAAGCCCCATATAGAATGGCCCCAATAGAGATGAAGGAGTTGATGGTACAGTTGCAAGAATTATTAGATAAGAAGAAAGATGGATCAATGCAGCTCTGCATTGATTACCGGGAATTGAATAAGGTCACGATTAAAAATAGGTACCCATTACCGAGAATCGATGAATTGTTCAATCAACTGAAGGGAGCGAGATATTTCTCAAAGATAGACTTGAGGAGTGGTTATCATCAGCTAAAGATGAGGCCAGAGGATGTACCGAAAATGACATTCAGAACTCGGGTATGGTCATTACAAGTTTCTGGTTATGTCATTTAGTTTAACCAATGCACCTACAACGTTCATGGATTTGATGAACAGGGTGTTTAAACCATTCTTAGATAAATTTGTAGTGGTGTTTATTGATGATATATTGGTGTATTCTAAAACTAAGGAGGAACATGTTGAACACTTAAGGGTGACGTTGGAGACATTGATGAGAGAGAAGTTGTACGCTAAATTCTCAAAATGTGAGTTTTGGTTAGAACGTGTGCAGTTTCTTGGGCACGTTATTAACAAGGACGGAATCTCGGTAGATCCATCGAAAGTTAAAGCTGTAATAAACTTGGATCAACCAAAGACACCGTTAGAAGTTTCTTGGGATTGGCATGTTACTATAGGCGTTTTATTCAAGATTTTTCCAAGATCACAACTCCGTTGACGAATTTGACTAGAAAGGCAGTTAAGTTTGTTTGGACGGAGAAGTGTGAGGAAAGTTTTCAAGAATTAAAGAAGAGATTGAGTTCAACACCTGTGTTGTCATTGCCTGATGATACAGGGAATTTTGTGGTATATAATGACGCATCGCATAAAGGACTAGGCTGTGTGCTTCTGAATAACGGCAGAGTTATTATGTATGCATCGCATCAATTAAAGGATTACAAGAAAGGGTATCCGACTCATGATTTGGAGTTGGTTGCGGTAGTGTTTGCTCTGAAGATTTGGAGGCACTATCTTTATAGAGAGAGGTGTGAGATATATATAGACCATAAAAGTGTGAAGTATATCTTTACACAGAAAGATTTGAATATGCGACAGAGGAGATGACTGGAGTTGATTAAAGACTACGATTGCAAGATTCTTTATCATCCCGGAAAGGCGAATGTTGTTGTTGATGCCTTAAGTAGAAAAGGATGGGAGAAATTAATGTTGTTGACTGCTTAGGAAAAGCTTGTAGCAGAAATGGCCAAGATAGAATTGGAAATTAAATATTCGACAGAATCAAACAAAAAATTGTTCTAGATGGGGAGCAGTTCAATTTTGGTGGATAAGGTGAAGAATGCACAACTTTAAAATGAAAAACTGTGAAAAGATAAAAAGAAAAGTGTCTAAAGGTGAAGAAAATAAATTTAAAGTTTATTTAGAAGGGTTACTTCGATTTGAAGGGAGAATTTGTGTTCCACCAGTACCGAAAATTAAAGAGGAAATTTTGAGTGAGGCTCATAACTCATGATATTCGATTTACCGTGGAAGTACAAAAATGTACCAGGATCTCAGACATCATTTATGGTGGTCGAATATGAAAAAGGATGTTGCTGAATGTGTGGCGAAATGCTTAACGTGTCAGAAAGTTAAAGCTGAACATCAAAGGCCGAGCGGATTGTTGCAACCATTAGAGATACCAGAATGGAAATGAAAGAATATCATAATGGATTTTTTGGTAGGTCTTCCAACACCTCAGCAAGGTTATGATGCAATCTGGGTGATTATCGATTGATTGATGAAGTCGGCACACTTTTTTCCAATCAAGATTAGATTTAACCTAGATCGGTTGGCAAAACTGTACGTGAAGGAAATTGTGTCAAGACACGGTGTCCCGGTGTCCATTGTATCAGATAGGGATCCACGTTTCACATCAAATTTCTGGAAACAACTACAGGAATGCTTGGGGACGCAGTTGAGAATGAACACAACGTATCATCCTCAAACTGACAGACAAAGTGAGAGGACAATCCAGACATTAGAGGATATGCTCAGAGCATGTATTAATGATTTTAAAGGGAATTGGGATGACCATCTACCGTTGGTTAAATTTGCTTATAATAATAGTTATCACGCAAGTATTGACATGTCGCCTTATGAAGCATTGTACTGCAGGAAATGCAGAACTCCATTATGCTGAGACGAAGTTGGAGAACGTCAACTATTAGGTCCAGAATTGGTGCAACAAACTGTTGAGATTATCAAGGTGATTCGAGCAAGATTGATAGTTGCATAGGATAGGCAGAAGAAATATGTCGATTAACTCCAACAAAATCAGGAATTTGATGTCGGTAGTTTTGTTTTCTTGAAAGTGTCTCCCTGGAAAGGGAAAATTCGATTTGGTAAAAAGGGAAAACTAAGCCCTAGGTTTATAGGACCTTTTGAAGTTCTACGATGAGTTGATGAAGTGGGTTATGAGGTAGCTCTACCTCCGAAACTAGAACATATTCATAACATTTTTCATGTTTCAGTGTTAAGGCCATATAAGCCCGATTATAAACATGTTATAGAATATGAACCATTACAGTTTGAAAAAGATTTGTCTTATGAAGAAGTCCATGTCCAGATTATTGACGGGAAAGAGCAAGTACTAAGGAATAAAGTGATACCTCTGTTAAGGTAGTCTGGAGAAACCACAATGCTGAAGAAGCTACATGGGAACTTGAAGATGTTATGATGAAAAAATATCCTCAATTATTTGCTTAATTTTGTATAGCGATCCTGGGGACAAAATCCTTTTAAGGAGGGAAGAATGTAATGAATGAAATTATTGAGTCGTGATTCTGGGTACATAATCCTTTTAAGGAGGGAAGGATGTAACGAACGAGAATTTTGTAATTAATTTTAAATATTTATTGAATTAAATAAATATTTTAATTAATTTATTTATTGAGATAAATAAATAATTGATGAAATTATGGTGTAATAGTTTAGTTAAAATATGATATAATAATTAAATTAATGAATGATAATTTTAATTTAATAATTAAATTAAATGAATTATTAATAGTTATAATGTCGTTCTAATTTAATTTAATAATTAAATTAGAGAGGTTAAATAAAATTTTAATTTATAATGGAGATTATATGTCAAATGTTAATTTGAATTATTAATTTAATTGAATTAGTTTGTATAATTGTGTGACATAAGAATCATATTATAAGAAAAAT
Organism: Panax quinquefolius; assembly: GCA_020205615.1. NCBI lineage: Eukaryota > Viridiplantae > Streptophyta > Magnoliopsida > Apiales > Araliaceae > Panax > Panax quinquefolius. Next base: position 77,851,379 of record CM035173.1, on the reverse strand, counting down.
ATAAAAATAAACTAGAATCCTAATCTAAGAGTAGCCAAACATGACCTTTGTGGCCTTTGGCATATTATAACTATTAAGCCTATTGGGTTTTTTAACTAATAAGTAAGTGTGTGTAGTGTATATATCAGTTGCGTATTATTTTTCTAAGGCTAAAGAATAGAGGATATAGAAAGAAAGAAACACAAAGAGTTAGAGAAGAAATTGAGAGAGAATTGAGAAGTTGGAGAAGAGGAGTTTTTGGAAAAGATTGCTATCATCTTTGCTAGTGTAAACAAGGGATTAAAGGTATAATCTATTCCTAATTTCTAAGTTTTGATTTTGTAATTTTATTCTTAGTAATTGATTTTTGTTGGATTAGGGTTTGAGGTGTTGATTATATACATGTGTAATCTGATAATTATTATATATAAGCGGTATTTAGTAATCAAATTCATGGAAAATGTTTTAAAGAAGAAATTCTAAGTTAATAGTGTTTTATGTGTATGAAAGTGGCTTATTTGAGACTAAAATTGATGTGTAATTCTTGTTATAATCTATAAATTGATTATGGATTATGTTAAAATGTTAAGAAACAAAAAGAATGCAATTAAAATGGTTTAATTTGGTTAAGAAACGAAGTTTTGGTGATTGAATTCGCTAAATATGTTGAAATATGAAGAAAATAGCAAGAACATGATTTTAATCCTCTAAATTTGATTATGTATGTTGCTTTAGGTGTTAAAATGATTGATTGTATATATTATGTGGTTTTGGTTAGTATTATAACGTAAGGTTTTGTCTGTGTTGCTATAAAAATTAGGAAATTAGAGTTTTGGTTTGTAACAGTGCTGAAGCTGTTGCAGTTTCTATCTGCGTACTGGCATAGTTGTGCCGGTACCAAAGGCAGAAATGGCGTAACTACACTTTTTGGGTTTCTAGGATCGAGCACCGGTAGCGATTATTATGATTGGTACCAAGGCTTAGAAGCGTATATTACCGTCCCCTAACAGAGGCGCGGTTTTTTTTTTAGTTCAGATTCATGACGTGTTGGCTTAACCTAGTCTAAGATGCATAACAAGGTATTAGGCATGTAATGAAGTTCCATAACATATTGTGATCATGCTTAGGAAATTTTAACTTGTTATTTGATTAAGACTCGAGATGTTATTTGAGCATGTGATGCTTTACCGAATTTATGGTTTCAGATCTGTAAATGGTGCTGGTGAATGGAATATGATATAGACTAACGAGATGAACTTGAATGAAAATTAAACCTATAGGGTTAATGATAGTATAACTAATCAATATTGCGATTCTAATGGTATATTTAGGGTATTTGGTGAACGTTTGTTATAATTGTATAGCTTACACACGAGGCAAGTTCTCTAACCCTAATTTTTCATTATGCAAGTTCCTAAACCTTATTTTTATGTTGAGCAAGTTTCTTGGTTCTATCTTGTTTATGATTATGCAAGCTCTTGTATTCTAATTCTTTTACATTGAGCAAGTTTAACATTCCTAACTTGATATCGTTATGCAAGTTTCTTATCTTTAAACTTTTATTGAGCAAGTTCCTAACTTTTGTTTCTTGCTATCCAATGCATAAATTGTCCAAGTTTATTGTTCCAAATGAGATTTTCTAACTCTTTTGGATGTAATGCTTTGTATATACAATGTCTATTCAACGGAATATTGTTGATATTCAATCTTTGACTTAAATATCGTTGTTTAATCTTATAATATCATGTTGAATCTTTGAATAGCAAATAAACCTTTATTTATTGGACTAATCTATAATTGATGAGTGTTCTAAAATTCTAGAATCATTGTTAAGCTATTCTAAACTAAACTTTCTTTAGTGCAGAAATCCTAAAGTCAAACTGAGATGAACAACCCTAATAAATGGGATTATATACGCGTTAGCGTTTAGATGTTTGTGCACAATACATGGTACGAAGGGCTGATCCCCCTAAGTACGTAAGGAAGGGTCTGTATAGTCTAAACGACTGTTAAGGTTAAGGTAAAAATACTTAGTAACATGGGATTAAAGGTTTAGAAGAAGGAATTAAAGGTTATCATGTTATTGATAAGAAGTAAATAGCTATACCCAAGCAAATAGTTGAAGTAATAGCTAAGAATATATAAGAGAAGCAAAGGTAGTGAACTTTAAGGTGAGTTAAAAATGAATAACCCTAAGGTATAGGGAATCATGTAAGAGGTGTCAAAACCATATAGTTCTAACCCATGCCAAAGACACAAGTTTGTGTCAATCCAAGAATTAGACACAAGTTGGTGTCAACTCAAGAGTAAAACACAAGTTGGTGTTTTGTGTTTTACTCTTGAGTAAATCACAAGTCGGTGATAATTCATGCGCAAGATACAAGTTGGTATCATTGATACAAGTTGGTATCAAATGGACACAAGTTGGTGTCAGGAAGATACAAGTTGGTATCAAACAGTCACAAGTTGGTGTTCAACCTAAGAACAAATAGTTGTTTAAAATTTCGTAAGTAGTCCAGATAGTTCTGGGGGTAAGGAAAAAGACCTGAGAGAGAGGGTTAAAAAGGTTTAAGAATGAAAGATATAGTTCAAGAAGTTTTGGACTTTTTGAAATAATAGAGGATTATGTATGAAATATCAGAAAACTATAGAATAAAATGTATGATGTACTGGAAAATGCATGTTAATATAAGTATTTGTATTAATATGTGTTATGTGATAAGTGAGTAAATTTTTAGCATTAATAATGAATGTTTTAAAATGAAGGATGAGAAAATAATATAATATAATTATATACATAACAATGCCGCTTGAGAAGAGATCAAAGTAATCAAGAAGAGGTAGAGAATGGGAATAGAGATCAAGGAATCAACATACAACTGTTTATGGATCTTCTACAAGGGGCTATGGATAGTAATCCTCAAGCTGTATCGGTGACAAGTTTTAAGGATTTTAAGAATGTGGGGCCCTTGAGTTTAAGGGGACTACCGAGCCGATAAAGGCTCAATCTTGGATAAAAGAAATTAAGAAGGCGTTTATTATTACAAAAATAAGAGAGGAGCAAATGATGAATTTTGCTACCTATATGTTAAAGGATGAAGCTAAATTTTGGTGGGAGGCCAACCAGAACAGGGTTGGAGAAGGTGTAGTAGCATGGGAACAGTTCAAGGAGTTGTTCTTCGAGAATTACTTCCCCAAAAAAATGCAGAGTATGTGCCCCCGAATCTGGGTCCTCTGACCCCAGTCCGGTCATCACGATATAATACAAACATCCACCTCTAAACAACATATGATAACTAAAATGCGGAATATAATAAACGTACGTCGTTCATTCAAAAGGTGTTACTAGTCCCAAGATTCGATAACCTTAATACAATTTTACAAATATACCCTAAAATAATCGTTAAGGTTCATATTATATAACAGTAATTTAAACTAGGCATAGATTAAAGTTTTCTCCTTGTAACTATCCTACATCTTTCCTTTACCCTTGTCCTTTCTTGAGGTCTCGGGCTTAGCTGCAATATAATTCATGATATAGCAAGGATGAGCAACAAGTTTGCTCAGCAAATTTAAATACAACAATAAGGGTATATCATAATGAATGGAAAATATCTGACAAGGAATTCAACAATATGAATATCTGAAGGATTTAACAATATGAATATTAGAAGCAAAGATAATGATTACTTTTAGAATAACTGATAGTCAAGTAGACTTTGAACTATAAAACTCTAGTGGAATCAATAACTGATTAACCCTTTAGTTACTGGCTACAGAATAAGTACTTGAGGGGATCAGCCTCGCGTACACCATGTATATGCATAACATTTAAATCTGCTCTTTGTATCTTATATTAGATACCTGGGGTACTCCCTTATCATAAAAGGGGTGTTTTTTCAGTCTAAGAATCCTTACCACCAATTTGTTTGGATAGCTTTTATAAAACTTCATACACTTGTCTGACCGAACAAAGGTTCAGACTCTATCTGACACAGTTCAAGAATTATAGAACTTTAAAAGATGTACAAGTCCAAGACTGTATGAACTCAAGTTCACTAAGTCCGAATATCAATAATATCGATGTGGAATAATTGTAAAGTAATTAAACCACTTAATAACATGCTTGGAAATAAAGTTCAAGCTTAATTGAATAACTTTCAATTCAACAATAACCTGCTCAATACAATACGAGAAGGATAAGAAACTTTCACAAAAACACAAATGAAGTTATCAACTTACACAACATTCAAAGTTGTGTAAGTTAGGAAACTTGCTCAATATAAATTTTAGTAAGGTTAGGGAACTTGCCTGTTTGCTCAGCTACAATTTAATTCTAGCTTTAATTAACTTGCGTTGAAACGACCTAACGTTAACAAGTCGGTCTTTTCAATTAGTATGTGTAAACTAATATGAGTCTACACTTATAAGAATCAAGTCATCACATAATATGTTGCTTAACACATTACATATCATATTGGTCATATATTACAAGGTAAAGTAATCATATAAGCATGCCTTAAACTTCAGATCAAAAATAAAATTTTGACAGACTGCAGGATGGCGCAGCTGCGTCATGGCTAGGCTTAGGGATGGCGCAGCTGCGCTATCCCCTGGCCAGACCAGGGTTGAGCTTTGCACTTCCTGTTTCTATCTAACTCTAACATACCAATACACTTATACTTTAACATACATACATGCTAGAGCTTCTCACATAGCACATGACCATACTTGAGTTTACCTTTGTAAGTTTAGCTTATAATCTACATGATGTTCAGGAATAGAAAGGTCATGTGGTTACCATGCTTCATAACTTGGTTATACGATATTCAGTAGTCATGCATGTATATAAACAACACGTGTATACTTTACTCACATAGTTCGTAATTTAGAAATTTCTTTTTTATGACTATGTGTGCATAAGTGAAAACCATACATTAACCAAACGATGCTCATGTCAATATATCTATAGGCATAATGAGTCCTAATATACATGCTCACATGTTCATAATGTAATTTACTCATTACTTGATGACAGTAGCTTTCTCATTCTAACATTCTTTGAATTTTACACTAAGTCAACGTAGTATATACAAGGCATCTTGACATATAACTCTTATGCATTTACAACATATATTAAAGCCACATATACATGTTCAAATGGTTAGAACTTACTAGATAAAAGTCTTGGTCAAGTTCCTTTTGAAAAGTCTTAACTTTCAATCATGTATGCTAGTGTGTTTAATCACTTTAGTCTTGCATTTCATGTCAATATAAACCATATTATCATGTTCATAAAGTCAGAATGCTCACATGATGTGTTTGTGACAAAGTTCACTTTTGAAACTATAATTTTCATTTCAAAACCATAAGTGTTGTGTCAATCATATGTACTAATATTGTTATACTTGTTCATACTACATGCATATGCTTATGTGTGTGTGCTAAACAATTTTCATGCGTACTCTAACCAGGTGCCAACAAGTTAGCACAAACAAAAACATATTAGAACACATAGGATCAGTGCAGTTGCAGCACAAATTGCGCCATTAGTCTAATCTGGCCCAGCTGGCATTGCTTGAAGTTATCGACTAGAGGCAGACAACTTTTACTCTACTTGGCGATTCAACAACCCATTATAAAAATTCCTTATGAAAATTATTTCTAACATAACCCATTGCAATTCTAACACATTTAGAAGTTTGTATAACACTAAACAACATATCCCAAATCAAATATCAACTAATACATGCTTAATTCAAAGAATCAATTCACTAAGAAATTTATCAGAAAAGAAGAATAGGGATGGGAAGTTATACCTCTGTAAATCAATTTAGCTGCAATATAACAATCTACTCACTCTTTATAAATTCCTTAGCAATAATTCTCAGCAATTGCAATGAGGAAGGTGAGGGTCTCATTTATAGGAGAATGGATACACAGATAATGTAATTACCTCCCAAATCAAACCAAAGGAATTCAAAGATGTATAATGGATAAGAGGAAGTTGGTGAGAGTTTATGATTTCACTCATGAATCCCACTCCCCATCCACTTATTAGCTCTATGTTGGTTGATTTTGAGATGAAGATAGAGTAGGCTAACTAGTGTTTCACGTGGGAAGAATGAAGTGGGCTCTTATTATGGGATAAGAGCAATCTCAGCACTTACAAAAAAATGAAATGAAACACTTGGTTTATACCATATATACACATAATATATACTTTGGTTATATAATATGTATACACAATTTATTTTATATAACATACGTTATAATGATTTAAAGGGCATACAATGTATTTCTAATCACAAGGTATAAAGTAGTGTACATACATATAACCCATGTACATTTTCTATTACCACCAAATACAATTGTGCATTGCTCATTATTTATTACCATAATTGTTATCATTATAATCACAATAACTTAATGAAATCATTATTAATTAACAATTGATCTTATTATATGTCAATAAGGTATACATGAATGTTTACCCATACACTTCATGTCACATAAACAATATTATTATCAACTCACATAAATGCAATAACTCTTACTATATAGTCATATATATAATATATATATAGGCATATTAATGTGTCACCTTGTACTATATAAAAATATGTAGGTAACTACCATAAAATAAAGGTTTACCATCTTGCATGCTTGCACAAATTAATCAAGTAAATATAATTATATTATATTTATTAATCTCTTACTCATTAGTTATTATTTAATCAACACATTATCAATTTAATTACTCATAATTGCAATTAATCAATATGTTCAAATCCTGTATTATATTCAAATAAATTAAACATTTAATTATTAATAATCTTATCTATTCTTTGATATTAAAATCTTAGGGTTAGTCCACTAATTTAAATAAACTATTAGTGACTCCCTTTAATCATTTCATAAATTCATATAACCACATAAGGTTTGAAGAGACTCACAACGCTAACTCATTAAAATTAAATCACATATTTAATTAATAAGGAGTTTAAAATTCACGGTCATTACAGAGTACAATGGAGATGGAATTTTTAGAGTTGAAACAAGGGGACTTGATGGTTCCCCAATATGCTGCCAAGTTCAACGAACTAGCGAGGTTTGCTTCACATCAAGTGGACACTGTAGAGATGAAGGCACATAAGTTTGAGCAAGGGTTAAAGCCCTCACTATACGGAAAGTTATTGGTGTTACTGATCGGGTTAAATGCTTTCTAAGTCACTGTACTTTATGTCAACTTACAAATGGGTGGTGAACTTTTTTCTTACAGATCACTCAACATACTTCGACTTTTCTAACACAAAGTTAAAAAAATCGTTAAGTCAGGTTGACTTTAACGGAAAAGGACAGCTATGCTGCTGAGTTGTCCAAAAAAAAGTTGATGTGGCATCCTTGTGTGACGTGGCAATGATTATGTGAATTTGGAGAAAATTTTTTATGAAAAAAATGAAAAAAAATATTTTAAAGTATAATATAAATTTAAAAAGTGTGCCAAAAAAATAAGAAAATAAATAAATAATATATTTAATTATTTTTTAATTAATATCAAATAAAATTTTATTTATAATTAATGTGAGACCCCAGATTTTATGAATAAAGATTTAAATTTCTCAAAATATTTTTTTGAATATTATGGAATGAATTTGATATAATGTTATAGTTGTGGGTAATATTTATAAAATTTGAAATGTATGCAAGTTGTTATATAATATTCGATTGGTCGAGGAATATTCTTTTTGTCGGGGAATATCCGTACGACGGTACAATCATTGGTGGACCCCACAACAAAATTATTGTGGGATTAAGAAAACGAAAAAATATTTTATATGAATATAACTACGGAAGTTTTACCGTTAAAATTGTTGAACTACTTCGGTAGTAAAAAGTACGATGTCTGGCGTGGTTGCATAGTATCACATAGTATTGATTATTGATGCTTACGTGAGAAGTCACTCGGTTTTGTTCAATTCTGTGCATAATTATCGCATAGTTCTCACGTTATTTGATTCAATTATTGTCGATATTTTATATATTATTAAATCAATAATTGAGATAGCGAAATTATTAATATTATTATTTACAATATTAATGATGTCTAGAAGTTACGCGAGGAGAGGTTTGGTCACCTAATTGCTTGCCATAGTGAAATCTTTATTGAAAGCCCTCTTTCTGGGAACGACACAGTCGATTAATATTGTGAATTATAATAATGATGATAAATGTTGTTAAATATATTGAGGTGTCTTTTTATGAAGTCACGGAAGTTTATATATATATATATATATATATAAAATTTTATTTTATTAGTATTATTAATGTAATAAAAGCAGAAAAGCTTTTTTATATAAAACAAAATACTTTTATAAAGTTATTTGTTTTTATTAGGCACAATAATTAGAATATAATATATTTTATTATGCATAGTGTTTTTTGCATAGTAAAATCTTTTTATATAAAATGAATACTTTTATAAAGTTATTTGTTTTATTAGACAATAATTAAAATATATTATATTTTATTATGCATAGTATTTTCATAGTTACTGCAGTGTTTTACGTAGTAAAATCTTTTATATAAAATGTAATACTTTTATAAAGTTATTTATTTTATTAGACAATAATTAAAATATATTATATTTTATTATGCGTAGTGTTTGTATAATTATGCATAGTGTTTGCATAGTAAAATCTTTTATATAAAATGAATACTTTTATAAAGTTATTTGTTTTATTAGACTATAAATATAATATTTATTTTATTTAAAAGATTTTGTTTTATTAGAATAATTTATTAATCTTTGCATAGTAAATCTATATGGACCGTCCGTTTAAAAAGTAAATCAATCTGGATAGTTCATGAATTAGTTAATATTCATTCCATTCTCCTATAAATAAAGCTCATTCCTTCATTATTTCATACGAATTCACCTGAAACTCTATGTTAGGTTTGTAATATTCATTCAGATTCATTGATCAAATTGCAAAAATTAATAACGAGCGTGTAAAATCGAGTTTAAAATTTTACAAACCATATATTATGGGATCACCCTTTATGCATAATTATTAATTAAGAAAAAGATAAAGAATAAAATCGTACCCTTGAAGATCGAGCTTCCTCGGTACAAGTTCACCTCAAATCCTTTCGCGTTCAACTTGAATCCACGGGTTTTGTTCCTTCCTTTGATCGGCGTTAGCCACCCATATGTTTGGCCTCTGGGGTGATCCACGAGGAAAAATAAAGATTTCAGAAGATGGTGTATTGGCTCGAAACCTAGTTTTCTATCTACATAGAAAAAAGGTACTCTCCAACAAATTGGAATTATATAGGTTATTGTAAAAAATCAACAACCCCTTCACCCATAATAAGACTCCTCTTATTTATAGATGTGGGCAACCCACCTTAACAATTAAGGAATTGGGTTTTATTTAATTAATTAAATTCTTTTAATTAATTAAGCTCCCTAATCTTATTAGGGATAATTAATTAAACTCCTTTAACTAATTTTCCTTCTAATCCTATTAGGAATAAATGAGAGTACTTATATTAAATTAATTCCTAAACTCTTTTAGAAATTAAAATAATAATAATTGTAATAATATTAATAAGACTCCTCTTATTAATTTATATTTAATATTTCTAAAATATTAAATAATAAATATTAAGCTATTTAATTTATTCTATCACCATAGATTAAATTAAATATACTTAACTATATTATTACGATTATGCCATTAACTTCTTAAATAATTATTCTTCCTTTTATGGTGTGACCCTTTAGGTTCTCCATATTAAAGCAGGTTGTGAATAAATCAATTAGAACAATTCTAATCTTATTTAAATAAATAAATTAAACAATTAATTTATTTAAATAAATAATATTTATTCTACTGATAGGGATAAGCCTCCTAGCGATCAGCGACTTTCCGGATAATATAGATTTCAACATTAATCATTAAAGAACCTTTGAGTAAATAGTTCTGTATGATTCAATCCTTCCACCATCTGATGTCCCAATTAAATATAAGGCATGGAATTCTTGTCAAGTCTTATTTTATTTAATTATATGTATTTAGATCCTTAAATGCACACTCGAAATAATGCAAATTAGAAACTCCTTTCTAATTTCATTACGCCTTAACCAAGGACTCTTTGGGTTGTCATTTATCGAATCACATAGGACATTTCTCTTCTTTTATTAGAAGTGGTAGATTCTTTATTGATCATACATTATCTCCATATACAACTTATTATACCCAAGCATACCCTTTGATATACCTAAGGGTCTTAAGGAATAAGTCAAAGTATAACTCATCATACACAAGATCTTATGATGATCTCAAGTCCAGGATCACTTGTCTTACTATCACTCTGAGAATTCCTATTGACGAGGCAAATAAAACTCCATTAGGTATTCCTTAGCGAGCCACGTTCGATGAACTTATTCTCTAATAAGCACCTACATACTTGCTTTAGTGTCTCCACACAAATGATCATGAGATCAATCATCCTCATCCATGAGCAAGCAGCGTATGTACCAATCTATCAGGATTCACTAATCCCCAATTTAGTAATCCAATGATTGGGAACTATTTTAGTTTTAAGCTTTCTAAAATTTAGATCTCATTAGAATGATCATCATCATTATTCTAAAAGCATTGCTTAAAACTATGGGTTTATCACATATTATAAAACGACATCATGTAGATAATTAAAAGCCTTTAATAAATTAATACTTTTTATTAATAAATGAATAAGATTGTTACAAAGTATATGCTTTATCATCAAACATGATTGGCTTGTGTGCATACTACTTTCAATCTCCCACTTGCACTAAAAGCCAATCGTCATGGTATCTTATACTCTTCTTCTCTAAGTGGCGATTATCCTGGCATTGGATAAGCTTTAGTTAATGGATATGTAATGTTGTTCTTGAGAGTCCACTATCTACATAGTGATTTCCCATCTTTCAATGATTCTAATAATCAAATGAAAGTGCCACAACACATGTTTAGATCCAAGATGAGACTTAGGAACTATTCCTAGTTACGTAATGAACTTTTAATCCAAACAATCAACTTGCGACTTCATTTATAGCTATATACTTTGTCTTTATCACTAAACCAACAACTCTTTCTTTGTTTGGAACCTTTCGATTCAACTGCACCCTTTGTTCGAGTAACACTTTACCTTAAAGTGGATTTTTACATCGTCTTGAGTGCATGCGAAAAAACTTGAGTCATTAAGCCCTCTAGTTTTAATTAAGACCCACCATGAATATGATCACATCCTTAGTCTTTGGTTAAGCACTTTAAGATGTTTTCAGCGACTCATAGTGAACTTCTCGAATAATATGGTGATCGACATCGGTCTCGTATATTTCATTGCATACATGATTGTCACTCATGACGATCTCTCTTTTTAGAGTGCATGGGGACTATTAAGAGAGATACACTCCATAGCTCATCGACATGAGACATCTCTTGGAGTTTGCCATGCTAAACGACTTTAGCATCAAATGAATATCGTTCCTTGGGTTAAATCGAGCATCCTCTTAAATCTATCTATATAGATTTATATCCCCAATTAAGATACTCTTCCCAAATCATTCATGGAGGAATGTTTAGACAACTTTATCTTTCTTGATTGTAGCATTGGTATGTCATTCCTTATCAAGTAGTATATCAACATATAATACTAGGAATGTCACGATGCTCCCAACGACCCTTTTGTACACCATTCTTATTTTGATAAAAAATCAAACTCTTTTGATTTGTTTCATCAAAAGCGAATGTTCCATTTTGAGAATATTGCTTGATCCATTTCTCCGAGTGTCTACAAACTCTTACCTCATCGTATATATCATCATCATCTTCTATGATGATGTACCTCATCATCATCATCTATGATGAATCCATACCTCCTAGGTATCTTGATGCTTATTCGATTCTGATTGGTTTGTGGTATGCATGATAGGTACATCTACGAGTTCCTCTTATTTGACTTATAGTGTTTTGTGGTTCTTGAACTCTTCAAGATCTATTATCCTCCACTAGCCCTTTGATGATATAAACACCTTTATCTTAGAAAGCGGCGTGTTCATAACAAACACCTTTTGCTAAGTAGGATTATAGAACATATACCTAAACTTACTTTAGGATGTCCCACAAATCGACACTTGTCAAATCTTGTCCCAAACTTATCCTTTGAAACCTTTTCACATAAGTTGGACAACCCTTATCTTAACATACTTAAGATTAGGAATCCTCCACATCCATAACTTTTATGGAGTCTTGGGGTTTGGATTTTGAGGTTACCATTTTAAATGAGATGTCACGACCATTTCTAGGACATGATCCTGAGAGGATCTTTGGAATGTCGGTAAAATCATTATGGACCGCACCATGTCCAACAAGTACGATTTTTCCTTTCGGATACATCAATCAATTATTGCGTATCGGGAGGCGTCCATTATGAAAAACCATTTGAGATGATCTAAAACTTATTGCACAAGTATTTATTCCTTGATCTAATCAAAGAATCTTAATACTTTGCCAATTTGTTTCATTTGAATTCTTTGAACCTTTCAAATAATTCACACTTGTATTCAACAAATACACACATTCAACTCTTTGAATGATCATCTCCTTTTCTTATACTAATTTGTTCAATATGCAAAATTATTTTCATGTAAATCAGTATACAAAATTTATTAAGTAATATTCGATTCTATACAAAACATTATTATTATAAATAGAACAACAATTGTTCTTAATTATAATACCAAAGATTTCATTGTCCAACAATAAAATGGAAATAATATTTTAACAAGAAGCTGGAATCTGATAACAACTTATTGACTTAATAGATTTGCCGTAGGCATTGCTAAACTATAAGTTTCTATGGCTAATGTAGCAACCTTTGCTTCATTTCCCACATAGGATTACTTATATTTGTTTAGCTTTCTACTTACATTTGGTCCTTCATAAATCTATATTTATGATAACCAAAGTCGGTATCCAATACCCAGTAGAACCTTGACTTAAAAAAAAAAATTATTTCAATCATGAACAAAAGCGTATTATGTAAAAACTTCACTAAGCTTCTTTGGTTAGCCTCTGCAAGATGCTTCTCGCATGATTTCTTTCCGATGTCGGGGCTTATTGCGGTGGAAGCAAACTCCTTTGCTTTATCCGTATCGATTTTTGTTCTTATTATCCTTTGTTTATGCCTTTCTATTTACCTTCTTTGAATCGTTCTTCTTTTAGAAGATCCTTTGGCCCTACCGATGAAGACTTGATCTTTCTTGGTTGGAAAGTGACTCTCAACATTTTTCAACATGTTAAGCAAATCGGCGAGGGCGATATCTAGCTTGTTCATATGAAAAATTCACAAAATTGTGAAAGGAGTCCAGGAGTGAGTGCAAGATCAAATCTTGGCTCAACTCTCCATCCATGACAAAACCAGTTGTCTAATTGATCAATCAAATTGATTATGTTAAGAACTTTTTTATGCATCTTTATAGTGTCCATTGGCCGTTCTAGATCGGAAGAGCTCCTTGAATGTCGATATCTATCGGTCCTACTTTCCTCACCATCAACTACTTGATGTGCGGGAATATAGTAGGAGCATCCATAGTTTCATCTTGTGGCTTGAAGCTCGTTACTCGTGGATCTTGAGCATGATGCGTTGAGCCAATTATGCATCATCTTGCCACTTTCTAAAAGTAGCAATCTCTTCCTCGGAGGCATTATGCGCAACCATTGCGAGGATAGGCGTATTAAGGACATAAGATAGCTTTTTCGACTATGAGAACTATTCTCAAATTCCTTAACCAATCCAGTTTAATTGATGCGGTTAATTTAGCATCTAATATGCTTCGCGATGATAGTAATTTTAGACATTGTAAAATTACGTAAATGAATTTATAATTAACAACATTTTAACATACATTCTTTTATTAATTACCAAAATAATTTAGGTCTTGTTTTAAATTGGTATCTCCCACTATTTTCTTCAAACTATATTACCCTCACTTATATAGTTAAATAAAATCTAATTAAAGATTTGCTAGTGAGAATAAGGATCCCATTTCAAATGTATATAGCCTTGTGGTGACACAACAAACTATATATAAATAAATAGGTAGACAACTTTTGTCAATTACATCAACTATCTGAACTCCTTGTATTTTGCCTCTTAGATTATTTTGATCAGTGGTGGCACATCCAGAATCAAAATTATCCAAGTTAAATCCAAACCTAGCACTCCATATATTCAAAAAAGAAAAATATCATCCTTGTGGTGACCTGACAAAACAATATTGTTCAATTTTCTTTATAAGCATCAAATGTGATAAATTAACATCTTAAATACTTAATACTTGCCTTGTGGTGACACAACAAACTCATATTAAATATTTAATACTCTATTAATTTTATCATGCTAGAAAGGCGACGTTCGATATTCCAAATATCTTTGAGCGCTTAGGACTTAATATAAAAATTGAGGGTTTGTTATTAATTTGTCTCATCTTGTTTAGCGTAGCATACATATATATATATAAAATCGCGTCGTATTAATGAACATCTGAAAGCATGTTTGCATAATATATAATATATATAGTATAAGCATGCACGTATAGAATACTATATTCTACGGATTGATTATGGACTTTTATTCTAGTTTGGTTCACTAGAGCCACCAAGTGAACCAAAAGGTCAAACTCCCCAGGGTGCGAAAAATAATATTTAAATATAACTATTACATTTAAACTTAGGGCTCCATTACAAAGCGGGTCTTCAAGCTCCTTGTTCCTTGATCTCCAATTTTTCAAAATTAATTCTAACTATTCCTATTACAAAACTATTTAAAATAAATAGAAACTTTGATCGTGATCGAGGGAAATACATAGGAGGAGATAGAATTTACATTAAGAAAAATTAGAGAAGGCAATCTGTGAGACCCCATTTAATAAAACCCATACATTCATGCATCCAACTAAAATAAAATCCATCACATTGGTCGATAGTCCATAATCAATCCCATTTATTATCATACACATCACCATATGCATCGATAAATAACATTCATCTCATGAATAATAAACATTTAATATATATATTGATATCATTTAATGGGCAAATTTAGTTAGTATAAAATCTATTTTTGAATCAAAATAAACTCCTTTATTTTAATCCAAATTTAAATCAAAATAAAACTATTTTATTTTAATTTATCCAATTTTGAATAAAATAAACTATTTTATTTTAATCAAAATCTTTAATCAAAATAAACTCCTTTATTTTAATTAATTATGGAATCGATTCCATATATATATAAAAAAAAATTTAATTAAAATAAACTCTTTTATTTTAATTAATTATGGAATCAATTCCATGTAAAAAAAAAACTCTTTTATTAAAGGAAACACGGATATTCTTTCTATTCACAAATAAACTCCTTTATTTTTTGAATAATATGAAATCTTATTTCATATTTAAATAAACTCCTTTATTTAAGGAAATTAGGATTCTCTTTCTATTCACAAATAAACTCTTTTATTTTGAATAATATGAAATCTTATTTCATATCTAAAAAAACTCCTTTATTTAAGGAAAGATGGATTTACTTTCATATTCACAAATAAACTCCTTTATTTTTTAGGAAAAATAAAATCCAATTTCAACTCCAATTAGTTATTATGGAATCGAATTCAACTCTAATTATTTAGCATGAAATTCTAATTTTAAAATTAAAATAAACCTATTATTTTAAAATTAAAATAAACTTTTATTTTAAATTAAAATAAACTTTTTATTTTAATTATAAAATTATTAAAATATTAAAATAAAACTTTATATTTTAATATTAAAATAAACCTTTTTTTAAAATTAAAATAAACTTTTATTTTAATTATATAATAATTAAGAATATATATATATATATATATATATATATATATATATATATATATATATATATATATATATATATATATATATATATATATATATATATATATATATATATATATATATATATATATATATATATATATATATATATATATATATATATATATATATATATATATATATATATATATATATATATATATATATATCATTACCATCCACGATCCTTTATTTACTTGAAATCCATGTATTTTTTTTATTCGATTGTTCTATTTTGTGTAATTTCATATATTTGCCTTTTTTTTTTTATTTATTTGCAAATAGTATTTCCAAGCAATTTTAATATTTAAAAAAAAAAAAAGCAAAAATGATTTTATATATATAGTATAATCCCTTGAATTCGGTAATTTTTATAAATATGAACATTTTTCTCTGCAAAAACGTGGATGACGCGATATAAAATAAAAAATTATTTTTTTTTTTTTTTTTTTTTTAATTTTTTTTATCTGATAAAATTATGCCCAATTAAATTGTTCTAAACACATATCGATATAATATCAAATTAAAATAATTAATAATTAGCATAAAGGTTTGGCTCTGATACCCTTTATTAGGTTTGTAATATTCTTGAACAATCAAATTGCAAAAATTAAGCGAGCGCGTGTAAAATCGAGTTTAAAATTTTACAAACCATATACGGATCACCCTTTATGCACAATTATTAATTAAGCGAAAAAATAATAAAGAATAAAATCATACCCTTGAAGATCGAGCTTCCTCGGTACAAGTTCACCTCCAATCCTTTTCGGCGTTCAACTTGAATCCACCGGGTTTTGGTTCCTTCCTTTGATCAGCGTTAGCCACCCATATGTTTGGCCTCTGGAGGTGATCCACGAGGAAAAATAAAGATTCAAGAAGATGGTGTATTTGGCTCGAACCCTAGTTTTTCTATCTACATAGAAAAGGGCGTACTCTCCAACAAATTGGAATTATGTACGTATGTTGTAAAAATCAACAACCCCTTCACCCATAATAAGACTCCTCTTATTTATAGATGTGGGCAACCCACCTAACAATTAAGAAATTGGGTTTTATTTAATTAATTAAATTCTTTTAATTAATTAAGCTCCCTAATCTTATTAGGGATAATTAATTAAACTCCTTTAACTAATTTTCCTTCTAATCCTATTAGGAATAAATGAAATACTTATATTAAATTAATTCCTAAACTCTTTTAGAAATTAAAATAATAATAATTGTAATAATATTAATAAGACTCCTCTTATTAATTTATATTTAATATTTCTAAAATATTAAATAATAAATATTAAGCTATTTAATTTATTCTATCACCATAGATTAAATTAAATATACTAACTATATTATTACGATTATGCCATTAACTTCTTAAATAATTATTCTTCCTTTTATGGTGTGACCCTTTAGGTTCTCCATATTAAGCCCAGGTTGTGAATAAATCAATTAGAACAATTCTAATCTTATTTAAATAAATAAATTAAACAATTAATTTATTTAAATAAATAATATTTATTCTCTGATAGGGATAAGCCTCCTAGCGATCAACGACTTTCCGGATAATATAGATTTCAACATTAATCATTAAAGAACCTTTGAGTAAATAGTTCTTAAATACTGATTCAATCCTTCCACCATCTGATGTCCCAATTAAATATAAGGCATGGAATTCTTTGTCGAGTCTTATTTTATTTAATTATATGTATTTAGATCCTTAAATGCACAACTCCAAATAATGCAAATTAGAAACTCCTTTCTAATTTCATTACGCCTTAACCGAGGACTCTTTGGGTTGTCATTTATCGAATCACATAGGACATTTCTCTTCTTTTATTAGAAGTGGTAGATTCTTTATTGATCATACATTATCTCCATATACAACTTATTATACCCAAGCATACCCTTTGATATACCTAAGGGTCTTAAGGAATAAGTCAAAGTATAACTCATCATACACAAGAATCTATGATGATCTCAAGTCCAGGATCACTTGTCTTACTATCACTCTGAGAATTCCTATTGACGAGGCAAATAAAACTCCATTAGGTATTCCTTAGCGAGCCACGTTCGATGAACTTATTCTCTAATAAGCACCTACATACTTGCTTTAGTGTCTCCACACAAATGATCATGAGATCAATCATCCTCATCGATGAAGCAAACAGCGTATGTACCAATCTATCCGGATTCACTAATCCCCAATTTAGTAATCGAATGATTGGGAACTATTTTAGTTTTAAACTTTCTAAAATTTAGATCTCATTAGAATGATCATCATCATTATTCTAAAAGCATTGCTTAAAACTATGGGTTTATCACATATTATAAAAAGCGACATCGTGTAGATAATTAAAAGCCTTTAATAAATTAATACTTTTTATTAATAAATGAATAAGATTGTTACAAAATATGCTTTATCATCAAACATGATTGGCTTGTGTGCATATTACTTTCGATAAAAGTCCTCATTGACCCGTAGTGCATTGATGGATGAGTTGTTGGCATGATCATGACCATTGATGAATACGAATATCCTTGGCGTGTAGTGCATGGATAATTTGTGGTCGTGACCTGATGAATATCCTTGGTAGTAGTGCGAGGGATGATGTGGATTATTTAATAAAATTTGAGTCTCGATGATAAAAGTGATGAAAACCTTTTAAATCATAAAGATAATAAATTTTATTCTCTACTTGACTCTTTTAATGGATTACATGTCATTGCTGATTAAACTTGATGTCTATTGTATATTATCGGTTTAACATTGTTGAAGACTAATGATAATTTATTACGCATTATCTTAGTCATAATATTTCTTCTTTGGGCTAGTTGAGCTCACCCTTTCTTTCACTTTATTCTCTTGAGGAAATGAGAACGTGGCGGGAACTAGTCGAGGGAGCGGGTGACGGTCCGGATGATAGTATTAGTAGTCCTCACTATTACATTAAATAGTGTGACAATAAATATAATGAGAACTCCTTTGAGTGTGGATATTATACAGATGACAATATTAACATTAAAACTCTCGATTTATATTTTGTCGTATTTTACCTACAACAAGCTGTTTATTAAGTTGTATTTGTATATTTAGTACCATGTATTTGGCGACCCAAGATGGGTGATGTATACTTATTTTGGAGCGTCACAATTAAGCCATTTATAAAATAAAAATCCAAAAATATGCTAATTAAAATTAAGGGAATGTGAAATATATTTAGGGAAATAAAAGAAAATTATAATAAAATCGGAAAATTTAGCAAAAAATACATGGTAGAAATTAAAAAATAAAAAGAGTTATTTAGTTATTTTGTAATTAATTTTTTTATATAATTAATAAAAATATAATTGAGAAAATTATAAAAATTATAAAATAAATTTGTACTTTTACATGCAAATAATTTTTATCAAATAATTTTTAATTTTATCAAATAATTTTAATTTTATCAAATAATTTTTATTGTAATTTTATCATTTTTTCCCACTCCTTTAGACAGAAAAAGGCGGTAATATTTTGATAAAATTATTTCCTACTCCCAAATCATTTTTTCCCACTCCCAAATCATTTTTCCCACTCCTTTAGACAAAAAAGGCGGTAATATTTTGATAAAATTATTTCCCATCCCAAATAATTTTTTCCCACTCCTTTAGACAGAAAAAGGCGGTAATATTTTGATAAAATTATTTCTCACTCCCAAATAATTTTTTCCCACTCATTTAGACAGAAAAGACGGTAATATTTTGATAAAATTATTTCCCACTCTCAAATAATTTTTTCCCACTTCTTTCCAAAGGTGGTAAAATTAAAATTAAATGATAAAATTATAATAAAATTAATTGATAAAATTAAAATAAAAATTATTTGATAAAATTAAAATTATTTGATAAAAATTATTTGCATGTAAAAGTACAAATTTATTTATCCTAGTTATAAAAGAAAAAAAATTATCACCAAATTGACTCAATTATAATTGTAATGTCCTAAATTTGAAAAGATTTTTAATTTGGAAATATTTTTAATTTTATAATTTTATAATTTCCTCAATTATATTTATTATTAATTATATAAAAATTCTATTAATTACAAAAATAACTAAATAACTCTTTTTATTTTTAATTTCTACCATGTATTTTTTGCTAAATTTTACGATTTTATTATAATTTTCTTTCATTTCCCCCAAATATATTTTTTCATTCCCTTAATTTTTATTAGCATATTTTTGGATTTTTTATTTTATAAATGGCTTAATTATAAATAAAATTTTATTTGATATTAATTACAAAAATAATTAAATATATATTTTATTTATTTTCTTGTTTTTTTACACACTTTTTAAATTTATATTATACTTTAAAATATTTTTTTATTTTCTTCATAAAATTTTTCTCCAAATCCACATAATCATTTGCCACGTCACACAAGAGGGCCTTACATCGCCTTTTTTTTGGATAACTTTCAATGACTTAATTTGTCCTTTTCCGATTAAAATCGACTGACTTAACGGTTTTTTTCTCTGTGTTAGAAAAGTCGATCTGATGAGTTGGTATGAAAAAAATAAATTCAGTGACCCATTTGTAAGTTGACATAAAGTACAGTGACTTAGAAAGCATTTAACCCGTAACTGATCGACTCGTTCGGGATGATCCTAGTGAAGGCTATAATAGCCGAGGGAGAGAATAAGACATTAAGCCAATTCAATTAGGAGGGACAGAGTGATAAAGCTGAAGGAAGCAATAAGTGAAAATTAAGTGACAATAAAAATCTGCAAAATTCTGGAAGTAAGCAACGAGACCCGAAGAAGAGGGTCAGAGGGTGTAATAATTGTGGGAAGTGACATACGGGGGGATGTATAAAAGCTAAGAAGATGTGTTATATTGTAGGCAAGAGGGACATATCTCTCCTGATTGCCCCAACCGAAGAAAGGAGTATGTTTTAATTGTGGATCAATAGATAATCAAGCAAGAAGTTGTCTGAAGAAATGGACAGACGAAGGGAGCGGAAGTAGGGGAAGTAGCGATGGTAGACAAACACTAGCTAAATTTTTAAAGAAGTAAGATAATACCTTAAATAAAGGTAGGATGGAGTAATCGCAATGCCGAAGCAGCATCGTGGGGACTCAAAGAATAAAAAGATGAAAATTTTTGTTATCCTTATCTTTTTAATAATTTTGTAATAGTGATTCCGGGGACGGAATCCTTATAAGGGGAGAAGAATGTGACAACCCGATAATTCATGTAATCTATTATTTGGGTTCATGAATATGAATATCTAATAAGATAAAATTTTATGGATACTATTATGTGTAAATGTGATTTTATGAGATTTAAAGTCGAATTAAGACCTAATATGTGTGTTATGTGGTTATGTGTATGTGTTGCGGTTTTATAGACGAAATAAAAATATTTTCAGAGAAAAACGTAAAGCTTAAAAATATTTTCACCGACGAGCTTCTCGGTATATTTACAAAAAGCTGTTTTGTTGTGCTTAAACTGATATAATGATTTGTCATTGTGACACCACCAAATCTGGTACTTCCATTTCTACAGGATTTGGTGTTCACTGTACAAATATCATCTATCTATCTACCCATAAATAAATGCAAACCATGCAATAGATAGAAATAATAAATAAATCTCCCCTTATGGGGTTACATCAACTGCATAATAAAAATCCTAGGTTGCTCTAACCTTAAACATTTGTGCGGAATCATAAAAAAATAAGTCTTAAGTAACATCAAGTCTAATTATCATTACATAACCACATAAATAATCAGTCTTCATTACTTGCTAAGCTAACCCTTGCCTTTCTTAGTGGAAGGCTAAATCGGATCGTTAGTTCTTAATATGATGTTATTATTACATGAGAGTGAGCCACGATTGCCTGAAAGTATAATAATATAACAAATGAATAATAACATGCGAGTGAATTAATAACCCGATATAAAAGCTCAACTTTTGAATCAAGAATGAATAACAAGAATCAAAAGAAATTACGAGGGTCATAAGACCTTGAACTATGTCTGGGTTGTCAAGTGTTTATATTTGAAACCTTTAATGATCATAAGACTATGGACTCTTCTTCTCGTACTTAGGGGATCAGCCCTCGATTACCATCACATATTGCACATATCTTAACGCTTGTAGCATAAGTAATCCCTATCTGAGGTTGTTCATCTCGATTTGACATTCGAGTCGACACCAAAGGAAGTTTGGTTTGGATATTTCATCAAGGGTTACGAAATTTAGAGCGCTCATCAACTATGGACTAGTCGAATGCTAGTCTAACAAGGTTTAACGATGGCGAATATTTAACTTGAATAAAATCTCAAAAGGTATACAATAGAATAATTATTGTATAACAACATCATGCTTGAAAGATTAATAGGCTTTAATATAACAAAACAGACTTGAACAATAATAATGAGAACTTGCTCAATGTAGAAAGGTGAATTCATCAACTATTATAATGATAACAAGTAGGGTTAGGAAACTTACCTCGTGTGTAGGCTAAACGATTACTACTTCCGTTCATCACAAGTCCTACACATATACCATATGTATTCACGACATTCATTAGTTACATTTTTACTTAATTATTTAATGTAAACTTCACTTTATTTAACAAATAATTACCCTTCTAATTTAATTACTTAATTAAATTAGAATATTTTCATTCCCTTACTATTATTACACTCGAATAAATTATTTCATAATAATTTTCATCGAATATTTATTTTATTCCATAAATATTTCAACTAAAATATTTATTTATTTTATAAATATTTTAATAATAATTTTCATCGAATATTTATTTTACTCCATAAATATCTCAATTAAAATATTTATTTTATTTTATAAATATTTTAATAATAATTTTCATCGAATATTTATTTTACTCCATAAATATCTCAATTAAAATATTCATTTTATTTTATAAATATTTTAATTATTATTATTATTTTTTATTTTTTTTCATTGTTAAGGTGGGGTAATTTAGTTTAGGTAACACCATGGAAGAAGCAGTTACCAGAACTTCGATTCTCAGATTCACACGTAGCAAGGTTGAAATTAACAAAAATCTCCCTAGTTCACCTATATGTTCTCGTAAAGAACACAGAGAACATGGCCACAACTTCCATTTTCTTGTCCATATATTAATTTAAGCATATCCAAATACTATAATTCATATATGATCATTACCCAATATTTATAGAGTGATTTTAACCAATTAAAACACATAATTACAGAATTAAGACATGCAATTTCACTGTTCTTGATGTTCTTGAAAATATTGAACATAAAGCTTGAAAATTAACACTATGGATTCGTTATAACACCAAATCCATCCATTCAAGTTTTGTTTACTTCGTTTTAACATGCATAATTATATACAAGTGTAAAATTTAGGGATAATATATGATCAATGCATTAAATTTGTGAGTAAGGGCCATATGGCCATATTTCTCTACTCTGTAATTTTTGAGGCCATAACATATGTTGTAGTTATAATATTATGAAACTTATGATATGGAGCCATATACAATATATATAAAACATGTTATGCTACTCATATTATTACATATATCCATATAACAACACAATTTCCCATTTACAAAAACTTTACAGAATGAATGAAAGCCATTTTTTTTACAAAACTAAATGACGTAAAATAGGGATTGGGTTGAAGAGATTACCCAAAGCATAGAATGTAAATTCGCAGGAGATGAATTCCTTCTCAACTCTTCTTCAATCACAATTCACTTAACAATTCTCTGAATTCTCTCTAACTCTCAATTTACTCTAAAATGAAGAATCGTTAGAATAATGCCAATTTGAGCCTTTATCTGAGTTGAGGTCGATTACTCCATCGTGGTTTAAGCGCTGAACTCCTCTTAAGGCCTCATTTGGCTAGCCTTAAAAGCTTATATCAAATTAATTTAATAAAACCTTTATAATATAGTTTGAAAAATGTCACACCTTTATAAAATAAATCAAATATCTAGTTTAATTTATTTTAAATAAAATAAAATAATTTCTCATTAATTCACATAGTCAAATAATTAAATTCTCATTTATTAATAATGTCAAATTATTAAATCTATAATTAATTATTAAATTAATTAAAATAACATTAGGCTTATTAAATATTCCCTTTTAATTGATAAGCTCACATAAATACATGCTCGAATAATAAAAATTCTTCACATTAATTTAATAAATATAACACATATAATTAAATTAATCTACCACAATTTCATCAATTAATTATTTAATCTAATAATTAATTCATCAAAAAATATTTATTTAATTCAATAAATATTAAAAAATTAAATTACAAAATCTCGGTTGTCACAGTTGTGCTTTCAAGTTTAGTAACTTGTAAGCTACTTAGGCTTAATGATTAAGTAACTAAGAAACCACATTAGACCAATCAGATCAAAGTATATGGATTTGGTTTTTCTATAGTTGGTCAAAATCTGAAGCACGACTTAAGTATGTTGCCACTAATCAACCCCACAATCAACTAAAAAATTCTGACCAAGCTAGTTGGAAGATATTTTTAGTTGCAAGCTGCATTGTCAAGCTACAACCTAGCACGAGGTGGTTGATCATAAGCATTGCCAAGCTAAAAGCTAGCACGAGGTGGTTGACCATAAGCCTTGTCAAACTAAAACTTAGCACGAGATGGTTGATCATATGCATTGTCAAGGTAAAACCTAGCATGAGATGGCTGACTATAAGCCTTGTAAAGCTTAATTTAACAAGAGGTGTCAAGCTTATTAAAACATGAGACGTAGTGGCTAAGTCTTGAGTTATCTATAAATATGCCCTTCCTCCTTCAGTTAGAACTCACTAATTTATCAAAATTAAGAGAGGAAACTCTAACAAATTGGAGAGAAAAGAGGGACAGCTAGCTGGATCAAGTGGGAGAGGAAGAAGATCAAGATCAAGGGGTGATTAAGGCTAAGAAGAAGAAGAACGCTTAAAGCAAGTTTCTTAACTTACTCTAATGTTGTAATTTAGTAAGTTTTATAACCTGTACAAGATAGTTGTTTTGTACAAGTTTCCTTACTTCCTTCAAATTGTTGAATTGGATGCAAGTTTCATGTTGTTTGTGCAAATAGATTATATTTGTACAAGTTATTTAACTATGAATTGTGTTGTTTGCCATTATCTGCACGTATGTGCTTTCGTGAAGGAATTGTTATGTTGTTGAATTGTTTAAGCTGTTACAGCTTTGTTGATGCATGAATTGCGTTATGATTAAGTTCATGCTAATTGTTTTAGCTTGACACGTGTTAAGATGTACATGGTAATAAACACATTGTGATATAATGATGATGTAGACACTGTTGATGTTAAAATATAGGATTTATGAAAAAAATAGGTGAAAGTCGGTAGGACTAGTTATTAGAGATTATGATGCTGAAGAATGAAAGAGATTTAAGTTATTCCTATTTATTTGAACTACTTCTCAACTATTATTTTGTTGACGAAGTTTTCAAAGAATGATGAATAGATTCTTGATTTTGTTGTTTATTCAACTATTATAACTTGCTGGGCAATTAAATGCTCACCCTTGCAAAACTCTAAAATTTTGCAGCTAGAGTGGATGGACTTGAATAGTCAGATGATATTAAGCAAAAGGAATTGTTAAAGAAGAAGACTTAGAGGATTACTTATTGTAATGTAATAGTTTGTTGTAATTATAATATTTGCATGATGTAATATTTATTAATATTATAATTTGTAGATGTAAAGGCCATAGAACCTAGGATTTGCAATGATATGTTGTGATAATATATTAATTACATTCATGTCTTAAGAATATACTGGATAGGTAGTACCGTGATGAACTCGAGTTTGAAGATAAACTGGGTTTCTGGGGCGTTACATTTTACTTTTCTTTATAAATAAAGAATTTGTTTCTATGTAAAACAAATATAACTTTGAGTATTGATATAAAAGTTTAAATAACTTTTATAGAAAGTGATATGTTTTTTTAAGAAGATAAAATCTACGAAGTTTGTGATATAAAAGTTTAAGTAACTTTTATATTTATGCAACAAGTATTTTTATGAATAAATGAATTTATGTTCAAAATACTTATGACGACAGATATCAAGTATAGTAGATCAATCAATTAAATAATACTTCATATAGCAAATTAATTTGTTTCACTCAAATATATATTATAATAAATTTGATCTACATTTTGAAAATTTGGCCACTTAGGATTTCAAAGATCATTTAGATAATATTCTTATTTAAGGAATATCTTTAAATATCGATATCTAAGTACTTACTAGATTTTGTTGTTCATAACTAATATTTATATAAATATTTTGCAATATTTATATAAATTATCTATATCGATAAAAGGCCACTTAGGATTTTAAAAGCAGATTCGAAAGATTTCGAGAGAAAAACTTTTGAATTATTTTGCTATCTAAGTACTTACTTTTTATATGATATGATAGAATATATATATATATATATATATATATATATATATATATATATATATATATATATATATATAACAAATTATATTTGTATATCTATAAATATAAGCAAGTATGAGATAATATAAATACAACAATTTAATAACTTATCCTAAATACTTTAACCAATTTTCTTTTCTTCAAAAGATTAGAATTTTGAGTAGAAAATAGAGAGAAAGCTTCTTTAGAGAGAGAGTATGTAGGGAAGGAGATATAACTTTTCTTTGTTTTGTAAATTGGTGAAGAAAAATGAATGAATTTTTTTTAACAACTTAAACAGTTCAATAACATAACATTGCTTTCACGGAAGCACATAAGTGCATATATTAGCAACCAACACAATTCATAGGTCAATAACTTGTACAAATATAATCTATTTTCACAAAAATATGAAACTTGTATCCAATTCAACAATTTGAATGAAGTTAAGAAGTAAGCAGTTATATATATAAAAGTAAAAAAATATATATATATATATATATATATATATATATATATATATATATATATATATAGACATGATCAACCACCACGAAGCGACTCCATGGGGGATCAGAAAAGCAAATAAAGCAGTAAATGCGATCAACCGCCACGAAGTAAACTCCAGGCTCATTAGATATGTCTGACAACAATTATATATATATATAAAAGCAAGTAAACGCTCCAGACATAAGTCTAGGCTCAATCGAGGCATAAATAGATAATGTTAGTCCATATATAAATATATACATATATAAGTATATATATACAGACTAAAATGAAAATCACGGATCAAAATCTGGGCATACACACATAACACGACTCTTAATGTGTAGAATAGTGTGTGAAAAGATGAAGAGAAAGGCTTTATAGAGTGTGAGAAGGCTTACAGTGGGCTGCCAATGCAGACTTCTATGACTCTATATAGATAAACACTCAGCTCCCGTCGGTAAATGAATAGCTATATGTGAGCTAATATGTGTTTAAAAAGAGCAAGCACTCAATATGGGTGTGTACAAAGCAAATTTGACAGGGCTTCCTCACCTTTTTTTTTAAATGGCCACCCCAAGCCCTCTATTTATAGAGGGGAGCCGCAGTGTACACAATGGCGTGGCAGATGAACTTTGTGGCGTGCCAGAGATGCACTACTTGGTGCCCGAAATGCAACTTCGTGCTGTCATAATGTCCGTTCGAACTTGCAGAACTTCAATCCGAGCATCCGAACGAGGTATATAAGACCTTCTTCAGACTGCTTATGTCGAGAGTTATGCAATGACATGGATTAGAGGTTGTACGGAGTCAGGAAGAGGGGGCCATGCCCATGGTCTTTAAGCTTCAAATTCTATCCGGTGTGCTGCTACGCGTAATAGTCACCCGGGATTGAAAATCCTTGGTTCTTGTAGAACATTGTTGTATGTATGTATGTATGTAGAAAGTGTTGAGACGACACACAAGTGTTGAGGTGGCAAGATGACGTTTGAGTCCTCACCGGGGTTATCTCCGGTTTGAGTTGAAAGCAGACGTTGCTCAGGGTTACATCTGAGATTGGACTACTGCAAGTGTTTGTATGCCGCAAGGTCATCTATAAGAGTGCCTGTCTGCCCGGTGTTTGCTCTGGGTTTGAGGTATGAGTGCCTCGGCAGGAGGTCTGATTGAAGCTGATCGTATGCATTTGAAACAAGAATTTCCGGAGTTATTGCCGAAACTGCAACGACATTCCTTGGTGTTATCGCCAAGGACAAAACTTGGGGTTATCTCTGAGGTTGGAAATGATCCTTCTGGTATGTGTTCCGGGGTTGGAAATGATGTTCCCGGTGTGTATTCCGGGGTTAGAACTGAACTTTCGGTAGTATCCGGAATGGATGTGAGCTGTCTTCCAGGGTTATCCCCGAAAGAAGAATCTGCGCTCCTGCAATGTTAGTAACAGGTGTGCAGAAAATTTTGAGTGTCTACAGATGCCCCTCTTTATCATATTCATGCAATGCAAGGCATGGATAGGATAAAGAATCCTAGACACTTGAAATGCAACAAAATAAACATGATGCTATGTGCAGTAACATGATGCAAATGTATGATGCATGATTATCGGTTAACCCTATTAGGATGAAAATCACTGATGTCTTAGACATGCGATCCAAATCTTCAAGGATGCTTGACGTTGGGGCTATCACCAAAGTCTTGAATCCTAGACACAGACTTTTATTCTATATAGGTACCTCTTGTGTACAAGAGATCTGTGGGGAGAAAGCTTCGTCTGTTTGAGGATGCGTATAACATATTCCATTATCGGTTCTCTCCGATGAAGATGGTCTTCTCTGGCTTGTATCACCAGCATGTACCACAATTTTGTTGGAGTTACGGTCAACAGTATGTATTGTTAGGGCTGCCTGACCTTCGCTGATGTGTGTATCATCGGATAGATCCCTGTTGGGTGCATTGCTAAAGCTGCTTGACCTTCATTGATGTGTGTATCAATGGTTGCATCGCGTTGTGACCCTTGCTAGGGAAGGTTACTTGATGGGATTACTTGCCATCAGCTGAGATAACGTCAAGGTTGCTTGACCTTCATTGATTTGTGTATCAATGGTTGAGAATGAGCTGTAACCCCCGCCGGGGTTCGTATGTAAGACCCCAGCTTATTATAAATAAAATTAAAATTTTATCTATTTATTATCTTGAAATAATAAGGAGTTAATTTGATATAATACTTTAGTTATGGGTGAAATGTGCAAATTTTGCAAAATAAACAAGTGGTTATAAAATATTCCTTTTGTCGGGGAATATTCGTTTGGTCGTGGAATATTCTTTTTGTCGGGGATATCCGTACGACGGTGCAGTCAATTGAGGGCCCCATAACGGAATAACTGTCGAATGAAGAAAACGATAAAGTTCAGTTTTATAAATAATGGCGTAATTGTTATCGTTAACACTGTTGGAATACCTGGTGGTTAAAATACAGTAATAATGCATTGGTTGCACGATGCTGCACACGGTATTACGCAGATATTGTTGAATTATTGATTCATACGTGAAGAAGACTTACTCAATAAATTATTACGATGATTCTTGTTCAATATTTTATTTTATTGATTCAATAATTCTTTGCGTTGATAGTTTATATTATTGTTGTTTGATAATTGTCATTGCATGATATTTCCCATTATCGGATCAATAATTCATATTATTTGAATAATATTATTAGATAAGCATTATTGGCGATGTCTAGAAAGTTACATCGAGGAGGTTTGGTCACCTAATTGCTTGGCGATGAGGAGAAATCCTTATTGAAAGCCCCTCTTTCTTAGGAGCGGCACGGTTGTCATAATTGTTATTTCAGTAATATTATTTGTGAATAATTAATTATCGATTTATATGATAAGGAAATATTTATTTGATGTGGATATAAATGATGGATTTATTTATTTTATGTGGTTATAAATGAAGGAATTAATGCTGAGGTATTTTATCAGTATTTTGTCGGAATGGAGGAATTAAAAATCATCCATTTGTGAATTTCGGATATTTTTTATTTGGAATTTGGAAAAACTCAAAGCTACAAAGTTGTAGAGAATTCGATTCCGTGTGGAATGGACATAAAATTCGCATTTTTCTGATAAACGGGCTATTTTCTATGAATTGTTGAAGTTTCAAAAAATAAAATGATTTTATTAAATTATGGGTGGGATCCACTTTTGGTTTTTCAAGCATGTGAAATTTGCTAGTTTGTTTTTCAAAGAAGGCATGCTAGACTTATTCAAAGCATGCGTAGAGAATTTGTTAATTAAATAATATTATTTTATTATTTAGTCTCCTATGGCGTTCTAGCATTTTCCTATAAATAGACGCTTAGGTTAGAATTGAAAATCACACCAGAAACAAGTTTTCTTTCTCTCTAGATTATCGAGCGTATTTTTGTGAGTATTTTGATACTTTGAGAGTTACGGTTCGATACAAGTTTCCTTCGACTTTCTATCCGATATTCCGATCAGAAGTACCGTTATTTTGTGGTAAGAGATGTTATTTTCTTCTTAAATGATATTATTTCCAATATCATTATGCCGAAATATTGGTTTGAACTTTTTAATCAAATTTGAAACTTTTTGTGTCGGGGTTACTATGCACGTATACGACACTATTCACGAATACGACACTATTCATCGAAAAATAAAATTTTTCCTTTTTGTCCAAGATGTCTATTATGGTTACTATCTTTGATTGTATCCATGTTTTGATCGTTATTTTGAATTACGCTTCACAATTGGTTATTATGAAGTATTATTGATCTTGGATAAATTGTTATACTGAATCCTAATATTTGTCCTTCATCTCTCAATTGGATTCGTTTTTCTTTAAAATATTTTCATCATCCTCACTCCTAAATGATGATATTCTTGAATATCTTTGGCTTGTAGTGCAAAGATGAATGATTAATCGATGAATATCTTTGGCCGTAGTGCGAAGATGAGCAGTGTTGAGATGAACATGACCATTTGGTGATATGAAATGAATATCTTTGACACAGTAGTGCAAAGATGAATATTTGATTAAAGATGTATATTGATTGTTGTTACAAGGATAAAATATTGATGATGGACTTTTAAATCTTAGATAGTAGAACTCATTCTCTACGTGACTCTTCTAATGGATTGCTATTTCCGCTGCATTTGTTGATCTAAAACTTGTTATCTATTATGTTCTATCAGATTTTTCCCTGTTGAAGACTAATGATAATTTGTTGTATATTATCTTAGTCATAATATTCTTTCTTGGGCTAGTTGATCTCACCCTTTTTCTTTTGTTCCATTTTTCTTCTCGGGAGGTGAGAACATGGCGAGGATCGAAATCGGGGTATGGAGTGATGGTTCTAGAAAGATGTTTTAGTAGTCCTCACTATTTCTGTAAAATAGTGTATGAATTATTATAATGAGGATTTATTTGAGTGTTGATATTGTCTAGAAGACAATATTTGTATTTAAACTCACGGTATGTGTTGTAATGGTTTTGCCACGACAATTGTATTATTGAAGTTGTAGTTTGCTTTCTGTACCATGTATTTGGCGACTCAGAATGGGTGTTGTATACCTATTTTGGGGGCATCATAGTTGGTATCAAAGCTTAGGGATATGGTCTCTGGCGGAGATCGGGGAATAGAACTAGGAGTGGAGAGATGAGTAAATCCTTCGCTAGTGTGTCCTATCTAAGCTTATTTGTTGGTCGGTCATAATATAGGGATATTATGTGATATGTTAATTTGTTTAATTAACCCTTATTTTATGGCAGTATTTAAGAATGGCTGCTGAGAACGTTAACAATGGAGTGTATGAGACTGTGGAACAACCTTTAGTCACAAACCAGGAGAACTTGCAATAAGAAGGCAATATTCCTTCTATAAACAACACTACCGAGCAAACGATGAACGATGGAATGTTTAGGAGCTTTTTACGTTCATGAAAAATCGGACGAGGGAGACTTCGTGTACAAAATACTGTGGAAATGATGGCGGCGTGCGATTACATCACAATGACGATTCGAGGAGTTAGGACCACCAGATTTCTGGGGAAAGCCCGATCCGATTAAGGCGAAAACATGAGTCAAACAAATTACCAAGATATTCGATGTCTTGGGATGCACGGAGGAACAGAAGGTTCCATTTGGCACCTTTATGTTCCGTGGTGAGGCAGATTACTGGTGGGAATCTGTGAAGCGTACCCAGCCAGCCACACTCAACATGTTTTGGGAAAGATTTCAAATGTTGTCATAAATTATCTCTCATAAATTTTCTCTGTATTCAGATGTTGTCAACAAGGCTCAATTATTAGAGCGAGATAATGAGTATACTCAACCGAGGGACCACAACTAGGGTCATACCGGTGACAGCAGTCATCAGAGCGATGATAACCAGCGAGGAGGGAAAAATACGGACAAAGGAGGTAACCACTCGGGTGGTAATCGTGGCCATGATAATAGGAGAGGTGACTCAAGTGGAAATTTCAGAAAGAGGAGATTCAACAATGACGGAAGACATCGGAAGACACCGGACACCGACACCGGCCAAACAACAAATTCTAGGGGAGGAGAGCGATCGCCACGTGAGACCCAGTTTTATGAATAAATATTTAATTTTCTCGATTTTTTTTTTTAATATTATGGTGTGGATTTGATATAATGTTATAGTTGTGGGTAATATTTATAAATTTTGCAAAGTATCTGAAGTTGTTATATTATATTCGATTGGTGGGGAATATTCTTTGTGTCGGGGAATATTAAATGCGATAGCACAATCATTGGTGGACCCACAACGGAATTATTGTCGGATTGAGAAAAGCGAAAAAAATATTTTATTGAAAATAACGGCGGAAGTTTCACCGATTATCTTTTGTTGAACTACTCATTAGTAAAAGTATAGTAATGTCTGGCGTGGTTGCGTAGTAGCACCGGTATTGATTATTAATGCTTACGTGAAAGTCACTTCGATTTTGTTCAATTATTGCTATAGTAATTGTTGCATAGTATCTCAGTTATTTGATTCAATTATTGTCGATATTTTATATATTATTAAATCAATAATTGAAATAGCAGAGTTATTAATATTATAAATTGCAATATTAACGATGTCTAGAAGTTACGCGAGGAGAGGTTTGGTCACCTAATTGCGCGCATGATAGGGAGAAATCCTTATTGAAAGCCCCTCTTTCTCGGAGGACACAGTCGATTAATATTGTGAATTATAATAAAGGTGATAAATGTTGTTTAAATTATTAAAGTGATTTTTATGAAGTTTTGCTTATTTTATGGACCTCTATTTTACCCATTTTTCAAAAATAATCAGTAGAAATTTTTATAAAAGTGGGGCCCATTTGTATTGGAAAAATGATTTTGGAAATGGAAGAGTATACGTATGGTAGTATATATATGTATTGAGTATATCGTGGGAGAAAATAATATGTGAAAGTGATAGGTGTGTGATGTGTGTGTGAGTGGAAAATGGTGGAAAAGTGGTAGTGTGATAGTGATGTGTAAGAGTGTAGTGAAATTAATTTTTGGGTGGGTGGGGGATTGATGTTGGTTATGGGGGGATAAAAAAAATCTAGTGGTATATATTATATTGATAGAAAAATGTGTTTATATATATATTATATTTAATTGTTAGTTGATTGCATTAATTGCATTAATTGTTAGTTGATTGCATTAAGTGATTGAAGAAAATAATTTCGTTCATGAACAGTGCACTTCCGTTCTCTTATAAATAGAAGCTCATTCCTTCATTATTTCTTACGAATTCACTGAAACTCCAGAGAAAGAAATTATAGAGAAACTATAGAAAAGTATTCTGCTACTTCCTACTCTCTTATATTCGGTTTCTTTTACGATGAGGGTGTTATTCTTTCTTATTCATGAAGAGAACGTTGTTGTTATTCCATTTCTTATTATTCATTGGAATAACTTTTGTATCTGTGATCTACCCTATACTTGGTGACATTCTTCTATTATTACATCTTTATTATTACATTTGGAACATCATATACATGTGTTTTACACGGACTGGTTAAAATCTTTGTTATTATTACATTGGAATATCACATGCATGTGTTTTACACGGACACAGTTTAAATCTTTATTTATTATTACAATGGAATATCACATGCATGTTTCTGGGGACTGGTTCCATTATTTATTATTCCGCATTTATTATTACATTTGGGGCATCACAGCCGGTTGTGAATTTTACGACTGGTTCCGTTATTATTATTACATTGGAATAACTTTTATCATCTGAAATCTGCATGCGTGGTGATTTCTTTTGTTATTCCATTCGTTATTATACTCGGTTGGTTAAAATTTTGACTTATATACTCCATAAAATTAGTGGAATATCCTTGATATTTGCGCTTCATCCATATTTTTCATGGAAATATTCTTAGAGCATTCTTGAATTTTACTCTACAAAGCGGTATCATGTTGACAATTTGGGCGTTATTAGTTCTGAATAAATTAATTAAATGAACTTGTTTTATTGAACTCTTATATCATTGTCATCATCCTCATGTTTATATTTTTTTTTGAAAGTCATCTCATGGCTTGTAGTGCGTAGATGGACTTGGTATGATTATGACCGAGGATTATTCGGTGTAATCATGGTAGTAATGTTACAAATAATGTGATAAAAGTCCTCATTGGCCCGTAGTGCATTGATGGGCGGTTGTTGGCATTATCATGACCATTGATGAATACGAATATCCTTGGCCCGTAGTGCATGGATAATTTGTGGTCGTGACCTGATGAATATCCTTGGTAGTAGTGCGGGGATGATGTGGATTATTTAATAAAAGTGAGTCTCGTGATAAAAGTGATGAAAACCTTTTAAATCATAAAAGATAGTAGATTTAATTCTCTACTTGACTCTTTTAATGGATTGCATATAAAACTACTGATTAAACTTGATGTCTATTGTATATTATCGGTTTAACATTGTTGAAGACTAATGATAATTTATTACGCATTATCTTAGTCATAATATTTCTTCTTTGGGCTAGTTGAGCTCACCCTTTTCTTTCCTTTGTTCTCTTGTGAAATGAGAAGCGTGGTGGGACGAAGTCGGGGAATGGGGTGATGGTCCTGATGATAGTATTAGCTAGTAGTCTTCACTATTACATTAAATAGTGTGACAATAAATGTAATGAGGACTTATTACGAGAGTGGATATTGTCTGTAAGGCGATATTTGTATTTAAACTCACGACTCTCTTGTTGTATAATTAAGATTGTATTTTTATTACATGCCATGTATTTGGCGACTCGGAATAGGTGATGTATTCCTATTTTGAGGCGTCACGATTAGTATCAAAGCTTAGGGATATGATCCTTGGCTAAGATGTGAGACAAGAACTAGGAGGGGAGAGACGGGGAATTCTTTCGCTAGTATGACCTAACTAAGTTTATTTGATATTTAATTGGTTGGTCAAAGTATAAGGATAATATGTGTTATGTTTTAACTCTTGTTTTGTGGTAGTATTTGAAAATGGCATCAAGAGAATGTTGAGAACATCAATGGAGCACAGGAGGCTGTTGAGTCTCCACGGATCGATAATCGGGATAATGTGCATCGGAAGGCGACAATCCTCGAGGCAAAAACAACAACACCGACCAAATGATGAACGATGGAATGTTCCGAGGCTTCATGCAATTCATGCAACATCAGGCAAGAGTGGCTCCTGTCCAAAATGCAGGTGGAAACACTGCCAACTCTCGGATGGTCACCGCCAAGCAGTTTAAGCAACTAGGACCACCGGAGTTCTTTGGAGAGCCAAAACCACTTAAGGCGGAGACATGGATTAAGCAGATCAATAAGATATTTGATGTATTGGGATGGTCCGAGGAGCAAAAGGTTCCTTTTGCCACCTTCGTGTTAACGTCTGAAGGCGATTCTTGGTGGGAATATGTAAAACGTACTCAACCTGCCGCACTGAAGATGTCTTGGGAAAAGTTTCAGGAACTGTTCAACGA
Organism: Panax quinquefolius; assembly: GCA_020205615.1. NCBI lineage: Eukaryota > Viridiplantae > Streptophyta > Magnoliopsida > Apiales > Araliaceae > Panax > Panax quinquefolius. The sequence goes on along the minus strand of CM035173.1, from coordinate 77,815,454 downwards.
CAAGTACTTTCCCGAAAGTATTCGTTACATGAAAGAGGTAGAGTTTATCAAGCTGGAACAAAACAACATGACCGTATCGCAGTACGAAGCCAAGTTTGCTGAGTTGTCCTGGTTTGCATCCTATTTAGTTGATAATGAGGAGAGAATAACGCGAATGTTTTTAAGAGGTTTGAAACCTGAGATACGTCAATATCTTATCTCTCATAAAAACCGTGTTTGTATTCGAGATGTTGTTAATAGTGCTCGATTATTGGAGCGTGATAATGAGTCAACCCAACCAAAAGAGAGCGGTAAAAAATGATAATACCGGTGAAACGATCATCGAGCGGTGACAACAATCGTGGAGGGAATCAACAGGCCAGAAATGGTAACCACTTCGGTGGTAATCAGGGCCAAAACAGTAAGAATGAACATTTCAAGAAGAGGAGATTCAACAATGATGGAAAGAGCACCAGCACCCGTTATTAAAGAAGGAGAACGACCACCTATCATATGTTTCAAATGCGGAGGGGAGGGACACATTAGTCCAAATTGCGCGATGCCATCCAAAGCATGTTATAATTGTGGGAGGGAAGGTCACCTAGCCCGATTTTGTCATTCACCAAAGACAAGTTCAGCTAGGATGGAGGCACCAAAGGTAGTCCCGAAAAAGTCAGCCGGTGGTCTGAGGAGAGTGTTTGTTGTGACCTCCCAGAAAGCAAGGAACCCAAACGAGGTCATCACGAGTAAGCTAATCATAAACTCTAGCAAAGTTTATACTTTATTTGATACTGGTTCTACCCACTCTTTCATTTCTCCTACTTGCGCTCAATGTTTAAATTTGACTCCGGAGAAATTAGACTTTGACTTATCTGTTGAAACCCCGTTGGGAGAAACCTTCATTACATCCACGGTTTATAAGTCTTGTTTGATTCAAATTGGTAACCGCACGTTACCTGTCCATCTTATTTCATTGAAAATACTTGCATTTGATGTGATTCTAGGGATTGATTGGTTAACTACTCATCATGCAAAAATTGATTGTTTTCGAAAGGTTGTTAGCTTTCATATTCCTAATTAACCTATTATGCGAATTCAAGCAACCAAACCATTAAAATCAATCACTGTCATCTCAAGCCATAAAGCTATTCGTTTATTGAAAAATGGATGTCAAGCTTTCTTAGCTCATGTCACGGATCTAAACAAAAATACATCAGTTTTGAATGATATTTCTATTGTTAATTAATTTTCTGACATATTTCCTAAAGAACTTCTTGGCCTACCCCTAGAGCGTGAAATTAAATTTTGTATCAACCTTGAACCCGGTACAAAACCCATTTCCAAAGCCCCATATCGAATGGCTCCTATTGAACTTCAGGAGTTAAAGACCCAACTGTTGGAATTGTTAGACATTGGCTTTATTCGTCCTAGTACTTCTCCTTGGGGTGCTCCTGTTCTATTTGTGAAGAAGAAAGATGGGAGTATGCGACTTTGTATTGATTATCGGGAGTTGAATCATGTCACCATCAAAAATAGGTACCCATTGCCACGTATTGATGACCTGTTTGACCAGTTGCAAGGAGCCAAATTCTTTTCAAAGATTGATCTTCGTTCCGGATATCACCAGTTGAAGATTAGAACCGATGACATTCCAAAGACGACTTTCAGAACTCGGTACGGGCATTATGAGTTTCTAGTCATGTCTTTTGGATTGACTAATGCTCCTGCTGCCTTCATGGATATGATGAACCGAGTATTCAAGGAATATTTGGATCACTTTGTGGTCGTCTTTATTGATGACATCCTCATATATTCCAAAACTTGTGAAGATCATGAGCAACACTTGAGGCTGATACTCCAAAAGCTTCTTGAATATAAGCTTTATGCCAAGTTGAAGAAATACGAGTTCTGGCTTGAGGAAGTAGCATTCCTTGGGCACGTGTTATCAAGTCATGGAATATCATTGACCCAATGAAAGATTGAAGCTATTCAAAGTTGGGAGCAACTTAAATCGATGGCCAAAATCGTAGCTTTCTCGGTTTATCTGGTTATTATTGCAGATTCGTGGAAGGATTTTCTCGAATCGCTACTCCACTAACTCAGCTGACTCGGCAAGATACAAAATTCGGTTGGAGCGATGAATGTGAGAAGAGTTTTCAAGAACTCAAGAGGAGACTCATTTCAAGACTGCTCGACAATACCATCCGGTTCGAGAGGGATTTGTCATCTACGATGATGCTTCGGGCAAAGGGTTAGGATGTGTTCTCATGCAACATGGGAAAGTCATAGCCTATGCCTCATGACAACTCAAAGAATATGAGAGGAATTATTCTACTCATGATCTAGAGTTGGCAGCTGTTGTCTTCGCACTAAAGATTTGGAGGCATTACTTGTATGGGGAGAAAGTGGAGATCTTTACGGATCATAAAAGCCTCAAATATTTATTCACTCAAAAGGAACTTAACATGAGACAGCGACGTTGGCTTGAACTATTAAAAGATTATGATCACCCCGTTTGCAATCCATCCCGGGAGTACCAAAATGTATGCTGATATTCGACATACATTTTGGTGGAATAATATGAAGAGAGAGATCGTGGAGTTTATCTCGAGGTGTTTAACTTGTCAACCTGTAAAGGCGGAGCATCAAGTGCCAAAAGGTTCGTTGCAACCACTTGAGATTCCGGAATGGAAGTGGGAACACATTACCATGGATTTCGTTACAGGTCTTCCCAAAGTTTCTCAAGGCATAGATGCAATTTGGGTTATTGTTGATAGATTAACCAAGTCTGCTCATTTCTTATCGATACATGAGACTTATTCCCTTGAACATCTTGCTCGTATGTACGTGAATGAGATTGTGAGATTGTATAGCATGCCAGTATCCATAGTTTCAGATCGTGACCCAAGATTCACTTCAAGACTTTGGGTTAGCTTGCAGAAAGCTATGGGCACGGATTTACGATTCAGTTCGGCATACCATCCTCAAACGTACGGACAATCAGAGAGGACTATACAAACTCTTGAAGATCTATTAAGACTATGTGTCCTAGACTTTAAAGGGAGTTAGGATAAGTATTTACCATTGGTGGAATTCTCCTACAACAACAGTTATCAAGCAAGTATATGCATGGCTCCATTTGAGGCGTTGTATGGACGAAAGTGTCATTCTCCAGTATGCTGGGATGAGGTGGGTGAAGCAACTTTGTTGGGACCAGAATTGGTACGCATGACTACAGAAAAAATCCAAATGATTCGAAAACGTATTCAAACCTCACAGGATCGACAAAAGAGTTATGCTGATCTTCATCGAAAGGACGTGGAATTTAATATTGGAGATCATGTACTATTACATATTGCTCCATAGAAGGGAGTTACAAGATTTGGGAATAGAGGAAAGCTCAATCCACCATTTGTTGGTCCATTTGAGATTCTTGACCGAATAGGAAATGTGGCCTATCGACTCGCATTACCTCCAAGCATGTCTCGTGTTCATAATGTTTTTCATATATCTATGCTTCATAAATATGTGACAGACCCGAACCACATTATTGCGTTAGAACCAGACGAGATAGCCAAAGATTTAACGTATGAGGAGGTACCTGCTAAGATCTTAGATAGAAAAGAGCATGTCCTACGCACAAAGGTTATACCACAAGTTAAGGTTTTATGGAGGAACCATGCTATTGAAGAAATGACCTGGGAGTTGGAATCGGAAATGAAAGCGAGGTACCCTCACCTGTTCGAAACACCAGGTACGTACGTCAATTTCGAGGACAAAATTTTATAAGGAGGGGGAGGTTGTAAGACCCCAGCTTATTATAAATAAAATCAAAATTTTATTTATTTATTGTCTTGAAATAATGAGTTAATTTGATATAATACTTTGGTTATGGGTGAAATGTGCAAATTTTGCAAAATAAGCAAGTGGTTATAAAATATTCCTTTTGTTGGGGAATATTCGTTTGGTCGTGGAATATTCTTTTTGTTTGGGAATATCCGTCATTTACCTGCCAAGTAAATCGATTGAGGGCCCCATAACGGAATAAGCGTCGGATGAAGAAAACGATAAAGTTCGGTTTTATAAATAACGGCGTAATTATTATCGTTAACAATTGTTGGAATACCGTGGTTAAAATACGATGTCTGGCGTGGTTGCAGATAAGCAGTTATACCGGTATTGCATGATTGTTGAATTATTGATTCGTGCGTGAGAAGGCACTACTCAATAATTGTTACGATGAATTCTTGTTCAATATTTTATTTTATTGATTCAATAATTGCTGCGTTGATAGTTTATATTATTGTTGTTTCAATAATTGTCATTGCACATTATTTCCCATTATCAGATCAATAATTCATATTATTTGAATAATATTATTAGATAAGCATTATTGGCAATGTCTAGAAAGTTTTGTCAAGGAGAGGTTTGGTCACCTAATTGCGCGCCAGTAAGGAGAAATCCTTATTGGAAAGCCCCTTCTTTCTTGGGAACGGCCTGGTTGTCATAATTGTGCTTCTGTAATATTATTTGTGAATAATTAATTATCGATTTATATGATAAGGAAATATTTATTTGATGTGGATATAAATGATGGATTTATTTATTTTATGTGGTTATAAATGATTAATGCTGAGGTATTTTATCAGTATTTTGTCGGAATGGAGGAATTAAAAATCATCCGTTTGTGAATTTCGGATATTTTTTATTTGGAATTTGGTAAAACTCAAAGCTACAAAGTTGTAGAGAATTCGATTCCGTGTGGAATGGACATAAAATTCGTATTTTTCTGATAAACAGGCTATTTTCTATGAATTGTTGAAGTTTCAAAAAATAAAATGATTTTATTAAATTATGGGTGGGACTCACTTTTGGTTTTTCAAGCATGTGGGCTACTAGTTTGTTTTTCAAAGAAGGCATGCTAGACTTATTCAAAGCATGCGTAGAGAATTTGTTAATTAAATAATATTATTTTATTATTTAGTCTTCTATGGCGTTCTAGCATTTTCCTATAAATAGACGCTTAGGTTAGAATTGAAAATCACACCAGAAACAAGTTTTCTTTCTCTCTAGATTATCGAGCGTGTTTTTGTGAGTATTTTGATACTTTGAGAGTTACGGTTCGATACAAGTTTCCTTCGACTTTCTATCCGATATTCCGATCAGAAGTACCGTTATTTTGAGGTAAGAGATGTTATTTTCTTCTTAAATGATATTATTTTCAATTTCATTATGCCGAAATATTGGTTTAAACTTTTTAATCAAATTTGAAACTTTTTGTGTCGAGGTTACTATTCACGTATACAGAACTATTCACGTATACGACACTATTCACGAATACGACATTATTTATTGAAAAATAAAATTTTTCCTTTTTGTCCAAGATGTCTATTATGGTTACTATCTTTGATTGTATCCATGTTTTTGATCGTTATTTTTGAATTACGCTTCACAATTGGTTATTATGAAGTATTATTGATCTTGGATAAACTGCTATACTAATCCCTAATATTTGTCCTTCGTTTCCTTTGGATTCGTTTTCTTTAAAATATTTTCATCATCCTCGGTCCTAAATGATGATATTATTGAATATCTTTGGTTTGTAGTGCAAAGATGAATGATTAATCGATGAATATCTTTGGCGTAGTGCGTAAAAGATGAGCAGTGTTGAGATGAACACGACCAACCTGGGTGATCTGAATGAATATCTTTGGCCTATAGTGCAAAGATGAATATTTGATTAAAGATGTATATTGATTGTTGTTACAGGGATAAAATATTGATGATGGACTTTTAAATCTTAGAAGATAGTAGAACTCATTCTCTACGTGACTCTTCTAATGGATTGCTATTTCCGCTGCATTTGTTGATCTAAAACTTGTTGTCTATTATGTTCTATCAGATTTTTCCCTGTTGAAGACTAATGATAATTTTTTGTATATTATCTTAGTCATAATATTCTTTACTGGGCTAGTTGAGCTCACCCTTTTCCTTTTTGTTCCATTTTTCCTCTCAGGAGGTGAGAACATAGCAGGATCGAGTCCGGGTATGGAGTGATGGTTCTAGAAAGATGTTTTAGTAGTCCTCACTATTTCTGTAAAATAGTGTATGAATTATTGTAATGAGGATTTATTTGAGTGTTGATATTGTCTAGAAGACAATATTTGTATTTAAACTCACAGTATGTGTTGTCGTATTTTGCACGATAATTGTATTATTGAAGTTGTAGTTTGCTTTCTATACCATGTATTTGGCAACTCAGAATGGGTGTTGTATACCTATTTTGGGGGCGTCACAACGTAGATGTTTGAAAGTTCTGCGTTATGACCCCTGCCGGGGATACGTCATTAATTCATAACTTCGGCGTTGTAACCCCCGCCTGGGATACTTCATTATTTTATAACTTCGGCGTTGTAACCCCCGCCGGGGATACTTCATTATTTCATAACTTCGGCGTTGTAACCCCCACCAGAGATACTTCTAGGGTTGTGACCCTACACTGATGGCATCGGACTATTGTGAGGTATTATCGAGCATGATTTGTAAAAGCTAAGGCCATTTGTATAGTATACCTTGTATGCAGGCGAATACCAATGAGTGAGATGTGGAGCCAAAGTTTGGTCCATGAAAACCAGGATTCCATGCTATTCTGCTCATTCGCGTAGCGTTTTTATTCCTGATTTGGCCTTTTCAGCTTGTGATACCTTCTTTGCAACTCTAACTGGAGCGAGCCGGAGGTGTGGGACCCATATAGAGTGCCGGGGTACACCAGAGTAAATCGCAGTGGACTGTGTGTGCCAACCGTAGTATGTATTCCCATGGTTGCTTTTTATGAGTCATTTTCAAGCTGCGCGACGAAGGAAATCTGAGAGCTATTCTTCAAACCTGCTGAGTTTGGACAACTTTTTGCATATTCTGTTACCGTACAAGCGTTCTTCACTGTTTCGGTAACATATGCATGTATTCTTTTCCAGTTTCTATCCGTTGGAAAATGACTTATCACATGAAATGCATTTAGACACATAGTAGTGAATATGCATGCTCATATGATATAATAAAAAATATTCAACATAGTAAATGTTAGTATTAAACCATGCTGAACATAATGATGTAAAAAAATTTGACTTTTGAAATAGTCAAATTGGTACCTTTACTGTTATTTCTTATCCTATTTGAGGACAAATGAGTAAAGGTAGAAAAGTAAAATAACCCTGGTAATTAAACTACACTTACGAATTTTTTTTACTATGATGTATTAAATGCATTTAAGATGTATATGACTATTGGTAGGTGTGCTACTAAATGGCCACCTAGTCATGCCTATATGCATGTGGATAGTCCTATTTACAAAGGGGGCTATGGCAAATTTTTTCCAAAACATAGGCATTGTGCAGTCATGCATTTTTAACTCTACTGTAGATGTATGTTAAAACGATGTATGCATGCATCTAATCATAAAATGCATTTTGAAAAGCTCCAGGTAAGAATTTACCACACCCTTTCTGAGGTGATTTGGAGACTTATTGTCCAGATATTATGGATCTGGATCAGCCAAGTAGTTCCCGCAGGACCACTTCTGGTGTACGGAGGAGGGCTTCTGAAGTACCTCGACCCTGTTTTGTTAGACAGCATCGTCCTTTGGTGGAGGCGGTGATACGTCCTATCCGGGTTGAAGTGATGGATGTCGAGGACGAGGAGGAGGATGTAACGATTGAGGTTCCTGCTCTTGCTGCACGTGTTCCCCGTAGGGATTTGCCAGGTATTCAAGTGGCGAACCTAGATCTTTTGGGTGACTTGAGTCGGCATCCTTCAGTTTACCTGCACGCAAACGAGGTATGAAGTTAGATCTTAATATTCCTTGTTTCCTATTGATGAGGAGCAAAGGATTTTGATGTTGATCTGCATTTAATGTAGGTTCCCGACTTTACATAGCCTCGAGGGAACTGGTTCAGCATCCACTCTATGTATCAGGTATTACATGATGACTATAGAGAGATTGTACATGGCTGGGGATTCGGGACGTTCTTTTCCATTCTACCCCGTCGATGTCCCTAGGGTTACCTCAGGGCATTGTTTGAGCGGTGGTTTCACCAGACTCAGTCACTCCATTTGCTGGACTGTGAGGTGATGATGATGCCGATGGATTGGCGGTTTATCACAGGTATGTAGTTTGGAGGGGATCCAGTGCCTTGTACGACATATATTACCCATACTGCCGTCAGATCCTTGTTGGGAGTTCCGACGGAGGCGCTCAAGGGCAGGACTATTCGTACAAGTCCTTTGAGCGTAGATGCTATGAGCGGGCTGTTGAGTGAGCCAATACCCGATGATGTGAGAGTCAGGGATCACATTCTTCGGCGATTGTTTCTGATGATCATTAGGGGCAGCTTCATAGTAGATAACTCTTCTACGGTGTCCTTTGCTTTGATTAGCGCCACTCGACACGTGGACCATATAGGAGACTATGATTGGGGTTCCTACAACTTTGCCTATTTCCTCAGGGGAATGCACATGCGATCGTAGGGCTTGACCGAGGCTTGGTTAGGATTCTACCCATTTCTGCTGGTGAGTATTTCTCTTGTCTTTTCCCATGTAGAAGTTAAGAGCGTTAACTGACAACAAATGTTTTCCTTTGTGTTGGCAGTTTTGGGCCTATGAGAGGCTTCCATGTTTGCATCCTATGAGCGTGCTAGGTTTAGACACCTATCCAGGAGGACGAAGATGGCATCATTCCATATCATGCGAGGTCCCCAGAGGCCGAGGGTTTCACTAATTGCCACTTCACAATTTGAGTTGTTGATGGTGGATGTCATCACATGGGTTCCCTATTCTGGGGAGCACTTGAGTGTTGGATTTGAGGATGGGTACCCGATTGGAGTTGAGTACGTTATTTCCACCCGTAGGATTCCTCTCTTCACAGATGGAGGATGAGAGCTCTATTTAGGAGAGCGTGCTATCAAGAGCACTATATGAAAGATTCACATGCCGATCTTGCCTCCTGCCAGGCGTTATTGGCTTGTTTTGTAGTCACCCATCATTGACATCCCATTGTTGGGGATTGACGGTTTTACAATGTCATAGGGTCCCTGCACTCAGGAGATGTTCCAGCATTGGTGGTTCCCTCGTACCATTGGAGCTCAGACCCGCGCCACACAGTTTATGGGGGATATGGTTCCAAGATCCGTGATGATGACGGATTAGCTAGCCTATGTCAGAGATCCGACTCATGTGACACAGATTGACAATTTGACTCGGCAGTTGGATTGGGTACATTTCTTTATCCGGCACTTGGGTAGAGATCCTTCAGAGGTAGATACTTTTGATCCTTCCAGCTCAAGGCCGGGCCCTCAGTGACCCATATGGCTTTGCTTATGCAGGATCCTCCTCAGATATAGGCCTGACATCCTTGTAGACAGAGATCCAGTGACTCAGGAGGAGTTACATCACGTGGACAGGATTGACGATGTAGAATTCGATACCATTGACTTCTTCTGATGTATTCATGTTATCTCTTTTGATAGGCCTCTGTTAGCTGCTGGGTAGCTTCGCCCCATTCTCGCTATATCTTTTGATAGGCCTCTATTGAGATGTTGGGTAGCTTCGCCCCATTTCCCTGTATTTTAGCTGTAGAGAGATGTATTAGATGATGATATACTTAGGAATGTATGTATAATTTTCCATTCCCTATATCATATTGCCATCTATTGTATCATGCATGTTATTATGTTATGCATATGTATGTATGTGCAGAGATATTCAGCATTGACCCCTGGATGGTCTTATGACACGGCTCGTACAGATGTCTTCTTTGAAAGTTAGTTGTATTGATCATACCCCACCATTTTTGGTGGCATCTGGTATGCTCTCATGGTATGATAGTATGTAACCACCAGACAGGGTGACTGTAGATCATTTGTTGCAGCACAGTATGACCTTGTTGATGTTTCAGGTTCCCACATGGTTCATAGAGGGTATGCTAGAGCATTGGGTACCGGAGAGACAGGTTTTTTGATTCGGGACCTAAGAGTTGACTCCTACTTTGGAGGAGTATGCACGGTTGACGATGCTGCTGTAACGCCCCCAAAATAGGTCCAATCCATCCAACCTATTCTGAGTCGCCAAATACATGGTACAGAAACACAACTACAACTTTATTACTACAACTGTCGTGCAAAATACAATGACATATATACTATGAGTTTCAATACAAATATTATAACGTATATAATACGACAATATTCATACTCAAATTATTACATGCCATATAAAGTACACCAACAAATATTTCAAGTCTCCAAAGGAACACGAGAAGATTTCTGTTCTCTTCATTATAACGCAAGGCACTTTTGGCGCTTTCAAGGCTCTGGGTTCTCATCATACTATTATTTGTTCACCAAAATCAATTATTAAGTGACATATAAAATACAACACACACATCTTAGGTCCTCAATACAATTATATATTGCATGTCATGCCGTTTTATAATGTATTGAGAAACTTCGACAGTCTCGGAGCATCACACTATTTCCTTGTTATCCCCGCTCGACCCAACTACACTCTTATTATCTGAAAGGAATTATGAAGCAAAAGGGTGAGCACAACTAGCCCATTAAAGAATATCATGACTAAAGATAATTAAATTATCAATAGCCTTAAAATCCTATTTTTCAATTTTGTTACTTCATATAACATATTTAATTCATTTACTCATAACTAGTCTATTTTCATGAAAAATACCAAATCGGTTCAAAAATATTTCTTTTACGGGATTTAATGTAATATAGTCCCATATTGAACATATATTTTTCTCTCGAATTTTTAAAATTCATTTACTATTTTTCATATGGCCAAAAGCGCCGAATATTTAGACATTTATCATAATTTGTACTTTTGTCCAAAAATTCAAAATTTACGTAATATACTTGATGTTATATAGATGTACTCCCAATAAAAATTTCACCAATTTTGGAGTTAACCACAAGGAGTTATAAGGGTTTACTTTTAAAATAGTCTTTTCTCATAAAATCCATAACTCTTAATCTATACATCCAAAAATCGCCATTTTCGGTCACAATCAAGAAAACTCATCAAATTATCATTTCAAATTTTTCCAGAATTTTTTAAGGTCGGAAAAATTACGAAACTGAAAAACATAATAACCTTTAAAATCCCTTACCTCAAAAGAGCAGTACTTCTGACCGGAATGTAAAGCCGAAAAAACCTTGCACTGAATAACAACTCTCAAAGTATCTAAATACTCACAAAATACGCTTGATAATATAGAGAGAGAAAGAGAGAAAGCTTATGTTTCTGGTGTGATTTTCAATTCTAACTCAAAGACTCTATTTATAGGAAAATGTTAAGACAGCAAAAGCGGACTTGACTCACACTACCGATGGCTTTACCTGCTACTATTGCCACCCACCACATTTGAATTAGAATTTCAACACATTTCTTCACCAACCATAGGTGGGGCCCACACATTTTAGAATTTTCTACCAAAATGATAAATTCCGAAACTTCAACAATTTCTGAACCAGTCACCTCTTAAAATTCATAACAATTTATACGTTTATTTTTAACGGTTCAAAATTTGTGGACATATACTCAACTTATATATGTATAACATATCCAAAAATCACAACGATCCAACGGTCGGATTAAAAATTATAACTCACGCAATATATCACAAGAACACTGGTTTGATTTTTAATACCTCCTTTTCAACAAAAATACTGATAAAACACCTCAACATTAATTCCTTCTTTTATAACCACATAAATAAATCCATCATTTATATCCGCATCAAATATATATTTCCTTATCATATAAATCAATAATTAATTATTCACAAATAATATTACAGAATCATAATTATGACAACTAGGCCGTTCCCAAGAAAGATGGGGCTTTCCGATAAGGATTTCTCCTCTTCATGCCGCAATTAGTGTGACCAAACCTCTCATTGATGTAACTTTCTAGACATTGCCAATAATGCTATCTAATAATATTATTCAAATAATATGAATTATTGATCCGATAGTGGAAAATACTATGTAAGTGACAATTATTGAAACAACAATAATATAAAATATCAACGCATAATTATTGAATCAATAAAATAAAATATTGAATAAAGAATTACCGTAGCAATTATTGAGTAGTGCCTTCTTATGTAAGAATCAATAATTCAAAATATTGTGCAATACCGTAAAGCTGCTCTTGCGCAACCACGCCAGACATCGTATTTTAACCACCGGGTATTCCAACAATTGTTAATTGGTAATAACTACGTCGTTATTTATAAAAACTCAAACTTGTCATTTTCTTCATCCGATAGTTATTCTCATATGGGGCTCACAAATGATCATGATTGCACATCTAATATTCCCCACAACAAGAATATTCCACGACCAAACGAACATTCCCCAAGCGTAAATGAGTATTTTATAACCATTTTGTATTTTTTTGAAATTTTACATATATCACCCTTAACTTTAAACTTTTATCAATTTAACCATTTACCTGAATAATAATTATAAGAAAAATTGAATCCTTTTATTTCATAAAATCAGGGTCTTACAATCTCCCTCCTTATGAAATTTCGTCCCGAAAATTTACGTACACCGTATTTCAAAGAGTTGAGAATACCTTACTTTCATCTCAGATTCCATCTTCCCTGTCCTCATAATTTCTCCATTGCTCATCTCCTGTATTTCAGATATCATTCTAGAATACAGCTTCAAAACAAAGGTAAATTGACATATCACAATTTGTCAACTTAAGTAAGAAAATTCAGCTTAGGTAGGACACACACTAGCGAAGGATATTACTCGTCTCTTCCTTCCTAGTTCTAATCCCGGATCTCCACCAGAGATCATATCCCTAAGCTCTGATACCAAATGTAACGCCCCCAAAATAGGTCCAATCCATCCAACCTATTCTGAGTCGCCAAATACATGGTACAGAAACACAACTACAACTTTAGTACTACAACTGTCGTGCAAAATACAACGACATATATACTGTGAGTTTCAATATAAATATTGTAACGTATATAATACTACAATATTCATACTCAAATTATTACATGCCATATAAAGTACAGCAGCAAATATTTCAAGTCTCCAAAGGAACACGAGAAGATTTCTGTTCTCTTCATTATAACGCGGTGCACTTTAGACGCTTTCAAGGTCGGGTTCTAATCACCCTATTGTTGTTCACCAAAATCAATTATTAAGTGACGTATAAAATACGACACACACATCTTAGGTCCTCAATACAATTATATATTGTATGTCATGCCGTTTTATAATGTATTGAGAAACTTCGACAGTCTCGAAGCATCACACTATTTCCTTGTTATCCCCGCTCGACCCAACTACACTCTTATTACCTGAAAGGAATTGTGAAGCAAAAGGGTGAGCACAACTAGCCCAGTAAAGAATATCATGACTAAAGATAATTAAATTATCAATAACCTTCATCAGTAATAAATCAGAGAATTAGAACATATGGTAGATGATAAAACTTTTCAACCATAGTTGCAGCGGAATGAGCAATCCATTAGAAGAGTCAAATAGACCATAAAGTCTATTATCTCCTCCATGTTAAAAGTACACCAATGATGTTTTAACCCTGTAACATCAGTCAACAATTTCTGTCCACAATCATATGAATAACTCATAATCATATTTGTAATTCTAAATTCCTCTTCTCATCCACGACGAAGATAATTTTCATCACATGTCTTTACCTGAAACATCAAAGATCATGGTTATACCAAATCACAGTTCCTGTTCATAATCATACTAATAAATTCATCTTTCCACCACGAGCCAAAGATATTCATCAACAGTTCATCTTTGCACTACATGCCAAAGATATTCAACAGCAGGTCATCTTTGCACTACATGCCAAAGTTATTCAACAACAGGTCATCTTTGCACTACGGGCCAAAGATATTCATCAACAATTTATCTTTGCACTACAGACCAAAGATATTCAACAACATGTCATCTTTGCACTACGGGCCAAAGATTTTAATATCTCAAAGAAATATATAATCATTTCAGAATTTATATAAACAATAATTATAACCATGTTGATTAATTCACCTTTGCACTTAAGCTAAAAATATTCAATTATAAATTCAATGGTCATGATCATACCAGTCAACAATTCATCTTTGCACTACTGGCCAAAGAAAACCTATAGTCACGATCATACCAATAATTTACCCATCTTTACACTCAAGTCAAAGAGAAATTTCTTCACCAGGGTTATAAAAATGTTATATATGATAATAAAAACAATATGATCAAAACATGGATTTAATTTCAAGAGTAAGATTCATAAATCAACGATAATTTGGTCAAAAAAAGAAACCAATTTTATCGTGAATAGTACCTCGTGAATAGTAACTCGTGAATAGTAACCCCAACACAAAAAAGATAAACTTTCACAATAAAATCCATATCAATATTTATAACACCTTAATCCAAATGTTATAAATCACTTAATAATTTCATAATCTAATATCATTAATATTACCACAATATCTTAATCATTTCTTAAACTTATAAACAATTTATTTTAATTGTTTACACTTTACTAATTAATGCATTTAATCATCCTAAAATGCCAAACTCATAAGATTTTATCACCAATAACCAACAACCTCATCAAAAATCTGCATATACCATATATAGGATTCCCAAGCCATAAAATTCTATTTTCTAATTTTGTTACTTCATATAACATATTTAATTCATTTACTCATAACTAGTCCATTTTCATGAAAAATATCAAATCAGTTCCAAAAATACTTCTTTTCTGGGTTTAACAGAATATAGTCCCATATTGAACATATATTTTTCTCGGAATTTTTAAAATTCATTTACTATTTTTCACATGGCCAAAACTGCCGAATATTTAGATATTTATCATAAATTGTACTTTTGTCCAAAAATTCTGAAATTTATAGAATATACTGATGTTATATAGATGTACTCCCAATAAAAATTTCACCAATTTTGGAGTTAACCACAAGGAGTTATAAGGGTTTACTTTTAAAATAGTCTTTTCTCATAAAATCCATAACTCCTAATCTATTTATCCAAAAATCGCCATTTTCAGACACAATCAAGAAAACTCATCAAATTATCATTTCAAATTTTTCCAGAATTTTTGAAGGTCGAAAAAATTACTGAAACCGAAAAAACATAATAACCTTTAAAATCCTTTACCTCAAAAAAAGCGTGATTTCCGAATTTAATGTAAAGTCAAGGAACCTTGCCTTTGAATAGCAACTCTCAAAGTATCTAAATACTCACAAAATACGCTTGATAATATAGAGAGAAAGAGAAAAGTTATGTTTACGTGTGATTTTCAATTCTAACTCAAAGACTTTCTATTTATAGGAAAATATTAACGCGTAAAACAGACTTTGACCAAGCTACTTTGATGGCTTTACACTACTACTATTGCCACCCACCACATTTGAATTAGAATTTCAGCATATTTTTCACCAACCATAGGTGGGGGCCCACACATTCTAGAATTTTCCACCAAAATGATAAATTAAAAAACTCAACAATTTCTCGAACCACCACCTCTTAAAATTCATAACAATTTATACGTTTATTTTTAACGGTTCAAAATTTGTGGACATATACTCAACTTATATATGTATAACATATCAAAAAATCACAACGATCCAACGGTCGGATTAAAAATTATAACTCACGCAATATATCACAAGAACACTGGTTTGATTTTTAATACCTCATTTTCGACAAAAATACTGATATAACACCTTAACATTAATTCCTTCATTTATAACCACATAAATAAATCCATCATTTATATCCGCATCAAATAAATATTTCCTTATCATATAAATAAATAATTAATTATTCACAAATAATATTACGTAATCACAATTATGACAACCAAAGTAGCTCCTGTGAAAGAGGGGCTTTCCGATAAGGATTTCTCCTTCTTGCACACAATTAGGTGACCAAACCTCTCCTCGATGTAACTTTCTAGACATTGCCAATAATGCTATCTAATAATATTATTCAAATAATATGAATTATTGATCCGATAATGGGAAATATCGTGCAAATGACAATTATTGAAACAACAATAATATAAAATATCAACGCAAAGAATTATTGAATCAATAAAATAAAATATTGAATAAAGAATTCTTCAGAAAAATTATTGAGTAGTGCCTTCTTACCTAAGAATTAATAATTCAAAAATACTGCAATACTGTAAAGCTATCGCAACCACCCAGCGTACATCAGATTTTCACCACCGGGTATTCCAACAAGTGTTAATCTGGTAATAACTACGTCGTTATTTATAAAAATTCAAACTTGTCGCTTTCTTCATCCGACGCTTATTCTCATTATGGGACCCACAAATGATCAAGCGCTGTCAGTATGAATATTCCCGACAACAAGAATATTCCAAGACCAAACGAATATTCCCTAGTAAATGAGTATTTTATAACCACTTGCGTATTTTGAAAATTTTACATATATCACCCTTAACTTTAAACTTTTATCAATTTAACCATTTACTGAATAATAATTATAAGAAAAATTGAATACTTTTATTTCATAAAATCAGGGGTCTTATAGTTGCCGTTGGACAGACCTTGCGTGTACATGGCGATCAGAGACATGAGTAGACAGTTCATGACCCTCACCGGATTGAGGCGTAGAGTGGTATAGAATGAGATTACATCTAGCCACGTGATATCCCAGCATTTTCTATTTCACAGATTTGGCTCTGAGGATAGTTATGCACGGCATTCTGGGGATTTCACTACACCGGAGGATCATTGGCGTTCAACCAGAGTGGATGTACTACTACTGTGCGTATTATCATACGTCTACATGCCACTGTACATGGATGAGTTGGACATTGGCGTCATTATGGCAGTGAGAGCTCTCCGGGAGGGTCACACCATCATACCGATGATTATGGCAGAGACTTTGAGGTCAGCCACATATTCACGCACTTATCCAAAGCAGAGGTGTTCATAAAGTACTTCTACTAATGTCAGACGTGTGGTTTATGTCACTCTTGAGACCGATTAGCACATTCAGACTGCATGGATATTGTTTTACCCATGATATAGCCATGCCGTACTCTTTTCAGCCTGCGGAGTGTACAAATGCTGCGTCTTGGTCAGCTTTCCTGGCAGGGATTGGAGATCCATTTGCTATATTTCCGTGTACAGGGCTTAGCTCACCCTACAACTTCATTACTCATGCTCCGGGCATGGATTATCTTCCTCTAGCTGGTTTGAGAGGGATGATCACCTACCACCCACTGGCCATGATGTGTCAGTTTGACCAGTTTTAGGATTTCCACCCATTTGAGGGGGCAGTGATTCAGCGCTTTGCTTCTCGCCACTTATCTTCAGCAGACAGATCCAGGTTGTATTCCTATTGGGATCAACGAGAGCTAGCTGAGTTTTCTGTCAGTCATCCGAGTTATTCTGTAGAGTATTCAGCATGGATGGAGACAGAGACTACATCGGCTATGGTAGTATCCACAGTGCAGGATATAGATTCCGACGATGAGGAGCCTATGGAGGAGGCTGACATTCCCATCGATGGAGACTTGACTGCTGGGCTGCCAACATTTATGATGGATTCTCCTACCCCGAGTGCCACTGTTACTCAGTATCCAGCACAGTATTTAGAGCAGAGCCTACATCTAATGACCTATGATAGAGATTAGGCTAGGGCCGCGATGTTGACAACTCTTGATGGGAGAGACGCCACTCTATTAGAGAGGGATGAGGCTAGATCAGCCCGGGATGCATTGATTGTGGAGCGTGATGATGCCCTATCTGCTAGGGATGTGGCCATTGCAGACAGTACTTCAATTAGATCCCTTACGATTGGCATCCTTGCTGATATGAGTGCATACATTGATGAGCATTATGTCACCATGCAGTTAGCCTCTGATCTGCTAGCTCGTGTAGATACCATTGGGCAGGAGCTTGCAGCTTTACCTCCATCTTCAAAGAGGGATGCTATGTTAGATCTGATAGTCCGTATACACACAGATCTGTAGATAGCTTTGTATTTTCCTGCACAGACTAGCTTAGCCATTTTGTCATGTACAACACAGATGTATATATCAAACAGTATTATATATGACAGAGAAATATGTTATGATTTACTTCCCTTTCAGTTATGCCTTGATACTTGCTTGATATTTGCATGTTTCTTCAGGGCCTTGTGATCTTGATGCATTCTGAACTTATCCTTGATATGTGGACATTGAGCCATCACATGATCTCTCAAAACTGATCATTGATCTATATGTATCCCTACCATCTTTGGTGTCTTGGGATTGGTTTCTGTATGGAAATGTGGAGAGGAGTGTGGCTTTTCCTCTCTGAGATTGACCACACCACAGATGGTCGCCAGTACTTCTATTTGTGATAAGCCTAGTTAATTCCATCTCTTATGGATTAGTCTTGCTCTTCGAGGCACAACCGCAGCTTAGATGGTCACCGAATCCCCTATTTATGAGGAGAGGTTGGGTAATTCCATCCCCTTGGTCTGAAGCCGATGAAATGTGGTGGATTGAAGGTTGATCCCAATACCGTGTGACAAATATTTTTGTTCTGGTAGGGGTTAGATTGAACCATAAATGGCTGCCTACGTACTCTTATTAAAGAGGAGATCAAGTCTGTATAGTTCGAACCTAGTGTAAGAGGTTCAACGCAGAATGTGAAAGGCAGATGGGTGTAGAAGCTTTATTGATGAAGAAGGGTGTAGAAGTATTTTTGTTTTTATTTTTGTAGAGGAAGGGCATAAATACTTTTGTTATTTTTTATTTATTGCGACCGGGCCATAGAGAATATGGTTTCCTATGTACTCCCATGTATCAGGGAGATCACGTCAACATAGTTCACCCCTCAGGACGAATTGTAGCCAAAGAGAAGTGTGAATCCCATGTGCAGGCTATACTGTGGGGAGAAAAAAGTTTGATCCTATGATGGGGACAAACTGCAGGTGTGGAAAAAGTTTGATCCCGTCTTCAGGACAAACTGCAAGCGTAGAAAAGTTTAATCCCGTCTTTAGGATAAACTGCAGATGTGAAAGGTTCAATCCCATCTTTAGGATAACCGAAATTGTATGAACTGTTTGAAATGAGGTGAAACCAGGCTGCTAGTTTGAAGTGTATGTCTCCCTGAGGGAAAAGAGTTTGTAAAGGATAGGGTTCAAAACCGGAATGACTGGTGATTGGATGATCAATACCAGGATGTTTGCTTGATGGTAACTTCAGACATAGTACCATTTCACGGTGTCTGAGTTGATAAGTTGTGGAAATTCATCGCCATCCATTTCCTGTAGTCTGAGAGCACCTCATGTCAATACTTCCTTGACAACAAACGGGCCTTCCCAGTTAGGATCTAATTTTCCCTTAGATGGATCTTGGTTGTCAATGATCTTTTTCAAAACCAAGTTATGTTGTTTGAACTGCCGTAGCTGAACTTTTCTATTGTAGGATCGTGCGATCCTTTGCTGATATAACTGACCATGAAAGATAGCCGCGGTTCACCTTTCATCTATTAGAGACAATTGGTGATACCTGTCTTATACCCATTGTTCTTCATCCAACTGAGCGTCCATTAATACTCTGAGGGATTCCATTTCCACATTTATGGGGAGCACTTCTTCCATCCCATAGGCTAATGAGTAGGGGGTTGCCCCAGTGGAAGTACACATTGAAGTTCTGTAGGCTAATAAAGTCAGAGGCAAGAGGTCAGGCCATCCTTTGTGATTGGCGGGCATTTTCTGTATGATCTTTTTGATGTTTTTATTAGCCGCTTCAACAGCACCATTCATCTTTGGATGGTAGATGATGGAGTTCAGGTGTTTGATGTGGAATTTACTGCATAACTCCTCCATCAATTTGTTGTTGAGGTTCTTAGCATTGTCTGACACAATGACCTATGGTTGTCCATATCGATAGACTACATTATTTCTGATGAAAGCAATGATGACTTCTTTGGTAACCCTGGGGAAGAAGGCTGCTTCTACCCATTTGGTGAAGTAGTCGATCATGGTGAATATGAATCGATGTCCATTATTGGCTTTGGGATCGATGGGCCCGATCACGTCCATTCCCCACATTGAGAAGGGCCATGGTGAACTCACATTGTGGAGTTCCCTTGGAGGGGCGTGGATAGCATTCCCATGAATTTGGCATTGATAGCATCTCTTGACGTGATCATCACAGTCAGCTTTGAGTGTAAGCTAATAGTGCCCTGTTCTGAGAATCTTCTTGACAAGTAAGGGTCCGCTCATGTGTGGGCCACATACTCCACCATGGATCTCATCCATGAGCCTCCGAGCTTGGTCTTTGTCCAGACATCTGAGGAGACCTAATCCTGCATCTCTCTTGTAGAGTGCATCTCCGCTTAGGTAGAATTTCATAGCAAGTCGATGGATCCGCCTCTTCTCAGTTAGGCTCGCCTCAGTGGGTGTAGATCCATCTCGTAAATACTCCTTGATATGCTGATACCATGGGTTGTGGATGGGAGGTAGCTCATCCAATACTTCTCCAACATAGTTCCCATAAGCTGGGGCCTTTTGCATGGCAAATGTGATGCTTGGCATGTTTTCCTTGTCAGGTATGTGAATCAAGGAGGCCAACGTAGCTAATGCATCCGAAAAATCATTCCTATTACGAGGAATGTGTAGAAAGGAGATTTCTTCGAACTCCAAAAGCCATCTGTAAAACTTATCGATGGTAAGGCAGCAAATATAATTCTTTAGTTTGATAAATTCCTGTGGATTGCTTGATTACCAATTCGGAATCCCCAAAGATAGTTAACTTCCTGATGCCCATTGAACGAGAAAGTTTTAGCCCCATGATATGTACCTTTTCATACTCACCGTCTTGTTGGTCGATAAAACTGCAATTTGACGACGATGGGATACTGCTCCCCCGTACTGGATGTTAGAATTGCTCCAGCTCTAGAGCCTTCTGTGTTAACAGCTCCATCAAAATACATTTTCCATGTATGGCATGCATCGTACTGATGGTGTTGCTGAACTATCATTACCCCTTCATCGGGGAAGTATGTTTCTAAGGGTTTTTAATCCCCTGCAGGTGTGGCGGCCAATTGATCCGCAATTCCTTGACCTTTGATAGACTTTTGCATCACATAGACGATGTCAAATTGCTGTAGGATCAACTGCTATCTGGACAGTCGACAATTAAGTATGGGCTTACTGAACACATACTTGAGAGGATCCACGCGGGATATTGGATGGGTTGTGTGACCATGGAGGTAATGTTGTAACCTCATGGAAGCCCATGCTAAAGCACAACAAGTCTTCTCAATCAGAGTGTACTTGTGTTCACTGATGCTGAATCTTTTGCTGAGGTAATAGATAGCTCGTTCTTGGCCTCTAACGTCTTTTTGCCCTAACATGCAACCCATAGCATTGTCATTAATGGACAGGTACATGAACAGGGGAACATCATCCCTGGGTGGTACCAAAACAGGAGCGTTAACCAGTTGTTCTTTAATGGTAAGGAAGGCTTTTTGACACTTATCGTTCCATTTCATGGAGGAGTTCTTCCTTAACAACTTGAAGATGGGCTCACAGGTTGCTGTGAGTTGAGAGATAAATATGCTAATAAAGTTGATTCTTCCCAAAAATTCCTGTATTTCCTTCTCTGTCTGAGGAATAGGCATTTCCTTGATAGCCTGGATTTTGGTAGGATCCAGTTCAATCCCTTTGTGGCTGACTATGAAACCTAGCAACTTGCCTAATTTGACACCAAATACGCACTTAGATGGATTCAACTTCAAGTTGTACTTACGCAACCTGTTGAATAACTTTCTGAGATGGTCTAAGTGGTCTTCCTCCTTTCGGGACATGACAATGATGTCATCCACATAGATCTCTATCTCTTTATGCATTAACTTGTGGAAAAGAGCCATCATAGCTCTCTGATAGGTTGCCCCGGCATTGATGAGGCCGAATGACAACCGTCTATAAAAAAAGGTTCCCCAAGGCGTGATGAAAGCAGTTTTCTCACGGTCTTCCTCAGCGACCATAATCTGATGGTACCCTGTGAAGCAATCCGTAAAGGAGTACATGCCGTATTGAGTAGTATTGTCAATGAGAATGTGGATAAAGGGCATGGGAAAGCTATCTTTAAGGAAAGCTTTGTTTAAATCCCGGTAATCCACGCAAACTCACACCTTTCCTCCTGGTTTAGTCACGGGAACAATGTTGGATATCCACTCTGGATATGTAGACACCATGATAATGCCAGCTTGAAATTGTTTCATAATTTCTTCTTTTACTTTTAAACTTCACTCAGGTTTCAATCGCCTGAGCTTCTGCCTAACTGGCTTGAATCCTTCTTTAATGGGAAGGCGATGAAGAATAATGCCAGTGGATAAACCCACCATGTCTTCATGAGACCATGAAAACACATCCTGTAATTGGGTTAATAGTGCAACCATATCATTCCGTTGGTTTGGAGTGAGGTCTGAACCAATTTGGATTAACTTAGGGTTTTCTAAGGTTCCAAGATTGAAAGAAGTGGTTTGGTCAAGGTTGGGCTTGGGTTTGTCTGCGACCCATTCCTTAATCTCCTGAGGTGTCTCAATGTCCTCTTGGATATCCATCAAGTCTGAGTCTAACTTTGCATCAAAGTTACAGCCCTTGTGGAGAGAAGGCACCTCATCAGCAAGTACATGCACATCTAAATTTAGAGTCCTGAAACAAAATATGCTTTCACTTAATAAATGCAACTGTTCGATCATACAAAAGTGTTAGCATGTACTTGATAAAATAACTGCTAGTCCTGTAAAGAAAAGCAAGCAATTAAAGTTATCTATAGGGCAGAGGGATTTTCTGCCCATTTTACCCTCGTCGACCAATGCATGGAGTGCTACTCCAATTATCGAGGGCAAAGTCCTGATGGACTACAATTATGGAGGGGTTATCATTGTCCTCCTTCTCCTGAATGATAACTATGACATCTGGGCAATCATCGTCTGGGGTATATCTGTTTGTATGTTCATCATGAACAATGATGCGTATTCCTGACATCATCAAGGCGATGTCATGTTTACGTTTTTGCTCCCTTTCTTCCACTTCAGGATCAGGAATCAACACCTCTTTTGCTTTGAATGGTACTGGTTTGGGAAACAGCATAGCCATAACATGGGTTGGCACCTTTATCGAGATCATGTCGACTCATGCGGTGCGTGTATGGAAAAAATCGCCATGTGGTGGAAGCTTGAGGAACCTGCTTATGCTTATGAGGATTCCTATGACTGGAACTGACAGCATAGCCTAGTCCGGCTGTCCCAATTTGACTGGACACTTGAATAGGGTGCTTAATACCCTGCTGATTTTTACCAAGCCCTTGTCCAAGCTGATGACCCAATGACATCATTTCTTGAGTGACAGACATAACCTCGGCTGAAATATTGGGTATGGGAAGTGGTGCTCCAATAGGTTGATATTGCGTGTTACTCACATCCAAAGTATGAAAACTAGCTGGCTCAACTTCTGAATTGAAGCTGATGATTGGTAGATCTCCTTGTTCAGGACATTCCGGCTCAGCGTTGACAGTGACTAGACTGTTGTTGACAATGTATTTGAGTTGTTGATGTAGTGTGGAGGGAACGGCTCCAGCCATGTGAATCCATGGTCTCCCCAATAGCAGGTTGTATCCTGAGTCTATTCTGAGGACGTGGAAGGATACATTGAATGTATTTGGACCAATTCTAATTGGCAGCTCAATCTTTCCGACGGAATTTCATCGGGATCCATCAAAAGCTTTCATCTTCACCAAGATGGCATAAGGACAGATATTTAGAGATGAACCTCCATCTATCAAAACTCCAGCTAGCATATACCCGGAGGACAAAACTGCAATATGCAATGGCTTGCAATGACCGGTCCCTTCGGGTGGTATGTCATCATCAGTGAAGGATACCACATTGTTGTTGAAAATGTGATCAAACATATGTTGAAATTTTTTCACATCCACTGATTTCGGTAAGTAGGCTTTTTCCAAAACCTTCAATAAGAACTTTCGGTATTCTTCGGAAGAGAAAACCAAGTCCAGTATTGATATCTGATGTAGAGCTTCTCTTAAGCTTAAAACCACCTTAGCTTCATTATGGTCCATAGTGCGGAGGAATTTTTCAATCTTCTCCATGGGAATCTTCCCCTTTGCTCTGATGGCGGGCTTCATCACCCTCTGAGGAAGATATAGTGGATTTTCCTTCGACACTGTAGCAGTAGTATGAGACGTGGATCCTTCAGCTTCTCCATAATTCCATGGAACTTTATGTAAGTTGACAACAGGATATTGTGGTCTGAAAGGTAAAGTAATTGGCTCTGGTGAAACCACTTTCAAAGGATTGTCAGCTCCTTTGAGTTGAATTGTTTGTATGGGAAATGATTTTACAGTCTCATCATCCTCAGCAGATATAACTGCTACTGATCCCTTCCATTTGGTAGGATAGGTATTCCCACTCTCAAGTTGCATAGTGTCGTCGTCTACCATCTGCAGGACACCGTTATCAATGAGATTTTGAATGAGATGGCGGAGTGCCCAACATTCTTCTGTGTTGTGACCGCGAGAATGTGAATGATATTGACATTCTCCATCGGAGTTAAACCGTCTTGAACGGGGATTGATTGGAGGCAGAAAGGAGGTAATTCTTCCTTCATTAATCAACATTTGAAATATCTCCTCCATAGATTGGCCCAGATAGGTAAATTCCCTCTGATTGGCAAAATCCTGACGGGCTTTAGCATTTGCTCTCTTTGCAACCTTATCCTCCATAGCTTCGTTTTCTGAAGGTGATGGTGAAACATTCATAACAAAAGGAAGGAGATAGGCATGCTCCTGGATAATTAATTGGCGTGTGACTTGATGGGTCACCAATTCTACCAATTGCTCAATTTTCTTACAAAGAGCTTTCATCTTTCATTCCATAACAAATTGGAACTTTGCATAATCCCATCTGTCAACACCATCTTTGATGGTTTGGGATGATTCACTATTAAAACTGGAACTCTGTCCAGTGCTCCAACTAATCATGTTGACCTCTTCTTCTTTGTGTTGAGGAAGAGGGTTGTCTTGCACATGAGGTTGATCTGGTTTGGTAACCACGATCTCACCATTGTCTATTAAATCTTGGATCTTGTGTTTCAAGGCCCAACAATCTTGAGTATCATGTCTAGGTGCTCCGCCATGATAAGCACACTTCTGAGTAGTATTAAAACCCCTGCCATTAGGGTTGGCTGGCGGAAGAAGACGTGTGATCTTCTTCTGAGTAGTCAGAAGAACAAGAACATTATCGAGCAAGTCCCCTAAGGGTGTGAACATTCGAGGGTGCTTTACTTCTCCCCTTTTAGGCAATGGAGGGTTTGAAGACTGTGCTTGGAAAGGGGAATAGTTTCTTCTCTGTATAGGCATGTTCTGATTACCTTTTTGACCTTGTAGTATCAAGGAAACATCCTCCTCTTTCTTTTTATGGACCCTCCGGGGGTTGTTTCCATAAGATCTGGATTGGATGTGCTCAGCAACTACTTTAAGAGCGGCTAGGTCTTGAATTTTTCCTAACTTCAATCCCATCTCAGCCATCTCTCCGTGTTTGATCATTTCAGAGAATGGTTTGCCAATACCAGCTAAGACACTTTCATAGAAAGGAGCTTCCTGTATGTCTATAAAAGTCATGACCATTTTTGATTCTGTCATGGAAGGAATAACTTGAGCAGCAAGGCGCCTCCACCTTTGAGCATACTCTCTGAAAGACTCATTAGACTATTTCTTGACCTTGGTAATCTGGTACCGGTTAGGAGCCATCTGAGATTGAAAATTGTATTGAGTGAGGAAGGCGTGAGCTAGCTCTTCCCAGCTATGGATCTTGGAGTTGTCTAATTTGGTATACCATGAACGGGCTTCTCCAATCAGACTCTTCTGGAACAGCTGCATTCTGAGCTTCTCATTTTCCGCATAAGATCCAAGTTCTCCAATGAACACCTTCAAATGTGTATAAGGATCCCCTAATCCGTCATACTTTTCAAAATCAGGGGTTTTGAATTTCTCTGGATAATGAACACCAGGGAATATGTAAAGGTCAGTATATGAGACACTTCCATGTGTTCCAATCCCTTTGAGAACAGGATAGTTTCCTCCATTTGGAGGACCTTCTTCCTGATATCACCGGTGTCTAGATCTCCTTTGAGATGGGTGTTTTTAGGGTTTTTGTTGGTCGTATCCAACTGAGGTTCTGGAATTATTTTTCCAAACCTTGAGTTCCTCCTTGTGAAGAGGATTCTGTATGTGTAGGCATCTTTGTACCCTGAGTAGACTGATACAATTCTTTAAGCAGAACATCCAGATCTGTGATTTGTTTACTCAATCCGTCAAATTCTTCTTGAGAAACAAGATTAGGGATCGTCAAGAAGACATGATTGGTCAGAAGTTTGTGGCCTTTTTAGATTTTGAGCGGGTAACAGGCCCAATTGCTTCCCTACAAAAGACTTATGTAGTTTAGTCTTAGGGATAATGTAAATGTTATCATAATGTGTCCGTTTTAAGAATATTGTCCTGCAAAAATGGGTGTTAATTGATAACATGTAACGACCTCAAAATTAATACAATACAATTATCGACTTCGGTCGTTAATAACACGTCTAACTTCTGATTTTACATCATTATTCGATGTTAAACTTTATAAAATGCAGAATAATTTAAACTTTTATGTCTTTTTACTTTAATTCCCTAAATCAAAACCTTTATCATTTACATGTCTTTGAATAAATCTTATTTTATGATTCACTTTATCACTGTTATTATATAAAATTTTACATTTCAATCCGATAACCTTTACATATCAGATAACTCTAACTTTAACTTTACAACTCAACATAAAATTATACATCATAAAACATTTAATACATCTCATGAATCTTAATTATGGTATAAAGAAATAACAACTTTAGCTAAAATATTAATCTTCGTGTATTATTTCTGACCCACATCATTTAAGTAGCACATAGTGTTACCTTCAATCCTTAACCTGCAAAAATAGTTATTTGCAAGGTTGAGCTCGACAGCCCAGCAAAATCTAACAGTTTTCATGCATCACGTAGCACATAATAACATGCTCAACATATATCTCATAAACATTGGATAACATACATACATACATGCTTAATATATATAAGTATAAAGATTGAGTTCCTTCCTTAATCAAGACATGCTTTACTCAATCGATTCATAAGTTGACTTTAACATTTCATACATTCAACATATATATAACACATCATACTCTTCGCAATAAAGATATAAAACAGTTAATCACCAAGTTCACATAGAAAATAGGAACTGAAAGACTTGCCTTGATCGTTGTTTATTAATAATAGTTTAACAACTTACAGCTATCTGCACCTCACGTGCCCTACACAATTATATAATCATTCACATTAACTATTAGTCATATAGCAACGCATAGTAGTTGTAATGTAAACTTTATTCTACATCTCATAACCCTTCTTATTAATCAATACACAATGTTCAATTTGATTGTGTTAACTTTAGACTTGTAACTCACTATATTTCTTAGTATTCTCAAGTTCATTCAAGTGTTTAAGTCTTGCTAGGACTACTTATTGGTTTTATATTAACCCTATTCAATATCTTATAATATTCATTTCATTTGATTTAAAACACTTTTTACGTTCATTAACACTTATCACGGCGTTTCGACTTTTATTCGTCACACGCCCAATTTGTCTCTCTTGTGTGTGCTTAGTATGCGTATATAACTTATCTAATATATCATTTATTAATGTTAAGCATCATTATAATTTATAATATTCATCTTCTATAACTTAGAACAACATCTTTTATTGTCAAGAGCACCACACTTGCATACGTGCATGCCCGACGCCCTCTGATTGCCTCCAAAAACACAACGTCCTAAAGATGACCATTTTGATTACTGTTCCCGACCTCAAATTGAAAAACTTAAAGAATAAAAGTTGTAGGACTATTCGTCCTCGTGATGGATCATCTTGAATCGCCTTAATCGGAGTTCGTATGAAAATGTTATGCCTATTTTACTAAAATAGGTCAAAACAGTCACACCTAACATAGTTTGGGCGCAGCTGTGCCCAATTAAGCCTTGGGAACAGAGAAGTTGCACCCTAGAGAGCAGCTGCACCCCAAATGACTGAGGGCACAACAGCAATTGCTCATAGCGTAAACGGACCTCAAGCTACCGTTTTGTGATTTTTGACCTTTTCTCCTACTAATCTTCATAACTTGAAGTTATACACATCCAAATTAGTCCTTTTTTGATTCTATGGATTCATAATTCATAGAACTACAACATACTAGAATTCTAACAATTTAGAAAAACATTAACCAACCTAAAATTTGACCCAAAACACATGTTCATACTCTATTTTCATGTTTTTTAACATCTTTAGCGAATTCGATCGCCACGACTTCGCTTTCTAAATCAATTAACACGATTTAAACTATGTTGTTTTTGTTTCTTATCATACTAACATATTCTAACATCAATTAATGATTATAACACATATTAAGCATGAAATTTTATACTTTCTAAAGCCATTTTTTCAACAAAAACATCATTATATTTAATTTCTCCTTATAAACCCAAATTTCATGTATTTGAACACCAAACAACAACTTATAGAGGATAATAAATAATAGATTTAGCAAAAGAATACATACATATAAACAACATCTTCTATAACAATTCAACCAAAACCTAATTTCTAGAGAATAAAAAATTACAAAACCAAATATTAGAATTAGGGGTAGATTATACCTTAACCCTTTGATGTTAACAAGGTTCTAGCAAATCCTTCTCAATCCTACTCCTTCTCCAACTTTTAATTCTCTCTCTTTCTCTTCTCTCTACCTCTCTTCTTCTTAGTTAGCCATTAGGAGAAATAAGACGCGTAATAAACCGATAGAGCCTCACTTCCCACGTAAATAAAAAAAAGATGTCAGCTGAATAAGCCAAAGGCCACAAGGCCTTGTTTGGCTAAGCTCATAACTCCCAAAATAGATTATTTTAATAATCTTATATTATATAGTTTTTTTTAGTCACACCTGCCACCAATTTAAATAGCTTACCATTATAATAATTATAATAATTATAATTTTTATTATAATTATTCTGATGATTAATACATAATTATATATCTAATTTAATTAATAAATTAGACTTAAACATCGCTTTATTTAATATACCTATTTTCTTTAATATTAAACAACTCATTTAATTTAATTAATTTATTAAATTAAATCTTCAAAGAATAAAATTTACCTTTGCTTTAATTTAATTATCATACACACGTAACTAAATTATTATACCACAATTTCATAAATTATTTAT
Source organism: Panax quinquefolius (assembly GCA_020205615.1). Classification (NCBI taxonomy): domain Eukaryota; kingdom Viridiplantae; phylum Streptophyta; class Magnoliopsida; order Apiales; family Araliaceae; genus Panax; species Panax quinquefolius. The sequence continues at coordinate 77,785,999 of CM035173.1, read as the reverse complement.
TTTTTCAATAAATAAATTATTTAAAATATTTATTTAATTCAATAAATATTTAAAATAAATTACAAAATTTATTTAATTTCTTCAATAGTTAACTCAACTATTAAACCTCACTTTCCCAATATATGAATATATATTTCTCTTCTCACCAGATCACATATTTCAAAATATATAGCACGTATATATACATACTCAAACTCAAAACATCTCATAATAAGAAATTTAATTATTAAATTCCTATTTTAATAACTTATAAAAATTCGGGTTGTCACATCTTTCCCCCATTTTAAGGATTCCGTCCTCAGAATCAACAAAACCTCCCTTATTCGATTTTCACCAAATCTCTTTTTAAAATTTATCGTTGAATAACTTCAACACATTACCTTAATATAGGTTTTATATTCCTACTTCCACCATTATTCATAATAAATTCTTGTAAATTTTATTTCATAACCTTTACTTAGACTCAATTATATTTGAGTATTACATATTCTTTGACCCGTTCATTATCTTTCTCTAAGGATCATTATCTTATACTATATTCTCAAACTCTCGGGACATTACATTCTCCCCTTCTTCTAAGAATTTCGTCCTCGATTTTTTTTAACTTACTAATATTCATTCATTCCATTTATCAAAATAGATTTTATGTTAATATCTATTTATTCATTAGGTTTTGCAACCAAATTCTTTCTCTAAGAATCTTTCTAAAATCATAATATTCCTCACCTCATCATCTTTTAAGAGTTTCACATTTCTCTTCTTTCGGATTTCATTTCTTTCTTGAAATTATTATGTTTTGCTTAATTTTCTCATCCTTTCCACTTTCACCTTCGTAATAAATAAGAATCTTCCACAATTGCTCAATAATTGGGAAGCAATATGAATAATGTGAATTTAAAAGATTCCAAATCATGCTTTGAGGGTTATAAGACCTTGAACTACGTCCCTAGGTTATCAAGTATCTCGACTTGAACCTTTAATGTCATCATAAGACTATACGGACCTTGAACTCTTCTCCGTGTTTAACAGTGTATCACCATCGTGAACCATCTTTAATGTAATGTTTAGTAATCACACAAACCGAAAAACACTCTCTCTGCAAGTACTCTAGGTGATCACTTATCGCATTTACTACGTCATGCACAACGTATTACATCTTAACATCGTAACGACTATATGCGTTACTTTTGGAACCATCGTCTCCGATAACATGTCCCCTTTTACAGGGTTGTTCACCTCAGCTTTTTAACATCTGAATCCGCACCAAAATAATTTAGTTTAGCATAACTTCTTAAGAAACGCTTGAATTTCATGAACACCTGTCAATATTCGTCTAGCTGAATCAAATAGCATAGACTTCTACAATAATTCAGACATCAATCGAAATATACATATATATATATATTCTCATATCTTAAAGAAATCTCAAAAAACATTTTATGGCGTCATGATTATAACGTTGTCATACTACATCTCACCATAGTGGGCTGGCGATCATATGATCACATCTAACATCAGGTTCATTGCATTGATGACTTCATCGTTTATCATATCACCCGATACATATAATTAAAATATATTTTGAAAATTTAAAAAAAATCATTTTTTTTATCTAGCCAAAACAAACAGCATAGATACGCGAATAATAGCACTATTTTAAAAAAATCTCTGGTTCACTAGTGTGACCTAACTTTTGTTTAAAAAAAATCAAAAGTATAACAATCAGCACGAAGTCAATAAATTTCAAAAATCTAGCAAAGCTAGAAGATTTGGAATATCTAATTTTCTCCATCAATTTCAGTCTTTATACTAAATATTCTTGTATTTCAACTTACAGTCCTTCTATATCCCCAGTATAGTTCATCAAACTTATCGCACATTGAAAGTTCAGGAACTTGCCATAATAGTATGAGTTTAAGAACTTATCTTAGTCAGACCATAGGCGTCCATTCGCTGAGGGGTTCAAAACATACCATATTATTGTGAGTCACGAACTTACCATATGCATTAGTTTTAAGAACTGCACCTAATCCTAATTATATCTGACTAATCTTAATAGTTTCTAACTATAAAATATACACATGAGAAAAGAATCACCTTTTCACCACATATACATTGATAGCGCGACACCAACATTCCAATGATTATCAATGTGATAAACTAAATACAAGCACAAAACCCTCGCCCATACAAAAATTTGTATAACTCAGCCATCACATGAGTCCTCAATTGAAATCCCACCTAACTCTATCTTACTCTTAACTTGCTCTTTTGCTCGATACTTAATTCCTCGTATCACATTATCTATAACTCCTCATGAGTTTATCTCAGTACTATTTCATAGTACATTATCTTCATAACATCAAGCTATAATTATTCAAACATTACAAACCATCTTCCTTTTATAACTTAAACATGATCACGTCGTGATCTTATTCTATAATCATCTCCCTAAAATTCTTTTCTTAATTCGTGATCGCTTTGTTTTACGATCCTCTTTCTTTCTTTTTTTTCATCATTTACGACATTATTCGTTATCTTGGCTATTGGAGTTAGGTAACTCTCATTTCTTATCTTTATATCTCTTCAAGATTCTTCTTTGAATTTCCTTATTTATATAACAATTCTTCCTTTAAGAATTTCTAACTTCTTTTACATTACTCAACATTTCATTCAAGTTCCACATTTTCATCATACGTATCCATTTTCTATACTTGGTACACATCGAGTCTCTAATAGTTTCAATATGGTACGCTGAGTGGTTTCCCACAAACAACTAACAAACTAGGTTTCGAGTTGCTAGTTCGTATATACCTCCGCTCTATGAAGGAATTGTTTAGCCCAGATACCATACATCAACTATTAAAGAGTACGATTGTACCATACTTAGATATAACTTTTTATTCTCAACTTCTTTATAATTTTCTTTTTATAGACATTATCTATTTATTATCACATTACATCCTTATTATTGGAGTTGGGTAACCCCACATTCATATTCCTTATAACTCTGCGAGATTCTTCTTTGAATCCTCTAACGCATGTTTTAATTCCTTCATTATAATTTTTTTAAACTACTTCTTCTTGTTCAAACTTTATTTGAGCTTATTCTTTCATTATTTTCACCTCTCTTCTCTAAGGTTATAGCCTAAGGTACTCTTACCTAAGGTTTTTAACCTATCAGCTTTGATACCAACTGTAACGACCCCAAAATTAATACAATACAATTATCGACTTTGGTCGTTAATAACACGTCTAACTTTTGATTTTACATCATTATTCGATGTTAAACTTTATAAAATACGGAATAATTTAAACTTTTATGTCTTTTTACTTTAATTCCCTGAATCAAAACCTTTATCATTTACATGTCTTTGAATTAATCTTATTTTATGATTCACTTTTGTCACTGTTATTATATAAAATTTTACATTTCAATCTGATAACCTTTACATATCAGATAACTCTAACTCTAACTTTAGCTTTACAACTCAACATAAAACTATACATCATAAAACATTTAATACATCTCATGAATCTTAATCATGGTATAAAGAAATAACAACTTTAGCTAAAATATTAATCTTCATGTATTATTTCTGATCCACATCATTAAAGTAGCACATAGTGTTACCTTCAATCCTTAACCTGCAAAAATGGTTATTTGCAAGGTTGAGCTCGACAAACCAAAGAAAATCTAACAGTTTTTATGTATCACGTAACACATAATAACATGCTCAACATATATCTCATAAACATTGGATAACATACATGCTACAGTTCATATAACAAGTATAAAGATTGAGTTCCTTACTCAATCAGCATGCTTTACTCGATCAACGTATTCATAAGTTGACTTTAACATTTCATACATTCAACATATATATAACACATCATGCTCTTTTTAATAAAGATTTAAAACAGCTTAATCACCAAGTTCACATAGCAAATAGAACCGAAAGACTTGCCTTGATCGTTGTTTACCAATAATAGTTTAACAACTTACGCTTATCTCGCACTCACGTGCCCTACACAATTATATAATCATTCACATTAACTATTAGTCACATATCAACGCATAGTAGTTGTAATGTAAACTTTACTCTACATCTCAGAACCCTTCTTATTAATCAATACACAATGTTCAATTTGAATGTGTTAACTTTAGACTTGTAACTCACTATATTTCTTCTTAGTCAAACTCGAAGTTCATTCAAGTGTTTAAGTCTTGCTAGGACTACTTATTGGTTTTATATTAACCCTATTCAATATCTTATAATATTCATTTCATTTGATTTAAAACACTTTTTACGTTCATTAACACTTATCACGGCGTTTCGACGTTTATTCGTCACACGCCCAATTTGTCTCTCTTATGTGTGCTTAGTATGCGTATATAACTTATCTAATATATCATTTATTAATGTTAAGCATCATTATAATTTATAATATTCATCTTCTATAACTTAGAACAACATCTTTTATCGTCAAGAGCACCACACTTGCATACGTGCATGCCCGACGCCCTCTGATTGACTCTCCGAAAACACAATTAGTCCTAAAGATGACCATTTTGACTACTTCGTTCCGAACCTCAAATTGAAAAACTTAAAGAATAAAAGTTGTAGGTCTATTCGTCCTCATGATGGATCATCTTGAATCGCCTTAATCGTTCGTATGAAAACGTTATGCCTATTTTACTAAAATAGTCAAAATAGTCACACACGACATAGTTTGGGCCCAACAGCTGCCAGCCCCTTTCCTTCAGAAAGCAATGCACCCTAGAGCACAACGCACCCCAATGACTTAGGGCACAAAGACAACAAGGTCATAGTAGAAACGGGACCTGAAGCTACCGTTCTTTGCGATTTTTGACCCTTTTTCTCCTACTAATCTTCATAACTTGAGTTATACACATCCAAATTAGTCCGTTTTCGATTTTATGGATTCGTAATTCATAGAACTACAACATACTAGAATTCTAACAATTTAGAAAAACATTAACCAACCTAAAATTTGACCCAAAACACATGTTCGTACTCTATTTTCATGTTTTAACATCTCTAGCAAATTCGATCGCCACGACTTCGTTTCTTAATCAATTGACACCATTTAAACTATGTTGTTTACATTTCTTAACATACTAACATATTCTAACATCAAATAACAGATTATAACACATATTAAGCATGAGATTTTGTACTTTCTAAAGCCATTTTTTTTAACAAAAACACTGTTATTTACTTTTCTCCTTATAAACCCAAATTTCATGTATTTGAACACCAACATAGACTTATAGAGGATAACTAACAGATTTAGCAAGAGAATACATACATATAAACAACATCTTCTATAACAATTCAACCAAAACCTAATTTCCGTGAGAATAAAAATTAAAAACCAAATATTAGAATTAGGGGTAGATTATACCTTAACCCTTTGATGTTAACAAGGTTCTAGCAAATCCTTCTCAATCCTACTCCTTCTCCAACTTTTAATTCTCTGTATTCTTTCTCTCTACCTCTCTGTTCTTCTTAGTTAGCCATTAGGAGAAATAAGACGCGTAATATAACTGATAGAGCCTCACTTCCCACGTAATAAAAAGATGTCAGCTGAATAAGCCAAAGGCCACAAGGCCTTGTTTGGCTAAGCTCATAACTCCCAAACTAGATTATTTTAATAATCTTATATTATATAGTTTTTATTAGTCACACCTGCCACCAATTTAAATAGCTTACCATTATAATAATTATAATTTTTATTATAATTATTCTGATGATTAATAAATAATTATATATCTAATTTAATTAATAAATTAGACTTAAACATCGCTTTATTTAATATACCTATTTTCTTTAATATTAAATAACTCATTTAATTTAATTAATTTATTAAATTAAATCTTCAAAGAATAAAATTTACCTTTGCTTTAATTTAATTATCATACACACTAACTAAATTATTATACCTCAATTTCATAAATTATTTATTTTTCTCAATAAATAAATTATTCAAAATATTTATTTAATTCAAAAAATATTTAAAATAAATTAAAAAATTCATTTAATTTCTTCAATAGTTAACTCAACTATTAAACCTCACTTTCCCAATATATGAATATATATTTCTCTTCTCACCAGATCACATATTTCAAAATATATAGCACGTATATATACATACTCAAACTCAAAATATCTCATAATAAGAAATTTAATTATTAAATTCCTATTTTAATAACTTATAAAAATTCGGGTTGTCACATAACATGTCATGTATGCACAGATATTCTTTATATTTTCCATTACATAAAGATGAGCATGGAATGAAATTACAAGTAAATGCTTTTACAAGTAATTGAAAATGGAAAGCATGAAGGGACTTTCCTCCGCATTTGGTTTATCAGAGGTTGGCCTATCTTAGGGTTACTCTTGCGGCTTTTTGGCATGAAGGTTCCCAGATCATCACAATCTACTTGACGGAAAGTTAATTCGGTCTTTTAACTGGAGCGAATCTGGGTGGTGCCTTTCCTGAGCCTCGTTGGAATTAGTCTTCCTACGAGTCCAACAATCAAACATCGACAGGATAGCCTCCTGGTGGAGGAACCACACAACATACATTCACATACAACGTGTCTCACCGTTTATGAAAATGATGACATGTGCGAAGCACTAATATCACAGATAGATATTTTGCAGTGCAGTAAGTAAAATGCATTCGTACACATTCATCATAAATGTAAATGCAACATTCACACACAAGCATATAACAGTTTTGAAAAGCTTGTAATAGCGGCTTAAGCTGTGACGCCCCCAAAACAGGTATACATCACCCATTTTGAGTCGCCAAATACATAGTACAAATTCAAATACAACTTAATTATACAACAGTCGTGTAAAATACGACAAAACATAATCTAAGAGTTTTAATAAGAATATTATCATCTAGACAATATCCACACTCAATGGAGTCCTCATTACATTTATTGTCACACTATTTAACAGAATAGTGAGGACTACTAATGCTATCATCTAGACCGTCACTCCGTTCCCCGACTCGTCCCAGCTATATTCTTATTTCCTGAAGAGAACAGTGAAAGAAAGGGTGAGCTCAACTAGCCCAGTAAGAAATATTATGACTAAGATAATGCAGAATAAATTATCATTAGCGTTTAACAATGTTAAACTTATAAAATACAATAGACATTAAGTTTAACTGCAGCAGAATAAGCAATCCATTAGAAGAGTCAAGTAGAGCATGATATCTACTATCTTCTATAATTTAAAATGTTTTCATCAATTTTTATTTCTGAGACTCAGGTAAATAAATAAACCACGTCATCGAATCATCCCTGCACTACGGGAAAAGGATATTCATTAAATCATCAATGGTCATTACTATACCGAATAATCCCTGGTCATAATCATACCAAAAAAGCGCCCATCAATGCACTACGTGCCATCGAGGACTTTTACCACATCGTTTATAACATTACAGGTCATGATTACACCGAATGATCCCTGGTCATAATCATACCAAGTCCATCTCTGCACGTAAGCCAAAGATATACAACTATAAAACCAATAATCAACAGTTCATCTTTGAACGTAAGCCAAAGATATACAATTCAATAATCAACAGTCCATCTTTGCACGTAAGCCAAAGATAACTTTTATCACCATATAAGCATGAGGATGATGACAATGATATAAGCATTAATCAAACGAAAACAAGGATAAATATTAAAGACTTTAAATTTATCTAAATATTATCAACCACTTAATAAACTCATAATCTAATATTATTAATATTATAACAATATTTTAATCACTTCTTAAACTTATAAATAATTTATTTCAATTGTTTACACTTTACCAAATAATGCATTTAATCATTCAAAAATGCCATACTCATAAGATTTCATCACCAATGATCAAATCACTCATCAAAAATCTGCATATACCTTATATAGGATTTTCAAGCCTTATAATCATATTTACCAATTCTTCAACTTCACATAACATATTTAACTCATATGTTTGTAACTAAACCATTTTCATGAAAAATTTCCAAATCAACTTATTATTTTTCTATCCTTTGTTCAAACATATATACATATATTTCATACACAACAAGTATTTTTTTATAATTTTTCAACTCCCTTAAGTATTTTTCAAAAATTAATTTCTAATTAATTTCTTAAGAAATTAGCTACCTCAAGTTTAACTCCAGAAATTCCCAAATCTTGGCAGAATCTTACACATGTTAACGTGAGTTTCCAGTTTAAATTTCATGGTCATCGGAGTTATAGAACTCCGGTTATAGCATTTTTCGTAGGAAAAACCTAAATATTGAAATAGTCATAACTTGCTCATTTTAAGTCGGAATATACAATATATTTCCATATCCCAAAAGGCCGGAATTTTTCTCACAAATTAAGTGGCCGAAATAGCCCTTACAAAATTGTGGGCAGTAGTTTTTTCTCTTTTTTTTATATTTTCATGCTTTGTTAAAAATAGTCCATACAAAAATCTATAACTCCTCTTTCAGTGATTCCACTTGGAGATGTTAGAAAACTTATCATAATATCTTCCTAAATTTTTCCAGAATTTTTGAATGTCCGAAAAATTACGAAACTGCAAATGAATTTTAACCCGCTATGCGGTAATTCACGTAAACAGATCATTTTCATAATTTAATAAGGAATGAATACGAAGGATCATTCACCATGCATGTGGTAATCCACATAGATAGGTTATTCCAACAAAATAATAAATAATGTAACTAGGTTAGGCGTAATACACACCGACAAAATATTCTAACAGAATAATAAAGAATGGAATAACAACATAAATCACCATGCATGCGATAGACCGCGCAGATAGGTTATTCCAACAGAATAATAATTAATGGAACTGTGTTAGGCGTGTACGACCGACATGATATATTCCAAATGTAATAATAAAGAAAGGAATAACAGAAGAATTTCACCATGTATGCGGTACTTCGCATAGACAGGTTATTCCAACAGATTAATAAGGAATGGAATAACAATAGCTCTCTTCATGAATACGAAAGAAATAATACCCCTTACCTTAGAAAGAAATCGGATATCGGAGGTAGAGGTAGAAGACTTCTCTTCTTCTTTCTCTCTATAATTTCTCTCTATAATAATTGCCCTAATGTTTTAGTGAATTGGTGAGAAATGAAGGAAGAATGAGCTTCTATTTATAGGAAAATATAGTTTTGATAATTGCACATTTTGGGGCTCAAAATATTACAGTACAATACCTTCAACTTTTCTTTCATTTTTAATTTAGTCCTGCAAGTATTATCAAACTTACACCACCTCCCCTAATAGTAAATAATGTGAATCAATAGTTCAATCATGTGAATCAATAGTTATAATCATGTGAAAATATGAATTACAGTATAGTACCTCATTCTATACCTCCATTTTTAACTTAGTCATGCAAGTATTATCAATCTTGCACCAACTCCCCTAATAGTACAAGAATGTGATTCAATAGTACACACATGTGAACAAATAGTTATATAAGTATGTGAATTAGTAGCAATTAATTGAGTATAATTGAGTGACTTCTTACGTAAGCATCAATAATCAATACCGTATGCTACTATGCAACCACACGTATTACTGTACTTTTACTATCAAGTAGTTCAACAGTTTTAATGGTAACACTTTCGCCATTTATAAAATGATAATTCTGTCATTTTCTAACTACGACAATACATCCGTTGTGGGGTCCACCAATGATTGTGTCGTCATACGGATATTCCCCGACAAAAAGAATATTTTATAACAACTTGCATACTTTGCAAAATTTATAAATATTACCCACAACTATAACATTATATCAAATCCACACCATAATATTCAAAAAAATATTTCGAGAAATTTAAATCTTTATTCATAAAATTTTGGTTCTCACATAAGCCCTCTTACTGGAGTCCCCAGCAGAGTCGACACCAGTCGACGTCAGGATTTTTAGTTACTTGTTCTTTGGTGTTCTCATGTTAATCTGAGATTTGTTTAAAAAAATAAGTGAAAAAGGTCCGACATGCGTAATGTCGAAGATTTGACTTTAAGAGTCGCCAGTTGGTGTTTTTAACTGGTTGCATCAACGCAACCGGAAAAGGTTTGCACATTGACCCAGTGATATGACACTACTAAACGGGTCTGTGAAACCGAGATTCATTTGGGTTCGGGGGCTTGATTATGCAGAGGGAAGGTGTTAGGCACCCCCCGACATCCGTGTTGCCACGGTGACCGCCACTTTTCAAGAAACTGTTATATGAATGTGTTTGTGTGTGTGTGTGGATCAATGTGCAATTATTTAAAAGTAGTGCGAGGCCTCGTTTGCACCTATATACAAAGCTTTGGTTTGAATTTATAGAAAAATTTAGTTTTAAACAAGATATAGCAAAGAAGTTTTTTAAAAGAGGTTTTTTAAACCCTGTGCTCAATAGGAATTGAGACCTTTTCATACTTACATTTTATTATTAAAATGTTTAGCTTGTTTGCTTTTATTTTCGAGATGCGAGGCATCTTTGAAAAAATAATATACAACAGTGTCGAATTTCTTATGGGCATGACAGCCATCCAAGGAAATTCGAACAATCAGAATAATGTGGCCGCTACAAATGAAAATGTCCATCACGGAACCGAATCTAGATTCAATGGACTAAATCATGATCACATGATTCCTGCACTCACGATATACCGCAGTTTGTATGGAAAGCGATGGCGCGCTATATATATATATATAAGTCAAATATATATATATCTGAGACATGATTAACCACCACGAAGCATGCCCATGGGGGATCGGAAATGTAAATATATAAAAGTCAGAATATATATATATATATATATATATATATATATATACGGACATGATCAACCACCACGGTTTACTCCATGGGATTCGTAAAAGTAAATAAAGCGAAGAATACGATCAACCGCCACGACGTAAACTCCAGTGCAGGACTAAATGTAAATAAAAGCGGTAAAAGGCCTCGAAGTAAACTCCAGGCCTAACAGAAATGTAAATATATATATATATATATATATATATATATAAAGAAGTAAACGCACTGGATATAAAATCCTCGGCTCATCTGGATATGTCCGACAACAATTATATATATAAGTATATATATATAAAAGCGAAGAACGCCTCGGATGTAAAATCCAAAGCTCATCGATATATGTCTGATAATGATATATATATATATATATATATATATATATATATATATATATATATATATATATATATATAAGCAAGTAAACGCCTCGCATATAAAGTTCAGGCTCAATCGAGGCATAACTCGATAATGTTAGTCCATATATAAATATATTCATATATAAGTATATATATACAGATTAAAATGAAAACCACGGACCGAAATCCGGGCATACGCATATAACACGAATCTCAATGTGTAGAATAGTGTGTGCAAAGATGAAGAGGAAGGCTTTATAGAGTGTGAGAAGGCTTACAATGGGCTGCCAATGTAGACTTCTATGACTCTATATGGATAAACACTCAGCTCCCGCCGGTAAATGTATAGCTAGATGTGAGCTAACAGGTGTTTAAAAAGAGCAACCACTCAATATGGGTGTGTACAGAGCAAATTTGACAGGGCTTCCTCGCCTTTTTCTTTTTTAAATGGCCACCCCACGCCCTCTATTTATAGAGGGAGGAGCCGCAGGTGTACCTGCGGTAGCCCGGGGTGCCTCGAGCTCCGCAGGTCCCGTCATCTCGAAGTACATGCAGTCGTGCACTGTAATGTCCGTTCAAACTTGTAGAACTTCAATCTGAGCATTCGAACGAGGTATATAAGACCTTCTTTGGACTGCTTGTGTCGAGAGTTACGCAATGACATGGATTAGAGGTTGTACGAAGTCAGGAAGAGGGGACCATGCCCATGGTCTTCAAGCTTCAAATTCTATCTGGTGTGCTGCCACGCGTAATAGTCACTCGGGATTGGAACTCCTTGGTTCTTGTAGAACATTGTTGTATGTATATATGTATGAAGTGTTGAGACGACGCGCAGGTGTTGAGGTGGCAAGATGATGTTTGACTCCTCACCGGGGTTATCTCTGGTTTTAGTTGAAAGCAGACGTTGCTCAGGGTTACATCTGAGATTGAACTGTTGCAAGTGTTTGAATGTCGCAAGGTCATCTGTAAGAGTGCCTGTCTGCCCGATGTTAGCTCCGAGTCTGAGGTATGAGTGCCTCGACAAGAGGTCTGATTGAAGCTGATCGCATGAATTTGAAACAAGCATTTCCGGAGTTATCGCCAGAACTGCAATGACATTCCTTGGTGTTATCGCCAAGGACGAAACTCGGGGTTATCTCCGAGGTTGGAAATGATCCTTCCAGTATGTGTTCCGGAGTTGGAAATGATGTTCCAGGTGTGCGTTCTAGGGTTGGAACTGAACTTCCAATAGTATCCGGAATGGATGTGAGCAGTCTTCCAGGGTTATCTCCGAAAGACGAATATGCCCTCCTGCAATGTTAGTAACAGGTGTACAGAAAAATTCAAGTGTCTACACAATATATATATATATATATATATATATATATATATATATATGTGTGTGTGTGTGTGTGTGTGTGTGTGTGTGTGTGTGTGTGTATAGGAAAGCAAGTAAAAGCCATAGATTATCGATCCAGTCTCAACCGTTTGATTTATATATATATATATATATATATATATATATGGTCCGGATCTTAAGCTCACCCCTTATCTAGCTCACCTTGCTCACCTCCCTTTAGTGATGAACCGGGCAACGATTCGGTCCGTCGCTATATATAGAACCGTGGTCTTATGTTGTTCGTCGTTATATGTTCTTCGTCGCTAAAAGCTAAGACAACGGTTCTATATATAACGACAGACCAAATCATCGCCCGGTCCGTCGCTAAAGGGAGATGAACAAGGTGAGCTAGATAAGGGGTGAGCTTAAGATCCAGACCGTATATATATATATATATATATATACTGCTTTTATATAAATATCTGCTTTAATCGCTTTCATAATGTAGATATTTAATCTTTCAGCCTGCGGGTTAGATTTGCCTCAATCTGGTTATTTCTAACTTTAACCGATTCAAAGTGACTAAGCTAGAACCGTTGAAGCTAGAATGATTTAGATTTACTCAAATCTAGTTCTTTCTCTATCTTTTGTACATATTATTTTTCATGTGACCATAGGAATCATGTGATCACAGATTCAGCTTCTGAATCTAGACTCGGTTCCCGTGATGGACATTTAGCAGCTGCAACCAGCTTGTTTATCTACGGTGTTTGAATATCCTTAGATGGCTCTTATGCCCATAAGAAGTTTGGCACTACTTTGTATCTTATTTTCTCGAAGATGCCTCGCATCTCAAAAATAAAAGCAATTAAGCCGAACAACTAATAAAATGGAAGTATGAAAGGCCTCAATTACTATTGAGCACAAGGAATTGAAAAACCTGTTCTACAAAACATCACTGTTATATCTTGTTAAAATTGAACTTTTATAAAAAAGTCAAACCCTTTGTATATAGGTGCAAATGAGGCATAACACTACTTTCAAACAACTGCACATAGACCTAACTCATACACAGATAAAAGTTTAATGAAAACTGGTGGTAACCGTGTTATCATGCAAGTCAGGGGGTGCCTAACACCTTCCTTCTGCTTAATCAAGCCCCCAGACCTTAATGAATTTCAATTTCGGTTTCTCAGACCAGTTAAACAGTGTCAAATCACTAGGTCTTTGTGCAAACCTTTTCTCAGTTGAGTTAGTGCAACTATTTAAAAATACTAACTGGCGACTCTCATAGTCAAATCGTTGACATATACATGTTGGACCTTGTCAAACTTGTTTTTTCAAACAAATCTCACCTAAAATGAGAACACCAAGAGACAAGAACAGAAAGGGACAAATAAAAATCCCGACGTCGGTAGGTGGCGACTCTGCTGGGGACTCCAGTAAGAGGGCTTAAGCCTCTATTCAAGCTTTTCAAAAAACTTTTATTTGCTTATGTGTGAATACTGCATTTACATTGAATGGATGTATACTAATGCTTTATTTACTGCACTTTAGTGTTTCGCACCATATCTGCCTGTGATATTAGTACTTTGCACATGTCATCATATCCATACGGTGAGACACGATGTATGTGAATGTATGTTGTGTGTTTCCTCCACCAGAAGGCTAACCCGTCGGTGTTTAATTACTGGACTCGTCGGGAGACTAATTCCACGAGGCTTAGGAAAGGCACCACCTAGATTCGCTCCAGTTGAAAGATCGGATTAACTTCCCATTGAGTAAATTGCGATGATCTGGGGACCTTCATGCTGAAAAGCCATGAGAGTAACCTAAGATAGGTCAACCTTTAATAAACCAAACACGGAGGGAAGTCTCTTCATACCTTCCCATTTCAATTACCTATAATTTTAATTACCTGTAATTTCATTTCCATGTCAATCTCAATGTAATAGAAAATATAAAGGAGTATGTGAACATGCATTCCTTTTTCATATCAAGACATGTCATGCTATCCTATTATCAAAACGACTAACATCCGTTTTGTAGGAGAACCTTAAAACACTCCTAAAAAACTGACATATTATATAGCATGTAACATTTTCTCATTTTCCCAGACTAAACTACATAGTCTTTTTGAAGGGAAACGATTGGTCCTGTTACCCATTCAAAGTCCAGAAAGGCACTAGGCCCACAGTCAGACATGGCTACAAGTGCACAGCCTAATCCTACTCCTATCTCTCACGAGGAGTTTGAAGGATTAAGCAATCAAATAATAGAATTGGTTGTTCTTCTCAAAGAACTAAAAAAAATCCACTCAGGGTCCACAAATACCCATGCAAATAGAGCCTTCTGAATATGGAGGAATCTAGGGTCCAGATAGAGAAATCCCAATACCTGAGTCTCAGTCAGAGAAGTCCAATAAAACCCCTTAAATCTCCCATCTTAAAGAAGATCAAGACACCGATGATATTCGGAAGAAGGTTCTAAAAATGGAAGAGACCATTCAGTCCATCAAAGGGATTGGAATGCACAGAAGTGTTTCCTACTCAGACCTTTGCATCTTCCCCGGGGTTTATTATCCGGAGAAATTCAAGACTCTCGATTTTGAGAAATATGATGGATTAGGAGATCCTTACATCCACTTGAAAGTGTTCATTGGAGAGCTTGGATCCTACGCCGAGAATGAATAGCTGAGAATGCAGCTATTTCAGAAAAGTCTGACTGGAGAAGCAAGAGCATGGTACACCAGATTAGATAACTCTAAAATTCACAGTTGGGAGGAGTTAGCCCATGCTTTCCTCAGTCAATACAGCTTTCAAACTCAGATGGCTCCAGACAGGTATCAAATTACGAAAGTCAAAAAGTAAGTCAATGAGTCATTTAGAGAGTATGCCCAAAGATGGAGGCGTTTGGCTGCTCAAGTAATCCCATCCATGACAGAGACTGAGATGGTGATGATCTTCATAGATATTCAAGAATCTCCATTTTATGAGAGGGTCCTAGCTGGAATAGGAAAACCAATCTTAGAAATGATTAAGCACGAGAAATGGTACTGGGATTAAATGGAAGACCTCGACCTCGCCGCTTTAAAAGTCAGAATGAGCATATCCAATCTGAAAGTTATGGGAACAACCCCTAGAGGGTCTATAAGAAGAAAGAAGAGGATGTCTCCTTGATAATACGAGGACAAACACAAAAAGGAAGTCACAACCTGCTAATTCAAAGGAGAAACTATTCCCCTTTTTCAAGCACAATCCTTAAATCCTCCCTTAACAAAGAGTGGAGAAGTCAGACGCTCAAGAGTGTTCACACCCTTAGGGGACTCACTTGAAAAGATCTTTAAACTTCTGACAGCTTAAAAGAAAATCACTCATCTCCTTCCACCATCCAATCCAAGTGGAAAGGGCTTCAATACAAGAAAAAAGTGTGCTTACCATTCTGGAGCTCCAGGCCACGACACTCAGGATTGTTGGGCCCTAAAGCATAAGATCCAGGACTTAATAGATAGTGGTGAGATCGTGGAAACCAAGCCCAAACAACCACATGTTCAAGACAACTCTCTCCCTCAACACAAGGAAGAGGATATTAACATAATCAATAAAGGCAGTGGAGAGAGTTCTAAGAACCTCAAATACGTGGGTGGTTCTTCCCAAACTAGCAAGGATAATTTCGACAAGTGGAATTATTCAGAGTTCCAATTCATGATGGAACATGAGTTAAAGTCTCTTGACGAACAGGTCAATCAACTGGCATAACTGGTGATACATTACCACCAAGTCACATGACAGTTGTTCAGTCAGGAGCATGCTAGCCTCCTTTCCCTTATCACAAAGACTCCACCACAGACCCAAGAAAGTGAAACCTTGGAGGAAAAGCTTGTAAAAAAAGCAAGAGCTCAAGCCCATCGGGACTTTGCCAACAAAAGGCAGTTTACCTATTTAGGCCAACCGATAGAAGAAATTTTGCAGATGCCGATCAATAAGGGAAAAATCATAGCACTACTACCTCCATTCGACCCACGCTTAATAAGATTTGATGCTACGGGAGTCCGTCAATACCACTCCCATTCTCATGGCCACAACACTGAAGAATGATGGGAACTTCGTCATCTTATACAAAATATGATTGACAGTGGTGACCTGTAAATGGCAGACGATGACACCGTATCACTTGAGAGTGGGAGCAAATTTCCTCCAGAATCATAAAGATGGAAGGAAATCATAGTAGTTATATCCTCTGAGGGAGATTTGGCTGCCACATTATTTATTATTCAACCCATCAAGCTCAAAGGAGTTGAAAACCCTTTAAATGTGGCTACATCAGCACCACTCATATTGCTATTTAGGCCACATTATCCTATCACCAGCCTTAAGAAAGTCCCATGGAACTATGGAGAGGTTGAATGATCAACATCAAATACAACTATTGCGGTATCCAAAGAAAATCTGATGTATTTCCCTCAACGAGTGATGAAGCCAATCATTAGATCTAAGGGGAAAGTGACCAAGGAGAAAATTAAAGAATTCCTCCGCATAATGGAACATAATGAAGCCAAAGTGGTGCGAAGCTTGGAAGAAGCACCTCAACAGATCTCTATTCTAGATTTGGTATTCTCTTTAGAAGATCATCTGAAGGTCTTATTGAAGACATTAGAAGAAGCCCACTTGCCAAAGACAGTGGATGTAGAAAAGTTTCATCATCTGGTAGATCACATCTTCAACAGCAATGTGATATCCTTCACTGATGATGACATACCTCCCGAAGGGACGGGTCATTGCAAACCACTGCACATAGCAGTGATGTCTTTCAGATATGTGCTCGAAAGAGTGCTAATAGATGGAGGATCATCCCTAAATATTTGCCTCTATACTACATTGAAAAGAATGAAGATCAATCTCAAATGGATTTGAAGTAGCCATACAATCATCAAATCCTTTGATGGATCTAAACGAAATATTGTTGGAGAGATTGAATTACCAGTGGAAGTCGGTTCACATACATTCTACATATCCTTTCAGGTGCTCAAAATCACTACAGGATATAACTTACTGTTGGGAAGACCTTGGATCCATATGGCGGAAGCCATCCCATCAACTCTTCATTAATAACTCAAGTATATCATCAACAGTAATCTGGTCACTGTCAATGCTGAACTAGAGTATCCTGTCCAAATTGACATACCTCTCATCAGTTTTAATGAAGAAGTTGAGCCTATCAGCCTCCAAGCCCTTGAGGTGAGCAACACTCACTATCAACCCATAGGGGCTCCAGCTCTGAAACCTAGAGTTTCTGCTGAGGTAATGTCAGCCAGTCAAGAGATGATATCCTTGGGTTTCCAACCAGGATAAGGGTTAGGAAAGAATCAGCAAGGAATCAAATGTCCAATTCAAGTTCCCAGCTAGACTTGGAAAGCCGGACTAGGCTACTCCTCTAGGTCTAGTCACAGGAACTCTCATAAGCATATATTGGTTCCTTCATCTACAAGGTTGTTGCCTAAACCTACAGAAGCAGATTCTGTACGGCCTCTAAGGAAAATTCCTGTCTTTGTGGTGGGTATGTTGTTTCCTAAGCCAATACTGGTTAATGGGAAAGAAGTCCTAATTCCAGACCCAGATATTGAGGAAAGTTATCAAAGGCGCAAACAAGGGATAAAGAGACACTTGTCAAACGTGCCCGTCCTGATCTATACAAAGGGTATGAACAGGGACATCCCAGATAATGATTGTCCAAACATCATGGTCATCATTTAAGAGGAGGAGGACGATAACCGCCCCTTCATCACAGATGTCCACCAGGACTTGACCCTCAACAATTGGAGCAGCACTCCTTGTACTTGCCAAAAAGGGTAAAAAGGGCAGAAAATCCCTCTGCCATGTGGATGGCAATAACTGCTTACTTTTGTTGCATATCATTAGTAGTTGTTTTTGTCATGCTATGTTAACACTCTGTATAATCAAACAGTTTCATATATTAAGTGAAAGCATTTTGTTTCAGGACTCTAAAGTTATATATGTCTAAACTTGCTGATGGAGTGCCCATTCTTCACAAGGACTGCAACTTTGATGTAAAGTTCGACTCTGACTTGATGGAGATTGAACAAGAGGACTATGAGGTGCCTGAGGAGATCAAAGAATGGGCCGAAGACAAACCCAAGCCAAATCTTGATCAAACCACCTCTTTCAACCTTGGAACCTCAGAAAACCCCAAACAAATCCAGATTGGCATGGACCTTACCCCAAGCCAAAAGAATGACATGGTTACATTACTGACCCAATTTTAGGATGTGTTTGTATGGTCTCATTAAGACATGATCGGTTTGTCCACTGACATCATCATTCATCGCCTTCCCATTAAAGAGGGATTCAAGCCAGTCAAACAGAAACTCAGGCGATTAAAACATGAGTGGAGTTTGAAAGTCAAGGAAGAAATTGTGAAATAATTTTAAGCCGGCATCATCATAGTATCAACATACCTTGAGTGGCTATCCAACATAGTCCCCGTACCTAAACTCGGAGGAAAGGTACAAGTATGCGTGGATTACAGGGATCTGAACAAAGCTTGTCTCAAAGACAGCTTTCACATACCATTCATCCACATACTCATTGACAATACAGCTCAGTATGGCATGTACTCCTTTGTTGACTGCTTTGTTGGGTATCATCAAATCATGGTTGCTGAAGAGGATCGTGAGAAGACAGCATTCATTACTCCTTGGGGAACCTTTTGCTACAGACGGTTGTCATTCGGCCTCATCAATGCCGGAGCTACCTATCAGCTAGCTATGATGGATTTTTTCCATTATTTAATGCACAAAGAGATAGAAGTCTATGTGGATAACATTATTTTTAAGTCCCGAAGGGAAGAAGACCATATAGACCATCTCAAAAAGCTCTTCAACCGGTTGCACAAGTATAACTTAAAGCTAAATCCGGCCAAGTGCGCCTTTGGCGTCAAGTCAGGCAAGTTGCTGGGATTCCTAGTGAGCCACAAAGGTATTGAACTGGATCCTGCCAAAATTCAAGCCATTATTGAGATGCCCATACCTCAGACAAAGACAAAAATACGGGGATTTTTGAGAAGCTTCAACTTCATCACCTGATTCATCTCCCAACTCACAGCAACCTATGAACCTATCTTCAAGTTGTTAAGGAAGAACTTCTGCAAGAAATGGAACGAAGAGTGTCAAAAAGTCTTCCTTTCAATCAAAGAGTAACTAGTCAAAGCTTCTATCTTGGTACCTCTCAGGGATGATGTTCCCCTGTTTATGTACCTATCAATCAATGACAATGCCATGGGCTGTATGCTGGGACAAAAAGATAATAGAGTCTAAGAAAGAACTATCTATTACCTTAGCAAATGATTCAACATCATTGAGCACATATATACCTTGATTGAGAAACCTTGTTGTGCATTAGCATGGGCTTCCATGAGATTGCAGCATTATCTCCATGGTCACACAACCCATCTCATATCCCGTATGTATCCTCTCAAGTACGTGTTCAACAAACCTATGTTGAATTGTCGACTGTCTAAATGGCAGTTGATCCTCTAGCAATTTGGCATCATTTACGTGACTTAAAAGACTATCAAAGGTCAAGGAATTACGAATCAACTAGCCGTCGCACCATCCGGGGATTTCAAACCCTTGGAAACATATTTCCCCGATGAAGGGGTAATGATAATTTAGCAACACCATCAAGACGATACACCCCAGTCATGGAGGATATATTTTGATGGAGCTGTAAACATGGAAGGTGTTAGAGATGGAGCAGTTTTGGTATCTACATCGGGAGAGTAGTTTCTCATTGCCATCAAATTGTAGTTTGTCAACACCAACAACACTGCTGAGTATGAAGGTTGTATAATGGGGTTGAAGCTAGCCCAATCTATGGGCGTCAAACGGTTAACTATCTTTGGAGATTCTGAATTGGTAATCAGACAAACCATAGGGCTCTATCATACCACAGAATTATATTTGCTGCCTTACCATCGGCAAGTTATCCGGATGGCTTTGAGTTTGAAGAAATATCCTTCCTCCACATTCCTCAGAATAGGAATGACTTTGCTGATGCACTAGCAACTTTGGCCCCCTTGATCAACATACCTGAAAGGGGAAGCATTCAAAATATCATATTTACCCGTCAAAAGGCTCCAGCCTACGGGAATTACATCAGAGAAGTATCGGGTGAGCTGCCTCCATCCAACACCCTTGGTACCAGACTATCAAGGAGTATCTACGAGATAGATCTATGCCCTCTGAGGCGAGTCAAGATGAAAGGAAGTGGATCCATCGAATGGATATGAAATTCTTTCTGAGCGGAGACGCACTCTACAAAAGAGATGCAGGACTAGGCCTTCTAAGATACCTAGATAAAGACCAAGCTCAGAGACTCATGGATGAAATACATGATGGAGTATGCGGCCCACACATGAGCGACCCTCTACTTGTCAAGAAAATCTTAAGAATAGGGCATTACTGGCTCTCTCTCAAAGCTGACTGTGATGATCACGTCAAGAGATGTTATCAATGCCAAATTCATGAGAATGCTATCCACCCCCCTCCAAGGGAGCTCCATAATATGAGTTCACCCTGGCCCTTCTTATTGTGGGGAATGGACGTGATCAGGCCCATCGAGCCCAAAGCCAGTAATGGTCATTGGTTTATCTTAACCATGATTGATTACTTCACCAAGTGGGTAGAAGCAGCTTTTTCCCCCAGGGTTACTAAAGAGATGATCATTGGTTTCATCAGAAATGATATCATTTGTCGATATGGACAACTAGAGGTAATTGTATCAGACAATGCCAAAAATATCAACAACCAAATGATGGAGAAATTATGCAGTAAATTCCACATCAAACATCTCAACTCCGTTATCTATCATCCAAAGATGAATGGCGCTGTTGAAGTGGCTAATAAGAATATCAAAAAGATCATGCAAAAGATGTCTGCCAATCACAAAGGATGGCTTGACTTGTTTCCTTTGACTCTATTAGCCTATAGAACGTCAATGCGCACTTCCACTGGGGCAACCCCCCTATTCATTAACCTATGACATGGAAGTAGTGCTCCTAATAAAGGTGGAAATGGAATCCCTGAGAGTGTTGATAGACACTCAGCTGAATGAAGACCAATGGTTACAAGATCTGTGCCACTATATATCTTTAATAGATGAAAAGCAGGCCACAACCATCTTCCATAATCGATTATACCAAAAGAGGATCGCTCAATCTTACAACAAAAAAGTCCGGCTACGGCAGTTCAAAGAAAATGACTTGGTATTGAAGAAGGTCCTTGACAACCAAGATCAATCTAAAGGAAAATCTTCCCCAAACTGGGAAGGCCAGTTTGTTGTCAAGGAGGTATTAATAGGAAGAGCCCTCAGATTACAAGAGTTGGATGACGAGGAATTTCCCTAACTTATCAACTCGGATACCATGAAACGGTACTATGTCTGAAGTTACCTGCAAACCAACATCCTGGTTCTGGATCATTAGATCTATCAGTCAATTCAGGTTTTCAAAACCTCTCACTACATACAACTTTCAAGTTTGCCCCACCAAGGACGAACTACGCAGACCTGATCTCCCCAATACACGAGAGTATGTAGGCAGCCATTTTATGGTCCGATTTAACTACAGTAAAAAAATAAAAAAATCTCTACACCCTTCCACATACAGCTTTCAACCTTTTCACGCTAGTTTGGAACTACGCAGACCTGATCTCCCTGTGACAACCGAGATTTTGTAATGTAATTTGAAAATTTATTTGATTGAATAAATATTTTTTCGATGAATTAATTATTAGATTAATTAATTAATTGATGAAGTTGTGATACATTAATTTAATTATATGTGTTATATTTATTAAATTAATGTGGAGAATTTTTATTATTCGAAGTATGTGATTATGCGAGCTTATTGAATTAAAAGAAATATTTAATAAGCCTAATGTTACTTCAATTAATTTAATTATGTGACTATGTGAATTAATGAGAAATTATTATATTTTATTTAAATTAAATTAAATAAGATATTATATTTATTTTATATGGATGTGACATTATTTAAACTATATGATAATGATTTATTAAATTAAATGGTTTTTGAATTATTTCCTTTCTAGCCAAACATGGCACTATGGGAAGTTGAGGCAGTTACCCATGACTGGGTAACTGACCATCAACGCGTCAGTTTCTATTTATTTCTTACGTCTTCTTCTATTCTGTAAATTGGAAAGTTGTTATAAGAATATATGTAATAATTCGAGTTGTATGGCATGTTTATATATATTATATGGGTTTCCATATCTTCAGTTTCATGAAATTATACAGTAAAAGATTTCAAAGTATGTTATATGGCCATATGGCCTTATACGTGATTTTTATATGTCAAATATAATTTATTTTGCAAAATTCACACATTGATATGATTATGCATGTTAAAATGAACAAAATGAAACTTGAATGGTTGGATTTGGTTTTATAACGAATCCGTAGCATTAAAATCCATGTTTTTGTTCAAGAACTTCAAGAACATCAAGAACAGTACAATTTGCATGCTTTAATTCTGTGATTATGTGTTTTAATGGGTGAAAATCACTCCATAGATATTAAGTATTGATTAATTATGAATTCTAGCATGTGGGTATGTCTAAATTCGTGTAAGAATAAGTTGTTTGGAAATTTTTAGTCGTGTTATACAATTTTCACGTGAATCAGAATCGAATCGGAGTCTCATGGCATGCTACTGACTCCTAGTTCTTTTTCCGTGCCTACATGAGCCACCACTTAGGAAAATGGTCAGAAATGAGTTTTTAAAAGTGTACAGTATAGGAATGTGATAAGGAACTTAGTCTAATTATTATAAAGACTTGTTAGACCTATAATGAGATGTTAAAATAAATTCTTAACATGTCCATAACACAATTACGTGTGAATTGAATGATCAAATGCATAGTTACCTTATTATTTGTGAAGTCTTAATTTTTGACAATAAGTATGGTAATTTGACTAAGTATAGTCATGAAGTCGAGTTTAGAAAAAGAATAACTTATGATGTTTAGTACGTTATTATTGACTAGTATTGTGAACGTAATTGGTATGTAGGATTTAATTCAAAGAACGAGTTTGTTTAAGTGTAATCTACGCACGAGGCAAGTTTCTAAACCTTATCTTGTTACATTGAGCAAGTTTTCCAACTCTACATTTACGTTGAGCAAGTTTCTTACCCTAAACTTTCGTTGAGCAAGTTTCCTAACCCTACTTGTTATCGTTATATAAGTTGATTGATTCATCTTTCGATATTAAGCAAGTTCTCATTATTATTGATCAAGCTTTCTTTTGTATATTAAAGTTTATTAATCTTCAAGCATGATGTTGTTATCTGATAATTATTCTATTGTATACCTTTTGAGATGTTATTCAAGTTAAATATTAGTTTCTTTGTTAAACCTTGTTAGACTAGTGAACCCTTATTGATTCGACTAGTCCATAGTTGATGAAGCGTTCTAAATTTCGAAATCCTTGATGAATTATCCAAACCAAACTTCCTTTGGTGCGGACTTGAATGTCAAACCGAGATAAACAACCTCAGTATAGGGAATATTTACGCTTTAGCGTTAAGATATTGTGCATGTGATGGGTACTAAGGGCTGATCCCCTAAGTACGAGAAGAAGAAGAGTCCATAGTCTTATGACTGTTAAAGGTTTCAAGTATAAACACTTGACAACCTAGGACGTAGTTCAAGGTCTTATGACCCTCAGAAATTCTTTTGATTTTTGTTATTCATTCTTGATTCAAAAGTTGAGCTTTTACATCAGAAGTTATTATTTCTCTCGCATGTTATTATTCATTGTTATATTGTTATACTTGTGGGCAATCATGCTCACTCTTGCGTAATAATAACATTGCAGTTAAGAACGAAAGAGCAGATGAACCTTCCACTAGTAAGGGCAAGGGCAAGCTTAGCAAGTAATGAAGACTGTTTTATTACTGTAGTTATGCGATGTAATTAGAGTTGATGTTACTAAGACTTATTTGTTTATGTTTTCCGCACAGATGTTTTAAGGTTAGAGTAACCTGGGATTTATTTATTATTCAGTTGATGTAACCCCATAAGGGGAGAGATTTATTATTTATTCTATCTATTGCATAGTTTGAAATTTATTTATGGGTAGATAGATA
Source organism: Panax quinquefolius (assembly GCA_020205615.1). NCBI lineage: Eukaryota > Viridiplantae > Streptophyta > Magnoliopsida > Apiales > Araliaceae > Panax > Panax quinquefolius. The sequence goes on along the minus strand of CM035173.1, from coordinate 77,761,246 downwards.
GATGATGCTTATCTGATGAACACCAAATCTGTGGAAATGGAAGTCTGGGGATTTGGGGTGTCACAGTTAGTATCAAAGATGTAGGTTATGAACCTTAGGTGGGGGAACAACCTTAGGTAATAGCCTTGTAGGAGATCGAGAACATAGTAGTGGTAAACTCTTATCGAGTTCTAAGAAATGAATTTCTAAATTCATTGAAGATAATAAAAGACTTTATGTGCTTATGTGTTAATCTATGTGTTCGCTAGCACGGATTAGTAAGTAAAACTTAAAAATTTTGTTGTCAGAATGTCGGATGTTGGAGGAGCTAGTCGAGCTGGGGAGGAGGAACCCCGATTACCTATAGAGGAGGAGCCCCGAGACATTCATGTCGTCAGGGAACAGCTTGTACAGAGAGAGCCATCTCCGTTGATCACTGTTGTTGGTCAGGAGCATGAGCCGGAGACTGATCCAGAGGAGGATCCTGAGGAAGAGGAAGGAGAAGAGGAAGAAGAGGAGTTCCCACTGAACTCTATTGATGCAGAGATGTATGATTCACTCTATGATCGTAAATGCATTAGAGTTCAGCGGGATACTATTCGGGATTGGTGAGCGGTGCGGTTAGTCAAAGATATTACTATTGAGCAGAAGGATAGAGAGATTGTGACTCTTCACACACATTTAGGAAACGTGGAGTGGGATCTGGTTCACGAGAAGGGTCAGACCGAGGATAAGTCCGCAGAAATAGAGAAGGTAAAGAAGGATTTGAAGGAGAGCTCAGAGAGGCTTGCCATAGTAGAGGAGGGCTGGGTACGAGAGTCATGCCATGTTGATCTTGCAGAAGATGATCGTCGTGCGAAGAAGGCCAAACTTGAGGAGACGTACTCTACACTACAAAATGCAATGGATGCGGTCTAAGATCGAGTCAGGAAGTATCCAATCCAGTTTGAGGATCTACCATCATATATGCTAGATCGCGAGCGATGTCCGCATCACGGAGGAGGAGGAACGTAGCAAGGCTATCCAAAGCCTTAACAAAACGGTGATAGTATTAGTATAATTATGTGAAACTATTTGATAGTTAATGATGTAAATTCTGATGTGATTATAAACAAAGGAATATTTAGATGTTTTAAATCCCGTAGATTCTTTATTTCGGGATAGTTGATGTAAATAGCAGTGATGCTATCTTATGATGTAAAGACTTTTGAATTAAATGAAATGTCAAAGTTTATTTGAAGTAATGTGTTAAGTGAGTTATGATTAAATGTTTTAGTTAAGTCTTAAATGTTTAAGAGATTGAATAAAGACCTATTAAGCTTATATTCTTAACAGAAATATGCCGCCTAGAAGAAGACAAAATCATCAGCAAGCGCAGGAAGGGTCAATAAACAATAACAACGATGCCAATGCTAACTCTGTTCAGCAATTGGTAAACCTTTTAGCTGGAGCACTTAATAATCAACCCCAAGCTCCACTAAATACTTCGTTTAAGGACTTCAAGGCGGTGGGACCGCCAGAGTTTAAGGGTTCCATAAACCCAATTGAAGCTCAGACGTGGGTAATGGAGATGGAAAAGGTGTTCGATGTTGCTAGGGTAAGGGAAGATCGAGAAAACGCTTATGTAACGTTTATCTTTGAAGTCCGAAGCCCGACTATTGGTGGCGAAAAATAAAATAACGGGGAGGTGAAGGTGTAATAACTCGAAAGATTCAAAGAGATGTTCTTGAGATGTATTTTCCGACTAGTTCGCAAAATCAGATGGAGGTTCAGTTTTTAGAGTTAAAACAAGGGAATATGTCAGTAGTTGATTATGCGGCAAGGTTCAATGAGTTGGCTAGGTTCGCCACGTACCAAGTACATACCGATGAAAGGAAGGCGAGACAATTTGAGCAGGGACTGAAGCCCTGGTTGTATAGTAAAGTGTCAATGTTCCAATTGAACACTTTTGCTGGAGTGTTAGAGATGGCCATACTTGCTAAGGGTGGAAGTGATGCAGTAACAAAGTATAATCAGGAGCAGAAGAAGAAGAAGAAGAGTGAGAAGGAAGGTAATAACAAGACTGGTGGGGGTAGCACTGGGGGTAATCACAGTCAGAAGAGAAAATGGTCTGATAGTTTGTTGGCTGGAAGTCAACAGGGAGGGCAGAAGAAGAAGATTGAACCGTGCCCAACCTGTAGAAAAATGCATTTGGGAGTTTGTCTGAAGGGGAAGCGAGTGTGCTACAATTGTGGTCAGGAAGGCCACATAGCACCAAACTGTTCGAACCCAAAGAAGGGTGCATGCTTCACATATGGATCAAAGGACCATCTTTCAAGAGATTGTCCTAAGAAGGGATCGGGAGGGACGAGTTCAGGAGGAAACAAAGAAAATACTGGTGGAAGCACTCTGACTATTGCAGGACCAACCGCAAGTAATAGACCAACAGCCAGAACGTTCAACATGACAGTGCAGGACATGGTACAGCCTCGCGATGTGGTGTCAGGTATCATTCCGATCAATAAAGTTAATGCTTACGTGTTATTTGATTCGGGTGCTACTTGTTCATTTATATCCGATGACTTCGCTAAGAACTTAGAATTGTTTAAGGACGAGTTATAATACCCCATGATCACAGAAATTGCGAATAGAGAAATTATCCCTGTTAAGTATGTGCACAAGAACTGTAGAGTAGATATTATGGGTAATATCATGAACGTAGATCTTATCCCTATTCGACTTGGAGAATTTAATGTTATTTTGGGTATGGATTTGTTATCCAATTATGGGGCGGTAATTGACTGCCAAAAGAAGCGTATTAACCTTATGACTCCGTCAAAGGTTGTGTTTTATGGTAGTAAGTCGCCTAGACAAGCGAGTTATCTGACGATGATGCAGACCAGGAAGTTGTTAAGGCAAGGCTGTGTAGGATATTTAGCTTACATAGTCGATAGTCGTAAAGAGAATCCAAAAATTGATGAGATTCCGATAGTGAGAGATTTCGTAGATGTATTTTCGGACGATTTACCAGGACTTCCTCCAGATAGAGCAGTTGAATTCGTGATCGATTTGGCTCTAGGAACGGCCCCAATATCGAAGGCACCGTACCGAATGGTACCAGTAGAGATGAAAGAACTGATGGTCCAACTACAAGAATTACTGGATAAAAAGTATATTCAACCAAGTGTATCACCGTGGGGAGCGCCGATTTTATTTGTGAAGAAGAAGGACGGAACAATGCGACTCTACATAGACTATCAAGAACTGAATAAGGTCACGATTAAGAATAGGTATCCATTACCGCGAATCGACGACTTGTTCGATCAGTTGAAGGGAGGAAGATACTTTTTAAAGATAGATTTGAGGAGTGGTTATCATCAACTGAAGGTGAGACCAGAGGATGTACCAAGACAAATTTTAGAACACGATCTGACCACTCTGATTTTTGGTAATGTCATTTGGTCTAACGAATGCTCCTGCAGCATTTATGGGCTTAATGAATGGAGTGTTCAAGCCATTTTTGGACAAATTTGTAGTGGTATTTATAGATGACATTTTGGTATATTCAAAATCCAAAGAAGAACACGAAGAGCATTTGAGATTGACATTAGAGACATTGAGAAGAGAGAAGTTGTATGCTAAGTTTTCGAAATGTGAATTCTGGATTGAAAGAGTACAATTTCTTGGACATGTGATTGATAGAGACGAAATTTTGGTGGATCCCTCCAAAGTCGAAGCTATGATTAATCGGGATCACCAAGAAGGCCCGTCGAGTAGTAAGAAGTTTTCTTGGATTAGCGGGTTATTACGAAGATTTATTCAGATTTTTCCAAGATCGCAACTCATTGATTTAATTTGACTAGGAAATCGGTGAAATTCGTTTGGACGGAGAAGTGTGAGGAAAGTTTTCAGGAATTAAAGAAGAGGTTGCGTACAACACCTATGTTATCTCTTTCGGGTGACACAGGAATTTATGGTTTATAGTGATGCATCGCATAAAGGACTTGGTTGTGTGCTTATGTAGAATGGCAGAGTCATTGCGTATGCGTCACGACAACTGAAAGATTATGAGAAGGGGTATCCGACCCATGACTTGGAGTTAGCTGCAGTAGTTTTTGCTTTAAAAATCTGGAGGCACTATCTCTATGGGGAGAAGTGTGAAATATATATAGACCACAAGAGTCTGAAATATATTTTTCACACAAAAGACTTGAACATCGTCGAAAGAAGGTGGTTGGAGTTAATTAAGGACTACGATTGTGAGATTCTATACCATCCGGGTAAGGCAAATGTGGTGGTAGGCGCCTAAAGTAGAAAAGGTCGGGAGAAATTGATGATGTTGACCACTCGGGAGGAGCTAATTTTAGCAATGGAGAAAGCTAGAATTGGAAGTGAAGTATCCTATGGAGATTGACGAGAAGTCGCTCCGGATCAAGTCGGTACAACCTTCTTTGATAAAGTTAAGGAGGCTCAACTTCAGAACGAAGAATGTGAGAAAGTGAAGAAGAAGATATATGAAGGGACTGAACCGAGATTCAAAATAGACAGTGAAGGACTACTAAGATTTGAGAGCAGAATTTGGGTACCGCCAGTACCAGAGGTTAAGGAAGAAATTTTGAGCGAGGCTCATAACTTGAGATATTCAATTCACCCTGGTAGCACCAAGATGTATCAAGATCTTCGACAATATTTTTGGTGGCCAAATTTGAAACGAGAGGTTGCAGAATATGTTGCCAAGTGTCTGACATGTCAGAAAGTTAAAGCAGAACATCAGAGGCCGAGTGGGTTACTACAACCTTTAGACATCCCAGAATGGAAATGGGAATATATTACAATGGATTTCGTGGTTGGCCTACCGACGACTCAGAAAGGCTACGATGCAGTATGGGTTATTGTTGACCGATTGACGAAATTCGCACACTTCCTTCCGATCAAAATCAGATTCAACTTAAATCAATTGGCGAGGTTATATGTGAAAGAGATCGTTTCAAGACACGGAGTTCCAGTGTCAATTGTTTCTGATAGAGATCCGTGTTTTACATCGAACTTCTGGAAACGTCTATAGGAATGCATGGGTACACAGTTGCGAATGAGTACGACATATCACCCTCAGACAGATGGACAGAGTGAAAGAACAATTCAGACATTGGAAGATATGCTAAGAGCTTGTATAATGGATTTTAAAGGGAATTGGGATGACCATCTACCGCTTGTAGAGTTCGGCTACAACAATAGTTACCACGCTAGTATTGGCATGCCACCCTATGAAGCGTTATACGACAGAAAGTGCAGAACTCCATTATATTGGGATGAAGTTGGCGAAAGACAACTACTAGGACCAGAATTGGTATAACAAACAGCAGAAATAGTCAAAGTGATCCGAGCGAGATTGACAGCAGCTCAAGATAAATAGAAGAAATACGTCGATCCACGCCGTAAGAATGTTGAGTTCGAACCAAGTAGTTATGTGTTCTTAAAGGTCTCTCCTTGGAAGGGAAAGATCAGGTTCGGAAAGAAAGGAAAATTAAGCCCAAGATTCATTGGACCCTTTGAAGTTCTGAGAAGGGTCGGATAAGTTGCTTATGAGGTAGCCTTACCTCCAGCTCTAGAGAATGTCCACAACGTTTTCCATGTCTCAGTCCTACGACCCTACAAACCTGATTACAAGCACGTGATTGAATATGAACCCCTACATTTCGACAAAGACTTATCTTACGAAGAAATTCCTGTTCAAATTGTCGACCGCAAAGAACAAGTTCTAAGAAATAAAGTAATACCTTTTGTTAAGGTAATGTGGAGGAACCACAACGCTAAAGAAGCTACGTGGGAACTCGAAGAGAATATGATGAAAAATTATCCTCATTTATTTACTTAGATTGTTATATGCGATTCTGGGGATAGAATCTTTGTAGGGGGGGGGGGGAGAATGTAACGGGAAGGATTATTGAGTTGTGATTCTGAGGACAGAATCCTTTTAAGAGGGGAAAGATGTGACAACCGAGATTTTGTAATGTAATTTGAATATTTATTTGATTGAATAAATATTTTTTCAATGAATTAATTATTAGATTAATTAATTAATTGATGAAGTTGTGATAGATTAATTTAATTATATGTGTTATATTTATTAAATTAATGTGGAGAATTTTTATTATTCGAAGTATGTGATTATGTGAGCTTACTGAATTAAAAGAAATATTTAATAAGCTTAATGTTATTTCAATTAATTTAATTATTAATTAGAGATTTAATAATTTAATATTTTTATTAAATGAAAAATTTAATTATGTGACAATGTGAATTAATGAGAAATTATTATATTTTATTTAAAGTAAATTAAATAAGATATTAGATTTATTTTATATGGATAAAACATTATTTAAACTATATGATAATGATATATTAAATTAAATGGTTTTTGAATTATTTCCTTGCTAGCCAAACATAGCACTATGGGAAGTTGAGGCAGTTACCCATGACTGGGTAACTGACCATCAACGCGTTAGTTTCTATTTATTTCTTACGTCTTCTTCTATTTTCTTTTCATTTTCTAAGTCTGATAAAAATATCCCAAAGAGAGAGAGAGTTTGAGAAAATTGTTGAGAGAGATTGCTTGGTGTTTGAGAATTATTGAGGAAGGTTTTAATTCATCTCCTATTATTTTATCTACGCTTGGGTAATCTCTTCAACCCAATTATTATTTTTACGTCCTTTAAGTTTCATGAATATGGCTTTAAGTCTTTTGTGAATCTCTGTAAATTGGAAAGTTGTTATAAGAATATATGTAATAATTCGAGTTGTATGGCATGTTTATATATATTATATGGGTTTCCATATCTTCAATTTCATGAAATTATACAGTAAAAGATTTCAGAGTATGTTATATGGCCATATGGCCTTATACGTGATTTTTATATGTCAAATATAATTTATTTTGCAAAATTCACACATTGATATGATTATGCATGTTAAAATGAACAAAATGAAACTTGAATGGTTGGATTTGGCTTTATAACGAATCCGTAGCATTAAAATCCATGTTTTTGTTCAAGAACTTCAAGAACATCAAGAACAGTCCAATTTGCATGCTTTAATTCTGTGATTATGTATTTTAATGGGTGAAAATCACTCCATAAATATTAAGTATTCATTATTTATGAATTCTAGCATGTGGGTATGTCTAAATTCGTGCAATAATAAGTTGTTTGAAAATTTTTAGTCGTGTTCTGCAATTTTCGTGAACTGCAGAAACTGGAACTGGAGTCTCGCACTGCGGCGCCAACTCCTAGTTCTTTTTCCGTGCCGCAGTGCCACCGCATACATACCCCAAGTGTCCAAGATCAACGCTTACCATTGCCAAGTAGCCAAGACTACGAAGATAAAAGTGAAATGCTGGCTACCACTTAGCGAACGGTCGAAAATGAGTTTTTAAAAGTGTACAAGTATAGAAATGTGATAGCAACTTAGTCTAATGATTATAAAGACTTGTTAGACCTATAATGAGATGTTAAAATAAATTCTTAACATGTCCATAACACAATTACGTGTGAATTGAATGATCAAATGCATAGTTACCTTATTATTTGTGAAGTCTTAATTTTTGACAATAAGTATGGTAATTTGACTAAGTATAGTCATGAAGTCGAGTTTAGACAAAGAATAACTTATGATGTTTAGTACGTTATTATTGACTGGTATTGTGAACGTAATTGGTATGTAGGATTTAATTCAAAGAACGAGTTTGTTTAAGTGTAATCTACGCACGAAGCAAGTTTCTAAACCTTATCTTGTTACATTGAGCAAGTTTTCCAACTCTACATTTACATTGAGCAAGTTTCTTACCCTAAACTTTTGTTGAACAAGTTTCCTAACCCTACTTGTTATCGTTATATAAGTTGATTGATTTATCTTTCAATATTGAGCAAGTTCTCATTATTATTGATCAAGCCTGTCTTGTATATTAAAGTTTATTAATCTTCAAGCATGATGTTGTTATACAATAATTATTCTATTGTATACCTTTTGAGATGTTATTCAAGTTAAATATTCGTTTACTGTTAAACCTTGTTAGACTAGCGAATCCTTATTGATTCGACTAGTCCATAGTTGATGAGCGTTCTAAATTTTAGAATCCCTTGATGAATTATCAAAACCAAACTTCCTTTGGTGCGGACTTGAATGTCAAACTGAGATGAACAACCCTATATAGGGGATTATTTACGCTTTAGCGTTAAGATATTGTACACAGTATGGTACTAAGGGCTGATCCCCCTAAGTACGAGAAGAAGAGTCCATAGTCTTATGACTGTTAAAGGTTTCAAGTATAAACACTTGACAACCTAGGACGTAGTTCAAGGTCTTATGACCCTCAGAAATTCTTTTGATTCTTGTTATTCCTTCTTGATTCAAAAGTTGAGCTTTTACATCAGAAGTTATTATTTCTCTCGCATGTTATTATTCATTGTTATATTTTTATACTTGTGGGCAATCGTGCTCACTCTTGCGTAATAATAACATTGCAGTTAAGAATGATAGAGCAGACGAACCTTCCACTAGTAAGGGCAAGGGCAAGCTTAGCAAGTAATGAAGACTGTTTTATTAATGTAGTTATGCGATGTAATTAGAGTTGATGTTACTAAGACTTATTTGTTTATGTTTTCCGCGCAGATGTTTTAAGGTTAGAGTAACCTGGGATTTATTTATTATTCAGTTGATGTAACCCCATAAGGGGAGAGATTTATTATTTATTCTATCTATTGCATAGTTTGAAATTTATTTATGGGTAGATAGATAGATGATGCTTGTATAGTGAACACCAAATCCTGTGGAAATGGAAGTACCGGATTTGGGGGTGTCACACTCCCCCTCATCAATGGGAGTACCTAGGAAGCCATTCATGGTGCAGTCTTACCTCTACCAAAAACACAAAACCCTTTCAACGGTACTGGGATCTTATTTTAACTTCCCAACCAAACTAGAAGAAATGGAACTACCTGATCTCCCTAATACACGGGAACACATCGGTGACCATCTGTGGGGTGGTTAAACCACACCTCATTGGCTTAGACCAAAGGGATGGAATTACCTGATCTCCACACATAAATGGGAGAAAAATTCAACAACCATCTAAGTTATGGTTGAATCCTCAAAGAGAAACACCAATCCATAAGAGATGGAACTACCTGGTCTCCTCCGTACAAGAGAGTACCGGCGACCATGTGTGGTGCGATCAACCTCAGAGAGGAAAGCTAAAATCCTCTCCATAACCACATTTAGAAACCAATCCCAAGATACCAAAGGTTAGGGGATACAAAGATTAATGATCCATTCTGAAAAATCTTGAGACATCTCAATGTCCATCCATCAAGGAGGAGTTCAGAATACATCAAGATCACAAGCCCTAGAGAACAGGCAACTATCAAGCAAGTAACAAGGCATAACTAAAAGGGAAGTGAATAAAAAAATATTTCCTTACCATATAATACTATTTGATATATACAATGTGTCCAGTACATGACAAAAATGGCTAACCTAGTCTATCTAGGAAAATCAAAGCTAATTTATAAACCAGTGGATAAGCGAGCCATCAAGTCTAACATGGCATCCCTCTCAGTAGATGGAGGTAAATCTATGAGCTCTTGCCTTAGGGTATCCACACGAGCCAGGAGATCTATGGCCATCTGCATGATGCTACCGTGCTCATCAATGAATGCACTCATCTCTGCAATAATGTCAGCAGTATGAGATCTTAATGCAATACTATCTATAGTGGAAGCATCTTGGGTAGCTAGATCCTCATCCCGCTCAACAACAACTACATCCCTAGATGATTGAGCCTCATTCCGTTCAACAACAGTGGTATCCCTATGAGCTAAAGCATCATCTCTCTCAACCAGAGTGGCATCTCTATCAGAAAGAGTTATCAGCATCAAGGCCGTAGCCTGATCCCTCTCAAATGTCATCAGATGTAAACTCTACTCTAAATACTCTGTAGAATGTGGAGTCACAACAGCAGGAATAATGGGGAATCAACATAAGCTACTGACAAGCCAGTAAATAGCTCATCCTCAATGGGAGAATTAGGGTACTCAATAGGCTCCCCATTATCAGAATCAATAATTGGCTCTGAGGATAAAACCCTACCCAATGAAATCTCTTCCTCCAACCATGTAGAATACTCTAGAGAATAACCTAGATGGCTAGTCAAAAAGTTAGCCCTCTCACGCTGGGTCCAATAAGCATAAATCCTGGACAAATCCTCTGCTGATAGAAACTCAGATGACAAACGCTGACCCACTATCCCGTCAAAGGGATGAATATCTTAAAACTGGTCAAACTGTGCCATCACAACCAGTGGATGATATATGGTCACACCCCTCAAACCAGCCAGGGGAAGATAGTCCATGCCAGCTGCATGAGTGATAAAGGTGTAGGAAGAGCTAAGCCCTGAACACGGCAAAATATCAAACGGATCCTCAATCCCTGACAAGAAAGCCGACCAAGAAGCTATGTTTGTACACTCCGTTGGATGGAAGGAATTTGACATGGCTATCTCATGAGAAAAATAATACCCATGGCATCAAAAAGTACTAATCGGTCTCAAGTGTATTATAAACCACACGTATAATAAGACCGAACTTCCTATAAACATCCCCACAGAATGGGTATAGCAATACGTGGCCGACCTCGAGGTCTCTACCAGAATTATTGGTAAGATGGTATGTGTAAGACCCCAAATTTTATGAAATGAAAGTATTCAATTTTCTTATAATTATTATTCAGTAATTGGTTAAATTGATAAAATATTAAAGTTAAGGGTGATATGTGAAAATTTTATAAAATAAGCAAGTTGTCATAAAATATTCGTTTGGTCGGGGAATAATCTTTTTATCGGGAAATATTTGTACGACGGCGTAATCATTAGTGGACCACATAATGGAATAATTGTAGGATATAGAAAGCGACAAAAACAACCTTTTTATCAAAATAACATTAAGACTTTTACCACTAAACTATTGAAATACCCTGTGATAAAAGTATAGTAATACGCGTTGTTGCACATGGTATTGCACAGTATCTCTGATTATTGATACTTACGTAAGAAGTCACTCAGTTTCATTCAATAATTTCCACAGTAGTTGCTACATAATATCTCATATAATTGATTTGATTATTGTTATAGTATAATCTGCATAATATTTTATATTAATAAATTAATAATTGAGATGACATAATTATTCATATTATTACTTGCATTATTGATAATGTTTAGAAAGTTCTGTCGAGGAAAGAGTTTGGTTATTTAATTGCGCATCAATAAGGAAAAATCCTTATCGGAAAGCCCCATCTTTCCTGAGAACGATCTGGTTGTCAATATTATGAGTTATAATATTAAATGATGAATAATTGTTGAAAGAGTAAAAATGTGTTGTGGTAATTATTTATTCAATTTTTTTTTATAAAAATAGAGGGGTTTGTCATGAGGTGTTTGTTATAAGTTTGGCTTAGTATTTCATGGGGAGATGTGCTAATTTTTCAGACCGTCGATTGAAGTTATAATAATAAATCAATATGGACCACTGGTTGAAGTTATAATAATAAATCAATATGGATCGCGAGTTGAAGTTATAATAGTAAATCAACATGGACCGCTGGTTGAAGTTATAATAGTAAATCAATATGGATCGTCAGTTGAAAGTTTTAATAGTATATCAATATGGACCATCCATTTTAATAGTAAATCAATCTGAACCATCCATGAATTAGTTACTATTTAGTTTATTCTCCTATAAATAGAAGCTAATTCCTTCATTATTTCTTATGAATTCACTAAAACTCTAGAGAGAGAAACTATAGAGAGAAAGAAGAGTATTCTGCTACTTCACTATTGCAGTATCCAATCTTCTACTAAGGTAAGGGGTGTTATTTTTTGTATGGTAAGGGATTTTATTTTTCGTATGGTAAGGGATGTTATTTTTCGTATGGTAAGGGATATTATTTGTTGTATTCGTAAGGGATATTACTTTTCGTATTCGTAAGGGATGTTATTTTTCGTATGGTAAGGGGTGTTTTTTCTTTTGTATTCGTAAGGGATATTATTTTTCGTATGGTAAAGGGTATTATGTATTTCATATTCGTACGTGATATTACTTCATACTCGCAAGGGTTGTCATTGTATTCTTTATTAATCTGCAAGAGTAACCTGTCTACGCGGATTACCGCATGCATGGTGAATGTGAAAGTAATATGCACACAAGCCAATCATGTTTGATGATAAAGCATATACTTTGTAACAATTTTATTCATTTATTAATAAAAAGTATTAATTTATTAAAGGCTTTTAATTATCTACATGATGCTGTTTTATAATATGTGATAAACCCATAGTTTTAAGCAATGCTTTTAGAATAATGATGATGATCATTCTAATGAGATCTAAATTCTTAGAAAGCTTAAAACTAAAATAGTTCCCAATCGTTGGATTACTAAATTGGGGATTAGTGAATCCGGATAGATTGGTACATACGTTGCTTGCTCATTGGATGAGGATGATTGATCTCATGATCATTTGTGTGGAGACACTAAAGCAAGTATGTAGGTGCTTATTAGAGAATAAGTTCAACGAACGTGGCTCGCTAAGGAATACCTAATGGAGTTTTATTTGTCATCAATAGGAATTCTGTAGTGATAGTAGTAAAAAGTAATCCTTGGACTTGAGATCATCATAGTATCTTATGTATGATGAGTTATACTTTGACTTATTCCTTAAGACCCTTAGGGTATATCAAAGGGTATGCTTGGGTATAATAAGTTATACATGGAGATAATGTATGATCAATAAAGAATCTACCACTTCTAATAAAAGAAGAGAAATGTCATATGTGATTCGATAAATGACAACCCAAAGAGTCCTTAGCCAAGCGAGAATGAAATTAGAAAGGAGTTTCTAATTTGCATTATTTGAGTTGTGCATTTAAGGATCGAAATACATATAATTAAATAAAATAAGACTTGACAATAATTCCATGTCTTATATTTAATTGGGACATTGTATGGTGGAAGGATTGAATTGTGACTGGTAACTATTTACTCAAAGGTTCTTTTATGATTAATGTTGAAATCTATATTATCCGGAAAGTCGTTGATCGCTAGGAGGCTTATCCCTATTGTAGAATAAATATTATTTATTTAAATAAATTAGTTGTTTAATTTATTTATTTAAATAAGATTAGAATTGTTCTAATTGATTTATTCACAACCTAGGTTTAATATGGAGAACCTAAAGGGTCACACCATAAAAGGAAGAATAATTATTTAAGAAGTTAATGGCATAATCGTAATAATATGTTATGTATATTTAATTTAATCTATGGTGATAAAATAAATTAAATAGCTTAATATTTATTATTTAATATTTTAGAAATATTAAATATAAATTAATAAGAGGAGTCTTATTAATATTATTACAATTATTATTATTTTAATTTCTAAAAGAGTTTAGGAATTAATTTAATATAAGTACTCTCATTTATTCCTAATTGGATTAGGAAGAAAAATTAGTTAAAGGAGTTTAATTAATTATCCCTAATAAGATTAGGGAGCTTAATTAATTAAAAGAATTTAATTAATTAAAACTCAATTCCTTAATTGTTAAGGTGGGTTGCCCACATCTATAAATAAGAGAAGTCTTATTATGGGTGAGGGGTTGTTGACTTTTTCAACATACTGACATAATTCCAATATGTTGGAGAGTGCGTTCTTTTCTATAGAGATAGAAAACTAGGGTTTGAGCCAAATACCCATTTTCTTGAATCTTTTTCTTCTTGGTGGATCACCTCTGAGGCCAAACACTTGGGTGGCTAACGTTGATCAAAGGAAGGAACAAACCCGGTGGATTCAAGTTGAGCGCGAAAAGGATTGGAGGTGAACTTGTACGAGGAAGCTCGATCTTCAAGGGTATGATTCTCATTCGTTATCTTTTTCGTTTAATTAATAATTGTGCATAAAGGGTGATCCGGGTATATGGTTTGTAAAATTTTTAAACTCTGATTTTTCCACGTTTTCGCATTATTTTGCAATTTGATTGCGTTCTTGAATATTACAAACCTAACAGTGACATCAGAGCCAAACTTTTATGCGAATTATTAATTGTTTTAATTTGATATTATATTGATATGTGTTTAGAACAATTTATTTGGGCATAATTTTATCGTATAAAATTTTTAAAATAAAAAAAAAAGTGCTATTCAGCGAATTCGGCTGAATCAATGTTTTTGTAGCACGTTTTTTTTATAATATATCAATATATATATATATATATATATATATATATATATATTGGAATTAGTGGTCCTGCACGTTATCAAAAGTTGTGGCCTGGTTTTCTTATAAAAGTAATATACATATATATAATTGTTATATATATATAACTCTAGTGATGCCTAAAAAAAAAAAAAAAAAAAAAGTTCCTGGACAAAAAGGGACACGTGAGTCATTTTTTTTTTTGATAACATGCTACACTATTCCGTTGCCACACTATTATACAACTTGCGGGTGTATATATATATGGAACATATATATATTTAATATATATATACTGATTATCAAAAGTTGTGGACGGTTTTCTCATAATATATATATTTTAATATTATACTATTTAATATATATATATATTAATTATTTTATAATTAAAATAAAAGTTTATTTTAATTTTAAAATAAAAAGTTTATTTTAATATTAAAATAAAAAGGTTTATTTTAATTTTAAAATTAGAATTTCATGCTAACTAATTAGAATTGGAATTGGATTCCATGATAACTAATTGGAGTTGAAATTGGATTCCATGTTTCCTTAAATAAAGGAGTTTATTTAAATATGAAATAAGATTTCATATTATTCAAAATAAAGGAGTTTATTTGTGAATAGGAAAGAAAATCCTTGTTTTCTTAAATAAAGGAGTTTATTTAAATATGAAATAAGATTTCATATTATTCAAAATAAAGGAGTTTATTTGTGAATAGGAAAGATAATCCGTGTTTCCTTTAATATTTTTTTTATATATATGGAATTGGATTCCATAATTAATTAAAATAAAGGAGTTTATTTTGATTAAAAGTTTTGATTAAAATAAAATAGTTTATTTTATTCAAAATTGGATAAATTAAAATAAAATAGTTTTATTTTGATTTAAATTTGGATTAAAATAAAGGAGTTTATTTTGATTCAAAATAAATTTTATACTAACTAAATTTGCCCATTAAATGATATCAATATATATATTAAATGTTTATTATTTATATGATGAATGTTATTTATTGATGCATATGATGATGTGTATGATAATAAATGGGATTGATTATGGACTATTGACCAATGTGATTGGATTTTATTTTAGTTGGATGCATGAATGTATGGGTTTTATTAAATGGGTCTCATGCATTACTCGTCTTCTCTAATTTTTACGAATGTAAATTCTATCTCCCTCTTATGTACTTCCCTCGATCTAGCGATCAAGGTTTCTATTTATTTTAAATAGTTTTGTAATAGGAATATTTAGAATTATTTTAAAAAAAATTGGAGATTAAGGAGCAAGGAGCGCTTGAAAACCCGTTTGTAATGGAGCCCGGGTTTAAATGTAATAGTTATATTTAAATATTATTTCTTGCACCCCTAGGGTTTGACCTTTTGGTTCACTTGGTGGCTCTAGTGAACCAAACTAGAATAAAAGTCCATAATCAATCCAGGTAGAATATAGTATTCTATATGTGCATGCTTATACTATATATATATATTATATATTATGCAAACATGCTTCGCATGTTTATTAATATGATGCGTATTTTATATATATATGTGCATGCGCGCTAAACAAGATGAGACAAATTAATAGCAAACCCCTCAATTTTTTATATTAAGTCCTAAGCGTTCAAAGATATTTGGAATATCGAACGTCGCCTTCTAGCATGATAAAATTAATAGAGTATTAAATATTTAATATGAGTTTGTTGTGTCACCACAAGACAAGTATTAAGTATTTAAGATGTTAATTTATCACATTTGATGCTTATAAAGAAAATTGAACAATATTGTTTTGTTGTGTCACCACAAGGATGATATTTTTCTTTTTTGAATATATGGAGTGCTAGGTCGGACTTAACTTGGATAATTTTGGTTCGGATGTGCCACCACTTGATCAAAATAATCTAAGAGGCAAAATACAAGGAGTTGCATAGTTGATGTAATTGACAAAAGTTGTCTACCTATTTATTTATATATAGTTTGTTGTGTCACCACAAGGCTATATACATTTGAAATGGGATCCTTATTCTCACTAGCAAATCTTTAATCAGATTTTGCCGAACTATATAAGCGAGGATAATATAGTTTGAAGAAAATAGTGGGAGATACCAATTTAAAACAAGAACTAAATTATTTTGGTAATTAATAAAAGAATGTATGTTAAAATATTGTTAATTACAAATTCATTTACGGAATTTTACAATGTCTTAATTACTTTCACTGCGTAGCATATTAGATGCTAAATTAATCAGACCGAATTAAACGGATTGGTTAAGGAATTTGAGAATAGTTCTCATAGCTGAAAAGCTATCTTATGTCCTTAATACGCCTATCCTCGCAATGGTTGCGAGATAATGCCTCGAGGAAGAGATTGCTACTTTTAGAAAGTGGCAAGATGATGCATGATTGGCTCATGCATCATGCTCGCATCCATGAGTAACGAGCTTCAAATACACAAGATGAAACTATGGATGCTCCTACTATATTCCCGCACATTAAGTAGTTGATGGTGAGGAAAGTAGGGCCGATAGATATCGATATCTAAGGAGCTCTTCCGATCTAGAATGACCGATGACACTACAGTACAGATAAAAGTCCTTAACATTAACAATTTGATTGATCAATTAGGACAACGAGTTTTGTCATGGATGGAGAATTGAGCCAAGATTTGATCTTGCACTCACTCCCGGACTCTTTTAACAATTGTTGTGAATTTTTCATATAAACAAGCTAGATATCAGCTTCATTGATTTGCTTGACATGTTAAAAAATGATGAGAGTCACTTTCCAACCAAGAAAGACCATGTCTTACTGGTAGGGGCCAAAGGATCTTCTGAAAAGAAGAACGATTCAAAGAAGGTATATAGAAAGGCATAAACAAAGGATAATAAGAACAAAACTGATACGGATAGCAAAGGAGTTTGCTTCCACTGCAATAAGCACGACAATTGGAAAGAAATCATGAGAACCGTCTTGCAGAGGCTAACCAAAGAAGCTTAGTGAAGTTTTGGTTATAAATACAAATTTGTTCATGATTTAAAATAAATTTTTCTTTAAGTTAGGGTTCTACTTGGATACCGACTTTGGTTATCATAAATATAGATTTATGAAGGGACCAAGCAGAAGTGGAAAGTTAAACAAAGATAAGTAATCCTATGTATGGAAAATGAAGCAAAGGTTGCTGCATTAGCTATAGAAACTTATAGTTTAGCACTGCCTACGAGCAAATCTATTAAGTCAATAAGTTGTTATTGTATTCCAATTCTTGTTAGAAACATTATTTCCATTTTATTGTTGGACAATAAAATTTTTGGTATTATAATTAAGAACAATTGTTGTTCTATTTATAATAATAATGTTTCGTATAGAAATGAAAGATTACTTAATGGATTTTGTATACTTGACTTACATGAAAATAATTTTGCAAATTGAACAAACGAGTATAAGAAAAGGAGATGATCATTCAAAGAGTTGAATGTATGTATTTGCTAAAATACAAGTGTGAATTATTTGA
Source organism: Panax quinquefolius (assembly GCA_020205615.1). Classification (NCBI taxonomy): domain Eukaryota; kingdom Viridiplantae; phylum Streptophyta; class Magnoliopsida; order Apiales; family Araliaceae; genus Panax; species Panax quinquefolius. The sequence goes on along the minus strand of CM035173.1, from coordinate 77,743,476 downwards.
AAGGTTCAAAAAATTCAGAAGTGAAACAAATTGGCAAAGTATTAAGATTCTTTGATTAGATCAAGGAATAAATACTTGTGCAATAAGTTTTTAGATCATCTCAAATGGTTTTCTCATAATGGACACATCCCCGACACGCAATAATTGATTGATGTATCCTGAATGAAAAATCTTACCTTGTTGGACATGGTGCGGTCCATAATGATTTTACCGACATTCCAATATCCTTCAGGATAATGTCCTAGAAATGGTCGCATATCTACGAAAAGGTAACCTCAAAATCCATTGAAGACTCCATAAAAGTTATGGACAGGGAGGATTCCTAATCTTAAGTATGTTAAGATAAGGGATTGTCCAACTTATGTGAAAAAGGTTTCAAAGGATAAGCTTGGGACAAGATTTGACAAGTGCGGATTTGTGGGACATCCTAAAATAAGTTTAGGGTATACGTTCTATAATCCTACATAGCAAAAGGTGTTTATTGCGAAACACGCTACCTTCTAAGATAAAGGTGTTTATCATTAAAAGGGGCTAGTGGGAGGATTATAGATCTTGAAGAGTTCATGATCCACAAAACACTATAAGTCAAATAAGAGGAACCTGTAGATAGACCTATTATACCACAACTGAATCATAAATCTGGAATAGTACCAAAGATACCTAGGAGGTATGGATTCATCATGGATGATGATGATGATGAGGTACGCATCATAGAAGATGATGATCCAGAGTTACATACGATGAGGTAAGAGTTCTAGTGTGTATAAAAGGGTCAGTGGGAGCGTCGTGAAATTTCTAGTATTATATGTTGATATACTACGGATGAGGAATTACATACCAATGCTACAATCAGTAAAGATAAAGTTGTCTAAACATTCCTTTATGAATGATTTGGGAAGAGTATCTTAATTGGGGATAAAATCTATATAGATAGATTCAAAAGGATGCTCAACTTAACCCAAGGAATGTATATTCATTTGATGCTAAAGTCGTTTAGCATGGCAAACTCCAAGAGATGTCTCATGTTGATGAGCTATGGAGTGTATTTCTCTTTATAGTCCCCACAGACTCCTGAAAAGAGAGATCGCATGAGTGACAATCATGTATGCAATGAAATATACAAGACCTGATGTTGATCACCGTATTCGGAGAAGTTCATCTGCGAGTCGGAAAAACATCTTAAAGTGCTTAACCTAGGTACTAAGGATGTGATCATATTCATGGTGGGTCTAAATTAAAACTAGAGGGCTTAACAGATTCAAGTTTTTCAGACGGACTAAGATGACGTAAAATCCACTTTAAGGTAAAGCGTTATCTTGAACAATTAGTGCGATGAATTGAAAGGTTCCAAACAAAGAAAGAGTTCTTTGGTTTAGTGATAAAGACAAAGTATATAGCTATAAATGAAGTTTGAAAGTTGATTGTTTGGATTAAAAGTTCATTACGTAACTAGGAATAGTTCCTAAGTCTCATCTTGGATCTAAACATGTGTTGTGGCACTTTCATTTGATTATTAGAATCATTGAAAGATGGGAAATCACTGTAGAGATAGTGGACTCTCATGAACAACATTACATATCCATTAACTAAAGCTTATCCAACAGCAGGATAATCGTCACTTAGAGAAGAAGAGTGTAAGATACAATGGCGATTGGCTTTAGTGCAAGTGGGAGATTGAAAGTAATATGCACACAAGCCAATCATGTTTGATGATAAAGCATATACTTTGTAATAATTTTATTCATTTATTAATAAAAAGTATTAATTTATTAAAGGCTTTTAATTATCTACATGATGCTGTTTTATAATATGTGATAAACCCATAGTTTTAAGCAATGATTTTAGAATAATGATGATGATCATTCTAATGAGATCTAAATTCTTAGAAAGTTTAAAACTAAAATAGTTCCCAATCGTTGGATTACTAAATTGGGGATTAGTGAATCCGGATAGATTGGTACATACGTTGCTGGGCTTTCGTTGGATGAGGATGATTGATCTCATGATCATTTGTGTGGAGACACTAAAGCAAGTATGTAGGTGCTTATTAGAGAATAAGTTCATTTGACGTGGCTCGCTAAGGAATACCTAATGGAGTTTTATTTGTGCATCAATAGAAATTCACCTAGTGATAGTAGTACAAGTAATCATTGGACTTGAGATCATCATAGTATCTTATGTATGATGAGTTATACTTTGACTTATTCCTTAAGACCCTTAGGGTATATCAAAGGGTATGCTTGGGTATAATAAGTTATACATGGAGATAATGTATGATCAATAAAGAATCTACCACTTCTAATAAAAGAAGAGAAATGTCTATGTGATTCGATAAATGACAACCCAAAGAGTCCTTGGCAAGGAGAATGAAATTAGAAAGGAGTTTCTAATTTGCATTATTTGGAGTTGTGCATTTAAGGATCGAAATACATATAATTAAATAAAATAAGACTTGACAAGAATTCCATGTCTTATATTTAATTGGGACATTGTATGGTGGAAGGATTGAATTATACGATAACTATTTACTCAAAGGTTCTTTTATGATTAATGTTGAAATCTATATTATCTAGAAAGTCGTTGATCATTGGGGAGGCTTATCCTATTGTAGAATAAATATTATTTATTTAAATAAATTAGTTGTTTAATTTATTTATTTAAATAAGATTAAATTGTTCTAATTGATTTATTCACAACCCGGTTTAATATGGAGAACTTAAAGGGTCACACCATAAAAAAGGAAGAATAATTATTTAAGAAGTTAATGGCATAATCGTAATAATATGTTATGTATATTTAATTTAATCTATGGTGATAGAATAAATTAAATAGCTTAATATTTATTATTTAATATTTTAGAAATATTAAATATAAATTAATAAGAGGAGTCTTATTAATATTATTACAATTATTATTATTTTAATTTCTAAAAGAGTTTAGGAATTAATTTAATATAAATACTCTCATTTATTCCTAATTGGATTAGGAAGAAAAATTAGTTAAAGGAGTTTAATTAATTATCCCTAATAAGATTAGGGAGCTTAATTAATTAAAAGAATTTAATTAATTAAAACTCAATTCCTTAATTGTTAAGGTGGGTTGCCCACATCTATAAATAAGAGAAGTCTTATTATGGGTGAGGGGGTTGTTGACTTTTTCAACATACGACATAATTCCAATATGTTGGAGAGTACGTTCTTTTCTATAGAGATAGAAAACTAGGGTTTGAGCCAAATACCCATTTCTTGAATCTTTTTCTTTCTTTGTGGATCACCTCTAGAGGCCAAACACTTGGGTGGCTAACGTTGATCAAAGGAAGGAACAAACCCGGTGGATTCAAGTTGAACGCGAAAAGGATTGGAGGTGAACTTGTACCTGAGGAAGCTCGATCTTCAAGGGTATGATTCTCATTCGTTATCTTTTTCGTTTAATTAATAATTGTGCATAAAGGGTGATCCGGGTATATGGTTTGTAAAATTTTTAAACTCTAATTTTTCCACGTTTCCGCATTATTTTGCAATTTAATTGTGTTCTTGAATATTACAAACCTAACAGAATGACCCTTCATATTCATTCTTTATCAATCTGTAGGAGTAACCTATCTACGCGGATTACCGCATGAATGGTGAATGACCTTTTGTATTCTTTCATTATAAATCTGTGGGTATAATCTATCTACGCGGATTACCGCATGCATAGTGAATAACCCTTTGTATTCATTCTTTATTAAATTATGGAAATAATCTGTCTACGCGGATTACCGCATGGCAGGTGAAAATCCATTTGCAATTTCGTATATTCTTTTATACTCATATGAGATATCATTTCTTTTGTACTCGTCAAGGAATATCGTTTTCTTTTATATTTTCTATTTATGGGAACTATTCATACCCGAGTACTATTCATTCGGGTACTTTGCATGACAAGGTTTTATTCACTCGGGATACTATTTACTCAGGGTACTATTCACAAGGTACTATTCACGAAAAAAGTGATTTCTTTTCTATCTAAATTACTTTTGATACATGAATATCTATTTATTCAGGGTACTTTGCATGACAGGGTACTATTCACTCAAGTACTATTCACGACAAAATTGGTTTATTCTCTGACCAAATTATCTTTGCTATATAAATCTTATTCTTAAATTTGAATCCACGTTTTGATCATCATGTTGACCATTTGGACATTCTTGAACTCTGGATAAATTGAATTATAAATCTATAATATTTATCCTTGATCTTACTTGATTGATTCTTTATATCATTGTCATCATTCTCATGCTTATATTGTGGTGAAAGTCATCTTTGGCCCGTAGTGCATAGATGGACTGTTGATTGGAATGATTATGACCAAGAATTGTGTATTGGTATAATCATGACCTGTAATGTTATAGACAAATGATGTGGTAAAAGTCATTTTTGGCCCGTAGTGCATAGATGGACTGTTAATTGGTATGATTATGACCAAGAATTGTGTATTGGTATAATCATGACCTGTAATGTTACAGACAAATGATGTGGTAAAAGTCATCTTTTTCTCATAGTGAATAGATGGACTATTGATTTGTATGATTATGACCAGGAATTTTGTATTAGTATAATCATGACCTGTAATGTTACAGACAAATGATGTGGTAAAAGTCATCTTTGGCCTGTAGTGCATAGATGGACTATTGATTGGTATGATTATGACCAGGAATTGTGTATTGGTATAATCATGACCTGTAATGTTATAGAAAAATGATGTGATGAAAGTCTTCTTTGGTCGTAGTGCAAAGATGGATTGTTGATCATTGGTTTTACAATTGAACATCTTTGGCCCGTAGTGCAAAGATAGACAATTGATTGGTATGATCATGACCATTGAATATCTTTGGCCCTTAGTGCAAAGATAGACAATTGATTAGCATGATCATGACCACTGGTGATCCAAACGAATATCATTGGCCCGTAGTGCATGGATAATTCGTTGGTTTAAAATGACGATATGATTATTGAGTGTGTTTAGCCTTTGTGGCAAGGACAAACTTTTGAATTACATTATTATAAACATGAACTATGAATTTAACTATAATCTTTGGTAGTTCAGGTGAAGACAAGTGATGAAAGTTTTGTTTGTCTTGGGTACAACAAAGAACTGTTGATGGGTATTACAGGGATGAAATATTAATGATTGACTTTTAATTTGGAGATAGTAGACATTATGTTCTACTTGACTCTTCTAATGGATTGTTGTTTTCGTTGCGGTTGTTGATCAAAACGTGTTGTCTATTGTAATCTATCAGATTTTTCCCTATTGAGGACTATGGATAATTTGTTCTATATTATCTTAGTCATAATATTCTTTACTAGGCTAGTTGAGCTCACCCTTTTACTTCACAATTCCTTTCAGGTAGTAAGAGTGTAGCTGGGTCGAGTGAGGATAACAGGGGAATAGTGTGATGGTTCGAGACTGTGGAAGTTTCCAAATACATTATAAAAAAATAGTATACATCACCCATCTTGAGTCGCCAAATACATGGTACAAAATACAAATACAAACTTAATTATACAAACGCCGTCATGTAATATACAAAAAAACTCATACATAATCGAGAGTTTAAATAAAATATTGCCTTCTGTATAATATCCACTCTCAAATAGAGTCCTCATTACATTTATTGTCACACTATTTTATGTAATAGTGAGGACTACTAATACACCATCTCGACCATCACTCCGCTCCCCGACTAGTCCCGCCACGCTCTCATTTCCTCAAGAGAACAATGAAAGCAAAAGGGTGAGCTCAACTAGCCCAAGAAGAAATATTATGACTAAGATAATGCAGATAAATTATCATTAGTCTTCAACAATGTTAAACCGATAAAATACAATAGACATCAAGTTTAATCAAATCAAATGAATAAGCAATCCATTAGAAGAGTCAAGTAGAGCATAATATCTACTATCTTCTATGATTTAAAATGTTTTCATCAATTTTTATCACCGAGACTCAAATTTTAATAAATAAACCACATCATCGAAGTCATCCTCGCACTACTACGCCAAGGATATTCATTAAATCATCAATGGTCATGACTATACCGAATAATCCCTCGTCATAATCATACCAAAAACTCGTCCCATCAATGCACTACAAAGCCACCGAGGACTTTTACCACATCATTTATAACATTACAGTCATGATTATACCGAATGATCCTCGGTCATAATCATACCAAGTCCATCTACGCACGTAAGCCAAAGATGACTTTCATCACAATATAAGCATGAGGATGATGACAATGACATAATAATTCAATAAAACAAGTTCAAGAATAAATTTTAAAGATTTATAAGTTAATTTATCCCAAAATCAATTACGCCCAAATTGTCAACACGATATTTCTTTGTGGAGTAAAATTCAAGAATGCTCGTAAGAATATTTCCATGAAAAGATATCGATGAAGCGCAAATATCCGTGATATTCTACTAATTTCATGGAGTATAGAAGCCAAAACTTTAACCAACCGAGTATAATAGAATATATGAAACCGAAATGGATTTTCGCCCGCCATGCGCAGAATCCACGTATGATGATCATTTCCACAATTTAATAAGGAATGAATACGAAGGATCATTCACCATGCATGCGTAAATCCACATACATGTGTTATTCCAATGTAATAATAAAGAATGGAATAATGTAAGAATTCACCAGTGCATGCGATAGACCGCATGCATGTGTTATTCCCAATGTAATAATAAAGAATGGAACCAGTCACGCGCGTAATCCGCATGCATGTGATATTCCAATGTAATAATAAAGAATGGAACCAGTCATGCGTAATCCGCATGCATGTGATGTTCCAATGTAATAATAAAGAATGGAACCAGTGTCATGCAAAAATCCGCATGCATGTGATGTTCCAATGTAATAATAAAGAATGGAATAACAATAATTCACACATAGACGCATGTATTCCAATGTAATAATAAAGAATGGAATAACAATAGAATTCACCAGTATGCGATATCAATGATATGTTATTCCAATGTAATAATAAAGAATGGAATAATGTAAGAATTTCACCACGTATGCGGATTTCAGATGATATGTGTTATTCCAACATAATAATAAAGAATGGAATAACAACTCTTACGAGTATTGAAAAAAATAACTCTCTTCATGAATACGAAAAGAATAATACCCCTTACCTTAAAGAAAATCGGATATCGAATAAGAGGAGGTAGCGTACTTCTTCTTCTTCTCTCTCTATAATTTCTCTCTATAATAATTGCTCTAAAGCTTTAGTGAATTGGTGAGAAATGAAGGAAGAATGAGCTTCTATTTATAGAAAAATATAGTTTCGATAATCGCACGCTTTGGGGCTCAAAATATTACAAAGATAATACCTTCAACTTTTCTTTCATTTTTAATTTAGTCCCGCAAGTATTATCAAACTTGCACCACCTCCCCCTAATAGTAAATAATGTGAATCAATAGTTCAATCATGTGAATCAATAGTTATAATCATGTGAAAATACTGAATTACAAAGATAAGACTCTCCATCTATACCTCCATTTTTAACTTAGTCATGCAAGTATTATCAATCTTGCACCAACTCCCCTAATAGTACAAGAATGTGTGAATCAATAGTACACACATGTGAACAAATAGTTATAATCATGTGAATTAATAGCAATTAATTGCTCATTTATCCGATTAATTACCCGATCGGGTCAAGATAACTTCCAGACATCAATTAATATCGAAATAAATGTCGATTTCCACTAACACTAATAATTCCAACACAATGGAACTATCAATTTCATCTTTAATCAACACGAAACTTATTCATCATTAATATTATAACTCACAATATTTAACAACCAAAGTCGCTCCTGTGAGAGGGGGGCTTTTGATAAGGATTTCTCCTTATCGCACGCCAAATTAGATGACCAAACCTCTCCTCGATGTAACTTCTAGACATTGTAAATATTGCAATTTAATAATATAATAACTTTGTCGTCTCAATTATTGATTTAATAATATAACATATTATGCAGATGATATCGTGACAATAATCGAATCAATAATACGAGAGATATGATGCAAAAATTATCAGTAGCAATAATTGAGTATAACCGAGTGACTTCTCACGTAAGCATCAATAATCATATACCGTGTGCTACTACGCAACCACGCCAGACATCGTATTTTTTTACTACCGTAGTTCAACAGCTTTAATGGTAAAACTTCCGCCGTTATTTTTATAAAAAGATAATTATGTCATTTTTCTAACTACGACAATACTTCCATGGGGTCCACTAATGATTGTGGTCATCGCATTTAATATTCCCTCGTTAAAACGAATATTCCCCACCAATCAAATATTATATAACCACTTGCTTACTTTGCAAAATTTGTAAATATTACCCACAACTATAACATTATATCATATCCACACCATAATATTCAAAAATATATTTCGAGAAAAATTAATCTTTATTCATAAAAGTCAGGGTCTTACAACCTCCCTTCTTATGAAATTTCATCCTCAAAATTAGGGTACGACTGGTATATCAAGAGGTGAGGATACCTTGATTTCATTTCGATTCTAACTCCTGTGTCATTTCTCCACATCGTGGTTTCTCCACAAAACTTTGACTTGAGGTATAACTTTAGAGCGTAGAATATGATCCTTCTTATCCAAGATTTTAACAGTAACTCTTCATATGTTAAATCTTCCTCTATCTCGCCCGTTCTAATTCAATAATGTGGTTCGGGTCTTTCACATATTTACGTAACATAGATATGTGAAAAACGCTATGAACACGAGACATACTTCAAGCAGTAAGTAAGTAGTCTATAGCCACACGCTCCCTACTCGATCGAGGATTATAAATGGGCCAATGAATCGAGGATCGAGCTTTCCTCTCTTTCCAAATCTCAGAACTCCTTTCCATGGAGCAACACGTAACAACACACGATCTCCAATATCAATTCCACGCCTTTTCGATGAAGATCAAGATAACTTTTTGTCGATCTTGTGAGGTTTTTATACGTTGTCGGATCGCTTTGAATCTTTTCCAGAGTCATACGCATTAAAATCCGGTCCCAACAACGTTGCTTCACCCACCTCATCCCAAAGATACCGAGAACGACACTTTCTTCCATACAACGCCTCAAATGGAGCCATGCCAATACTTTTGCTTGATAACTATTGTCAGAGGAAAACTCCACCAATGGTAAGAACTTGTCCCAACTTCCTCAAGTCAAGGACACAGTAGTCTTAATAAATCTTCAAGAGTTTGAATAGTCCTTTCCGATCGCCCATCCGCTTTGAGGATGATATGCCAACTAAATCAGTAAATCGCGCTCATAGCTTTTTGCAAACTAACCCAAAATCTTGAAGTGAATCTTGGGTCTCGATCGTAAACTATGGATACCGCATACCATGCAATCTTACAATCTTGCTTATATACATACTAGCAAGACGCTCAAGTGTAAAGTTTCTCAGATTTGGAAGAAATGAGCAGACTTGGTCAATCTATCAACAATGACCCAAATCGCATCTATGCCTTGAGAAACCTTTGGGAAGACCAAGAATCGAAATCCATGGTAATGTGCTCCCACTTCCATTCTCGAATTTCAAGTGGTTGCAATGGACCTTTTGGCACTTGATGCTCCGCCTTGACTCGCTGACAAGTTAGACACCTTGAGATAAACCCCGCTATCTCTCTCTTCATATTGCTCCACCAAAATGTATGTCAAGATCACGATACATTTTGGTACTCCTGTGATGGATTGCAAACTGTGTTGTGGCGCCCATCATCATGATTTTATACTTCAAGTCGTAATCGTTAGAACACAAAGTCCGGAGTCGACTCAAGTATTCCTTCTTCATCGATTCTTGCTTCCTAAATAGCACCTTCTTGCACTTTCTTCTTCATACGCATCACCTCCAGTCCGTAGTTTGAGCAACTTTAACTTTATCGATTAAAGTCTGGCTTCTACTCAGATATTCGCCATCATCACATGGGTCCCCTCGAGTCTTTAACTCTATTTCCATCCTTTCCAAGTCATACAAAATGGGCTTTTATATTGACAATATTGCACTCGCATTCGCATATGATCTTCTACTCAATGCGCCACCACTACGCTCGCTTTTCCAGATGGTATCGATGGTATGATCATAATCTTTCAACAACTCAAGCCATCGCCGCTGCCGCATGTCGAGTTCCTTTTGAGTGAAGAAATATTTGAGGCTTTTATGATCCGTGATAGATCTCCACCTTCTCCATATACGTAATGCCTCCAAATCTTAAGCGCAAAAACGATCGCCGCTAACTCTAGATCATGAGTAGGATAATTCCTCTCATATTCTTTGAGTTGTCGAGAGGCATAGGCTATGACTTTCCCATGTCGCATGAGAACACATCCTAACCCTTTGCCTCAAGTATCATCAGAGATGACAAATCCTCCGAGCCGATGGTATTGTCGTAACAAAATAAAATGAGTCTCCTCTCGAGTTCTTGAAAACTCTTTTCACATTCCTCGCCCAACCAAATTTTGTATCTTTTCGAGTCACCGAAGTTAATGGAGTAGCGATTCGAGAAAATCCTTCCACGAATCTCCGATAATAACCAAATTTTTAAGCCGAGAAAGCTACGATTTCTATTATCGACTTAGGTTGCTCCCAAATTTTGAATTGCTTCAATCTTTGCCGTCAATGAGATATTCATGATTTGATATCACGTGCCCAAGGAATGCAACTTCCTCAAGCCGTAACTCACATTTCTTCAACTTGCATATAGCTTGTTTTCACGGCTTTTGAGTATCACCCTCAAGTGTTGCTCATGGTCTTCACGGGTTTTGGAGTATATGAGGATGTCATCAATAAAGACGACCACAAAAGTGATCCAAATATTCCTCAATACTTGGCTCATCATGTCCATGAAGGCAAGAGAGCATTAGTCAATCCAAAAGACATGACTAGGAATTCATAATGCCCGCATCGAAGTTCTCAAAGCGCTTTTGAATGTCATCGCTTTTAATCTTCAACCGATGATATCCTAACGAAAGATCAATCTTTGAAAAGAATTTGCTCCTTGCAACCGGGTCAAACAGTCATCAATGCGAGGCAACGAAGGTACCTATTTTTTGATGGTGACATGATTCAACTCCCGATAATCAATACAAAGTCGCATACTTCCATCTTTCTTTCTTCACGAATAGTAATGTGAGCACCCCAAGGAGACGACTAGATGAATGAAACCGATGTCTAACAATTCCTCGAGTCAGGTTTTTAACTCCTCAAGTTCAATAGAGCCATTCGATATGGGCTTTGAAATGGGTTTTGTACCGGATTCAAGGTCGATACAAAATTCAATTTCACGCCTGGGGTAGGCCAGAAGTTCTTCGTGGAATACGCCAGAAATTTATTAACAATAGAAATATCATTCAAATCGACGATTTTTTATTTAAATCCGCGATATGGGCTAAGAAAGCTCGACATCCATTTTTCAATAAACGAATAGCTTTATGACTTGATATGACAAAGATTGATTTTAGTGGTTTGGTCATTTGAATTCGCATAATAGGTCAAGTTAGGAATATGAAAGCTAACAACCTTACGAAAAAAAATCGATTTTAGCATGATGAGTAGTTAACCAATCAATCCCTAAAATCACATCAAATGCAAGTATTTTCAAAGAAATAAGATCGACAGTAACGTAAGTTACTACCGATTTGAATCAAACAAGACTTATAAACCGTGGATGTAATGAAGGTTTCTCCCAACTGAGTTTCAACAGATAAGTCAAAGTCTAATTTCTCCGAGAGTCAAATTTAAACGCTGAGCGCAAGTAGAGAAATAAAGGAATGGGTAGAACCGGATCAAATAAAGTATAAACTTCGCTAGAGTTTATGATTAGCTTACCCGTGATCACCTCGCTCGATTCCTCGCTTTTTTTGGGAGGTTACGACAAACGCTCTCCTCGAACTACCGGCTTTTTCTTGTCTCGGGACACCTTTTGATGCCTCCATCCCAAATTGACTTGACTTTGGTGCACGACAAAAATCGGGCTAGGTGACCTTCTTTTCCACAATTATAACACGCTTTGACCGTGATCGCGCAAGTTTGACTTTATGTGTCCTTCCCTCCACATTTGTAAATATACGACCGGTGGTCGCTCTCCTTCCTTAACAACAAAAATGTCGTGCTTGCCGACGCCTTTCCATCATTATTGAATCTCCTCTTCTTGAAATGTCCACTCTTATTGTCATGGCCATGATTACCACCGGCGTGATTACCATTTCGCATGTTGATTCCTCCACGCTTGTTGTCACCGCTCGATGATCGCTACCACCGGTATTATCGATTTGCTTACCGCTTCTCTCTCGTCAGTTGGGTTGACTCATTATCGCGCCCCAATAATCGAGCCCTATTCACAACATCCGAATACAAACACAGCTTTATGAGAGATAAGGTATCGACGATCTCGTGTTTTCAAACTCTTAGAAACATCCGCGCATTCTCTCCTCATTATCAACCAAGTGGGACGCAAACCGAGACAACTCGGCAAAACTTAGCTTCAGATCGCGCCACTATCCATATTGTTTTGCTCAAGCTTGATGAACTCTACCTCCTTCATGTGATGAATACTTTCGTGAAAGTACTTGTCGTTGAATGCTTCTTGAACTTCTCCCAAGACATCTTCAAAAGCGCAGTCGAGTACGCTTTTACGATTCCCACCAAGAATCACCTCTCTCGCAGAAAATACGAAGGTGGCAAAGGGAACCTTTTGCTCTCGAGCATCCCAAGACATCAAATATCTTGTTGATCTACTTTATCCACGCCTCCGCTTTAAGTGGTTTTGGCTCTCCAAAAACTCCTGTGGTCCCAAATCCTCGAATCGCTTAATGCGGACCGTCCGAGAGTTATCGTGTTTTCCACCGCATTTTGGATGAGAGCCGCCTTTCGCCGATGTTGCATGAATTGCATAAAACCTCCGAACATCCCATCGCTCATCATTTGATCGTTGTTGTTGTTTACCGAGGATTATTGTCTTCCCTCGCTGCACATTATCCTCGGTATTAATCAGTGGTGACTCAACGGCTCATGTGCTTCATTGCTTATCTCAACAACATTTTCTGATGCCATTTTCAAATACCGCCACAAAACAAGGGTTAATTATCATATCACATATTATCCCTATACTCCCGACCGACCAATTAAATACCAAATAAACTTAGGTAGGTCATACTAGCGAAGGAATTCCCCTCCTCCCCTCCTAGTTCTTGTCTCACATCTCACCAGGATCATATCCCTAAGCTTTGATACCAAACGTGACGCCCCCAAAATAGTATACATCACCCATCTCTGAGTCGCCAAATACATGGTACAAAATACAAATACAAACTTAATTATACAAACGTCGTAATATACGACAAAAACATAATCGAGAGTTTAAATAGAATATTGTCTTCTGCATAAATATCCACACTCAAATAGAGTCCTCATTACATTTATTGTCACACTATTTTATAGTAATAGTGAGGACTACTAATACACCATCTCTCGACCATCACTCCGCTCCCCGACTAGTCCCGCCACGCTCTCATTTCCTCAAGAGAACAATGAAAGAAAAAGGGTGAGCTCAACTAGCCCAAGAAGAAATATTATTACGACTAAGATAATGCAAGTATAAATTATCATTAGTCTTCAACAATGTTAAACCGATAAAATACAATAGACATCAAGTTTAATCAATCAGCTGAATAAGCAATCCATTAGAAGAGTCAAGTAGAGCATGATATCTACTATCTTCTATGATTTAAAATGTTTTCATCAATTTTTATCACCGAGACTCAAATTTTAATAAATAAACCACATCATCGAAGTCATCCCCGCACTACGGGCCAAGGATATTCATTAAATCATCAATGGTCATGACTATACCGAATAATCCCCGGTCATAATCATACCAAAAATGTCCCATCAATGCACTACAAAGCCACCGAGGACTTTTACCACATCATTTATAACATTACAGTCATGATTATACCGAATGATCCTCGGTCATAATCATACCAAGTCCATCTACGCACGTAAGCCAAAGATGACTTTCATCACAATATAAGCAGCATGAGGATGATGACAATGACATAATAATTCAATAAAACAAGTTCAAGAATAAATTTTAAAGATTTATAAGTTAATTTATCCTCAAATCAATTACGCCCAAATTGTCAACATGATACTTCTTTGTGGGAGTAAAATTCAAGAATGCTCGTAAGAATATTTCCATGAAAAGATATCGATGAAGCGCAAATATCCGTGATATTCTACTAATTTCATGGAGTATAGAAGCCAAAACTTTAACCAACCGAGTATAATAGAATATATGAAATCGCAAATGGATTTTCGCCCGCCATGCAGCAGAATCCACGTAGATGCATCATTTCCACAATTTAATAAGGAATGAATACGAAGGATCATTCACCATGCATGCGGTAATCCACATGATGTTATTCCAATGTAATAATAAAGAATGGAATAATAAATTCACCATGCATGCGATAATGAATAAATGTAATAATGTACATGGAATGTATGATAATGCATGCATAAAGTTATTCCAATGTAATAATAAAGAAAATGGAACCAGTCACGCAGAATCCGCATAGCATGTGATTCCATTCCAATGTAATAATAAAGAATGGAACCAGTCATGCATGTAATCCGCATGCATGTGATGTTCCAATGTAATAATAAAGAATGGAACCAGTCATGCATAATCCGCATGCATGTGATGTTCCAAATGTAATAATAAAGAATGGAATAACAAAGAATTCACCATGTATGCGATAGATCAATGATAAAAATGTTATTCCAATGTAATAATAAAGAATGGAATAATGTAAGAATTTCACCATGACGCATGCGTATTGATGATGAATAAAGTTATTCCAACATAATAATAAAGAATGGAATAACAACTCTTACGAGTATTGAAAAAAAATAACTCTCTTCATGAATACGAAAAGAATAATACCCCTTACCTTAGAAAGAAACCGGATATCGAATAAAGGAGGTAGCAGACTTCTCTCTTCTTCTTTCTCTCTATAATTTCTCTCTATAATAATTGCTCTAAAGCTTTAGTGAATTGGTGAGAAATGAAGGAAGAATGAGCTTCTATTTATAGAAAATATAGTTTCGATAATTGCACGCTTTGGGGCTCAAAATATTACAAAGATAATACCTTCAACTTTTCTTTTCATTTTTAATTTAGTCCCGCAAGTATTATCAAACTTGCACCACCTCCCCTATAGTAAATAATGTGAATCAATAGTTCAATCATGTGAATCAATAGTTATAATCATGTGAAAATACTAATTACAAAGATAAGACTCCATCTATACCTCCATTTTTAACTTAGTCATGCAAGTATTATCAATCTTGCACCAACTCCCCCTAATAGTACAAGAATGTGAATCAATAGTACACACATGTGAACAAATAGTTATAATCATGTGAATTAATAGCAATTAATTGCTCATTTATCCGATTAATTACCCGATCGGGTCAAGAAAACTTCCAGACATCAATTAATATCGAAATAAATGTCGATTTCCACTAACACTAATAATTCCAACACAATGGAACTATCAATTTCATCTTTAATCAACACGAACTTATTCATCATTAATATTATAACTCACAATATTTAACAACCGTGTCGCTCCTGTGAAAGAGGGGGCTTTTCCGATAAGGATTTCTCCTTATCAAGCGCAATTAGATGACCAAACCTCTCCTCGATGTAACTTCTGCATATCAGAAATATTGCAATTTAATAATATGAATAACTTTGTCATCTCAATTATTGATTTAATAATATAACATATTATGCATGATACCGTGACAATAATCGAATCAATAATACGAGAGATATGATGCAAAGAATTATCGTAGCAATAATTGAGTATAACCGAGTGACTTCTCACGTAAGCATCAATAATCAATACCGTGTGCTACTATGCAACCACGCCAGACATCGCATTTTTTTACTACCGGTAGTTCAACAGCTTTAATTGTAAAACTTCCGCCATTATTTTTATAAAAGATAATTATGTCATTTTCTAACTACGACAATACTTCCGCTGGGGGGTCCACTAATGATTGTGTCGTCGCATATTAATATTCCCTCGTTAAAAACGAATATTCCCCACCAATCAATATTATATAACCACTTTGCTTACTTTGCATTTTAAATAAATATTACCCACAACTATAACATTATATTATATCCACACCATAATATTCAAAAATATATTTCGAGAAAAATTAATTTTATTCATAAAAGTTTGCTCCTAATAGCACACTCTCCTAAATAGAGCTCCCAACCTCCGTCTGTAAAAAGAGGAATTAAACGGGTGGAATATACATACTCAACACCAGTCGAGAAACCACCCTCGAAGCCGACTGTCAAGTGGTCCTCAGAGTAAGGAACCCATGTAATGACATTAGCTGTCAACAACTCCAACTTTAAGTGCAAATGGATGAAACCCTCAGATACAAGAACCTCCGTCAAAATGGAGTGATGCCATCGTCATCCCCATGGATAGGTGTCTAAACCTAGCAGGCTAACGAGATGAAGACATGGCAGCCTCTCGTAGGTCCAAAACTGCCAATTCACAATCAAACATCTGCGGTCAGTCAAACTCTCAACCCGAACAAGGGAAATCAAAAGAGAAAATACTCATCAGTAGGAATGGGTAAAGCCATAACCAAGCCTCTGTCACGCCCTTTGAGCGTAGGCGAATTCTCCTGAGGAAGTAGGAAAAGGTGTAGGAGCTCCAATCAAACTCTCCAATACGGTCCACCTCCCGTGTGGCACTGACTAAAGTGAATGACACCATTGAAGAGTTATCAGCCAGGAAACAACCCTTGAGGATGATCAGAAACAATCGTCAAAGGATGCGATCTGTAACCCTCCGATCATCGGGCAATGGCTCAGTCAAAGCCCCACTCATGACATCTACACTCAAAGGACCAGTACGGACTGTCCTGCCCTTGAGCGTCATAGTTGAGACTCCTAACAATGATCTGACGGTAGTCGGGGAAATGTCAGCCACAAAAGGCACTAGCACCCTGAAAAACTCCATCCCGCCAATTCATCGGTGTCATCATCACCTCGTAATCCAGCAAATAGATAGACTAAGTCTGGTGAAACTAACGCTCAGACAATGCCCTGAGATAACCCTAGGGACAATGACGAGGGAGGATGAAAAGAAAGCCTTGAAGCCCCAAGCATGCACAATCTCTCGGTACTCTAGATGAAGAGTCTGGTACAGAGAATGTATGTTGAACTAGTTCCCTCTGGGCTGCATAAAGTTGGGAACCTACATCACAATGCAAATCAACATCAGAACCCTTTGCCCCCATAAATGGGAAAAGGAAGATCAACACGACTTTTACCTCGTTTGCATGAAGATAGATCGAGGGGTGACGACTCAAATCATCCAGAAACTCTGGAATTGTCACATTTATAGCAGGAAGCTCCCTGTGGGGAATAGAAGAAGAAGGATCAGGATCCTCAATGGGTGCATCCTCCTCCTCAGCATCCGGTCTCTCAACTCGGATAGGACGAATCACTGACTTCGTCAACCGATGAGACGGTCAGTCTGGGCAAGGCTAAGGCACATCTGAAGCTCTCCTACTCACACCTGAAGAGGTCCTACGGGAGCTTCTCGGCTGGTCTGGATCCATATAACTGGATAAAAGTCTCTAAATCACCACATAAAAGGTGTGGTAAATTCTAACCTAGAGCTCATTGTCGACGTTGGGATTTTTATTTGTTCCTTTTCTATTCTTGTTCTTTGGTGTTCTCATGTTAGGTGAGATTTATTTAAAAAAACAAGTGAAAATGGTCCGATATGTATATGTCGATGATTTGACTGTAAAAGTTATCAATTGGTGTTTTTAACTGGTTGCACCAACACAATCGAGAAAAGGTTTGCATATTGACCCAGTGATGTGACACTGCTAAACGGGTCTGTGAAATCGAGATTCATTTGGGTTCAGGGGCTTGATTATGCGGAGGGAAGGTGTTAGGCACCCCCCGACATCCGTGTTATCACGGTGACCGCCACTTTTTAAGAAACTGTTATATGAATGTATGTGTGTGTGAGAGTGTTTGTGGGTCAATGTGCTATTATGTGGAAGTAGTGCTATGTCTTGTTTGCAACTATATACACAGGGTTTGAATTTATACAAAAATTTAGTTTTAAATAAGATATAGCAATGAGGTTTTGTAAAAGAGGTTTTTCAAACCCTATGCTCAATAGTAATTGAGGCCTTTGATACTTCCATTTTATTATTAAATGTTCGGCTTGGTTTCTTTTATTTTTGAGATGCGAAGCATCTTCGAGAAAATAATATATAGCAGTGCCGAACTCCTTATGGGCATGAAAATCATCTAAGGAAATTCAAATACCGTGAATAATTTACAAGCTACTTATAGCTGAAAATGTCCATCACGGGAACCAAATATAGATTCAGTAGACTGAATCTGTGATCACATAATTCCTAGGCTCACATGATGCCGCAGTTTATATGAAAGCAGTAATTAAGCAATTATATATATATATATATATATATATATATATATATATATATATATATATACGGATATGATGATCAACCACCACGAAGCACCTCCATGGGGGATCAAAAATGTAAATATATAAAATTGGTAAATATATATAGAGACATGATCAACCACCACGAAGCACCTCCATGGGGGATCAGAAATGTAAATATATGAAAGCGGTAAATATATATATAGAGAGACATGATCAACCACCACGAAAAACCTCCATGGGGATCGAAATGTAAATAAAGCGATAATGCGATCAACCAAGAAGCGAAGTAAACTCCAAAGGGGATCGAATGTAAATAAAGCAAGAAAAGCGATCAACCGCCACGAAAGTAAACTCTGTGGAGGACTAATGTAAATAAAGCGGTAAAAGGCCACGAAGTAAACTCCAGACTGATTGAAATATATATATATATATATATATATATATATATATATATATATATATATATATATAATCAAGATATATATATATATCGATCCCGCCGATTTATCATTTCAACGATTTATCGCTATATATATATAGTAAACGCTCCGGATGCAAAATCCAAACTCATTGAACAAAGTTCGACAACAGTTTATATATATATATATATATATATATATATATAAGCAAATAAACGCTCTGGACTTGAGTCTAGGCTCATTCAAGGCATAACTCGATAATGTTAGTCCATATATAAATATATATATATATATATAAACAAACAGAAATGAAAACTACTGACCGAAGTCTGGGCCTACACACACAACACGACTCTTAATGTGAAGAAGAGTGTGTGCAAAGATGAAGAGAAAGGCTTTAAAGTGTGTAAGAAGGCTTACAGTGGGCTGCCAAAGAAGACTTCTATAGCTTTAAATGGATGAACACTCAGCTCCCGCTAGTAAAAATATAGCTATAGGTGAGCTTACAAGTGTTTAAAATGAGAAAGCACTCAATATAGGGTGTGTACAGAGCAAATTTAGCAGGGCTTCCTCGCCTTTTCTCTTTCAAATATGGCCACCCCAAACCCTCTATTTATAAAGGGGGGAGCCACAGGTGTACCTGCAGCAGCCGTAGATGCAGCTGCGGCTACCCGGGGTGCCTTGGGCTCTGCGGGTCCCGCTGTCTCAAAGTACATTCACGCGTACAACGTGATGTCCGCTCGAACTTGCAGAACTTTAATCCGAGCCTCCGATTGAGGTGTGCCATACCATTCTAGAATGCTCTTTCTGAGAGCTGTGCAATGACATAGGATTTGCCCCTTTTTGATTCTAGGAAGATGGGTATATGACCAAAATGGCATTTTTGGGTTTTCGTTAGGCAGTCCGTTGAGCTGTTTTGCGTAGTTTGTGCTTGGAAGTTAAGATATGGTTCTCGTGGGACTTCTTTTGAAGAATTTTGAGTTGAAATAAGTTGATTTGAGTTGAGTTGAGATTGAGGGGGAAAAATAACCCTTTTGCCCCTCCTAGAGTTATTTCTAACTTTGGCGCAGTTGTAGCGGTCTTTTCCCAGGGTTATCTCTGAGATTGTCATGTTATTGACTTTGAATGTCCTCAGGGTTATTTCTGAGGTTGGCTTGACCTCTTGGGGTTATCTCCAGGCTTTGAACTTGGTCTCCTGGGGTTATCTCCATGGTAAGAATAGATTTTCTCGGGGTTATCTCCGGGGTTGGAAACTGATTTCCCGAAGTTATCTCCAGGGTTGGAAACTGGATCTCCCGAGGCTATCTCCAGGGTTAGAATTCATGTTGTAGTCCTCCAGGGTTATCTCTGGAGAGTAAAAAAGATGATTTTGTCCTCCTACATAGTTAGTAATAAGAAAACAAAATTTTGAGTGTCTACAGATGCCCCTCTTTATCATGTTCATGCAATGCAATGGAATGGACATGATAAAGATTACTAGACACTTGAAATATGACAAGGTATTTTGAATGATGCAAATAGCAATGTAATGAATGTTATGATGAATGTTAAAATGCTTTCGCAAATCGCATTTCGCAAGTCGCATATCGCACTTCGCACTTTGTATTTGGCCAATCGCACTTCGTAATTCTCACATCGCATTTTGCATATTACAAATTGCAACTCTCAAATCACACTTCATACATCGTAAATCTAATTTACCTTTATTGGTTGTTACTGATGCCTATGCTGGTGTTGACTCCAATGGTTTGGGCTTTTTATCGGTGTTGCTGATGCTTGTTTGATGAAGATAAGTTGAGATCTTTTCTACATCTTTGTTGGGGATGAAGTTCTGAAATCATCGGACCTTCCTGATGCATACGCTGGTAGTTTACAACGGTGCCTACTCTGCCAGTAGTTTTCTACGCTGACATCGCCAAACAATTTTGGTTCCCACTCGAACGGTGGTATACAAAGCTTTCATCACTGAAATGGCCCGATGTTATGCAGAATTGATGCCAATGGTTTAGAATACCAGTTCTTCCGATACCTTCACTGAAGTAATATTCAATGGCTTAATTCACCAGACTTTGCCTGATGTTACGCTGGATTGATGACAACCAACTGATGTCTACGACGGAATTTTCCTCTAATCTAGACATTTAAATTGCGCGCATATTTAAATCTATAGGAGATGCATGTTAAATGTTGATGGAGATGTACGTTGATGTAACGCGTTTGCACATGTGCAGATCATACATGATGTGATGACCTAGATTTGTCCTTAGGAGTCTATTGTCCTAGGTTGATGCACATTTTAAAGTGTCTGGAGTAAAAACTTACCTCACCCTTTCTGAGGCGATTTGGAGTTTCTCTTTGTTGTTGGAGTGCTTGTGCCCCATTCCCTTGAGCTTTTAAATCTCAACCCAGCTGAACTGATGATCTGAATGATGCTGACAACCCTGGAGGGTACAGCCCGTTCTTTCACTACCCAGATTTGAACTTCGGTGTAGAAGCCTCGACTCGTGAGGACTTGACGCGGGTTGACACATTTGATGGTGAGGATTTCATTCGCTAAACCTTTCATCATTGGCCTTCTGCTCTTGAGTTAAGGATTTTTTTGAAAAATTTCCCCTTCTTCTGTAGGGGCAAGCTTACGTCGCCATGATTTCCTTTAGGAGTTCTCTCCTTTCTTTTGATGAGAAGCTTGATCTCGCCTTAAACTCCTTCCATTTCTTGGAATTGAAAAATGCCCTGGTCCTTTCGCATGTTGTTGTCGGGGATTCATATGGGAAACTCTCTTTGTTGACCAAGTCGCGAGTGAGCAATATCCTGTATATCAAAAGAGCAAAATGCACGACAAGCTTGACGACTTGGCTATCAGGATTAGTATACTCTTGTGAATAATGCATTTGAAGTACAAATTATGAAATGGAATGAGTTATGAAATCGCAAGGAAATTTGTAAACATCCATTGTCATTATTCATGGGCTGGATTAGATTTTAAAAGACTTATCTCCCTTTATTAGAGAAACTTCATCTTTGCTCTAGACGTTATTTTTCGCAGAATTGACTTCATATGACACACGCCCTATGAGTGACGCAACTCTTAGCAGGGGCTTTACTTCTATGCCTTGGCAAATTTTCTTTTTTCTCATCTAATCTTATCTTATTTTCTTAGGCTATTCAGAATTACACATGTAATGAGTTTTGGACCAATGACTCCCAAACCGGAGGGCTTTAGGGCACCAGGTGTTAAGACACCCCTTCGGGTTTATTGGCTCGAGTAATAAAGGCCACGCTTCAAGATAAGTCAGGCAATAACTCTATTAGCTTCTTTGCCTGAGTTTTATAGGTCCATTTTCTTAGGCTCTAAGTCACCCAATGTAACGAGCATTAGGCCGATGACTCCCAAACCAGAGGGCTTTAGGGCACCAGGTGTAAAGACACCCCTCGGGCTTAATTACTCGAGTAACCTACACCACGATTCGGATCTGCTCAGGTTTTTCCTTTTGTAATACTCATTTTCTTAGGCGCTAAGTTACCCAATGTAATGATAGTTAGGCCGATGACTCACAAACCAGATGGCTTTAGGGCACCAGGTGTAAAGACACCCCTCAGGTTTAATAACTCGAGCAACCTAGGCCACGATTCGAGACATTAGGCTGGCGAATTATCTTTTATCTTTTCATTATTTACCATTATTTTTGCCATAGATTTATACCCCACAACTAAGAGTCAGGGCAATCGCAAAGTGCGGACATGCATTTGAGGTCAAGTATGTTCCAAAAAGCGCTTTGAACTGGGATGTCATGCCCAATCAAAAGGTTGAATAGTCTTAAATCTCTAATCGTTCCCGTGATTCTTGCCCCATGGACACTTATAAAAATTAATCCCATTCATAACAAGTTAAGAAAAATCCTTTTCTAAGAATACTTAACATGTATATTATCGCTAATGCATGTAAATGGAGACTAAAAGCTCATAAAGAAATGAAAGAGTCATACCTCACATGTGGATTATTAATTCTGACTAAATGATCATACCGAATCGCTAGTGAGACGATATGAGGGAAGCTCTGATGATGATGTACCATGCTGATGGTGTTGACTGGTGCATTTTCCTCTTTAGGATTGTTGATAAATGCCCCAGTGTTGAGTTATCGCTGTTTTCGAGATTGCACCAGTCTGGGTGAAAGAATCACAACATCGGATTATTGCCGATTTTGAAATTGCCCCAGCCTTGCTTGTTGTCTGGGATAGTTGCTTTGACAAATGGGCTGATAAGATGAAGAGATCGCAAGAGGATTTTACCTCTGTACCAGATGGTGAACAGGTAGTGGATTTGGGTTTTGATGCCCTCAATCATTATTCCTGACTTGTTTGCGCAATTGGCCTTAATGATTTTCATCTAATTTGATGAACACTAGTGATTGAGGGTGTCAGCTCTTTGAAGGTCCTCGCTGCTGGTTGTCTTGGTGTATCATTGTTTCTTCCTTTCTGGGACTTGTGTCAGATTTAATGGAATGACATTGAAGTGTTTGTTTGGGTTTTGTAGATTTTTGTTTGATTTGATCGCACCATAAATGGCTGCCTATGTACTCCCGTTGATGAGGGGAGATAAGGTTTTTCGTAGTTCAGGCCTGGTGTAAGAGGTTCAATGTTGAATGGTGTAAGGGTAGAAAGATGTAGAAATGTTTTTGTTTGTAGAGAAGGGTATATAAATGTTTTTGTTGTTTTTGTTTTATTGTGACCGGGCCATATCAAATGGTTGCCTACGTACTCCTATTGAAGGGGAGATCAGGTCTGCGTAGTTCGAACCTGGTGTAAGAGGTTTAACGTTGAATGGTGTAACGGTAGAAATGTTTTTGTTTTTTTTATTGCGACTGGACCATATATAATATGGTTGCCTGCATACTCTCGGGTATCAGGGAGATCAGGTCAACGTAGTTTACCTTAGATGAGCTGAAACCTGACTGATTTGATTTATTTTTTATTTTATTTTTTTGATTTTTTTGATTTTTTAATTTTTTTTCAATATTTACATGCATAGAAAATAAAAGTTATACTGCAAAGAAAGTGATACCGTCCCAACATCTTCTGGAACTCACAACTTTAACCCCTTGATCGACATCTTCTTGGCTAGTTGAGGCCTGATAGTCCAGTTGTCAGTGGTGATGTTGCCTTCAAGGCTCGCTATAGAGGTTACCTCTTGATTTTGAATATCTTCGCTTATGGCCATAACCTGATCGCCCCCTGATGCAGTACATTCCTCATGGACGCTTGAACTGGACCCATCGCAAAAAGGGATGAACTATGGATTCTTTAATGGGTTGGCTTCCCCGATAATCTCACCATCTTTTCTTTCATTTGTTCCTTCATATTTTTCCTGGGCCTGAGAGGATTCGACCATGAAATCTCCCTCAAATTGTGGTTGTATTTCTTGCAAGGAATTTTCCTTTTTGGTTTTTCCTTCCTTGGACAGGATTAGTATTTCCACCTCATCATCCAAGGTGATAAATCAGGAATATGGTCGTTATCTTTGGACCAGAAGATGTTTGATATTGGTGGAGGAATATCCTATGGGGATTCCCGTGTCTCCTCTGTCATTTGATGCATAGGATTAATCTATCTTGTGTTCTGCCAGGATTGGTGCTCATAGCCTTTACCTCCTCTGAATTGCATGTCTCGAGTGAACATATTAAGCTTTTTATTTTCTTTTCACCTTTTTCTGGTCATGAGGAATTCTATCTTCAGCTCTTCATTTTCAATGAGATCCTGGATTTTATGTCGCAAAGACCAACATTCCTCAATCGTATGTACCTGCGGCCATCCGTCTATATATACAAGCCTAGGGGTCAGCCATTTGAGAAGAAGAGAGAGGGAAAAAGGCGAGGAAGCCCTGTACATTTTACTCTGCATACACATCTTTTGAGTGTTTCCTCACTTTTAAACACTAGTTAGCTCACATATAGCTATCTTTTATCCAGCGGGAGCTGAGTGTTTATCCATTTAAAGTCATAGAAGTCTACTTTGGCAACCCACTGTAATCTTTCTTATATTCTATAGAGCCTTCTTCTCATATTAGCACACACTGTTATACACATTGAGAGTCGTGTTGTGTGCGTTTGCCCAACTTCTCGGTCAAGTGGTTTTCATTTACATACGTATATATATACTTATATATGTATATATTTCATATATGGACTAACATTATCGAGTTATGCCTCGATTGAGCCTGAACTTGATGCAGGCGTTTAATTGCTTTTATATATATATATATATATATATATATATATATATATATATATATATATATATATATATATATATATATAAATAAAATGTGGTTAGACTTTTTGTGCGATGAGCACAGATTTTATATCCCAAGTGCGTTTAATTGCTTTTATATATATATATATATATATATATATATATATATATATATATATATATATATATATATATATATATATAATTGTTGTATCGAGACATATCGATGAGCTGAATTTTACATCTGGAGCATTTACTCGCTTATATATATATATATATATATATATATATATATATATATATATATATATATATATAATTGTTGTCGGACATATCCGATGAGCACAGATTCACATCCGGTGCGTTTACTACTTTTATATATATATTTGTACATATATATAGATATATATATATATATATATATATATTTATATTTCTGTCAGGCCTAGAGTTTACTTCGTGGCCTTTTACAGCTTTATTTACATTGCGTCCCACCTGGAGTTTACTTCGTGGTGGTTGATCATGTCCATATATATATATTTATCGCTTTTATATATTTACATTTTCGATCCCCCATGGGTTACTTCATGGTGGTTGATCATGTTTATATATATATATATATATATATATATATATATATACTTTTACATATATATATATATATATAACTGCTTACTGCTTTCCCTACAAATTGCAGTATCATGTGAGCCTAGGAATCATGTGATCACAGGTTCAGCTTACTGAATCTAGATTCGGTTCCCATGATGGACATTTTTCAGCTGTAAGCAGCCTGTACATTATTTTACAGTGTCTGAATTTCCTTGGATGGCTGTCATGCCCATGAGGAGTTCGGCACTGCTGTATATTATTTTCTCGAGAATGCTTCGCATCTCGAAAATAAAAGCAAACAAGCCGAACATTTAATAATAAAATGGAAGTATGAAAAGGTCTCAATTCCTATTGAGCACAGGGTTTGAAAAACCTCTTTTACAAAACGTCATTGCTATATCGTGGTTAAAATTGAATTTTTCTATAAATTCAAACATTGTGTATATATGTGCGAACGAGGCCTCGCACTACTTTTAAATAACTGCACATTGATCCACACACACACACAAACATACATTCATATAACAATTTCTTTGAAAAGTGGCGGTCACCGTGGTAACACGGATGTCAGGGGTGCCTAACACCTTCCCTCCGCATAATCAAGCCCCCGGACCCAAAATGAATCTCGGTTTCACAGACCCGTCTAGCAGTGTCAAATCACTGGGTCAATGTACAAACCTTTTTGGTTGAGTTGGTACAACTAATTAAATACACCAACTAGCGACTCTTAAAGTCAAATCGTCGACATTATATATGTCGGACCTTTTTCACTTATTTTTCAAAACAAATCTCACATTAACATGAACACCACCAAAGAACAAGTAACGAAAGGGACACTCAAAAACTCCCGAGGGCGTCGCCGGGTGGCGACTCTCTTTGGGGAATCCATTTAGAAGAGGGCTTATCTGTGATATTAGTGCTTCGCATTATCATCATTTCATCATTTTCATAAAAGCGGTGAGACACGTTGTATGTGAATGTATGTTGTGTGGTCCCTCCACCAAGAGGTTATCCTGTCGGTGTTTGATTACTGGACTCGTGGGAAGAATAATTCCTCGGGGCTCAGGAAAGGCACCACTCAGATTCGCTCTAGTTGAACAATAGGATTAATTTCCGTCAGTAGATTGCGATGATCTGGAAACCTTCATGCCAAAAAAAGCCGCGAGAAACCCTAAGATAGGTCACCTCGATAAACCAAACGCGAGGAAAGTCTCTTCATACTTTCCATTTTCAATTACTTGTAAAAGCATTTACTTGTAATTTTTATTCCATGTTCATCCATATGTAATGAAAAATATGAAGAATAATTGTGCATAACATGTTATCAATTAACAACCGGTTTTGCAGGACAAAATTCCTAAACGGACATGTTATGATAACATTTACATTACCACAAGACTAAACTACATAAGTCTTTTGTAGGGAAACCATTGGGCCTATTACCTGTTCAAAGTCCAAAAAGGCCACGAACTTCTGACCCAATCATGTCTTCTTGACGACGATCTAATGTCAGTTTCCGAGAAGAATTTGACGGATTGAGTAAACAAATTACAGACTTGGTCGTTCTACTGAAAGAATTGCACCAGTCCACTCAGGGTACGAAGATACCTACACATACAGAATCCTCTACACAAGGAGGAGTTCAAGGTCTGGAAAAAACAATTCTAGAACCTCGATTGGATACAACCAACAAAGACCACAAAACACCCATCTCAAAGGAGATCTGAACACCGGTGATATTAGGAAGAAGGTCCTCCAAATGGAGGAAACCATCCGCGTTCTCAAAGGGATTGGAACACATGGCAGTGTTTCATATACTGAGACCTTTGCATATTCCTTGGTGTTCAATATCCGGAGAAATTCAAGACCCACGATTTTGAGAAATATGACGGATTAGGGGATCCTTATACACATTTAAAGGTGTTCATTGGAGAACTTGGGTCTTATGTGAGAAAATGAAAAGCTTGAATCATTTGTTTGAAAAAAGTCCGATGAAGAAGCCCGTTCATGGTATACCAGATTAGACAACTCTAAGATCCATAGCTGGGAAGAGTTGGCTCACGCCTTCCTCACTCAATCTGATTTTCAATCTCGATGGCTCCTCTGGCCGGTACCAAATTACCAAGGTCAAGAAAGCAGATCTAATGAGTCATTTAGAGTATGCGCTCAAAGGTGGAGGCGCCTTGCTGCTCAAGTTATTCCTTCCATGACAGAATCAGAAATGGTCATGACCTTCATAGATGTACAAGAAGCTCCTTTCTATGAAAGAGTTCTAGCTGGTATTGGCAAACCATTCTCTGAAATGATCAAACACGACGAGATGGCTGAAATGGGATTGAAGTCCGGTAAAATTCAAGACCTAGCCACTCTTAAAGCCGTTGTTGAGCACATCCAGTCCGGATCTTATGGAAACAACCCCCGAAGGGTCCATAAAAAGAAAGAGGAGGATGTTTCCTTGATACTACAAGGATAAAAAGGCAATCAAAGCATGGCTATACCAAGGAGAAACTACTCCCCTTTTCCAGCACAATCTTCAAACCCTCCATTGCCTAAAAGTGGAGAAGTAAAGCGACCTCGAACGTTCACACCCTTAGGGGATTCGCTCGAGAATATTCTTGCTCTTCCGATTTGCTTTCGAAGAAAATTACACATCTTCTTCCACCAGCCAACCCTAATGGGAAGGGTTTTAATGCTACTCAGAAGTGTGTTTATCATACCGGGGCACCTGGACATGATACTCAAGATTGTTGGGCCTTGAAACATAAGATTCAAGATCTAATAGACAATGGTGAGATCGTGGTCACTAAACCAGATCAACCTCATGTGCAAGACAACCCTCTTCCTCAACACAAAGAAGAAGAGGTCAACATGATCGATTGGAGACCTTTGTGCAAGGTTCCAATTCTAATGGCGAATCATCCCAACCCATCATAGACGGTGTTGACAAATGGGATTATGCAAAGTTCCAGTTTACCATGGAACGAAAGGTGAAAGCTCTTTGCAAATAAATTGAGCAATTGGCAGAACTGGTGACCCATCAACATCAAGTCACACGCCAATTAATCAGGCAGGAGCATGCCTATCTCCTTTCATTTATTGTGAATTATCCATCAACACCTTCAGAAAGCGAAGCTATGGAGGATAAGGTTGCAAAGCGAGCAAATGCTAAAGCCCGTCGGGATTTTTCCAATCAGAGGGAATTCACCTATTTGGGCCAATCTATGGAGGAGATACTTCAAATGTTGATCAACGAAGGAAGAATTACATTCCTTCTCCCTCCCATCAATCCCCGCTCAGGGCGGTTCAATCCTGATGAAATGTGTCAATATCATTCACATTCTCGTGATCACAGCACAGAAGAATGTTGGGCACTCCACCATCTCATTCAGAATCTTATTGATAGCGGTGTCCTGCAAATAGTAGATGATTACACTGTGTAACTCAAGGGTGAGAATGCATATCCTACCAAATGGAAGGGATCAGTAGTAGTTATATCTGAAGTAGATGATGAGACTGTCAAAGTATTTCCCATACAACCAATTCAACTCAAAGGAGCTGACAATCCTTTGAAAGTGGCCACACCAGAGCCAATTCCTTTACCTTTCAGACCACAACATTCTGTTGTCAGCTTACACAAAGTTCCATGGAATTATGGAGAAGCTGAAGGATCCACGTCTCATACTACTGCTACAGTGTTGAAGGAAAATCCACTGTATCTTCCTCAATGGGTTGTCAAACCTACTTGCAAAGCAAAGGGGAAGTTGTCCATGGAGAAGATTAAAAAATTCCTCCGTACTATGGGCCACAATGAAGCCAAAGTGGTTTTAAGCTTGCGAGAAGCTCCACACAAGATTTTGATACTGGATTTGGTTTTCTCTTCCGAGGATCATCGGAATATCTTGTTGAAGGTTTTAGAAGAAGCCTACTTGCCAAAATCAGTGGATGTGGAAAAATTTCAACATTTGGTTGATCACATTTTTAACAACAATGTGATATCCTTCACTGATGATGACATACCTCCCGAAGGGATCGATCATTGCAAGCCTTTGCATATTGCAGTTTTGTCTTAGGGTATATATGCTGGCGGGGAGTATTGATAGATGGAGGCTCATCTCTAAATAACTGTCCTTATGCCACCCTAGTAAAGATGAATATCAATCTCAAGCGGATACAAAGTAGTCATACGGTCATCAGAGCTTTTCATGGATCCCGGTGAAATTTCGTTGGAAAGATTGAATTGCCAATTGAGATTGGTCCTAATACATTCAATGTACCTTTCCACGTCCTCAAGATAGAATCAGGATACAACATGCTCTTGGGGAGACCATGGATACACATGGCTAGTTTTGTTCCTCCACCTTAAATCAACAACTCAAATACATTATCAACAAAAATCTAATCACTATCAACGCTTTGGCGGATTGTCTGAACAAGGAACTCTACCAATTATCGATTTCAATTCGAAGTTGAGCCGGCCCGATTTCCATACTGCGGAAGTGAGTAACACGCAATACCATTCTATTGGGCGCCACTTCCGTACCCAAGATTTACTGAGGGTTATGTTGGCCACTCAAGAAATGATGTTATTGGGTCATCAACACGGACAAGGGCTTGGTAAAGATAAGCGGGGTATCAAGCACCCTATCCAATGTCCATCAAATCGAACAATAGGACTAGGCTATTTTGCGATTCGATCAAGGAATCCTCATAAGCACAAGCGGAGTTCCTCGAGCTTCTACCGCGACGGTAATTTTTCTATACCTTTACCTCATGAGTTAATGCGATCTCGATAAAGGCTCCGGCCCATGTTGTGGCTATCTTTGTTTTCCGAAACCGGTGCCAATCAAAGAAAAAGAGGTGTTGATTACTGATCCCGAGGCAAAAGAAAAGGAACGAAAACGTAAACATGACCTTGCCTTGATGATGGAAGGTATTCGCGTCATTGTTCATTATGAACATACAAACAGATACACCCAGATGATGATTGCCCGGATGTCATGGTTATCATTCGGGAAAAGGAGGACAATGATGATCCTTCCATCATTGCGATCCATCGGGACTTTGCCCTCGACAATTGGAAGCAAACACTCCATGCATTGGTCGATTAGGGTAAAATGGGCGAAAAATCCCTACTTTGTGTATATAACTTTAATTGCTTACTTTCCTTTACAACACTAGCGATTATTTTATCAAGTACATACTAACACTTTTGTATGATCGAGCGAGTTGCATATATTAAGTGAAAGCATCTTTTGTTTCGAGGACTACGAATTTAGATGTGCATGTCCTTGCGATGACATGCCTTCTCTCCACAAGGGCGTAACTTTGATGCAAAGTTGGACTCGAGACTTGATGGACATTCAAGAGGACATTGAGACACCTCGGAGATTAAGGAATGGGTCGCAGACAAACCCAAACCCAATCTTGATCAAACCACTCCTTTCAATCTCGGAACCTTAGACAACCTAAGCTAATCCAGTTGGTTCATACCTTACCACAAATCAGCGGAATGATATGGTTGCACTTATTAACCCAATTCCGGGATGTGTTTGCATGGTCTCATGAAGACATGGTGGGTTTATCCACGACATTGTTCTTCATCGCCTTCCCATTAAAGAAGGATTCAAGCCGGTTAGGCAAAAACTTCGAGCGATTGAAACACGAGTGGAGTTTAAAGGTTAAAGAATAAATTGTGAAACAATTTCAAGCTGGCATCATCATGGTGTCTACATATCCGGAGTGGATATCCAACATTGTTCCCATGCCTAAACCAGGAGGAAAGGTGCGAGTCTGCGTGGATTATCGGGATTTGAACAAAGCTTGCCTTAAAGATAGCTTTCTCTTGCCCTTTATCCACATTCTTATTGATAATACTGCTCAATACGGCATGTACTCCTTTGCTGATTGCTTTGCGGGGTACCATCAAATTATGGTCGCCGAGGAAGATCTTGAGAAAACTGCTTTCATCACGCCTTGGGGAACCTTTTGCTACAGACAGCTGTCATTCGGCCTCATCAACGCCGGGGCAACCTATCAGTGAGCTATGATGGCTCTTTTCCACGATTTAATGCACAATGAGATAGAGATCTATGTGGATGACATCATCGTCAAATCCCAGAAGGAGGATGACCACTTAGACCATCTCACAAAACTTTTCAACAGGTTGCGTAAGTTCAACTTGAAGTTGAATCCATGAAGTCGCCTTTTTGGTGTTAAGTCGAGCAAGTTGCTAGGTTTCCTAGTCAGCCACAAAGGGATTGAACTGGATCCTACCAAAATCTAGGCCATGAAGGAAATGTCCATTCCTCGGACAAAGAAGGAAATACGGGGATTTTTGGGAAGGATCAACTTCATTAGCAGATTCATTTCTCGACTCACGACAACTTTGTGAGCCCGATCTTCAAGTTGTTAAGGAAGAACTCCTCCATGAAATGGAACGATGAGTGTCGAAAAGCCTTCTCATAATCAAAGAGAAACCGATTAATGCTCTGTTTTGGTACCTCCGGGGATGATGTTCCCCTGTTCATGTACACATCCATAAATGACAATGCCATGGAACGCATCTTTGAGGCAAAAAGATAATAGAGGCGAAGAACGAGCTATCTATTACCTCGACAAAGATTGACATCATTGAACATAAGTACACTCGATTGAGAAAGACTTGTTGTGCTTTTTAGCATGGGCTTCCATGAGGTTACAACATTACCTCCATGGTCACACAACCCATCTCATATCCCGAATGGATCCTCTCAAGTATGTGTTCGATAGCCCATCTTGAATTGTCGGTATCCGGATGGCGATTGATCCTACAACAATTTGACATCGTCTATGTGATGCAAAAAGTCATCATCGAAGGTCAAGGAGTTATGGATCAACTAGCCGCCGCACCGCTTTGGGGGATTACAAACCCTTAGAAACATACTTTCCGATGAAGGGGTAATGATGAATTCAACAACGACATCGATGATACATACATGTCGATGCGTGGAGAATGTATTTTGATGGAGCTGTTAACACAGAAAGCTCTGGAGCTGGAGCAATTTTAATATCCAGTACGAGGGAGCAGTATCCCGTCGTCGTTAAATTGCAGTTTGTCAGCACCAACAACACGGTTGAGTATGAAGGCTGTATCATGGGGCTAAAACTTTCCCATTCAATGGGCATCAGGCGGTTAACTGTCTTTGAGGATTCTGAATTAGTAATCAAGAAATCCATAGGAATCTACCAAACCAAAGAATTACATTTACTGCCTTACCATCGGCAAGTTTCACAGATGGCTTTGGAGTTTGAAGAAATCTCCTTTCTACACATTCCTCGTAATAGGAATGATTTTACAGATGCATTAGCAATGTTGGCCTCCTTAGTTTACATACCTGACAAGAAAAACATGCCAAGCATCACGTTTACTCTGCAAAGAGCCCCAGTCTATGGGAATTACGTTGGAGAAGTATCGGATGAGCTACCTCCCATCCACAACCCTTGGTATCAACACATCAAGGAGTATCTACGAGGTGGATCTACACCACCGAGGTGAGCCTAACTGAGAAGAGGCAGATTCATCGACTTGCTATGAAATTCTACCTGAGCGGAGATGCACTCTACAAAAGAGATGCAGGATTAGGTCTCCTCAGATGTCTGGACAAAGACCAAACTCAGAGACTCATGGATGAGATCCATGGTGGAGTTTGTGGCCCTCACATGAGCGGACCCCTACTTGTCAAGAAGATCCTCAGAACAGGGCATTATTGGCTTACACTCAAAGTTGACTGTGATGATCACATCAATAAGTGCTATCAATGCCAGATTCATGGGAATGCTATCCATGCCCCTCCAAGGGAACTCCACAATATGAGTTTGTCATGGCCCTTCTCAATGTGGGGAATAGACGTGATCGGGCCCATCGAGCCTAAAGCCAGTAATGGACATCGATTCATATTCACCATGATCGACTAATTCACCAAATGGTGTAAAGCGACATCCTTCCCGAGGTTACTAAAGAAGTTATCATTGCTTTCATCGAAAACAATGTCATCTGTCGATATATGGACAACCGAGGTCATTGTGTGGAATGAATGCTAAGAACCTCAACAATAAAATGATGGAGGAGTTATGCGAAAAATTCCACATCAAACATCTCAACTCAAATCATCTACCGTCCAAAGATGAATGGTGTTTTTGAGCGGCTAATAAAAACATCAAAAGATCATCGTGCAAAAAATGTCCACCAATCACAAAGGATGGTCTGACCTCTTGCCTCGACTTTATTAGCCTCTGAGAACTTCCATGCGAACTTCCACCGGGCAACCCCTACTCATTAGTCTATGGGATGGAATCGTGCTCCCCGTAGAAGTGGAAATAGAATCCTCGAGTATTGATGGATGCTCGGTTGGATGAAGACCAATGGGTACAAGGCGGTATCACCAATTGTCTCTAATAGGCGAAAGATGATCCGCGGCTATCTTCCATAGTCGATTATATCGACAAAGGATCGCACGATCCTACTGATGAAAAAAAGTTCGACTACTGGCGGTTCAAACAACATGACTTGGTTTTGAAGAAGATCATTGACAACCAAAGATCAATCTAAGGAAAATTCGCTCCTAACTGGGAAGGCCCATTTGTTGTCAAGGAGGTATTGACGGTGGTGCTCTCAGTTACGAGGAAAATGGATGGCGATGAATTTCCACAGCTTATCAAATCGGATACCGTGAAGCGGTACTATGTCTAAAGTTACCATCAAACAAACATCCTGGTTTTGATCATCAAATCACCAGTCATTTCGGTTTTGAACCCTTTCCTTTTTAAATACTCTTCTTCCCCTCAGGGAAACATACACTTCAAACTAGCAGCCTGGTAGCACTTCATTTCAAACCTTCCTTTCACAATTTCGATTATCCTGAAGACGGGATTGAACCTTTCTACACTTGCAGTTTATCCTAAAGACGGGATTAAACTTTTCTACGCTTGCAGTTTATCCTGAGGACGGGATCAAACTTTTTCACACCTGCAGTTTGTCCCCATTATGGGATCAAACTTTCTTCTCCCATGATATAACTTTACACATGGGATTCACACTTCTCTTTGGCTTGATTAGTCACGAGGGGAGAACTACGTCGACTGATCTCCACGATACACGAGTGCGTAGGCAACCATATTCTCTATATGGCGGTCGCATAAAAAAAAAACAACAAAACATTTACGCCTTTTCTCTACAAAACAACAAAAACAACAAAAATACTTCTACACCCATCTGCCTTCCGCATTCAGCGTTGAACCTCTTACACCAGGTTTGAACTACGCAGACTTGATCTCCTCTTCAATAGGAGTACGTAGGCAGCCATTCATTGTGTAGTCTAACCCCTACCAGAACAACATACTTGTCACACGGTACTGGGATCTACCTTAAATTTGCCCCATTTCATTGGTTTCAGATCAAAGGGATGGAATTATCCAACCTCTTCTCACAAATAGAAGATTCGGTGACCATCTAAGCTACGATCATGCCTCGAAGAGCAATACCAACTCATAAGAGATGGAATTAACTAGGCTTCTCACAAATAGAAGTATTGGCGACCATCTATGGTGCGGTCAATCTCGAGAGGGAAGAAACTACCCTCCTCTCCACTTTTTTCATCTGAGATACCGGTCCCAGAGACACGAAGATGGTAGGGATTTACAAAAATCAATGATCCGTTACGAGAGATCTTGCGGCGTCTCAATGTCCATCTATCGAGGATAAGTTCGGAATGCATCAAGATCACAAGGCCACGAAGAAATAGGCAAACATCAAGCAAGTATCAAGGCATAACTAAAAGGGAAGTGAATTAAAATATATTTCCTGCCATACATATCTTGTTTTGATATATACATACATGTTGTACATGACAAAATGGCTAAGCTAGTGCATGCATGAAAAATATAAAGCTATCTACGGATCTGTGTGTATGCGGGACTATCGGATCTAACATAGCATCCCTCTCGAAGACGGAGGAAGCAATTGCAAGCTCACTTGAGGGTATCTACACGAGCTAGCAGATCAGAGGCTAATTGCATGGTGGCATAGTGCTCATCAATGTAAGCACTCATGTCGACAAGACTAACAGTCATCTGGGATCTAACGGAAGTACTATCTGCAATGGCCACATCCCTAGCAGATAAGGCGACATCCCGCTCCCCAATCAATGCATCCCTGGCTGATCTAGCCTCATCCCTCTCTAACAGAGCGGTATCTCTCTCATCAAGAGCTGTCAACATCGCGGCCCTAACCTGATCTCTATCATAGGTCATCAAATGTAAGCTCTGCACCAAATGATGAGCCGAATACTGAGTAATAGTGGCACTCGGGGTGGGAGAATCCATCACAAATCTTGGCGACCCAGCGATCAAGTCATCGATGGGAATAACGACCTCTCTATATAGGCTCCTCATCGTCGAGAATCAATCCCACCTTTGTGGATCTTTGCCGCGGCCGATCGATCTCTGTCTCCATCCATGCGGAATACTCTGCGAGAACAACTTTGGATGATTGACGAAAAACCGGCCCGACTCTCATTGATCCCAGCAGCATACAACTGGATCATCCTCCGTGACAAGCGATGTGAAGCGAAATGACTCACTCACTGCCCCTCATAAGGATGAAAATCCTGAAACTGGTCAAACTGACATATCACGGCCAGTGGGTGGTAAGTAATCATGCCCCTCAATCCAACTAGAGGGAGATAATCCATGCCCGGAGCATGAGTAATGAAGCTGTAGGGTGAGCTAAGCCCTGAACACGTCAATATGGCAAACGGATCCCTAATCCATGCTAGGAAAAAGTGACCACGATCGCGACATATATGTGCACTCTGCGAAATTTGAAAGGAGTATGACATGGCTATCTCACAGGTGAAACAAAACCCCTGTCCGTCTAAATGTGCAATCGGTCTCAAGTGTGACATAAACCACACATCTGACATGGCCAGAGCTACACATAACACTCCTGCTTGATAAGTGCGACGATGTATGTAGGCGACCTCGAGTCTCTGAGATGATCATCGGTACAATGGTATGACCCTCCACGAGAGCTCTCCTTTGCCATAATGACGCCGATATCCAGCTCATCCATGTCTGCATGGCATGAAGGCGTGTGATGATCTGCGCAGAAGAAGTACATCTACTCTCTGTGAACGCATGATGGTCCTTCGGTGTGGTGAAATCCCGAAATCTGGTGCATAAACGTCCTCGAGCCAAACCTGTCAAGCAGAAAAGCTTTTGGGATATCACGTGGTAGGATGTAATCTCGTCTGGACCACTCTACGTCTCAATCCGGTGAGGGTCATGAATCTATCTGCTCATATCTCCAATAGCCGTATACTGCGCACGCAAGGTGCGTCCGTGGCGACATCGTCAACCGTGCATACTCCTCCAAAGTAGAGAGTCGACTCCACGGGTCCCAAATCGAAAAACACCTCTCCGATTACCCGGTGCTCTAGCATGCCCTCTATAAATCCTGTGGGAACTTGAAACATCAACAGGGTCATAGTATATTGCAGCAAATCATCTACGATCACCATGTCTGATGGTGATATACTATCATACCATGAGCGCATACTAGCTACCACCACAAATGGTGGGGTATGATCAATACGGCTAACTATCGAAGAAGACATCTGTACGGGCCATGTCATAAGACCATCTAGGGGTCAATGCTGAATATCTCTGGACATACATATATATGCATAACATAATAACATGCATGATATAATAGATGGCAATATGATATAGGGAATGGAAAAACTGTACATACATTCCTAAGTATATCATCATCTAATACATCTCTGTACAGCTAAAATATAGGGAAATGGGGCGAAGCTACCCAACATACAACAGAGGCCTATCAAAAGATATAGCGAGAATGGGGCGAAGCTACCCAGATGCTAACAGAGGCCTATCAAAAGAAATAGCGAGAAATACATCAGAAAAAGTCAAGAGTGTCGATGTCTACATCATCGATACTATCCACCTGATGTAACTCCTCCTGAGTCACTGGATCTCTATCTACAGGGATGTCAGGCCAATACAAGGGAGGATCTGCGCCGAAAAAACCATATGGGTCACCTAAGGGACCAGCGCCAGAGCTGGAAGGATCAAAAGTATCTACCTCTGCAGGATCTCTGCCAAAATTCCGAATGAAAAGATGTGACCAGTCCAGCTGCCGAGTCAATCTGTCAATCTGTGTCACATGAGTTGGATCTCTATCACAGGCTAGCCAATCTGTCATCATCATGGATCCTGGAACCATATTCCCCATAAAGCGTGTGGCGGCGAAGTGCGAGCTCCAATGGTACGAGGATCCACCAATCTTTGGAACATCTCCACGAGACCGGGGGCCTCGACAATGTAAAACCGTCGATCCCCATCAATGGGATGTCGATGACGGGTGACAAAAAATAGAGCCCGATAACGCTGGCGGGAGGCAAGATCGGTATCGTGTCTCTCTCTGTAGTGCTCCTAATAGCACGCTCTCTCTAAATAGAGCTCCCATCCTCCATCTGTGAAGAGAGAATCCTGCGGATGGAAATGACGTACTCTCTCTCGGTCGGTACCCATCCTCAAAACCAACTCCCAAATGCTCTCTAGAGTAGGGGAATCCATGTGATGACATCGGTTTGTCAATAGCTCCAGTTGTAAGGCGACAATGAGTGAAACCCTCGTGAATGAGGGACCTCCACCAGGTATGGAATGATGCCATCTCTCCCTCCTCGTGGATAGGTATCTAAACCTAACACGCTCACACGGGGCCTGAAACAAGGAAGCCTCTCATAGGCCCAAAACTGTCAACACAAAGGCAAACATCTGGCACATCGATCAACACTCTTAACCTATACATGGGAAAAGACAAGAAAAACACTCACCAGCAGAAATGGGTAGAATCCTAACCACGCCCCGGTCAAGCCCTGCGATCTCATGCGCATTCCCTTAAGGAAATAGGTAAAAGTGTAGGAACCCCAATCATACTCTCCTATACGATCCACGTGTCGAGTGGCGCTGATCAAAGCGAAGGACACCGTAGAGGAATTATCTGCTATGAAGCAGCCCCTAATGATCATCAGGAACAATCATCGGAGAATGCGATCCCTGACTCTCACATCATCGGGTATGGGCTCACTCAACAGCCCGCTCATAGCATCTACGCTCAAAGGACCTGTACGAACAATCCTACCCTTGAGCGCTTCCGCTGGAACTCCCAACAAGGATCTGACGGCAGTAGGGGTGATATCCGCCAAGGCACCAAACTCCCTCCAAACTCCATACACTGTGATAAACCGCCAATCCATTGGTGTCATCATCACCTCACGATCCGAGCAAATGGAGTGGTGAGTGCAGTGAAACCACCACTTAGATAATGCCCTGAGGTAACCCGAGGACAACGATGGGGTAGAATGGAGAAGAACCTCCCAATCCCGACCATGGACGATCGCTCTATAGTCATCATGCAAGGCACGATACATAGAGTGGATGCTAAACCAGATTCCCTCGAGGCTTTGTGAAGCCGGAACCTACATCAAATCTGAGATCGACATCGACTCTTTGACTCCTCATCAATAGGAAATAAGGAAGATTAAAGATCTAACTTCATACCTCGTTTACGTGCAGGTATACTGAAGGATGCCTACTCAAGTCACCTAGAAGATCTGGGTTCGCCACTTGAATACCTGGCAATTCCCTACGGGGAACACGTATAGCAGGAGCAGAAACCTCGATCGGTGCATCCTCCTCCTCGTCCTCGACATTCGGCACTTCAACCCGAATAGGACGTATCACCACCTTCGCCAAACGATGAGGTTGTCTAACAGAACGGCGCTGAGGCTCTTCAAAAGCCCTCCTCCATTACACGAGAAGTGGTCTGGGGAACTACTCGGTGATCCGGATCCATGATATCTGGACAACAAGTCTCCAAATCACCTCGAAAAGGGTGTGGTAATTTCTTACACAGAGTCTTTTTCAAAATGCATTTTATGATTACATGCATGCATTCATTGTTTTAACATACATATACAGTAGAGTTAAAAATGCATGACTACCCAATACCTACATTTTGGGAAAATTTTTCCATAGCCCCTTTGTAAATGGGACTATCCTCGTGCACATAGGCATGACTAGGTGGCCATTCGATGAGACACACACATGCGATCATATACATCCTACATGCATTAATCACATCACGGTAAAAAATAAAAGTGTAGTCTAATTACGGGATTATTTTACTTTCTACCTTTACTCATTTGTCCTCAAATAGGATAAGAAATGACGATAAAAGGTGCCAATTTGATTATTTCAAAAGTTAAATTTTTTTACATCATTATGTTCGACATGGTTTAATACTAACATTTACTATGTTGAATATTTTTATCAAATCATATCGGCATGCATATTCACTACTATATGTGTCTAAATGCATTTAATGCGATAAGTCATTTTCAACGGATGAAAATTGGAAAAAATACATGCATGTGTTACGGGGATGATGAAGAAGCACGCTTATGCGATGGCGAGAATATGCGAAAAAGTTGCCCGAACTCATCGATCTGAAGAAGAGCTCTCGGATTTCCTTCATTGCTGTGAACTTGAAAATGACTTATAAAAGCAACCAACCGCTTTATACATAGCAAACGCGGTTGGCCATGAGCTAACTCATGCTTCTCTCATGTACACACACTGCGGCACCCTCATGGGCCCCACACCTCCGGCTCGCTCCAGTTAGAGTTGCAAAGGAGGTCTCCAAAATTGAAAAGGCCAAATCGGGAATAAAAAATGCTACACGATTGGCGGAATAGCACGAAATCCACGGTTTCTCGTCGGTTGAGTTAAACTCCCAAATCGTCTCAAAGGTATTCGCTTTGAATGCGAGGTATACTATACCAATGAGCTCGACTTTCACAAATCATGCTCGATAATACCCCACAAAGGTCGATCTTTGTCATTTGCGAGGTCACAACCCTAAACCTCCCCGCGGGGTTACAACGCAAAACCACGATATATCAAACCTCCCCGTGAAATTCTGATAATGCCAAAGTTATCAAGCATCTACGTATTCCCGGCGGGGATCACAACGCACATCTTTCAAGCATCTATGTATCCCCGGCGGGGTCACAATGCACATCTTTCAAGCATCTATGTATCCCCGGCGGGGGTTACAACGCAATGCAACTATTGATACACACATTAATGAAGGTCAAGCAGCCTTAACATCATATCAGCCGATGGCAAGTAAACCCATTGAAGCAACCTTCCCCAGCAAGGGCTACCACACAGTGCTACCATTGACACATACATCAATGAAGGTCAAGCAGCCTTGACAATACACCCAGCAGGGATTCATCTGGTGATACACACATCAGCGAAGATCAGGCAACCCTGATAACAACAAACTGTTGGCAGTAACTCCGACAGAATGAGGAAATATGTTATACACATCCTCAAACAGACAAAGCTTTATCCCCACAGATCTCTTACACATAAGAGGTACCTCTATGGAATATAAGCCAGTGTCTAGGATTCAAGACTTTGGTGATAGCCCCAACGTCAACATTCTTGGAGACTTAGATCGCATGTCCAAGCCATCACTGATTGTCATCCCAACAGGATTACCTGACAATCATTCATGCATTCTACATGCATTTGCATCATGTTGCTACATATAGCATCATGTTTATCTTGCTTGCATTTCAAGTGTCTAGTTTTCTTTATCTTATCCATGCCTTGCATTGCATGAATATGATAAAGAGGGACATCTATAGACACTCGAAATTTTCTGTGCTCCTATTACTAACATTCCAGGAGGGTAGATTTGTCTTTTGGAGATAACCCTGGAAGACAGTTCAGATCCATTTTGGATACTACCGGAAGTTCAGTTCTAACCTAGAACACAAACCGGGAACATTATATCAAACCCCGGAACAAACACCGGGAATGTCATTTCCAATCTCGGAGATAACCCCGAGATATGCAGATCAAAAGACCGACAACAACACCGGAGAGGACAGTTCTGTCTAGGAAAAAACACCGCGACGCTCAGTTCTAGTCCCAAAGACAACACTGAGAGTAGCAACCCCATCCTTGGTGATATCCCTAAGAGATGCCATTGCAGTTCCGGCAATAACCCCGAAAATGCATGTTTCAAACATATGCAATCAGCTTCAACCACAGACATCCTATTGAGGCACACACACCTCAGACCCGGAGTTAACAAACGAGCAGACAGGAACACCCATAGATGACAGTGAGACATACAAACAAGCAGCAGTCCAATCTCAGATGTAACCCTGAGCAACGTCTGCTTTCTGCTTAAACCGGCGATAACCCCGGTGAGGAGTCACAACGTCATCTTACCACTCAACAAGATGATATCGCGGCATACCAACAAGTAGTCCAATCTCAACTGTAACCCTGACCAATGTCTACTTTTAACTCAAACCGACGATAACCCCGGCAAGGAGTCAAACGTCATCTTGTTCCTTCGACAAATGGCACGTCATCTCAACACTTCATACATACATCCAAAAATGTCCCACAAGAACCGAGGATTGACAATCCCGTGACTATTACGCGTGGCGATGCTTTGGATAGAATTTGAAGCTTGAAGACCATGGGCATAGACCCCTCTTCCTCGACTTGGCGTGAACTCTAATCCATGTCATTGTAACTCTCGACATAAGCGGTCCAGAAGAAGGTCAAATATACCTCGTTCGGATGCTCGGATTGAAGTTCTACAAGTTCGAAGCGGACATTACGATGTATGAGTGCATCGTGCTACGAGATAACGGGACCCGAGAGGCTCCGGATGCATCATAACCGACCCAGGTACAACTACGACCCATCCGTCTATATATATACAAGCCTTGGGGTCACCCATTTGAGAAGAAGAGAG
Source organism: Panax quinquefolius (assembly GCA_020205615.1). Lineage (NCBI taxonomy): Eukaryota > Viridiplantae > Streptophyta > Magnoliopsida > Apiales > Araliaceae > Panax > Panax quinquefolius. Next base: position 77,700,651 of record CM035173.1, on the reverse strand, counting down.
AGGAAAAAAGCGAGGAAGCCACATCCATTTTACTCTGCATACACATCTTTTGAGTGTTTCCTCACTTTTAAACACTAGTTAGCTCACATATAGCTATCTTTTTTATCCGTGAGGAACCGAGTGTTTATCCATTTAAAGTCATAGAAATCTACTTTGGCGTGCTTAACATAAGCCTTCTTATATTCTATAAAGCCTTTTTCTCATGTTAGCACACACTTTGTATACACATTGAGAGTCGTGTTGTGTGTGTTTTGCCGACTTTCGATTCAAGGTTTTCATTTTTGTGCATATATATATATACTATATATATATATATTTCATATATGAACTAACATTATCGAGTTATGCCTCGATTGAGCCTAGACTTCGGTCTAGAGCGTTTAATTGCTTTTATATATATATATACTTATATATATAAATTGTGGTCAGACTTTGTCTGATGAGCCTAGATTTTATATCCGGTGCGTTTAATTGGTTTTATATATATATATATATATATATATATATATATATATATAATTGTTGTCAGACATATCTGATGAGTCTGGATTTTATATCTGGAACATTTACTCGCTTTTATATATATATACTTATATATATAATCGTTGTCGGACATATCCGATGAGCTTGGATTCACATCCGGTGCGTTTACTACTTATATATATATTTATATATATATATATATATATATATATATATATATATTACATTTCTGTCGAGCTGGAGTTTACTTGGCCTTTTACTGACTTTATTTACATTTTAAATCACCTGGAGTTTACTTACATGGCAATTGATAGCTTTACAACTTTATTTACATTTCGTCCCACACAGGAGTTTACTTACGTGGTGGTTGATCATATCCATATATATATATATATATATATATATATATATATATATATATATATATATATATATATATATATATATATATATATTCATGACTTTTACATATATATATATATATATATATATTATATTATATATAGCTTTCTACTTTCCTACTACAAATTGCAGTATCATGTGAGCCTAGGAATCATATGATCACAGGTTCAGTTTACTGAATCTAGATTCGGTTCCCATGATGGACATTTTTTAGTTGTAAGCAGCTTGTACATTATTTTACAGTGTCTGAATTTCCTTGGATGGCTGTCATGCCCAAAAGGAGTTCGGCACTGCTGTATATTATTTTCTCGAGATTGCTTCGCATCTCGAAAATAAAAGCAAACAAGCCGAACATTTAGTAATAAAATGGAAGTATGAAAAGGTCTCAATTCCTATTGAGCACAGGGTTTGAAAAACCTCTTTTACAAAATGTCATTGCTATATCGTGGTTAAAACTGAATTTTTCTATAAAATTCAAACCTTGTGTATATAGGTGCGAACGAGGCCTCGCACTACTTTCAAATAACTGCACACTGATCCACACACACACACAAACAGACATTCATATAACAATTCCTTTAAAAAGTGGCGGTCACCGTGGTAACATGGATGTCGGGGGGTTCCTAACACCTTCCCTCCGCATAATCAAGCCCCCGGACCCAAAATGAATCTCGGTTTCACAGACCCATCTAGCAGTGTCAAATCACTGGGTCAATGTGCAAACCTTTTCGGTTGCGTTGGTACAACCAATTAAATACACCAACTGACGACTCTTAAAGTCAAATCGTCGACATTATATATGTCGGACCTTTTTCACTTATTTTTTCAAACAAATCTAACATTAACATGAGAACACCAAAGAACAAGTAACGAAAAGGGACACTCAAAAATCCCGACGTCGACAGGAATTAGTCTTCGTACGAGTCCAGTAATCAAACACCGACAGGATAGCCTCTTGGTGGAGGTACCACATAACATACATTCACATACAATGCGTCTCACCGTTTATGAAAATGATGACATGTGCAAAGCACTAATATCATAGATAGATATATTGCAGTGCAGTAAGTAAAATGCATCCGTACACATTCATCAAAAAATGTAAATGCAATATTCACACACAAGCATATAACAGTTTTGAAAAGCTTGTAGTAGCAGCTTAAACCCTCTTACTGGGGTCCCCAGCAGGGTCGCCACCTGTCGACGTCGGGATTTGTATTTGTCCCTTTTCTGTTCTTATTCTTTGGTGTTCTCATGTTAGGTGAGATTTGTTTGAAAAAATAAGTGAAAAAGGTCTGACATGTATATATAGACAATTTGACTGTGAGAGTCGCCAGTTTGTGTTTTTAACTGGTTGCACCAACGCAACCGAGAAAAGGTTTGCACATTGACCCAATGATGTGACACTACTAAGCGGGTCTGTAAAATCGAGATTCATTTGGGTTCGGGGTCTTGATTATGTGGAGGGAAGGTGTTAGGCACCCCCCCCCCCCCGACATCCGTGTTACCATGGTGACTGCCACTTTTCAAGAAACTGTTATATGAATATATGTGTGTGTGTGTGTGGGTCAATGTGCTGTTATGTGGAAGTAGTGCTATGCCTCGTTCGCACCTATATACACAAGGTTTGAATTTATACAAAAAATCAGTTTTAAACAAGATATAGCAATGAGGTTTTGTAAAAGAGGTTTTTCAAACCCTGTGTTCAATAGTAATTAAGGCCTTTGATACTTCCATTTTATTATTAAATATTTGGCTTGGTTGCTTTTATTTTCGAGATGCAAGCATCTTCGAGAAAATAATATATAGCAGTGCCGAACTCCTTATGGGCATGAAAGTCATCTAAGGAAATTCAAACACCGTGAATAATTTACAAGCTACTTATAGCTGAAAATGTACATCACGTATCTAGATTCAGGAGACTGAATCTGTGATTACATGATTCATAGGCTCACATGATGACACAGTTTATATGAAAGCGATAGCGATTATATGTATATAAAAACTGTAAATATATATATATATATATATATATATATATATATATATATATATCTGATACATGATCAACCACCACGAAGCACCTCCATAGGGGATCAGAAATGTAAATATATAAAACGGTAAATATATATATATAGACATGATCAACCACCATGAAGCACCTCCTTGGGGGATCAGAAATGTAAATATATAAAAGCGGTAAATATATATATATAGACATGATCAAACACCACGAAGCACCTCCATGGGGGATCAGAAATGTAAATAAAGTAGTAAATATGATCAACCGCCACGAAGTAAACTCTAGGCGGGACTGAATGTAAATAAAGCAGTAAAAACGATCAACCGCCACGAAGTAAACTCCAGGCGGGACGGAATGTAAATAAAGCAGTAAAAGGCCACGAAGTAAACTTCAGGCCTAACAAAAATGTAAATATATATATATATAAGCAGTAAACGCACCGGATGTAAAATTCAGGCTCATCGAACAAAGTTCGACCACAACACGACTCTCAACGTGAAGAAGATTGTGTGCAAAGATGAAGAGAAAGGCTTTAAAGTGTGTAAGAAGGCTTACAGTGGGCTACCAAAGAAGACTTCTATAGCTTTAAGTGGATGAACACTTGGCTCCTGCCGGTAAAAATATAGCTATATGTGAGCTTACAAGTGTTTAAAATGAGAAAGCACTCAATATAGGGTGTGTACAGAGCAAATTTGACAGGGCTTCCTCGTCTTTTCTCTTTCAAATATGGCCATCCCAAGACCTCTATTTATAGAGGGGGGGAGCTGCAGGTGCACCTGCGGCTGTCTGGGGTGCCCCAGACTCTGGGGGTCCCGCCGTCTCGAAGTATGTACATACGTGCAACGTGATGTCCGCTCGAACTTGCAAAACTTTAATCCGAGCCTCCGATTGAGGCGTGCCATACCATTCTAGAAAGATCTTTTCGAGAGCTAAGCAATGACATAGGATTTACCCTTTTTGATTCCAGAAAGATGGGTCCATGACCGAAATGGCATTTCCGGGTTTCCGTTAGGTAGTCCGTTGAGCTGTTTTGCATAGTTTGCGCTCAGAAGTTAAGATATGGTTCTCGTGGGACTTCGTTTGAAGAAGTTTGAGTTAAAATGAGTTGATTTGAGTTGAGTTGAGATTGAGGTGGAAATATGACCCCTTTGCCCCTCGTAGGGTTATTTCTGACTTTGGCGTAGTTGTAGCGATCTTTTCCCAGGTTTATCTCTGAGATTGTCATGTTTTTGACTTTGAATGTCCTCAGGATTATTTCTGAGGTTGGCTTGACCTCCTAGGGTTATCTCCAGGCTTTGAACTTGGTACCCCAGGGTTATCTCCAGGGTTGGAACTTATTTTCCTAGGGTTATCTCCAGGGTTGGAAACTGATTTCCCAGAGTTATCTCTGGGGTTGGAAACTGGATCTTCTGGGGCTATCTTCAGGGTTAGAATTCATGTTGTGGTCCTCCAGGGTTATCTCTGGAGAGAAAAAAAGACGTTTTTGTCCTCCTGCATAGTTAGTAACAAGAAAACGAAATTTCGAGTGTCTACACTCATTAAATGCATTTCATAGCTATATGCATGCATGCATTACATTAACATACATCTACAATAGAGTTAAAAATGAATGTTCATTCAATGCCTAGACTCGTGAAAAAAAATTTGCCAAAGTATCCTTTGTAAAAAGGACTATCCATATGCGTGTAGGCATGACTAGGTTGTCATTCAGTAGCACACCAACCCAAAGTCATAAACATCTTATATGCATGAAAAACATCAAAGTCAAAATTCATAAGGGTAGCCTAATTACCAGGATTACTTTTCTTTAAAACATTTTCTCATTTGTCCTCAAATATGATGAAAAAATAGCAGAAAAAGGTGTTCAATTGACTGTTTCAAAAGTTAATTTTTTTCACATCAATACGTTCAGCATTGTAAAATACTAACATTTACTGTGTTGAATAATTTTTATCAAGTCATATAAGTATGCATATTCACTACTATGTGTTTTGAAGCATTTCGTATGATATCTCACTTTCCAACGGTTAAAACTGGAAAAGAAAACATGTAAACGTTACCAGGATAGTGCAGAACGATTGTATGGTGACAGATTTTGTAGAAAATAGCCCGACCTCAGTAGATCTGAAGACGAAATCTCAGATTTTCTATGCGGCTTCAAGTTGAAAATGACTTGTGAAAGGGAAAGGCAAGTGAGATATAACCCACGGGTGGCCGCAGGTGTACTCGCGGTAGCCGTGGGTCTACCTGTGGCTACCCTGGGTGGTCCTCACCCCCTCTGGCTAGATCAAATTTGAATTGTAAAGGAGGTCCCACAGGCTGAAAAGTCAAATTAGGAAAAAAGATGCTACGCGATTGAGCGGAAAAACCTGAAATCCTTATTTTCAAAGACCAAACTGCGGGTCTACACATCAATCATTGGTATTCACCCAAACACAAGGTTAACAAAGCTGATGATCAAAGTTGTTGAAATCTACCCTTGGCAATACCTCACGAAGGTTCGATGCCATCAAACCGGAGTTGTAATTGCAATCAAAAGCATACATCTCGTCAAAAATCCATCCACAGCGGAGATTTCATACATCCTTAGCTATTGAAGGACATTTCAACGAGGGTCAGGTAGTCCTGACATCCCCAGCAATTGGCTGTAACTCCAGCGAAGCATTGGAGGTGGTCCGATGATGTTAGGCGTTGAAGGACATTTCAAATGAGGGTAAGCGCGTACGACATCACCAAATAGTTAGAGCGATGGCAAAGTGCATGTACTTTGAGACGATGGGACCCACATGGCCCAGGGCAGCCCGGGTACCCGCAGGTAGACCCGCGGCTTCCGTGGGTAGACTCATGGCCATCAGGTCTTTAAATATGAGCTCTTGGCAACTCATTTGGAAAAAAAAGGAAAAAGGAGAGAAAACTCTGCCCATTTCAGCCTGTAAACCCTGCTAGAGTGCTCTAAACTGGGTGATTCTTCTTTCTAAACACTTATGAGCTCGTGTTTTGTAACATACTGAAATTTAACCGATGGAAACAGATTTTTCAGGCGTCAAAAGCTATCTGAAGTCTTCTTGGCAGCCCACTATAAGATTTTTCAGATTTTTAAGCTTTTTACTACTTCTATATATATATATATATATATAACGTTGAGAGTCGCGTTGTGTGGGTATGCCCGAATCGTCGATCTGTGACTTTTTATTGCTTATATATATATATATATATATATATATATATACATCATCGAATTCTGCTTCAATTGAGCTTGGATATAATATCTGGTACGTTTACAGCTTATATTTACATTTCTGTTAGGCCTGGAGTTTACTTCGTGGCCATTTACCTCTTTTATATATATACATATATATATATACCGCTTTTATATAAATATCTGCTTTAATCGCTTTCATAATGTAGATATTTAATCTTTCAGCCTGCGGGCTAGATTTGCCTCAATCTGGCTATTTCTAATTTTAACCGGTTCAAAGTGACTAAGCTAGAACTGATGAAGCTAGAATAGTTTAGATTTACTCAAATCTAGTTCTTTCTCTAGCTTTTGTACATATTGCTTTTCATGTGAGCCTAGGAATCATGTGATCACAGATTCAGCTTCTAAATCTAGATTCGATTCCCGTGATGGACATTTTGCAGCTGCAGCCAACTTGTAAATTATCTACGGTGTCTAAATATCCTTAGATGGCTCTCATGCCCACAAGGAGTTTGGCACTGCTATGTATCTTATTTTCTCGAAGATGCCTCGCATCACGAAAATAAAAGCAATTAAGTTGAACACCTAATAAAATGGAAGTATCAAAGTCCTGATTTACTATTGAGCACAAGGATTTAAAGAACCTCTTTTAAAAAACATCACTGCTATATCTTGTTAAAATTGAACTTTTATACAAAATTCAAACCCTTTGTATATAGGTGCAAACAAGGCATAACACTACTTCCAAACAACTGCACATAGACCTAACTCATACACACACACATAAACAGATAAAAGTTTAATGAAAAGTCACGGTAACCGTGTTATCACGGAAGTCGGGGGGTGCCTAACACCTTCCCTCTGCTTAATCAAGCCCCCAGACCCTAACGAATTTCGGTTTCTCAGACCAGTTAAACAGTGTCAAATTGCTATGTCTTTGTGCAAACTTTTTCTCGGTTTAGTTTGTGCAACCATTTAAAAATACCAACTGGCGACTCTCACAGACAAATCGTCGACATATACATGTTGGACCTTTTCAAACTTATTTTTTCAAACAAATCTCACATAAAATGAGAACACCAAAAGACAAGAACAGAAAGGGACAAATAAAAATCCCGACGTTGACAATATATATATATATATATATTAAAGCAAGAGAAATCTTCAAATCTGAAAAAATCTTACAATGTGCTGCAAAGAAGGCTTCAGACTGCTTTTGGAGCTTGAAAACTAAGTTTGCACCTGTTAAAATTTGATATGTTGTAGTATATATGTATACAAGTGTTTAGAAAGAAGAATATTGAAGTTTGGAACACTATAGGAGGGGTTAAGTGTGACACCCCCAAATTCATGTACTTCATTCCCACAGGATTCGGTGTTCACTATCCAAATACTCTTCTCTAGCTACCCAAGTTAAATAAAACGTAAGCAATAAACCTTCTGATTAAAGGGTTACATAACTTATTCAAATAAATCACAGGTTATTTAACCTTAATACAATCATCAAATGTGGAAAAATTAAATAATTACATCACATATTTGAAATTTAAGTCTAAAAACATAAACTACAACAAATCAACAAGAGTCTTCAACACTTGTGCATCTTGCCTTTTCCTTCTCTAGTGGTTGGCTCGTCAACCTTCTCAATTTTAGCTGCAATGGCTATGTATATGCAAGAGTGAGCAAAAACATGATCACTTGAAAGAATATAATAACTGGCAATGAATAAATTCAATTGAATTGAATAACACTCTCTATTACTGATAATCAAGAACTGAAGTTAGAATTCATCTGAGGGTCACAAGACCATGAACTATGTCCCAGGTTATAAGTTTTTCAGCTTAAACCCTTAACAGTCATTAGACTCTACGGACCTATTCTTTCCTGTACTTAAGGTGATCAGTCATTCGTACCATATATTATGCACAAACATTTAAACGCCTTCGCGTAAATAATCCCCTATAATAGGGTTTTTCATCTCAGTTTGAACATACGAGTCCGCACCAAAGGAAGTTTAGTTTGGATAAATTTCAAGGGTAATTTAGAGTTCAACGTACATCAACTAAGGATTAGTTGAATCAAAAATGTACTGACAATGCAAGGGTTCAACAACGACATATTACAGAGTAGTTATGAACCATAAATGAATAATGTACTACATCAAAGTCATGCTTTAAGAATAAAGTTCAAAGCATTGAAAATATATAATAAACCTTGTTTGAACAAAAATGGTAAGCTAAGGTTACATTTTTCAATAAGGAAACAGAATTAAGAACTTTGCTCAATAGAATTCAAGAACTTGCATAATTTATAACCAGAATAGAATAACAAACTTGCATAATTATAATCAAGGTAAGATAAGCTCAAATAGAGTATAGGGGTAGAGAACTTGTTTAAAATAAGAGTAAGGTTCGGAAACTTTCTTGGCGTGTAAGCTAAACAGTATAACTTGATTCTCAATATCCTATACACATGTCATCATGACATAATCAGTTACCACGTGATCTCGGTACATAATTAAATATCTATTTCATTTACAACTTGTAGTCTTAGGTTTAACCACATGGTTAAACCACACTTCTAATTTCATTAACACTAATTTCAATTATCACATAACTTATTAATTACTAATGATAATCTTCATATTTGATATTATAACAACACCACAATCTGTTCTTTCATCATATAACATGATAAATCACATTTTATAGTCATAAGATCATGTTACATTACCATTTACAAAGTTGTATATTAAAAATTAAATTTCTGGGCCAAACTACTAACTGGCACTATAGAGCCCCGGTTTGTACTAGGGATCAAGGCCAAGAAGACTGACCTTTGCAACCGCCGAGCTCCACATAAGCCTTGAACTGGCGCTATCACGTGCAGAGGCAGCAGTATTTGAATCGTGTCTCTGGGCGGCGCGATCGCATACCTCGACACGATTCCATACTGCTTCAATTCACGAAGAACACAAAACAAAGCCAAATAGGCCTAAAAACTTTTATCTAACAACAATTTTAACTTGCCCAAGTTGTACAAACTTTACAGAAACAACAACTAAGATTTCTAACATGTTTCTAACCATATAGACAACATAAACAACAAATTAAAACCTCTAAATTTCATTATTTTTGCTATTTCGTCACTTTTAAATACTCTTAGTGAAACTAATCACAATGAATTCATTTTTCAACCAAAATAGTTTGTTTAAAACCCATTGTTTTCATTTCTTCACGTATTTACCCAATCAACAATCAATTTATACATAAAAACATGGATTGAGTATCAATTTTATTCTAAAATAAACCATATCATATATATATATATATATATATATATATATATATCTTTCATAAACTCAACGTGATATAATTTTCTCCATATTTATCATGTTTTCATAGATTAGTTAACACTAACTCACATAAAAAGAGTTTATATACATAATCTAACATATACAAACCATATATTCAGCAATTACCACAAAAATCCAATTACAGAGAAGCAAAAATATATCTTTTAATGAAGAACAGTGAAAATATATATTGATAGTTTGAGGTTAGATAACTACCTTCAAATTCTTGATTAATCAACAAAATTGATAGGAACACGCTTTGGTAATCTACCCTTCTTCTTTTTCTCTCAAATCTTCTCTAGAGCTCTCCCACTTCTCTTTCTCTGTAACCTCTCTTCTTCTCTCTATTTTTCTCTCTTCTAACTTAAAAAAACCGACGTATACATATAATACATATTAGTGTAAAATAAAACTGACAAGTGTAATAATAACCATAATAACCCTACTTAATACATATCGGTTATATTTTTTTTAAAATTCAAAAGCCACTAAGGCTTGTTTGGAAAAACAAAATCAAAATAAAGACTTAAAAGCCTTAAGCCTTGTTTGGTAAAACTAAATTAAAACTCCTTTTATTTTATTTCAATAACCCATTTACTATATAGTTTATTGTCACACTTTTTAAATTAAATTCTAATACTCAAATTAAATTAAATAAAGCCCTATCAACTTACTAAATCAAAATGTCACATAATCAAATTGCTACATAATTATAATTTTCATTATAATTTTATTTAATAAATTAATACATCACTTTTAATTTCTAAATTAAATTAAAATAACATTATAATAATTTATTTAATTATTATCAACTCTCTAATTTAATTATTAAATTAAATTAGAATATTACCACTATGTAACATAATAATTAACTTGACACTCATTTAATTTAATTCACTTCAAAATACAAAATTACCGAATATCAACTAAATTAACATATTACACTTAATCTATTTAATTCCCCACAACTCATGAATTATTTATTTAACTAATAAATAATCAAATCAAACAAATATTTATTTAATTCAATAAATATTTTAAATTACATATAAAATTCTGGATCGTTACATCCTTCCCCCCTTACAAGGATTTTGTCCCCAGAATCACAACTCAAACAATTCATTCGTCACATTCTTTCCTCCTTACAAGAATTCTGTCCCCAGGATCAAAGACACAGATCAAACAAATAACTCAAGATAGCTTTTCATTATCTTATGGTATCACTTTATTCCTGAGCACTTGTTCTTTCCTTTCAACTATCTGGATATGAATTTTCTCATAAGACAAATTTTTATCAAATTGTAACGGTTCGTACTCGATCACATGTTTGTAGTCAGGTTTATACGGTCGTAACACCAAAACATTAAAAATATTGTGAACATGTTCCAATTCTAGAGGTAGAGCTTCCTCATAAGCCACCTCACCTACTCTTCACAGCACCTCAAAGGGTCCAATAAACCTCGGGCTTCATTTTCCTTTCTTACCAAATCATATTTTCCCTTCCAGGGAGATACTTTTAAGAAAACAAAATTTCTCACATCAAATTCGCGATTTTGTCAGTGTTAATCAACATATTTCTTCTATCTGTCCTGAGCAGCTACCAATCTTGCCCTGATAATTTTGACAACTTCAGTGGTCTGCTATACTAGTTCTGGCCTTAACAGTTGACGTTCACCAACTTCATCCCAGCAGAGTGGAGTTCTGTACTTTCTACCATACAATGCGTCGTAAGGCATCATGCCAATACTCGCATGGTAACTGTTATTGTAGGCAAATTCAGTCAATGGTAAATGATCATCCCAGTTTCCTTTGAAATTCATAATGCACGCTCGCAATATATCTTCTAATGTTTGGATTGTTCGTTTACTTTGGCCTCTGTTTGAGGACGGTATGCCATACTCATTCTCAACTGTGTTCACATGCATTCTTGTAGTCTCTTCCAAAAGTTTGACGTGAACCGCGGATCTCTGTCTGACACAATTGACAATGGAACTCCATGTCTCGAAACGACCTCTTTGACATATAATTTTGCCAATTGATCCAGATTGAATCTAATCTTTATTGGCAAAAAGTGTGCTGATTTCGTCAGTCTATCCACGATCACCCAAATTGCATTGTACCCTTTCTGAGTAGTCGGAAGACCTACCACAAAGTCCATTGTGATATGTTCCCACTTTTATTCCGGTATTTCTAATGGTTGAAGTAACCCGCTTGGTCTCTGATGCTCGGCTTTGACTCTTTGGCATGTCAAACATTTCGCGACATATTTTGCAACATCTCTTTTCAAATTCGGCCACCAAAAATGTTGTCGTAAATCTTGATACATCTTTGTACTCCCCGGGTGAATTGAATATCTTGAGTTATGAGCTTCAGTCAAGATTTCGTCTTTAATTTCAAGTACTGATGGAACCCAGATCCTTTAAATTTCACCTCACTACCCTCAGACACTCCTTTGATTTTCTCGCATCCTTCATCTTGTAGTTGAGCGTTCTTTACCTTGTCCACAAAAGTTGGACTAGTTTCCATCTGAAACAATCTTTCATCCGATTCTTTCGAAAATTTTATTTCCAACTCTAGTTTCGCCATTGCTGAGATGAGCTCCTCCTGGGCAGTTAACAACATCAATTTCTCCCTACCCTTTCTACTCAAGGCGTCGGCAACCACATTTGCTTTACCCGGATGATAAAATATTTCACAATCATAATCTTTTATCAGTTCTAACCATCGTCTCTGACGCGTGTTCAGATCCTTCTATGTGAAAATATATTTTAGACTCTTATGATCAGTATATATCTCACACTTTTCCCCATAGAGATAGTGTCTCCATATCTTCAGAGCAAACACTACCGCGGCCAACTCCAAATCATGAGTCGGGTATCCTTTCTCATAGTCCTTCAGTTGACTTGAAGCATACGCAATGACTTTGTTGTTTTGCATAAGCACACATTTCAGTCCTTTATGCGATGCATCACTATACACCACAAAGTTTCCTGTATTATCCGATAATAATAACACAGGTGCCATGCTTAGCTTCTGTTTCAACTCCTGAAAACTCTCTTCGCACTTCTCCGTCCAAACAAATTTTACAACTTTCCTTGTCAAATTTGTCAATAAAGTCGCAATTTTGGAAAAAGTCTTGAATAAACCATCTGTAGTAACCTACCAGTCCCAAGAAACCACTCACTTCTGATGGTTTCCTTAGTTGTTCCTAATTTATTACAGCTTTGACCTTTGATGGATCCACTGAAATCCCATCTTTGTCAATCACATGCCCAAGAAATTGCACACGTTCTAGCCAGAATTCACACTTAGAGAATTTTGCATACAACTTTTCTCTTTTTAGCATCTCCAACATCAAACGTAAATGTTCCACGTGTTCCTCTTGAGATTTGGAGTACACCATGATATCATCAATGAACGCCACAACAAACTTATCTAAGAATGGTTTAAACACCATTTTCATCAAATCCATGAATGATGTAAGGGCATTGGTCAAACCAAAAGACATTACCAGAAACTCGTAGTGTCCATACCGAGTTCTGAATGTCGTCTTCGGTACATTCTCCTTTCTTACCTTTAGTTGATGATACCTACTTCTCAGATCTATCTTCGAGAAGTATCTAGCTCCTTTCAGCTGATCAAACAAGTTATCTATTCTTGGCAATGGATACTTATTCTTAATAGTGACTTTGTTTAACTCCCTATAATCAATGCAAAGACGCATTGACCCATCCTTCTTCTTTACGAATAACACCAACGCTCCCCACGACGATACACTCGGCTGAATGTATTTCTTGTCTAGCAATTCTTGCAGTTGTACCATCAATTCATTCATCTCTACCGGAGCCATCCTGTACGGGGTCTTCGATATCGGAGCAGTCCCTGGTGCTAAATTGATAAAGAACTCAATCTCTCTGTCAGGCATAAGTACTGGCAAATCATTCGAAAATACGTCCACAAAATCCCTAACAACTGGTATCTCATTCAGTTTCGCACTCTTCTTCTTAGTATCGACTACGTAAGCTAAATATCCTACACATCCTTGCCTCAATAACTTCTTGGCTTTCATCATCGTCAAACAACTCACTTGTCTAGGCGACTTGCTACCATAGAAAACTATCTTTGATGGAGTCATAAAGTTTACACATTTCTTTTAGCAATCAATTATCACTCTATAATTGAATAGCCCATCCATTCCCAATATAACATCAAATTCCCCAAGTTTAATCGGGATTAAATCTACTGTCATTACATTTCCCTTAATATTCACCCTATAGGTCTTATATACGCATCTAACAGGAATCATCGCAATTTCTATGTTCAAAGGGAAATTCAACTCTTCACTAGGCAATCCTAAACTCTTAGCAAAATCATCAGATATAAATAAACAAGTAGCACCCGAATCAAATAATATATATGCATTTATATCATTGATTGATATGATACCTGACACCAAATCTTTTGACTGCACCGTATCCTGCACGGTCATGTTGAAGGTTCTAGCTGTGGGTCTGCTAGATGACATTGGTCCAGCAATAGCTAATGTACCTCCACAGCCACCTCCCCTACTTCCAGTTATACCTCTAGCTGTCTTTTTGGGACACTCGCGAGCTAAATGATCCTTTGACCCGCATGTGTAACAAGCATTCTTCTTCAGTTGATGGCAATTCAAAGCAATGTGACCCTCCTGGCCACAATTAAAGCACACTCGCTTACCCCTCAAGCACATGCCAATGTGATTTCTCTCACAGGTAGCAAACGCTTCAACTTTCTTCTTCTGCTGGCTACTTTACTGACTTCCAGCACCTGTACTCTCACTCCACTTCCTCTTTGGGTTAGTATTTCTGCCACTGCTTCCACTAGTTTTACCTTCATTCTTGTGATAACCCGGGATTTACGAATAATCAAAATTTTACGAATAAATTTTTTTTTTATTTAATATTGACATTGACTGTTAATATTGTACTGAGAATCTGTGAGACAAGTCTTGAGAATTAGTTAACATGTGTTTTTACTGAGAAAATAGAGTAGAGTTATGCTTAACAGCTTCAGAAACCCTAACCCTAATTACTGGATAGGGATTCAGTAGAAAATTCAATTAAAATAATTATTTTGATAAGTATGTGTTTGGAATGTATAGGATTATTGATCAATGACTGATCGAATAAGGTTTAAAACTTATAAACCCTAATAAGAGATTAGAAATCCTAATCTCGGGTTTAGAAATCCTAACGCACGGTTAGAAACCCTAATCGAAAGACGGGAAACCCTAATTTCAAAACCGAGAATCATAAACCCTAAATTAGGAAACCCTAATCCTAATTAGCAAGCCAAAGTGTTTATTAAACTTAAATATGATTAGAAAACCCTAATTATATTTTAGTATCTTAATTTTTTATTTTACAAACCCTAATTGTAATTTAGAAATTTTATTTTTCTATTATGAAAACCCTAATTTGAAAATTGTGGAAACTAGAGTTTTAAAACTTTATGGTTAGAACCTTAGGGTTAAACCCTAAGGGTTTGTACAAATGTCAAGTATGCCATTAATTGTATTTTTTAAATAACAATAATACCCTTTTTATATATTTAGTGAGTTAACTTGTAGAATTGGAAAAACCTTTAGTTGTTGAACTACTAACTTGACTTTGTGGCACAAAAACATCAGCCAAATTCGTCCATATCATCAGATCTAACAACTCATGTCATTATATAAGAGAATTGGAGAGAGAAATTTCATAAAACTTAGTCATTTTCAGCCAAGCTCTCACCAAACCCATTTTCTCTCAAAACCTTCAAAATTATCAACTAGGCCAGTCACATATACAGCCCCTAGATCAACCAATAACAGATTGGAGGATTAAGATCAAGAATTGGAAGCTAGAAGGTATAAATCAAATTTTAATTTTGATCCAAGTTGCTTAGAAACTTTTTGTGTTTAAGTGTTTAATTAAGTGTTAGAAGTTGTTGTTAGTTGGTCTATGTTGATCCATCATGGATCCATAGCATCAAAGGCATAAAAAATGGAGTTTTTGAAACACTGTCCAAGAGCTTGATTTACGGTTTGACAAGCTAATGTCAGGAGCCATAAATCCTTGCTCGTTTTTTATTTTTGTGTTTTTATAGTTGTTATTTGTAGTTTGGTATGTGGACTTTCATCTGGAATTGAAAACGTAGCAATTAATTGGTTAGATTTCGTTTTATTCAAGGTCAAAACCCATTGACCGACATTGACCGCAAGAAAATCTGGGCAACCCAGAATGTTCAAAACAGCGTCTGACAACATTTTCTAAGGACCGGATCTGTCAGTATAAATGTGATTTGTTGCTTTTGTGATAGTCAGTATGTAGCCTGTTGTTTGGACCATAGACCCATGCCTTAAGATCCTTTATAACATCAACCGATCGAGTGTTATAAGTAGTCAAAATAGGCCAAACAAACACAGATGACATTTTTGGAAATTTCCAAAAATCATAAGAACAAGATGTCTGACAAGTTTTGACCGAAGCATATCTTGTTAATCTGTTGCTTTTGGACTCCGATCTTGTTATGTTGTTATTATTTGCCATGTATACTACAATTTTGAACCAAGAAACAACCAAAATAATTAACAGAACGTTTTTCAAATTGATCAAGAAGGTGCCTAGTCGAGTTTCTGGGTTTCTAAAGAAACCCAGATGTGGTCTGACAGCTTATTTGAGAGCCCAGATCGTTATGTTATGTGGTGTTATGAATGAAATGATGACTGATTATGGTAGTATTACAGTTTGGCTACATGATCAAAGTTCAAATTAGTCCAGAAACATTTTGGATTGAAATGTATTGTCGATCAAAGTTGATCCCTTGAAGTTGTCGGCTGTCAGTGTTCTTGAGCTCAAGAACACCAACAGCGACACTTTCTGTCGCTATAGCCATTTAGCGACGGTTTTCATTTATTTTAATTTCTGATTTTCCGGAAATTATTTAAAAATAGAAATAAATTATAAAAATTACCAAAAATGGTTTTAAAAAATATTTTAAAATATGAAAAATAATTTCTGACTATTTAGAATATTTTTCATTAATAATATTAATTATTTGAATAACAATAATATTTAATTTATTTAATTAGTATATTAAATAAATTAGAGAAAATGATTTAATTTTATGAAAAATCATTTTAAATAAGATTAATGTATTTAAAAATATTTTGAGTTATAAAATATAACTTTTAATATTTTTGGAGAATTTTCATTAATAATTTAATATTAATGATATTAGATTTATTTGATTATTAAATTAAATAAAGAAGATAAAATGATTTTAATAATTTAAAATTCATTTTAAATAAGAATAAAGTGCTAGAAAATGTTTGAAATTATAAAATATAATTTTCAATATTTTTGGAGAATTCTCATTAATAAATTAATATTAATGATGCTAGATTTATTTAATTATTATATTAAATAAATAAATTAAAAATGGTTTTATTGATTTAAAAATCCTTTAAAAATGAGAAAAATGATTTAAAAATATTTGAAGTTGTAATTAATGACTTTTAATATTTGGATAATAATTTCATTAATATTTAGATATTAATGGTGATGAATTAAAGATGATTTTAATTATTTTAAAAATCATTTAAGTAGAATATTGATGATTTAAGAATATTTTAAGTTATTAAAATAACTTTAATATTTTGATAATTATGTCATTAATATTTTAATATTATTAAATATTAATGATGATAAGATTATTTGATATTTAAATCATTTATAAATGATTCCAGTGTTTGAAAAATTATTATAAATTATAATAATTACTTATGAATTATTAAAAGCTTCCGAAAAATGTTATAAAGGATAATTGACTTATCTAATATAATATTGAAGCTTAGAGACCAAGTGTATCTAATAATAATTGTGTTAATTGTCGAATAGGGTGACCAGAATACCGAAAATAGACCAAAGTCCAACCGGACTGAACTAGTTAGACTTGATAAGTGTTTATATAGGTTATATACACTGATGTGGTTATGTGGTAATGTGCCTAGGAGAAAGATTGACTGTGAATTACAGTGTTGTGTGTTATAAATGATTATTCTAATTGTGAGACCGACATTGTTGATTATAGGTCTTACAAACGTAGTTAATTATATTGTGTAGCAGTAATCCACGCGAAAGGCAAGTTTCCTAACTCAACTTGAGTTACTATTTTTCAAGCATGGTAGTGAATAATTATTGATAGTTATTCACATCTATAATGATTGTTGTAATTCGTACGTAATGAAATTGAATAATGTTCTATTCATTATGAACTAAATAGTTATTGGAAGATCTATGCCATTGATTTCAGCTAGATTAGTATTGTTATTAATTATTGAAATCCTAGTATTTCTTTGAAAGTAATCCAAACCATATTTGTTGTGGTACGGACTCGTGAAGTAAGACCAGATGAACAAATTTTAATGTAAATAAATCGACATGCACTTATTATCGAGTATTATGCATAATATAGGGTACAAAGGAGTTGGCCACCCGGTACTTCTTGCGGAAGAGTATAGTTTAGTTTTATAACTAATTTATATTCTTGTGGTAATTTAGTTTTAATAACTAAATGATTCCTCTATTAGTTCATGATCCTCTGTGATCACTCAGCATGAAATCTGGGTATATCCCACTTTATTGAATATTATTGCAGTATTGTTAATTCAATTGAATATTATTGAATCTTTGAAAGGATTATACTCTTTCATATCGGATAGGTTATTCAGTATGAAATAGTAAAAAGTTTATTATTGAGATTGAATTATCATTTCGCTATCTCGAAATCGTTTGATGGTTGTTGAAGCTCTATACAATCTAGACTCTTTTATTCATGATATATATATCATTTATTATATGTCTTAACTTGCGGGGCAAATTAGTTGCTCACCCTTGCTAAATAAAACTTTTTAGCTAGGGATGAAGTGGCAGGAGGTGCTGCGAAGGATAAAGGCAAAGGCAAAGGCAAAGGCATGGTTATTAATTAGTTATGATCAGTATTATTTATATTGTTGTATTGTAAACCCTTTTTGTATATCTAAGGGGTATGTTTGTAATGTTAAGGTTAGTGAACCTGGGATTTATGTATTAACAACATATGTTAATGAGTTATGTATTCCTATATATAAAAGAATGGGTAGTTTGATGTTATATTTTTGTGGATCGTGAGCACCAAACTCGGGGGTCAGGTAACCTGGATTTGGGGGCGTCACAATTCTCATTCTTCTTCTTTTTATGTTCCTGATTGTATTTTGTTAAGGTATCGCTTCCACCCTCCACGATAATCGCCTTCTCAAGCACTGCTGTAAATGTTTTCAAATGAAACATAGAGACTCTGCTGCATAACCAGGACTTCAGTACCTGTTCAAACCTTCTTTCCTTGCACTCGTCTGTATTAACTTGATACGGCGCAAACCTAGCCAACTCATTGATTTTTGTTGCATACTCCGACACCGTCATGGCACCCTGCTTGAACTCTAAAAATTGGACCTCCGTCTAATTCTATGAGCTTTCTGGAAAATAGGTTTCAAAAAATATTTCCTTAAACCTATTCCATGCCATTACTCCTTTCCCCCCTCGAGTTTTGTTTGCCTGCCACCAGTAGCTGGCTTCTGCTTTCAACATGAATGTTGCAAAAAAAGTCTTCTGGTCTTCACTGACTCTAGCAACGTCAAATACCTTCTCTATTTCCATGATCCAGGTCTATGCCTCCACTGGATTCATGGACCCACGAAACTCTGGTGGTCCAATCGCCTTAAAATCTTTAAAGGTCGCAGCTTGATTCTGCGGCTAGTTTTGAAGTGATCCTATCAATAATATCACCAACTGTTGAACTGGGTTAGCATCAGCGTTGTAATTATTGGTAGACCCCTCAGGGGTTTGTTGTCGTGGTAGATGTCTCCTTGGAGGCATTTTTTGTTTAAAATACACTTACTAGGTCATTACTCAATTTCTTAAGTATTTTTTACTTAACTTGCACATCATAAAAGATCATCACAAAACACATAACATTTTGAATAAATATTAACATTTTATTCATTCATAATCTTTCAAAGACATAGAAATGATAGCATCGCTGCTATTTACATCAATTTACTGAACTAATAAAATTTCAGGATAACATCATCATATCCCATTGATCACATAACACTTGGGATTTACATCTTATTTATTATATAATTATTCATAAAATAATTACACTTTCTATTAAGGCCTATTAAGACGTTACACAGCCTTACGACGCTCCTCTTCCATAATACGGAACATCGTTCTACGATCTAACTTATACCATGACAATTCCTTGAACTGAGTCAAATAGTACATGACTCGGTCTTGAGCTCTATTCATCACTGTGTGGAAAACACAATCCATCTCTTCCATCTTGACCTTCTTTGCTTTTTCCTCTCCCTCTGCTACTTCTGCATGCTAGGAAGCCTTCTCGTAATCATCTTCAGCTCTTGCTCTCTTGGCGGACTCTTCTTTCAAGTTATCCTTCAGTTTCGCAACCCCCTCCATCAGTTGCTCCTTTTCCCCCTCTGTGTGAACCAGCTTCCATTCCACATTACCTAGATGTTCGTCAAGATCCTGGATCTCATCGTCCTTTTGTGCCATCGAAGTTCGATGTTCTTCTACTAGCTCCTCCAATTCCCTGACTCTGTCCTAAAGCTCAATGTTACGATCATACACCTCGTCATACATTGAAGTTGCAATAGAGTTTGGTGGAAAATCTTCCCCTTCCTCCTCCTCATCGGTCTGTGGTAGCTCCATAGCATCCTCCTCATTAGTCTCTACCACATCCTCATCATTTAATAATCCCTCCTGTTCAAACTCTGGGTACCCAACAACTGCAACCAACGAAGACGGCTCCCTTGGCACTAGTTGTTCCCAGACTACTTGAACATCTCGAGGCTCCTCCTCTCTAGGCATCTGAGGTTCCTCCTCCCTAGCCTGACTGAATTATCCCACATTAGCCATCCTGACAACAAAAATTTTAAGTTTTTAATTACTAACCGCCACTACTCGCTACTTACGAACACATAGGTTGCAACCACATAAGCACATAGAGTGTTTTATTATTCCCTCCTTAAAACTAGATAAGAGTTTATCACCACTATCTTTACAATCTCTTACAAGGTTACTTCCTAAGGTTTTTTTCCCACCGAAGGTTCATAACCTAAAGCTTTGATACCAACTTGTGACACCCCCAAATCTGGGTACTTCATTCCCACATGATTCGGTGTTCACTATCCAAATACTCTTCTCTAGCTACCCAAGTTAAATAAAACTTAAGTAATAAACCTTCCCATTAAAGGGTTACATAACTTATTCAAATAAATCCCAGGTTATCTAACCTTAATACAATCATCAAATGCGGAAAAATTAAATGATTACATCACATATTTGAAATCTAAGTTTGAAAACATAAACTACAACAAATCAACAAGAGTCTTCAACACTTATGCATCTTGTCGTTTCTTTGCCAGTGGTTGGCTCGCCAACCTTCTCAATTTTAGCTGCAATGGTTATGTATATGTAAGAGTGAGCAAAAAAATGTTCACTTTAAAGAATATAATAACTGGCAATGAATAAATTCAATTGAATTGAATAACACTCTCTATTACTGATAATCAAGAACTGAATTTAGAATTCATCTGAGGGTCACAAGACCATGAACTATGTCCCAGGCTATAAGTTTTTCAATTTAAACCATTAACAGTCATTAGACTATATGGACATTTTCTTTCCCGTACTTAGGGTGATCAGCCTTTCGTACCATGTATTGTGTGCAAACATCTAAACGCTTCCGCGTAAATAATCCCCTATAATAAGGTTGTTCATCTCAGTTTTAACATACGAGTCCGCACCAAAGGAAGTTTGGTTTGGATAAATTTCAAGGGTAATTTAGAGTTCAACGTACATCAACTAATGATTAATTGAATCAAAAGTGTACTGATAATGCAAGGGTTCAACAACGACATATTACAGAGTTGTTATGAACCATAAATTAATAATGTACTGCATCAAAGTCATGCGTTAAGAATAAAGTTCAAAGCATTGAAAAGATATAATAAACCTTGCTTGAACAAAAATGGTAAGCTAAGGTTACATTTTCCAATAAGGAAACAGAATTAAGAACTTTGCTCAATAGAATTCAAGAACTTGTGTAATTTATAAACAAGATAGAATAACAAACTTGCATAATTATAATCAAGGTAGGATAAGCTCAAATAGAGATTAGGGTTAGAGAACTTGTTTAAAATAAGAGTAAGGTTCGGAAACTTTCCTGACGTGTAAACTAAACAGTATAACTTGATTCTCAATAGCCTATACACATGTCATCATGACATAATCAGTTACCACATGATCTTGGTACATAATTAAATATCTATTTCTTTTACAACTTGTAGTTTTAGGTTTAACCACATGGTTAAACCACACTTCTAATTTCATTAACACTAATTTCAATTATCACATAACTCATTAATTACTAATGATAATCTTCATATTTGATATTATAACACCACCACAATCTATCCTTTCATCATATAACATGATTAATCACATTTTATTGTCATAAGATCATGCTACATTTGTGAGACCCAAGATTTTATCAATAAAGATTTAAATTTTGTCAAAATAATTTTTTAATATTATGGTGTGAATTTAAGATAATATTATAGTTGTGGGTAGTATTTATAAATTTTGCAAAGTATGCAAGTGGTTATATTATATTCGATTGGTGGAGAATATTCAGTTTAGCGAGGAATATTCGTATAACGGCTCAATCATTGGTGGACCCTAGCGAGTAATTATTGTCGAATTGAAAAAACGACAAAAATATTTTATTGAAATAACGGCGGAAGTTTTACCGTTGGTTCTCGTTGAACTACTCCGTAGTAAAAAATACGATGTCGTGTGTGGTTGCATAGTAGCAACACGGTATTGATTATCGATGCTTATGTGAGAAGTCACTCGGTTTGATTCCATTATTGTCGATTAATAATATGAATTATTATAGCGATAATGACGTTTTGTTTTATTCGTATTATTAACGTAATAAAAAATGTAAACATCTTTTTATATAAAATAGAATACTTTATTAAAGTTATTCTATAAATAGAATATATTATATTTTATTATGCATAGTGTTGCGTAGTGTTTTGTATAGTGTTTTTGCATAGTGTTTGCATAGTAAAATGTTTTTATATAAATAGAATATATTATATTTTATTTAAAAGATTTTTCTTTAAATATGGACCGTCGATTAAAGTAAATCAATCTGGACCGTTCATGGATTAATTCTTATGCATTCCATTTTCTTATAAATAGAAGCTCATTCCTTCATTATTTTCTTACGAATTCATTGAAACTCTAGAGAGAGAAATTATAGAGAGAAGCTATAGAGAAAAATTATAGAAAGAAGAAGAGTATTCTCGCTACTTCACTACTTCTATATTCAGCCTCTTTTTACGGTAGGGGTGTTATTCTTTCTTCTTGAAGAGAACTTCATTATTCCATTCACTATTATTACATTGGAATAACTTTTGTAAAAGTGGCATACCCTATACATAACTTTGTGTACGTGGCATACCCTATACTTGGTGAAATCCTTATGTTATTCCATTGCTTATTATTACATTGGAATAACTCAGTATACGCTGGTTACCCTATACTTGGTGACATTCTTCTATTATTCATTGGAACATCCTCATGCATGTGTTTTACACCGGACTGGTTCCGCCTTTATCATTCTCGTTGGAATATCCTATCATGTGTTTTACACGGATCCGGTTCCATCTTTATTATTCTGTTGGAACATCCCATCGCTTGGTGTGAATTTCACGACACCGGTTACATTATTATTATTACGTTGGAATAACTCATACATGCGCAAGTACCGCATGCATGGTGATTTCTTTTGTTATTCCATTCTTTATTATACTCGGTTGGTTAAAACTTTGACTTCTATACTCCATGAAATTAGTAGAATATCCTTGATATTTGCGTTTCATCCAAAGATATCTTTTCACGAAAATATTCTTCCGATCATTCTTGAATTTTACTCTCTGAAACAAAGATTATTATGTTGACAATTTGGACGTTAATAATTCATGGATTAAATAATTCTTGAACTTGTTTTATTGAATTATTATGTCATTGTCATCATCCTCATGTTATATTATGTTATCTTTGCTTACGTGCATAGATGAACTTAGTATGATTATGACCGAGGATCATTCGGTATAATCACGACTTGATATAAATGATGTGACAAAAGTCCTCGATGGCACAGTAATGCACGATGATGGATAGTTTTGGTATGATTATGACCGTGGGGTGATTCGGTATAGTCATGACCATTGATAATTTGATGAAAATCCTTGGCCGTGGTATGCGGGGATAATTAGATGTGGTGGTTTATTTATTAAAATTTGAGTCTCAAATGATAAAAATTGATGAAAATCTTTTAAAACCTAAAAGATAGTAGACTTTATTCTCTACTTGACTCTTTTAATGGATTGTATATTCATTGCAGATTAAACCGGTTGTGTCTATTATATTTTATCGCTTTAACATCTGTTGAAGGCTAATGATAATTTATTCTCGCATTATCTTAGTCATAATATTTCTTCTCGGGCTAGTTGAGCTCACCTTTCTTTCACCGTTTTTCTCTTGTGAAATGAGAACATAGTTGGGACGAGTCGGGGAACGGAGTAATGGTCCGAGAGGATAGCATTAGTAGTCCTCACTATTCGCGTGAAATAGTGTGATAATAGTTGTAATGAGGACTCCTTTTGAGTTTGTATAATATCTAGTAGACAATATATGTATTCAAACTCACGCTTTATGTCGTATTGCATACGCATGCTTTAGGTTAATAAGTTGTATTTGAATTTATGTACCATGTAAGTGGCGACCCAAGATGGGTGGCGACGATACCTAATTTTTTGGGGCGTCACAACAGGTATCGAGCTTAGGGATATGATCCTCAGCTAAGATGTCTGCGACAAGAACTAGGAGGGAGAGACGGGAATTCTTTCGCTAGTATGACCTACCTAAGTTTATGTGGTATTTATTTGGTCTCACGGGAGTATAGGGATAATATGTGATATGTTATTTAACCCATGTTTGGTGGCGATTTGAAAATGACATCCGAAAATATTGAGATAAGCAATGAAGCACATGAGGCCAGTTGAGTCACCAACCAAAAGGTAATGAGCAACAACACGATAATAATCATACCGGTGGCAACGATCCATCTAACAATGATAACCATCGTGGGGAAATTATCATGTCAAGAATGGTAACCATTTCGGTGGTAATCATGGCCAAGATAATAAGAATGGACATTTCAAGAAGAGAGGGTTCAACAATGACGTGAAGACGTTGGCATCAAAGACCCGTTTCAAAGGAAGAAGAACGACCACCACCGGTCGTATGTTTCAAATCGCGACGGAGGGACACATCCGTCCAAATCATGCTGCAGAATCCAAAGCGTGTTTTAATTGCGGAAGAGAAGGTCACTTAGCTCGATTTTGTCGTATGGTGAAGTCAAGTCCAGTTGAGATAGTGATGCCAAAGGATGTCCCGCATAAGCCAAAGCCGTAGGTTTTAGAGAGAGCGTTTTTTTTCTCGTGACGAGGAACCCGAATAAAATTATCACGGGTAAGTTAATCATAAGCTCTTGCGAAGTCTATATCGTATTCGATACCGGGTTCTACCTATTATTTTATCTCTCTTGCTTGCGTTCAACGCTTAAATTTGACTCGGAGAAATTAGACTTTGATTTATCTATTGAACTTCGTTGGGAGAAACCTTCGTTACCTCCATCATTTATTAATCTTGTTGTTTCAAATAAACACTTTCACGCTACTTCGTCGATCTTATCTCTTTGAAAATACTTGCCTTTGAGGTAATTTTTGAAAACGATTGATTAACTACTCATTATTCTTTTTGTAAGGTTGTTAGCTTTCATATTCCTAACCAACCTTATTATACTTAATTCAAAGTAACCAAATCCTAAAGTTAATCATTGTTATATCAAGCCATAAGTAAAGAGCCCGATCCTTTCGTTGTCGACTTCCTTGTGTGGAATACTGCAAAGCGCCGACTTTCAGTAGGGCGACGTCGTGGATCAAGATGGCAAGTTGATAGGTATCATTGTGAGGTGCTATCCGTGTTAAGGGATAGAAGTCACAGTTGGTATTAATCGACGTACTATCCAAGTCTTGGGCGAGTAATAGCTTTTGAATGATATTTCTATCATTAATAAATTTCTTGACGTATTCTTGAAGATTTCCTAGCCTACCCTAGAGCGTGAAATCGAATTTTGTATTGACCCCAAAGATAAAAACCCATTTCTTAAACCCTCAAATATTTCTTCAACTAAATGAACAGTTTACGTGGTTTATGATGAAAGTCATAATAAAAGCATTGGAATAATGAAAATCATGGGTATTCGTGGTATTAGTAAGTTTTATGATGAGTTATGTTGGTTAGTATGTAAAAACATGAAAGTTTCTTAGAAATCACAAAGAGTTGAAAATCAAATTTTGGTGAAAAACGTAACATGAAATTCAATTGACCATATCTCCTATTATATTTTGAATTTTTGAGTGTGGTCAAGTCCTAGAGTTAGATCTATGAGTTACCTAACTAATCCAAGTGGAATTACTGGAAAAGGTGTTGTAGATTTTTGTGTGGACTGATTTTAGCAAAGGAGGCCAAAGCTGTAAATTTCGAAAATGCTACTGGCCAGAAACTTTAAGGGACTGTTTCGGCCACTTAAATTATGAGAAAAAATTCTGGCCTTTTGGGACATGAAAGTATATGGTATAAAGTATCTCCTGTCCAAAAATGAGCTCATTCTGACTTAAAATGAGCAAGTTATGACTATTTCAATATTTAGGTTTTTCCGACGAAAAATGCTATAACCGGAGTTCTATAACTCCGATGACCATGAAATTTAAACTAGAAGCTCACGTTAACATGTGTAAGATCCTGCCAAGATTTGGGAATTTTTGGAGTTAAACTTGAGGTAGCTAATTTCTTAAGGAATTAATTAGAAATTGATTTTTGAAAAATAGTAAATGAATTTTAAAAATTCCGAGAAAAATATATTTTCATTATGGGACTATATTATGCTAAATCCCAGAAAAGAAATATTTTTGGGACTGATTTGGTATTTTTCATGAAAATAGTTTAGTTACGAACATATGAGTTAAATATGTTATGTGAAGTAACAAAGTTAAAAATAGGATTTTATGGCTAGAGAATCCTATATAGAGTATATGCATATTTTTGGATGAGGGATTTGATAATTGGTGATGATATCTTATGAGTATGACATTTTTGAATGATTAAATGCATTATATGGTAAAGCGTAAACAATTAAGATAAATTGTTTATAAATTTAAGAAGTGATTAAAATATTGTTATAATATTAATGATATTAGATTATAAGATTATTAAGTGATTGAAAACATGGGGATATTCTTGAATCTCGGATAAATTATATTATAAATGTTTAATATTTATCCTTTATCTCATTTGATTGATTCTTTATATCATTATCCTCATGCTTATATTATTTGAAAGTCATCTACGTGGCACATAGTGCATAGATGGACTTGGTATGATTATGACCGTGGATTGTTTCTATATAATCATAACAGTAAATGAATACACAATTATCTTTGGCCGTAGTGCATGGATAATTTGTGGTCGTGATACTAATGAATACACAATTATCTTTGGTAGTAGTGCATGGATAATTTGTGATCGTGATACTTAATGAATACACAATTATCTTTGGTAGTAGTGCATGGATAATTTGTGGTCGTGATATTAATGAATACACAATTATCTTTGGTAGTAGTGCATGGATAATTTGTGGTCGTGATACTAATGAATACACAATTATCTTTGGTAGTAGTGCATGGATAATTTGTGGTCGTGATACTTAATGAATACACGATTATCTTTG
Organism: Panax quinquefolius; assembly: GCA_020205615.1. Classification (NCBI taxonomy): domain Eukaryota; kingdom Viridiplantae; phylum Streptophyta; class Magnoliopsida; order Apiales; family Araliaceae; genus Panax; species Panax quinquefolius. Next base: position 77,673,180 of record CM035173.1, on the reverse strand, counting down.
GTCAGTAGTGCATGGATAATTCGTGGTCGTGATACTAATGAATATCCTTGGCACATAGTGCGGGGATGATTCGATGATATGGATTAATTATTGAAATGAGTCTCAAAGAATGAAATATTAATTCATGGATGTGGTAAAAGTCATCTTTGGTAGTAGTGCATTGATAGACTTGGTATGATTATGACCACGGATTATTCTATAGATAATCATGATCAGAATTAACAACACAAATATCCTTGGCCAAGAAGGTGCATGGATAATTAGTGGTCGTGATACTATTAAGTTGAGTCTCGAAGATTATTGGTTTTACAGTTGTATATCTTTGGCCTGTAGTGCAAAGATGAATTGTTAATGAATATCTTTGGCCGGATTGCAAAAATGAATTTAATGTTTTCAATGATAAAGGTATTCAAGGTATTCTCATCTCTTTATCATATCAGTATCGCATTTCCTAATTTCGAGGAAAAAATTCCATAAGGAGGGAGATTGTGAGACCCCAGATTTTATCAATAAAGATTTAAATTTTGTCAAAATAATTTTTTAATATTATGGTGTGAATTTAAGATAATATTATAGTTGTGGGTAGTATTTATAAATTTTGCAAAGTATGCAAGTGGTTATATTATATTCGATTGGTGGGAGAATATTCGGTTTAGCGAGGAATATTCGCATAAACTGACTCAATCATTGGTGGACCCTATTAATGTAATTATTGTCGAATTGAGAAAACGACAAAAATATTTTATTGAAATAACGGCGGAAGTTTTACCGTTGATTCTGTTGAACTACTCGGTAGTAAAAGTACAGTAATACGTGTGGTTGCATAGTAGCACACGGTATTGATTATTGATGCTTATGTGAGAAGTCACTCAGTTTGATTATTATTATCATTATTAATAATATGAATTATTATAGAGATAATGACGTTTTGTTTTATTCGTATTATTAACGTAATAAAATGTAAACATCTTTTATATAAAATAGAATACTTTATTAAAGTTATTCTATAAATAGAATATATTATATTTTATTATGCATAGTGTTGCATAGTGTTTTTGCATAGTATTTGCATAGTAAAATGTTTTTATATAAATAGAATATATTATATTTTATTTAAAAGATTTTTTTTTAAATATGGACCGATCGGATTAAAGTAAATCAATCTGGACCGTTCATGGATTAGTTACTATGCATTCCATTTTCCTATAAATAGAAGCTTATTCCTTCATTATTTTCTTACGAATTCATTGAAACTCTAGAGAGAAAAATATAGAGAGAAGCTATAGAGAGAAAATTATAGAAAGAAGAAGAGTATTCTGCTACTTCACTACTTCTATATTCAGGTTCTTTTTACGGTAAGGGTGTTATTCTTTCTTCTTGAAGAGAACTTCATTATTCCATTCATTTGTTATTCATTGGAATAACTTTTAAAAGTGGCATACCCTATACATAACTTTGTATCGCAGGCATACCCTATACTTGGTGAAATCCTTATGTTATTCCATTGCTTATTATTCTCATTGAATAACTTTGTATCACGCTGATTTACCCTATACTTGGTGACATTCTTCTATTATTACTTTGGAACATCCTGCATGTGTTTTACACGGACTGGTTCCGCTTTTTATTATTACTGTTGGAACATCCTCATGCGTGTGTTTTACACTGATTATTCCGCTTTATCATTTTGTTGGAATATCCTATCTGTGTGTTTTACACACGGATCCGTTCCATCTTTATTATTCATTTGGAACATCCACGCTTGTGAATTTCACGACTTCGTTCCGTTATTATTATTCTCATTGGAATAACTTTTGTCTGCTGGCACCGCATGCATGGTGATTTCTTTTGTTATTCCATTCTTTATTATACTCAATTTGGTTAAAACTTTGACTTCTATACTCCATGAAATTAGTAGAATATCCTTGATATTTGCGTTTCATCCAAAGATATCTTTTCACGGAAATATTCTTCCGATCATTCTTGAATTTTACTCTGAAAAACAAAGATTATGTTGACAATTTGGGCGTTAATAATTCATGAATTAAATAATTCTTGAACTTGTTTTATTGAATTATTATGTCATTGTCATCATCCTCATGTTATATTATGTTATCTTTGGCTTACGTGCATAGATGAACTTAGTATGATTATGACCGAGGGATCATTCGGTATAATCATGACTTGATATAAATGATGTGACAAAAGTCCTCGGTGGCACATGTAATGCGATGATGGATAGTTTTTGGTATGATTATGACCGGGGGTGATTCGGTATAGTCATGACCATTGATAATTTGATGAAAATCCTTGGCCGTAGTACGAGGATAATTAGATGTGGTGGTTTATTTATTAAAATTCGAGTCTCAATGATAAAAATTGATGAAAACCTTTTAAAACCTAAAAGATAGTAGACTTTATTCTCTACTTGACTCTTTTAATGGATTGCATATTCATTTGCAATTAAACCGGGTTGTCTATTATATCTTATCGGTTTAACAACTGTTGAAGGCTAATGATAATTTATTCGCATTATCTTAGTCATAATATTTCTTCTTGGGCTAGTTGAGCTCACCTTTTCTTTCACCGTTCTCTTGAAATGAGAACATAGGCGGGAATTTAGTCGGGAACGGGTAATGGTCCGGAGGATAGCATTAGTAGTCCTCACTATTCAATGAAATAGTGTGATAATAGTTGTAATGAGGACTCCTTTTGAGTTTGTATAATATCTAGTAGACAATATATGTATTCAAACTCACGGTTTATGTCGTATTGCACACGACACGCTTAGGTTAGTAAGTTGTATTTGAATTTATGTACCATGTAAGTGGCGACCCAAGATGGGTGACGTATACCTAATTTTTGGGGGCGTCACAACATTAACATTTACAGAGTTGAATATTAAAAATAAAATTTTTGGGCCAATTGCTAATCGGCTATTTATGGCGCCCAATCTTGAGCACAAACCGATTGCGGTAGTCATTGTTCAAGGCGTTATGTCGTACTCCACATAAGCCTTTAACTGGCGTTGTCGCGCTATCTTACGTCTTTGCGATCTTAGAGAATCGCGTACTCTGGGTGGGCGAATTGAGCGCGTCGGCCTGATTCCAAGTCGTTCCATTTCGCGAAGAACACAGAACAAAGCCAATAGGCCTAAAAACTTCTTTCAAACAACAATTTTAACTTACCCAAGTTGTACAAACTTTACAAAAACAACAACTAAGGTTTCTAACATGTTTCTAACCATATAGACAACATAAACAACAAATTAAAACCTCTAAATTTCATTATTTTTGCTATTTCTTCACTTTTAAATACTCTTAGCGAAACTAATCACTGTGAATTCATTTTTCAACCAAAATAGTTTGTTTAAAACCCATTGTTTTCGTTTCTTCACGTATTTACCCAATCAACAATCAATTTATACATAAAAACATGGATTGAGTATCAATTTTATTCTAAAATAAACCATATCATATATATATATATATATATATATATATATATATAAAACTCATTGTGATATAATTTTCTCCATATTTATCATGTTTTCATAGATTAGTTAACACTAACACACATAAAAATAGTTTATATACATAAGCTAACATATACAAACTATATATTCAACAATTACCACAAAAATCCAATTATAGAGAAGCAAAAATATATCTTTTGATGAATAACAGTGAAAATATATATATTAATAGTTTGAGGTTAGATAACTACCTTCAAATTCTTGATTAATCAACAAAATTGATAGCAACACGCTTTGGTAATCCTCCCTTCTTTTTCTTTCAAATCTCCTCTAGAGCTCTCCCTCTTCTCTTTCTCTGTAACCTCTTTTCTTCTCTCTTCTAACTTAACGTAAAAAAAATAGACGTATACATATAATACATATTAATGTAAAATAAAACTGACAAGTGTAATAATAACCCTACTTAATACATATCAATTATATTTTTTTTTTTAAATTCAAAAGCCAATAAGGCTTGTTTGGCAAAACAAAATCAAAATAAAGACTTAAAAGCCTTAAGCCTTGTTTAGTAAAACTAAATTAAAACTTCTTTTATTTTATTTCAATAACTCACTTACTATATAGTTTATTGTCACACTTTATTTAATTAAATTCTAATATTCAAATTCAATTAAATAAATTCATATCAACTTACTAAATCAAAATGACACATAATCAAATTGCTACAACATTATAATTTTTATTATAATTTTATTTAATAAATTAGTATATCACTTTTAATTTCTAAATTAAATTAAAACAACATTATAACAATTCATTTAATCATTCTCAACTCTCTAATTTAATTATTAAATTAAATTAGAATATTACCACTATGTAACATAATAATTAACTCAACACTCATTTAATTTAATTCACTTCAAAATACAAAATTACCGAATATCAATTAAATTAACATATTACACTTAATCAAGTTAATTCCCCACAACTCATGAATTATTTATTTAACTAATAAATAATCAAATCAAACAAATATTTATTTAACAATAAACACATAAATTAAAATATTTATTTAATTCAATAAATATTTTAAATTACATATTAAATTCTGGATCATTACATTAAGAGCTGAAATGGACGGAATTTCCTCTGTTTTCTTCTTCTTCTTTTTTCATTTTGGCTGATGGGAGGTCTATTTATAGACCAAAGTAGCCGCGGGTCTACCTGCGGCTGCCCGAGTGGGCCCAGGCCCTGTGGGCCCCGTTATCTCGAAGTACGTGTACTCTAATCAATGTGTTATCCGCTTGAACCTTCATAATCCGAGAATCCGATGGAGGCGTGTTATACCTTTCTGGAAAGCCCTTAACGAGAGCTACATAATGACATAGGATTTGACCTTTTCCGAATCCGGGAAGATGGGTCCATGACCAGATCTTCAAGTCTTCACAGTTCATCCATTGAGCTATCTTATGTTGTTTTCACTCAGGATTGATGTTATGGTTCTGCATGACTCTATTTGCAGTGATTTGGGCTGAATTGATGTTGAGTTAGAAAAATTACTATTTTGCCCCTCCCGAGTTGGTTACGGAATTGATGTAGTTGTAGCTGTCTTTTCTCAGGGTTGTCTTTGAGATTGGACTATCGTTGACTTTTGTCAGTCCTCAAGGTTGTCTCTAAGGTTGGTTTGAGATTTCCCGGGGTTGTTGTCGGGGTTTTGACTTAATCTCCCGAGGTTGTCTCCGGGTTTGGATTTGATCTCCCGTAGTTGTCTCCGAGGTTTGACTTGATCTCCTGGTGTTGTCACCAAGGTTTGACTTGATCTCCCGGGGTTTGATTTAATCTCCCGGGGTTGTCTCCGGGGCTTGGATATGATCTCCCGGGGTTTGTCTTCGGGGTTTGACTTGATCTCCCGGGGTTGTCATCGGGGTTTGATTTGATCTCCTGGGGTTGTCTCTGGGGCTTGATTTGATCTCCCGGGGTTGTCTCCAGGGTTCAAATGTGATGATTTTGACTCCCAGGGTTGTCTCTCAAAGATAAAAGACGATTCTGCCCTCCTGCATGGTTAGTAACAAGAATGCAAAATTTCGAGTGTGTACACCACGGTTTGCCTCCTATTGCACAACAGTCCTAAAGATGCCCATTTTAGGCCTTGATTCCGACCTCAACTCTCAAAACTTAAAAAATACAAGTTATAGGTTTACTCCTTAGCTTTTCATAGCCTCCTGAATCGCCTCAATCGGAGTTCGGACGAAAGAGTTATGTCCAATTTACTACTAAAGGACGTCAAAGTTGTCTCACCAACTGCCAGACCAGCGCACCCCGCGCTACCCCGGCAGGGATTTTGGTGCTCATTTTGCCAAATTTTTAGATTTTGTCGATTTCGACGCATCTATTTCGCACCTTCATAACTTGCTCGTCCGATATCGAAATGAACTCGTTCTTGCGTCTATTTATTCGTTGTAACAAACTATTCAAATCCCTCTGGACATAAAAAAAATTTCACAATTCTTTAACTTGTCGGGAAATCAGCTCAAAACCCTTCGGGAGCCATTTTTCAACGAAAAAACGTTTCAACGTCAAATTTTCTAAACTTCATAACTTACTCATCCGAAGTCGGATTAAGTTCGTTCTTGAGCGAATGGCTCACGTTTTCACCCAACTACACATCTCCTAGAAAGAAATAATTTTTCAGAAGTATTAACCACCTGCACACTTGGCCCAAAAATGGTACCAAGCAAAGGTTTTTCACACTTGACATCCATTTACAGAAAATTTTGTCATAACTTAGTTATAGCGTATTTTTCCTCCGGTCCACTTGGAACAACTTGACAATCCACCTACCTAGGATTCCATCTTTCTGGAATCACACAACAATACACAGACAACACATATTAAGTTTGTTTAAAGTCTTCTATTACTTGATTTCCATCCTCCTGCTTAGGTGTACCATTTTAATTACTTAGTGTACTTAACATGCATCATTTAAGGTGTTTTAACAAGGTGATCTCCTTCATATACACCTTATAACTTCAAGGTCCATCACGACCTTCACTTATAACCAACTACCAACAACTACTTCAAACAAGAATAAAAATAAAAGATGAAGAGGTTGTGGTTTTAAGCTTACCTTTCTTGGTTCTTTTTCTTCCTTAGCCTTGATCAAGCTTTATCCTAGATTTCCATGGTCTCTCTTCCCTTCTCTCTTAGTTTGGCCCTCTCTAGAGCTCTCGAGCTTCTCTCTTGCTTTCTCTAACACTTAAGCAATTTTGTGCAAAAATGAAAGAGATGATACTTGGTTTTGCTTATATAAAACCTAGTTTTCACTTTTTACAAGTTGGTCACCCAACTAAAGTCTTCTAAAGTCTTTCCCCCCAAGTTAGTCTAATCAAACCAAAATTAAAACTAACTCAAGACACTTAATGGTCACTTAATCACTAAGATCACTTAATAGGAAATACAAAGCATTTAATAACTTGCCATATATAGCCATGAGTCATCAAATACTCCCCCTAGCTTAAATGGTCAAACCTTAAGGTCCATTATGCCCCTTATCTTGTCACCTTGCTAAGCTTGTCATCTTTATAATGATCCCACATGGGATAAACATGAAGATACCTTACTTTGGCAAGCTCTTAGGTTTTAACCCTAAGGCTTGAGTCATAGTTCAACCCTAAGCCAAGCTATGTTATAACCTAATTTCTCCCTTGGCTTAACCCTAGTCAAGCTCTCTAAACCCTAGGCTCAACCCTAGCCAAGCCTTTTAAAACATTAGGCTCAACCCTATCCAAGCCACTTCAACCCTAACCAAGCCATTTCAAATCCAACCAAGTCATTTCAAATCCTATGCTCGGTTAGTCTAAAAATAATTAAATTTTTCATTTTCTTTATAGTTAGATTCTCTAAATTTTTTAGTTACATTTTCGTAACCCGCTCGGTTAGCTGAAAAATCGACTTTCGATTTTCGAAAATCCAATTTCGCCACCTTCCCTATTTTCCAAAGAAAAGCTATATCGTCATTCAAAAATTCAGAAAAAACGAGTTTACATTTTTAGCTTGAATAGTATTTTTACGATTTTTTTCAAAAAAAACTTTATTTACATATTTCATCTCGTCTTCTCAAATAAACGCTATGACATAATTCAAAATTGTCAAAAAAATACGTTTATTAGCATTTTTTTTTACGTGTTTATGAATAGTGACTTTTGTCTTTTCTCGAAAAAAAATTTATTCATCCTAAAACTCGTAAATTTCATCAAAGAAACACGTTCCACAACAAAAATTCCACTTTTAACACATAAAACGAAATAATATTCATAAAATCCCATTTTATTCAATAATATTCCAAAATATTAAATTTACAAACTAATTAAAATCTATAGGTCATCACAAGATCCTTATTTTTGTCGATGTGATTCCCATTTGATTTGTTTGAATGGCCAGATCCTGCCCCTTTCCTTTCTTCTAATTCATTTCCTTCCTTTCCTTTCTTCCATTTTAAAAACACATCAATTCCACAAGATCCACTCAGGGGTCACGTCGACAATTTCCGATGTGTAGATAAAAATTAGACACTCTGACTAATTGACAAAATTAAAAGGTGAATTATCAAAGTGAAAAAAATATAATAATTTAAGGTAATAAAATATATTTAAGCCAAATTATAATTTGGTCCTACCAAAATGAAATGCAGGACATAACAAAATGATAACGAGGGCAACATAATACCAAGAAAGTTGTCAAAGGAAATTGATAAATGGTGACAAAAGCATGATTTCTTCCCCTTGTAATTTACCCCAAGAACTCGAACTTCAAACAAGAATACCCCTAAATAAAAAGAACAGAAATATAGTTAATGTATAAAAGGTTATAATTTGATATAACAAAATGAAATGTAAGACTAACAAAATGACAAGATGGAACCATAATACAAAATAGTTATTATAGGGAATTGATTAATGAGGATAAAAGCATATATTTTTTTGTATTGGTGAGGGGTGAAGTTGTCACAGTTTAAATGCAACATTTACTATAACTAATCAACAAAAAACTTTAGAACTTCTGACCGGATCTTTTTGTATTGGTGAGGGGTGAAGTTGTCACAGGGAATTGATTAATGTGTTTGTGACAACTTCACCCTAACCAGATCTTTTCATAAAGTTTGGAAAAAAAAACAAATATAGATCCTCTTGGTCGTGACAAAAATAATTATCAAACATGCAAACACGATTACCACAGGCATAAACATTTGTAATACGGTAGGCCATAAACCACCTTCTAAAGAAATTTTTTCATGCCTTCCACTAGCAATGCACCTCCATTTCATTGCAAGTTCAGCATTTGACAGTTGCGGCAAAACATCAACAAGTGAGCACCCACTTCCGCTTAAAATGATCCAAGATCACTATATTTCTAACCGACTACTAAATTATATGTTTTCGACGAACTATAAAAAATACATTAAATTTTTTTTTATATTAATACAACCAAATATTTAGCATTGATCTCGTGTTTCTAATTTTATGTTTGAATCATATTATACAGGTCAAAGTTCTAGCAAAAATCCAAGATTTCTGGAGATGAAAAGATCCTCGAAAGAATGAGCTCAAGAGTTCTAACTTGAACTTGTAGATATAATCTTACCCACACCAACAATAAGGTCAAATAACAAATTATTTTTGATACGAACATTAGAAGGATTCCCAAATGTTAATGCTACACCCTTTCACATACCATCATATAATCATGTCAAAATCATGTCAAAGATTTTTACGGCTCAATTGCCATGCTAACTGATCAGCAACCACCATAGCACGAGACGCCGAGGCGATAGAGCCGTCGTATCTGTAGCACCTCAATGACAACAAAATAAAATAAGAATAAAATAATCCCTCCGTTAGAGAAATAGGATCAAGTTTGACTCTTTAAAGTCAATTTAAGATATTTTCAAATTCAAAATTAATGTGGTCCATTTAACTTTTGAAAATAATAAATCTTGTAATCAGTAGTACTATTTAGATAGAAGATAACAATTTTCATAACTGTATTGTCTAAAACCAAATTCATATCAATTTTGAATTTGAAAACTTCAAATTAAAAAGTTCATAATTGGAGGGAGTAATTTTTTGCAAGATATATAAAAATTCCGATGACATTTATTTCAACTAAAGCATTTAGTGCCAATGAACACACGAATAAAATATCGTAATTGCTTACAATGCAACCAGGAGGAATGTTGCTGTATGCATTATGATGGCACCTTCACCAGCAGGTTTTGAAGTGTTCATGCATCTTGCACAAAACCAACTCTCATGAATTGATGTGACAACATCTGTAACACAATTATACACAACACTTCAGTCTTCTAGGAATACACGGTGACTGTCTAAGTCTAACAGTGCCCACCACTTCTCTTCCGAGGTTTGTGCAAGACAGCTTCAAAATAATTGGAATACAGCTTCCTACAATGTGTTATATTGGCAGGTTTTGGTTATGATAAAGTTCAAAGGGAGATCTTCATAGGTAGAAGAAAGTCTTCAGTTTTTTTTTTCTTTCTTTTTTTTTTTTTTTGGTAGAAAAAGTGAATTTAGAATTAGCTTTAGCTTGATATAAAAATACAAGAAACTCTACAAAAGGTGTGATTGAAGTTATGTACTTTGGGGGTTATGGAGTTAAAATAAATGTGTTCTGATGTTACTTGAATACTTCATCATGAATGATTTGGATTTCCTAATTCAGTAAGGATTTGGGTTTCTTGGTCCGTTACGGATGAGTTACTTAATCCATAAGGTATTGATTTTCCCATTTAATTATGGATTTGGAATCAATTATCTAAGTTCTATAAGTAGAGTCCTTGGTATCTATTAGAGAACAAGATAACATGTAGGGAGCACAGGGAAAACCCAAGTGTGTGAGAAAGAGGTTAGGGATCTTCCAAGGGGATTGAGAGAGACATAGGATTTTGGAATTATGTGTTGGTGAGAAACACAAAGGCGTAGATAGCCATTGATTTAAAGTTTAAACAATAGGTTCTTCATGCTTAAGCTCAATATCATTTTGCTTGTTTCTCTTCACTGATGTAGCAAGTTTGGTTGAACCATGATAGATTGCTTATTGCTTGTGTTTTCTTGTCCTTCATTTTCATCCTATATTGTGGGGTTTTTGTTTTCTTATTATCGTGTGTATTATGGATCCTTGCGCACAATTACATCTGTCTTTGAAAGGGCTCAAAACCTGTTGGGAACAGAGTAGAGTTAGACGAAAGGTAAAAGAATTTGGGAAGACAGAGAAAATAGAGATAATCAATGCAATAATGCTTTTCAATAAAATTATAATAATCAATGAGTGAATACTATGTAGGGATTACAATGTTTTTATAGGATTAACTAAAACCCTAAACTTGATGATAAAGTAAATTCCTAAATAATCTTACAATTATCTGCTTAAATTAACAAATAAATAAAATAAAGCTATTCTAAATAATCTCCTTGGACTATTTATTAGAATTCATATTTCCATCAAAAGTAAAATTGATCCAACCAAGTTGGGCGGGCCCTTTGGGCTTGTCTTGCATTAAAACCATAAAAACTTATATCAGAGTCTTGGTGAAGGAAAAAGATTTGGATGGTGGAAGATATTCATAGCAAGAAGTATGGAATAACAGTCCAAGGCTAATCCATACTATGGTACGGAAAAAATTGCCTTTTGGCATAAAAGGGTAAATACATCTTATATTCTTATTTCAATGAATGATGGCAAGGTTGCTGAATGGGAAAGTTAACAAAGGTTGACAGAGCGTTTGAATGGAGGAGGGAAAACTATTAATAATGGCCAATGAGAATTGGGTTATTATTGACCATGTCAGGGAATAATTTGGAGGATTTAATTTTGAAAATTGGTTTGCAAATTGAGGAAGAAGAGAACACCTGTAATATCTGGATTTAAAAAATATATATATAATAAAAAATACATATACATATAGATAATGAAAAGGTAATTATTAGTACATATCTAAAACATATAAGGATAGGGATATGATAAGTCATTTAAGTTGCAACATACTTTTAATTTTAAAAATGACTCTTTTCCTTGAGTCATCTATTCTGTAAAGAAATTTCATGAATTTAAATCATTCTATAACAAGAGAAAGGAATATTAGACGAGAGAGAGATAAAACGTAAACTATCTGGCTTTGGAGTACTGTAGAACAGAGAATAAGAAAAGAAGAATCAAAAAGGTTTTGTTAGCTTCTAATTTTGTGTTTCGCAATATCGAGGTAAGTGGCTTTTCAAACTATTTAGTATTTTTAAATTATTGTTTACTTTATGTATACATTAGTAATTACTCGGATGCCTAAACGATGGTTTCAAAATTTGTTATGTTTTATTTAAAGCTTCCATTTAAATTAAAATGTTATGTTCGTTTATTCAAAACTTCGGATCAAGTATTTATTTTTGAATTGTGAAAGGAGATTATATGATTTTGAACTCTGAAAAAGTATCATTTAGAATATCGATAATATTGAAGAAAAAAAAATTGAAATCCTCAGTCTGACTATGTATAGAACCTGTTATTGATTACGTTTAGTTGCGAAGCTAATATAGGACCTACTAAGGCGCACATCTTTAGATGTCCTTCGGGAAGCGTGCATTTTTATAGATACCTTAGTAGGGTGCATATCATTGACGTTATCGAACTTTTGGGCCGTGTTACAGGGATACTGTAACCTTAGAGCATTCACAACAGCTTCTTTATCATTATCCCTACTCTGCAGTGTTATTGGGTCATTCTGCAAAATAGGGATTCAATTTTTTCACTGTGTACCCAACAGGTTCCTTATATTATTCCTTAAATAATGAAATTAAAATTTAAAAGTTCCAACAGTCAAAACATCAAATTAATAATAATCTTATAATTTATAAAAGAGAGTATAATTTATCAATTATATTCCATCGTAAAATAATTTTTATTTATTTTAAATTTTAAGTAATTTATGGAGTGAGTATTAAATGGATTGTAATTGTAAATGTACATAAAATCAATATTAACTTTTAAAAAGTTAATTTATGATATTTTTAAATTTAAATTTAATATGATTCATTTACATTTTGAAAATAATAATAAATTTTATAATTAATAGTACTTTTATAATATTTATAATTATATTGACATAAATTAAATAAATTTATATCAATTTTAAATTTGAATATGTTAGAAATTAAATTTTTTTTAAAAATTCAATATTAAGTTTATAATTTGAATATGTAGTAAAAAAATATCAAGATGTGTACGATTGATAAGTTGTCCACTTAAATGAGGGTGTAAAATGACATTTTGTATATATAGGGAACAGTATTTTGATTTCCTCACACTGAGGAGTAAAATCCTATATAGGGATTAAAATAGAGAGTCAAATAAGAATAAGAAAACTGTTGGATAATGATTTATTGATATATTCTTTAAAATTGGGGATAGAGAGTTAATTAGGGAAACTGTTATTAATGCTCTTAATCGCTAAGGTTGTTGATTAAAAGATATATTGTACATATTGATAAAATCATTTTTGAATGTGAAATTTGTTTTGTAATTATCTGTTTTAGTTTTGAAAAGTATATTTAGTATTGTTATCGAACAAAAAGATTTTCGAAAAAGTTTTTTGCAAATTGTACTTGATCCAGCTAGGTATGAAGGATTGCTACTTGTTGGGCTTCATCGCTCACCCCCTTATAGATTTTTAGAGGTCCCATCGTTGAAAGCTGAACACTTATTTGATACGCTTGGAATAACTGGAGTTTAGTTTTAGACATTATTTCTTTTTGTTGTTGGATTTTGATAAAACTCTTAGTTTCGAGTTTGGTATTTATTGTTATTTCATTTGAATTGGATTAAAAGATGTTTATTGTTGGATTTTAATCTAAGATTATTGTTGCGTTGTTTTGTTTGGGCTACGCTTTATTGATATTGTTGCTTTGCGGGTCTTTTGGCTTGCGGTGTGCAGCACTTCGGGCTTGTAGCGGGTTCGGAGTGTTACAACATCTTTCCTGAACTTTCGAAGAATTCATGTGACAACATAGTTACCATAATAGGGGTGGGTGTGCATACCGATTTTATCAAAAATTGAGTACCAATGTTGAAATACTCGGTATCCAGAACCAATTATGCATGTTCGGTGCAAACACGGTACGGGTAATTATCGTTTATATACCAAAGCTTACTGCACAAATTTTCACTCTTTCACAACAATACCTGATACAACCCAACCCATATCCAAATTAGAGTTCATATTAGGAAAAAAAAAACTCAAGAACACAAAAAAATTACAAACACATACACATCGAAAACCCCCAATTTCAATCTTTTGTGATTCCACAATGCTCAAAGAAGAAATTATCTCACTGATGTCGGCATTGCTTCACGGTCCACAAAATCTAATCTCAACGCCATCGTGGGAATTTTTTGGCGCCATCGGTCCACTAACATTCGAATCATGAATTATTCCTTCTATATATGTGTGAATTAATATATTGAATAGTGGAGAGATAACGAAGTTGAAGGTTTAGAAAGAGATTTAGAAATTTTGAGACAATTGGAATCTTGGAGAAATGAGAATTTAAGAGGAAAATAGAAGATCAAGGGAAGAATTGGTTTAAAGAGAAAAAATTTGAGCAGTAAATGCTTACTTTATCTTTACCCAATGCAGTAATTAGGCTGAATAGCATTTCTGTCCTTTCAAGTTGCCAATCACTTTCATAGTCGTCTCTAAAGTTCATTTTTCGGCAGGTAGGTCCTTAAAGTGGCATTTTTTGGCGTTTCCGTTCGTCCTACCCAATTTGACCCCAACCTAACCCATTTTGACCAAATTTTGACTCAACCTGACCCAGTTTGACCCAACCCCAATTTTTAATATTTTAAAATAAAATCATTATTTTTAATATTTTAAAATAAAATAATTATTTTAAAAATAGTTATTATTTTAAAATAATAATTATATTTAATATTTTAAAATAATTTTTTTAAATAATTATTATTTTTAATATTTTAAAATAAATACTATTTTTTAAAAAAATTAAATACTAATTTAATTTAATATTTTAAAATAAATATTTTCTTAAAATAATTTGAAAATAATAAAATTGGGATTAGGTCAAACTGGGTCGGGTTAGGTCAAAATGGGTCAGGTTGGGGTTAAATCGGGTAGGAGGAACGGAAACGCCAAAAATGTAAATTTAAGGACCTAACTGACGAAAAATGAACTTTAGGGATAATTTTGAAAGTGAGTGACAACTTAGAATGACAGAAGTGTTATTCAGCCATAAATATATACGTGCGGTGCAAAACAATTCAAGAACCATTCATGAACCGGTACTGCCCGGGATATACCGACCTTACCATCATGAATGAAGAGAGCATTGGACCAAGCAACAGACCGATTGATTCATGTGTAGTTGGAACAAAAGAACAATGGTTACACTTATGGATAGAGCAAGTGCGGCATTCTTAGAGAAGAATAAAAGTTATGTAGCAATAATGGTTTCAAGTAAATGATGAGATTTGTTGTGTTGTGACTCTTTTTTTTTTGGATAACAATTGTTTTTTTATGATGCGATTTGAATCCTTTTTTCAAGAAGGATTTGGGTTTTCTAATGTATTAAGAAATTTGTTTTCTTAATATGCTAAGATTTTGATTATACTTATCCATTACGGATTTGGAATTACCCATTTAGGTTTTTTACATGGTGTCCTTGGGCTTTCTATTGGACAAACAAGACAACTATATAGGAGTACAGGATAAACACTAGACAGTGGGTTTGGGTGACAAACACTAACTAGGGATTCTACATTACCCAGACGATCTGGTGTATCCCTGCACTAGATACTCCAATTCTTGTGGACTCTTAGGGATTCTCTCATCATTTATACTACCTCCGTTCCTAAAAGATTGTCGTTTAAGGTTTTGGCACGTGGATTAAGAAAGTATCATTTACCAAGTAAAATTTGTTTGAAATTCCATCACTACCCATTTATGGGAAGTTGAAAACTATTAATACAATAGATAATTTCTTGGGACATTGAGAGAAGATAGGGGTAATATAGGAAAGTAAATAATTTATTCTCCTCGAAAGTCGTGAAGACAAACTTTTTGGAACAAATTTTTTCTTCTAAACGACAATCTTTTAGGAACGGAGGGAGTAACTTTTTTGTTTAGATTTATGTATAATTATTTTTGTTATTTTTATGAATTCAAAATATTAAATTCATATTGTTTGTTGGATGTTCTTTGTTTTTCTCTTGTAGTATCTATTTTATTGAATATTTTATCATATATTATATAACCTAACACAAAATATTTGATAATAAAATACATGTTAATCCCCCATACCCGAATCTCCATATTTTGAGATTTGACGAATCTTCATATTCTCGTATGACGCACCCATATTCGTGCTTCTTAGAACCTCAAGACATAGCAAGTGGTATATACCATAAGTTCTTCAAGTCTAGTGAAGGTTGTAAAGTAGATTCTCTGTGCAAGTAGGAAAATTTGGACTAACCACGTTAAATTGGTTGTTACTCGTGTTATCTTGTTCTCCATTTCATCCAATATTGTGGGTTTTATATTTTCAATTGATCATGTATCGTCTTTGAACACAATTACATTCGACTACCATAGACATTTGAAAGGTCTTAAAACTATAACAAAAGGTCAAAGGGTAATTGAAATGGTTAGGCTTTGGGCTTGCAAGGAAAAACTTGAGTTCGAAATAAGGTAAAATGCAAATGGGACCACTGAACTTTAGGGATTTTTGGGTATTGAGCCCTTTTCTTTTGGTCAACGCATTTTGAGCCCTTTTGTATTAAAAAATTTGGACTTCGAGCCCCTGTTGCCAGATATGCGTTGGGCATACGTGGCATATCTGACGTGGGTTTTTTTATTTTTATTTTACATGTGGCATATATGACGTGGCGAATATTGGGCTTGAACCAAAAAATTTGTTGCTGCTCAGATTCGATCTCCAGACTTCCAACTCGAAACTTCAACACAATGACCACCCGAACACCACGGGTTAGCTGATTTTTTTTCGCTAGGATTATGATTTATAACATCCAGTCCAATTTCCCCCAAATTAAAACAAAACCCATTTAGCTCAGATCTGCTAAGTCTCAGTATCTCATTTCGTTCTTTCGATCTTCATTACCTTGTCTCTCTCTATCTCGCTCGCTCTCATATTTCGCAGCCTTTCATCTCAGAAATTTGTGAGTAATGAAAAGGGGAAAGCAATCCCATGAGTCTCTATTTTCTCCCTCTACAACTGCCTAAGAGATTGGAAACATTTGGTTGTTTCCATCTCTAGCTACTGCACTTAAGAGCTGCCCACCGCAACAGCCTTTTAGAAAGCAACCATCCAGTCCAATTACTTTCCTACAACCAGCTAGCATGCCAACTCTAAAAGCCTTAAATCCAATATAAAGTCTTCTAAATTCAGGTGCACCAAAATGAAATACTTGGTACAAGTCAATTGTAATCCCAGGATTTGATCTTCTTAACTCCTCGATATATCCATGCAACTTGGCATAATGTTCTTTCATGTTCACCATCAACTCTTGCAAAGCAAACTGTCTAGCCCTATAACATGTCTATTGACACAGAAACTAGAAAGGTTTTTTCACATAAGACTGGATATCAATCAGTCTCCAATTCCTGAATTCTTTTAAGTTCTGTATTCAAATTCTTTGCAAGCCACTTAGCATTAACCTGCCTATTCACTAAAGTTTTTGAACATTTGTGTCTTTTCCTCATTGATCTAAGTTGAAAAGTTGGTTGAAACTAAACTTTACTTCCCCATACTTTCACAGGACAATTTTTGTTATTCATACACCTCCCTCTAACCCTATGTTTTTCACTTTTCACAAATTTTAAATCAAAACCTTTTGTTAATGACCAATTAACAACTACACTCTTGAATTCTTTCTTGTTTGCAAATAACATACCCAAATCTAAGTTTGTCCCCATGATTTTGGTGTTGGGGTTATACACTGGGAAAGGATTTTGCCCCCACACAAGTGTATCATCCTCAGAGTCAACTTCCTGAGGGCTGTCATTTTCTACTTGATCAGAGTCATAATCTTCAGTATCCCCACTATCTGTTTCACTTTCATTAGAATAGTCATCATCACTCTCACTTCCTTGGTCTTCAACAGTATTCTCACCCTCAACAGTATTGTCACCCTCAACAGTTGGTTGTTTTACTTTCTTTTTCTTTTCTTTATATTCTCTAGTTTTTTGTCTTGCCTCAATTATTTCTTCATCATCAGTTAGAAACATTTCTTCTTCCTCCTCATCAAGCTTATCACTATCACTAGAAGAACTTGAGTCCTCATAGTTATTTTCTTCCATCACCACATCACTATCATGAGTAATATCAGTTAACAAACCCACCTATTTAGCCTGTTTATCCCTATTCCTAGCATTAGTAGCATGTTTAGCATGTGTAGCCTGTTTAGTCTGTTTACCCTGTTTACCCCCTTCACAGTCATGCTCAAGATAAATCTCAACATGGCCATAATCTACAACTTCATCTAACATCATATTTAGGTCATCATCATTTGCAAGATTTTTAAATTGCCCACATTTGAAAGTTCCAAGCATTCTGTAATATAAACCAATTACATCATTGTACCCAAAACCCTCACACATTGTCTTCAGTTTCTCAAAATTCAATTCAAAATAAGGGATTTGAAAGTTATCAATTCTCCCATAATCATAATGAAAAAAGGATGTAACCCAAATAAACCCCCATGGTGGAGTTCCACTTCCAAGTTTCTACAATAAAAAAACCATAAACATGAATTAAAAAATATATTCTCTATTATTATTTATAACCGGACATACAATAATTGCACTACCTGCTATGGCCTATAAACATGTCCTTTTTTAAATTTATGGACAGTTAGCATAACATGATTTTTGAAGATTGGCAACATCCATGAAAGAAATAATAGAGTAACTCAATAAAAATAGGGGAAAAGTCATACTTCCTCATCTGATTTTTCTAGGCAACAATAGCTAAGAAGAAATAGATTGCTTTTATGAAATGCCAAAAAAATCACCTTAAAAGTTAAAACTTCAAACTAAAAAGCAAAATAGAATAAAATCTCGGGTGGACTTCCACTCCCAATAAATACATCAGTATGTGAAACAAATTTGGCACAATCATAAAAAAACTAGAAATTCCAGAAGACAAATCTTGGGTAGACTTCCACTACCAATAATCTACAGTAAAATAAAATGTTTGACTAGGGAACAAAAAGCCAGTCCACAGACAACATAAGGACCACAACAAGTTAATAACAAAATAACAAACAAAAATAGACAACAGACAAGTTGATATTTATATTTATAATGGCAACAGAAATCAACGACAATAAACATGTGAAGGACCATAAAGGGTGCACAATAGACAGATAAAGGGGCATAAAGAGGCGACAGATAAAAGGGGAATAAAGTCAGATTTCGAGACACTTGCACCATTTCCCCACCACAGAGTACTTTCAGACCCTTTAATTAGCTAAAGAATGACCGGTACAAACCCCCAATTTGACAAAAGTAAGAAACCCTAGGTTTTCCTTTGTGCATGTGAGAGGTTTAGAGAAAGCGACAGATATCGAAAGAACGAAATGAGATATTGAGACTTAGCAGATCTGAGCTAAATGGGTTTTGATTTAATTTGGGGGAAATTGGACTGGATGTTATAAATCATAATCCTAGCGAAAAAAAATCAGCTAACCCGTGGTGCTCGGGTGGTCATTGTGTTGAAGTTTCGAATTGGAGGTCTGGAGATCGAATCTGAGCAGCAACAAATTTTTTGATTCAAGCCCAATATTCGCCACGTCATATATGTCACATGTAAAATAAAAATAAAAAAAACCCACGTAGAATATGCCACGTGTGCCACGTAGGCGCCACGTGAGCAAGTCAACGCATATCTGGCAACAGGGGCTCGAAGTCCAAATTTTTTAATACAAAAGGGCTCAAAATGCGTTGACCAAAAGAAAATGGCTCAATACCCAAAAACCCCTAAAGTTCAGTGGTCACATTTGCATTTTACCCATTCGAAATATGAACCGTAATTTTAGCTAAATAAAAAAATTAAGGAAATTCATACTTTTAATCCTTGGAGGTGGCAAGTCACAAACTACTATAAAAGCTTAAGTAATTAGAGAGAGGGCCTAGTCACTGTAATAACCGTGAATTTTAAGTCACTATATATGTATGTACATTATTGATATTTAAAACTGTGTTATATAGTGATTTAATATGTGACAACATATGTGAAGTGGTGCATGAATCAATAAACATATATACTATAGTTATGAATATATACATTTATAGATTTCATTAAAAATGAAAGCTTCGTAACCTAATTATACATTAGGTGAGACAATTAAATAACCTAAGGGTTATGCTAATAAGGAAAGGTTAGTATTTAACATGTATACTAACTTAAGTAGATAATCTTGTTCTTTCAAGTGACTAATAATTTTAAACCTATTTCTAGTAAACCTAATTAGGTTATGAGCTAAAGTTACATGTATAAGTAACTAAATTTCATAAGATTGGGAATGGAAACCCTAAATAAACAATTTGGGTAACATATATTAAAATTGTTAGACTATGTTTATTACATGGCCCAAAACAATTAAAGGAGAAGCCCAAAAGAAATAAAATGCAAACCAATACTTAGCCCACTTGATTAAGGGTATTTTATACTTTTGATTAATCAAATTTGTGCATTAAAATAAAAGCAAAATGGAGGAGATAATGGGGGCAAGGGGACCGGCCATATTAGGCCTTTTAAGGCAACAAAATTATGCTAATCAAGTTCCTTAATTAGTAACTCTTACATCAAGTACATGTGTGTCCATCTCCCATTGGTTGAAAATCTACTTAGCACCCTTAATCACATGATTAGGCTCAATTGAAAGATATAAGGCAAAGCCTTTTATCCAAGGGACAACAAAAGTATAGGGGATATTAGTTAAATCACACATTTCAATTGCTAGACATTTCATTTCTCTTATTCTTCTTCTATTTTTCTCCCAAACTAGCAAGATACAAAGGGAGAAGAGAGAGAGGGGTTCGGTTTTGAGAGAGAGAGAGAGAGGTGTGCTAGTTTGATTAATGCACCCTAAGATTATATACTACTTTGGTAAATCAAGGAAGGTTGCTACTAGATCAAGGTATAACCTAATCTTCATCTTCTTCTATTTTGTGTTATAGCAAGATTTGTTGGGGTTATGAACTAATACTCAAGATACCCTAGTTCTTCATATCATCATGGATGGAACTAAGTATCTTGAGTGTTAGATCAAAGGTTTAGAGGAAGAAAATGAGCATATGTTCTCCTAGGGGTTAAACCCTTGTTTTTCTTCCACTAAATCTTGTGTAACTCAAGTTCTACAACTTGGATTTGAGATCTGTCGAAGGGGGGTGCTAGATACATGAGTTATCTAGTAAACCCAAGTGGTAGAACACAAATCTAACAAGTATTGAAGCCATGGGGGCTGTTTTCCCCAAAACAGTCCACATAGAGAATTAAAGTTTTAAAACCCTAAAAAGCTACTGTCCCCGTTTTTCTTAAGGCTGTTTTGAACAGTTTCAAGTCTTTTAAAAATCTGGGAAAAATCACAAAGGTACCTAAAGAAGTTATCTACGTGTAGGAAAAAGAACAGACGCATTTCGATTTATAGGTTGTGCGTAATGGCTATTTCCGTAAAGGACTCCTAAATATTAACACCCGAATTTCTCACAATGTATACAGGGAAAAAATCCGAAACTTTTACAGTATGTTCATATATGTTATGAGTATACCCTGAAAATTTCATATTTTTCTGAGCAAAACTCGATTTATGAAAAATGAAGCAAGATCCGAGTGTTTTGGGCACTTTAAAATTAGTAAATCATTTTCTAAAATTCCAGAAAAATTTGGGGATCATTGTTGAGTCATATACTGTCCAAACCCAGAAAAGAAGAATTTTTGGAATCAATTTGGTATTTTTCCCAAAAAATGATGAAGTTATGAATAAAAAAAATAAATAGTTAAATGATGTCTTAAATAAGAAAAATGTGATTTTAATGCTTGAATACTCCTAATATATAATATTATGACTATTTTAGGACATTTTGGTAATTTATAATAAGAAATATTATTTATGACCTTTTATGGATATTAAATAAGTGGTTTTATAAAGGGTGAACAATTAGAATAAATTGTTTATTGATCTAATAAATTATTAAAATGTTATTATGATATTAATAATATTAGAATATGATATTGTTATGTAAATAAAAATATTAAGATTAAAACTTCATTAAAATATTATTAAATAGTTAATAGTATTTGATTTAAGCATTAATAAATGATTAAAGTATTATTAAATGATTAATAATATTAGATTAAAATATTAATATTAGATTAAAATATTATTAAAAGATTAATAATATTAAATTAAAGTATTATTGGATGATTAAAATATTATTAAGTAAATAATAATATTCGAGATTAAATAAAATATTATTAATGTAATAACATTAGTAAAGGAATAAAATATTATTTGATTAATAATATTAGCAAATGAATAAAATATTAATACTATTGGTAAATGAATAAAAGTATTATTAATTGATTAATGATACTAAAGCATAAGTAAGATATTATTAAAGTAATAATATTAATGCATGATTAAAATATTATTAAGGGATTAATAATATTAGTAATGTATTAAAATATTATTAAGATGTTAATAATATTAGTAAGCGAATAAAAATATTATTAGTGAACTAATAATACTAAGAGGTGAATTAAATATTATCAAGATTAATAATATTAAGTGAATTAAAGGTAGTTATTTAATAGTAACATTATCGAGGCAGGATAATATTTCTAAGAACTAATTGTAATATATAATAACTATGTGATTACATGATCTAATGTTATGCTATGGCTAATTAAAAGATTAACTATAGGTTTCTCAAAGGAAGATAATTAAACTGCCTAGCGGATAGAATTTAATTGTGTAGCCGTAACCTACAAACGAGGCAAGTTTCCTAACTCAAACTCGAGTTATTATTTTCAAAGCAAATTAGTGAATAATTATTGATGATTATTCACATCTATAATGATTATTGAAATTCGCACTTTGTGCAATTGAATTCATGTTCTATTATTATTGAACTGTGAATTAAATTAAAGTTCTTTCATTCATGAACTGTTTATGAGATAGATCTATGCTAATTGTATCAGCTAGATCAAGCATGTTTAAATTTGTTAAATCAAATGTGTTTTAAAAAATTGTTCTTATTAAATTGATATGATAAGAACTCTTGACTGAGAAAAGGACGAATTTGATTAAAGCATGATATCGATGATGGATTATTAAGTGTTTATGCATAAATCATGGGGTATGAAAGGCTGATCCCCTTGAATACCAAAACTTATTAAGAGGTCCAGTTTAAATGACTGAGAACCTTGGCAAATGTTCATGGTTATTTCAAAACCACTCAGTACACATTATTCAATCATTCGAATATTCAATTGTTGATTATTAATTCATGTTCCTTCACAATCTTATACTATTGTTGAACATTGAAAGCAAAACTTCTTTCTAGTCATGATATATCTCCCTTGTATATAAACTTGCTAAGCAAATTAGTTGCTTAACCTTGCTATATCATGACATTTATTTCAGTTAAGCCTGAAGGATCCAATACGAAAGACAAAGGCAAGGGCAAGATCCAAGAATAGTTTAGAATGAATGTTAGTTATTATTATCTGATAGAATTTCTTATGTAAACCTTTTGTAATATGAATGGTGTGTTTAAGTTAAGGTTAAGAAGACCTTGGGACTATGTTATGAAACTTTATTATAATGAACAATGTATGTTTATTATTCCGTAATAGTTATAGAATGCTTATGATGATGATAGATCGTGAGCACCGAATCTGAGGTTAGAGAACCTGGATTTGGGGGCGTCACAGTCACAATGTATATCTTGCTTCAACACTCCTACACACATGCGACCCCACTTGCATATGGAGAGATAACCGATGTGCATCATAATACACATATGTAACAGGTGCAACTGTAGTATCAACATAAAGAGGGGGAAACAAATTACAAATGGAAAGGCTTGAAACCAAGTGTAACATCCAGCACTGAAGGGCCAAGGAGAAAATGAGAGCCTTAAGCCTTTGAGTGGACTACCAAGGTGACCTCTCTTTTGTGGGCATATATGAAACTAAGGAAAAAATGAGAGCTTTAAAAGCCTTGCCGTGGACTACCAATTGACCTCCTTCCACGGCCTTTTACAGGCGATACGTGTCCCACTTGATAACAAAGTAATCGGTGTCCCACTTGGAACTGATCTTAGGCTGTGCTTGGTTTAGAAGCTGTGACAAAATTAAAACAAAGCAATCGCTCTTCTTGGTGTACAGACCCTGGTGTTAAAGATTGTGCAGTCTCAGCGTTACCCTTGATCCGGTAAGTGCAGCAGGACATCGAACCCAACATTCATAGGTTTATGTTTATGCCGTAGGGATGGTTAAGGCTCGGTAATATGGGGTTTGAGACTGAATTTATGAGTTTAGGGGCTGCAAATTTAGAAAAGAAGATAAAAGGATAAGCATCAAGTTTGACCTCACAAGTGTAATGCAAATCGCAAAATGAAAACGCTTCTAAAGGGAAAATGACAAACGTGTACCCTAAAGTATGCATTTTTTTCAATTTTTCCCTCAAAGTTCAAAAATTGGCAATCAACGTCTCAAAGTACTTTAGAAAGACAATCATATTCCCATTTGGTCGGTTCGGCCAATTTTTCTCCGGATTTTGTCATGCGTTGGTCACACGTTTATTTTTATATGCTTTAACTCTGTGACTGTATTTCCATCGTATTTGACCACATAAAATCAAATAAAATTATGCATTGGCTGAACTTTTATTTTGTTTATTTTACAATTCTTTCTTCAGCTTCATGTTTTCATCATCTTCAACAACCCAAAAATTCAGCCAAAATCTTCATTACGCCAATCATCATATATGTATTTACATATGCTTATATATAAAATATATATATATATATATACATCTCCATCACAACAAGTCATCCAGCTCCAAAGGTTAAGTCCATCTCCATCTCCAGGGTCAGCGTCTCCACCACGGCTAGTCCATTACATATATTCCGCAGTTGTGCCACCTTTAGATCAAACCCAATCGTAGCCCGAGAGATTGACTTTAGAAACTCACAAACTTTGATTGGGTCCAGTTGCCATAGCAGAGAAAAAAAAAAGGAAAGGGGAAGAAGGCACCACTCATTTTTCGACCTCCAAAAGCCACAAACTCCATTGTGGTCTCTCCCTCTTGTTGTCATTACCGCTGAAATCCAAGTCATATCGTCGTTTGTCTTTGTACATAATTCACTGTTGGTGTGCCTATTTAAGTTTTTGCCACTTTGAATTAGTGGCCTTCATCACATGCACATGATGGTGCAACTCTTTGGTATGAATGACGCTAACAAAAGGATAAGCTAAATGGTGGGTAAATTTGTGGGTTTGGATGGATCTGGATACCCTCTATAATTTTGGTCTGTTTGATCGAGATTGTTTTCCTGGTTCGTTTTCAGTTTATAAATTCATTTTGTTCCATTTTTAAAGTATTTTTAGTTTTCATACAATTTAGTTTTGATATAATTTAATGTTAACAAATTTTAATTTTACTGATAATGTGAATTCATATACATTAATAAATTATTAATGTTAACATATTAATAAATTATTAAAGTTAATATTAATTTAATGTTCCTGTATTAATTAAAATAAAAACATTTCATAAAAAGAATAAGTGAGTATTTTCTCAATTACATATTTAAAAGCCAATAAAAATGTCATATACGTATTCTTTTGTATAAAAAGAAAGTCAATTCATGGTCAAAAATGTAGAAGTCCTATTAAATTGACGTGTCATTTCCGATGTGATATTGGTCGAACTGACCATAAGGGGATAGGATTGTGTTTTTAAAAACCTTTGAGGTGTTGATTGCTGATTTTTGAACTTTTGAGGGGGAAATTGAAAAAACTGCATACTTTGGGGTACACTTTTGTCATTTGCCCTTATTACTATGAAATTCTCCTTCAGGCATATTTAGTGAGTAAGGCTTTGGCTTTTCTAAGACAAGACTAGCCGAATATGGTACACGGAAAGAAAGATATTTTGGGGCAGGGATGATGCCTGTTTACAGCAAGAGTTTAAAACCTCCTCACTGTTGGCCAGATTTCCCACAAAATCTATGTATCTTCTATGATTATAGAGCTATATGAATGCTAAATTCAACCATTTTAAGAAATATAACACTTTCAAAATAAATAGCAGAAATGTATTGTTCAGCACAGAAATTAAAAAATGAAATAGGGTCCCAAAAATATCATATATTGGAACTGAAAGCTAAAACAATTTTAATACTAGAGTTCAGGAAAAGACTTGATTCTTCGTATCAGTATAACGGACCAAAATTTTGATAGGATAAAGACTATATGGAGATTTTTCATTTACTGAGGTAGTTTACAAATATCTGGCATTATATTTATGCATGCAGAACTCACATTGGTTTGGCCCAATAAAGAAGCTCTCCGTCTGGAGTTTGTTCCGTTTGATGAAATTGACAAATTGATACAATTCAGTGGGATCTGCTTTTATTCCTTCTTGTTCTTCACTACAAGAATGAATACCCAACTTCAATACTCAGGCTCTTAACATAACAGAATCATGAAATTCAACTAAAAGATATACATATATGTTGTTAATATTTTGCTAGCTAAAAGACAAGTGAAACTATCATCTGACTTTTCCTTCTTATACATCAAGAACATAAAAATATCAGTCCATATGCTGTTTTGTACCCACCTGAAGATAAAAGATACGCATATAGTTTGATAAGTGAAACTACATGATAACATCATTACCAGCACTAATTATTATTATTGTTAATATTACTATTGTTGTTACTACTACTATTTTTATAGTTTCTTTGATAAATCCCTTATAATAGGAGCATGTATAACATAAAATACAAGTATTATGCTCTACATCTATGTCATGTCATAAGGTTAAATGTATTCTGGTTAGGGAAGCTATGTACAAAGAAGAATGTGTAATGCATATTGGTAGTCAGCGAGACTCTATGTCAAATATATGTTTGGTATAACTGAAGACATTTAACATCATCGTATTTCCAAATCTGATTATATAGTGTGATGGGTGCCATGGAGTCGCCTAGGCAACCTGGCACTAGATAAGGGCAAGGCGACGTTTTGGATGCCGAACTGTCAAGACTCACGCTTTGGTAACTAACCAAGTTAAGTGATTAAGTTACTTTTTATCCATGACTCGTCATAACCCATGGACTTGCTATGTGATGTAATTTTATTACTTATTAGACTTGTAATTTGTGATGGGTGTTGACTTAGTTGATTATTTATTTTCTATGTAACGTTTGTTGACTTAATCGACTAGTTTTCAATGTCTATTAAGTATTCATATAATCTGTGTTACTCGGACTCGCCTGCTTCTGATGGAGTACCCGTGTCGACACGATCCGACACGGGTGCGGGAGCGAGATTTGTGTCGGGTGCGGGTGCGGGATTTTCTTTCTTCGAACGAGCTTCAAACCTAATATCCCTGGAAAATTATAATTAGGTACACCATAGTTTTTATAGTTTTTAAATTTAGTCCCCCAAGTTTTTTAAAAGTTCAAAATAGCCCCTAAAAATTACTTATCAGTCCCTATAGTTTTGTTTTCTTCCATTTTAGCCCCAAGTTTGATGTAGTTTCGATTCTGCTCTGTTTTCTTTATATTTTGCACTTCAACCCCTAAAGTTTCATGATAAATGCATGTTTATATGAATTTGGACATCATAAACATTATTGTTAAAAAATCATAATATACCGTATTCAAATTCGGATCCATATCCGCGTATCCTCTATTTTTTTACTTCACGTGTCCGACACTTAAATTCGTACCGTGCATTCGAACCGTGACACCCGACACACGCACTTTTAGTCGAAGTAACACAAACATATAATTGTGTTTTTAATTGTATTCCGTAATGTTAATAATGATGTTTTGAATTTTACTATATAAAATTGTATTGTTCATATACTTCTGAAGTGAAATTAAATTGCACGTTGTTAATGACTTGTCCCCATACGGACCTCATGGCTAGGGGTGCTCATCGGTAAAAAACCGAACCGAGATCTGAAAAAACCGAACCGTTCCGGAAAATCAAGAACCGAAACCAGATGCTTAGAATAACCGGTTTTGATGCCTGCCTTCGATACACAATCGGTTTTTTTCGGTTCGGTTTTCTTATCTATAAATAATTAAATAATTTTTTATATTAACAAATTTAATATAAAAACAGCCCTTCTTTGATTTACAATAATATATTAACAAATAATTGGTACAAAATTCTATTGTATTGTATAATGTTATGGGCCAATTATTGCATAATGTTATGGGCCAATAATATATTAACAAATAATTGGATTGTATTGTATAATGTTATGGGCCAATTATTGCATAATGTTATGGGCCAATAATTGGTACAAATAACAGTGAGTACAAAATTCTATTGTATAATGTTATGGGCCAATTATTGCATAATGTTATGGGCCAATTATTTGTTAATATATTATTTGTATGGTTTTCGGTTCTTTTTTCGGTTTTTCATTATTCACCGAATTCAAAATTTTCATTACCGCTACAGTGCAGAAAAGTATAAAAAACCGAAAAACGTGGAAAAAAAACCGGTACCACGGTATCAATTTCAACCGGTTCGGTAAAAAAACCGAAAAACCGAATTTTTTGAGCACCCCTACTCATGGCGAGAGCCTTATCGCCTAAGCGTCCTGGTGGTTAACTGTCGCCACGTCTCGTCGTGGTTCCGTGACAATTATATTGTGACCATAGCCAAATGATTTCTGGATCCCCTCTGTTTTTCCTTTCATACTGCTGAGAAATAAGGTCACAAATATCGCAATAAGAAAGACAAATATATGGTTTTTGGTCAACATTTAAGTAGTGTCAAGCACACAAAATGAAGGTGCTTCCAAAGCACATTCAGAAACAGCATGACAACAGTGGGATTCTAGATTGACACCTTAGGAAGCCAGGTCTGATACAAGTTCATTTTGAGGACTCCACCAGTGGTAGCTTCTCAAATCCATGTCTCTAGAAGCCAACTTATGTATTAAATTATAAATGTTATGTTATCAGTTTATCCTTGTAATAAAATCAATTCCAAACATCCTTTCTCAAATATCTCCTCGTAATAAAATCAATACTGAACATCCTTTCTCAAACATCTCACATTGAAACCCTCTGTTCTCCTGAGAAAGATCGACATGTAGGTGCAAGTGCTTTGAAGCTTCTAAGATGGGCACGGGCAACCATAATTCGAGACATAGTTGTCAGTATCTTACCATGCAATACGATAAACATCAATTATATACTTATCGTTGGGGAATATTAAACTGACAAAGTATCACAATATATCTTACAATACAATAACCATGTCTTTTAAAACTAAAGACGTGCCTGATAACGGTGTTCTAAAAAGCACTAGGTGGACCTAGGCGGAGTAAGGGGCGCATAATTTGCTTAGGCATTGTCCTAGGCGTTCTTCTAGACAAATTAGACATTTTCTTAGGCGGTCTCAAATATTTATTTTTATATTGTATATACTTTTTATACTTTGCAAAGTATATAGTAGATGTAATTTTTTTAAATTTTACACAAGAAAATTATTGAAAAACAATCCTATAAGGCTTAACAAATTCATTTCAACTATTGTAGAGCTTCAAACATCTTATTAAATTGATGCTGTAGAGATCTGATTCCACCTAGGTAAGTGCTTAGGTACTCGGGCAATTTGAAGGGATAAAGGTGAAAGTAGTATGCCCTCAAACCAATCACATAGATGTGATAAGCATTTACTTTGTAATCTTATTCATTTATTAATAAAAGAATTCATTTATTTAAAGGCATTTATTTATCCATGTTTAATTGGTAGAATTAATTGGGATAAACCCGTAGTTTTAGAGCAATACTTTTAAAATCATAATGAGTTCATGCTAATGAGATCTAAAATCTAGATAGCTCAAAACTAGAACGTTCCTAATCATTGGATCACTAATGTGGAGTTACTGAATCCGGATAGATTAGTGTATACTATGCTTGCTTTTTTGAAGAGAATGATATATCTCATAATCATTTGTATGAAGACACTAAGCAAGTTTGTAGGTGCTTATTGGAGAATAAATTTAATGAACGTGACACGCTTAAAAAACACTTAATGGAGTTTTACTTGCCTGACAATAGGAGTTCCTATAGTGATAGTAATACAAATGATTCTTGGACTTGAGATCATCATAGTACCTTGTGTATTTTGAGTTATACTTTATCATATTCCTTAAAACTCATAGGGTATATAATAGGGTATATTCGGGTGTAATAAAGTGTACATGGAAGTAGGTGAATGATCAACAAAGGATCTACAAATTCCAGTAAAGAGAGAAAATGTCCTCTGTGATTCGACATGTGACAACTCAGAAATGCCTGGTTAGGGTTAGTGGAAATTAGAAAGGAATTTCTAATTTAGATTAATTAGAGTTGTGCATTTTACAATTGAAATGCATATGATCAAATAAATAAAACTTATCAGGAATCCCATGTTTTATATTTGATTAAGACATTGCGTTCTAGAAGGATTGAATTGTACAGTAACTATTTACTGAATATGTTCTTTGTGATTAAACGTTGATTTCATAATATCCGAATAGTCATGATATGCTGAGAGGTGTCACTCATGATCTAGAATAAATATATTTATTTATATTTGAATTAAAAGGGTTTAATTCATTATAAATAATATTAGAATGGTTCTAATTTATTTATTTTACTATCGGAATAATATTGAACCTAAAGGGTCACACCATAAAAGAGAAATATTATTTTAGAAGTAATTGACTTAATAATAATAAATTAAGTATATTTAATTTATATTAGAGTGGAATAAATTAAATAGCTTAATATTTATAATTAAGTATTTGGAAAAATACTAATTACAAATTAACAAAAAATATTATTAGTATTATAAATAATTTAGTTTATAAATGGTTTAGGAATTAAATTAAAATCTTAAGTCCTAAAGAGAAGAGGATTAGGATATATAAGGAGAGGTATTATGATAGATTGGGGTTCCTAACTGTTATTGGTATTCTATAATTCTCTACAACCTAAGGAGTCGGGAGAGGGAGAATTAGGGCTAGCCACCCAAGGTTTTGGATAAAACCTAAATTCATTTCTTCAATCAATAATCTCTTGGTGGATCACCTTAAGAGTGTTATACACACCGAGTAGTTAACGTTTGATCTGTGGATTTGAAGAAGCGTGGAGGATAAAGGATTGGGACTTGAAGTTCAAATCAAGGAGTTATATTATCATATCTTTTAAATATGATTTATGTCATGCTTTTGCTTTTATATCATGAGATTGTATGTTCTCATTTATGCAAACTAACAAGAGGACCTAGGCGGAAATTTTTAGAACACTTCCTGATAAGAGTTAAAAACGATACATTAAAGCCTTTTAATTCCAGCTAAACATATGTTCACTCGTTCGTAAGCTATAAAATGCTTTCTAGGGTTTCTTATGTTCTTCTAAAGACTCTTTGATGCAAAGCAGAAGCATAAAAAGTCGAATACCATTAGCTTTCTAACGTTGATTAGACAGATACTACTAAATATACTATTAATCAATAAAGACAAATTTAATAAACTTGTCCAAGCCAAGATGCTTGATTTAAGGGGAATAAATCACCCAAAGCACACAAAGTGCATATGAAAATATAATAATCTAAGTTTCCCCTCCTCAATTGATTCTTCAAATATTATATATTGTTACAACAAACTATGGCAAACAGGAAAATCAAAGAAGGAAATTAAAGACCCTACACAAGATTTACATAGAAACCCCAAATCAAGAAAAACCATGAGCTCTCATTCTAAAGGTGGCTATAACTAGGGGTGTTCATGGGTAAAAAACCGGACCGGACCGGACCAAACCGAATACCGATAGTAGCCAATTTCATGAAACGATACTGATATGCTGATGATTCGAAAAATTAATATAATTATTATTTTTATTATTATTTTATTATTATTATTATTATTTTTATTAATATTATTAATATTTTTATTAATATTATTATTTTTATTATTATAATCATTATTTTATTATTATTATTATTAATAAATTATTAATAATAAAAAAAATTAAAAAACCGGATCTTCGGATCTCATATAACCAACCATAAAAACGTCGATCGAAAACTGCATCAAAAAATCGGTATATACCTATTTTTTTGAACGACCGGTTCTTTTTTTATATCAAGAAAAGAAAACCAAAACCGAAAAAAGCCGAACACCCCTAGCTACAACTGAGAAAAGAAAAGAATACCAGAACCCTAGCTACAATAACATATATAGCGTCAAGTTAAAAACATAATGGATCCAAATAACATAATAGGTCCATAGCAAGGCTTTCACCCCCGCACATCAGCCTCAATCCTCCACTACCAACACTAAACCTTATATTTTTTTTCCTTCGAGTTGCCACAAAATATAACTCAGGTCAGGTAAAATGACAAGTCCCAAACAAGAATTTGAAACACACAACATATATATATATAGTTATAACAAGGGAAGATATGTTAAACCTAGACATGCTTAATTATCAAGCAAAAAGCATTACTTAATTTTCAAGATAACATGAAGGAGACATTCAAATATAATACTTATATAACAAATTCCTATTAAGATCTTCCTAATACTCCTAACAAATCAAATATGAAGATACTCTTAAATTTCTACTTTCCTAAATAAAACTAATAAAATCTTACAATTATATAAAAATAAAATGGGGTAAATTTCACTTAACCACATGAGCTTACATATTTTTGAACATCAACACCTGAAGTCGACACATAAACATCTACAGTTATGAAGCTAGGTGGAAAAAAAAACTTCCCTCTTCAACTCTATTAAAATCTATGAACAAAGTTGTTATGTCCTTCTTACTTTTTTATTTTTTTCGTCTCCTTCCTTGCTCTTCTTCTTTCAAGTGTTCCAACCCTAACTAGCATTACCACCATCAGTTGTGATCAACTATCTACTACCTCCACGAACCACCAGCCTTGTCGCCCATCACCCCACTCTGATCTCCATCTTTGATCCAATCTAAACACCAGCATCTCTGATTTAGCCACCATCTCCATCCACCATCTTTGATTTCCTCCCAGATCTGCTGCAACACATCATCCAATCAGCCCAAACCCACCACCATGAGGTCCGCCCCAACCCATTCCAGAAAAACAATCAACCCTGATCAGCCGCTGCCAAAAAAACCCAACAACCATCCTCAAATTAGTAGCCACCATTTTACTTAAAAGCCATCTCCCTAGTTTTCAACTTTCAGAATGCTACCAAAAAAAAGAGTAGGAACAATAGTTTGCAAGCGAAACAGAAACAAGAAAAGAAAGGGAAAAGTTTCTGACGCCACCATTGACCAGTTACTGCCTCCATTGCCGCCTACCTTCGTCGCTACTTCAGCTTTCTAATTCCACTCCTCATTGCTGCTAGTTCACCTCTTCTCCATCGTTGAACAGTAGCATCGCTGATTGTTGCGTCTGTTTTTGCAAATGAAGAAAGTAACTTTGACTTTCAGTGGCTGCTATTTGCTTTTGTAAACAATGGACTAGGTGGTGGTTGTGCAGGAGTGGTTGTTGCTGGGTTAGGTGGTGGCAGGCGGTGGTGCTATTGTGATGGTGGTGGTGCTAAGATAATAAAAGAAATAGTTTGCTTAAATAAAGGTGAGGTTATGGAAAAAGTTAAGAGCAAAAGGTATTTAGGGTAGTTTTTTCAACATTTGACAATGTGATTGTTTCTTCGCGTGTCTTTAGCATTCGACATACACAGTCAAATTGGACGGAAAATGTAACACCTTCACTTAATCTTACAAATTTAGGTGTTTGTATCGATGAAACTATGATAATGTTCAATAATATGTAAAACTCGGGAGGTTAAGTGAAATTTACTACTAGATTTCGTGTGTTGCATCACTTTGGCACCACTTACTTTTTTCATGCCTCTTTCTCACATGGATACATAAATAGATAGCGTTGGAGTTGACTTTTTATGTCCACTATACAATTTGGGACTTAGGGGGTGTTTGTTTAGAGCTGAATGGAGCTGAATCTGAATGGTATTGAATCGATCAAGACGTTTGTTTTTTTGTCCGAATAGGCAATGAATCGGTAAGATAGATTTAGCTAAATGGTTAAGTCGATTTTTTTAGTTTGAATGGGTTGAATGAGCAATGAATGAAGTAAAAAAAATTAAAAATTAAAAAATTAAAAAAAAATATTAACTATTATATTAAGTAATATTAAATAAATTTACAATAATTTTGAATTTTTTCAAAGGGGTAAAATAATAAAGTTTTGTCATTCGGATGTTTCGAGACATATGTCGATTATCAAATGACTTTTTTATTCAGATTCGGATTCAACTCATTCAGATTCAGATTTAGATTTATTCAGTTTTTATCAAACACCCCCTTAGTATCACTTCGCATTTAATACTATATAGTTAAAAACCCGTATAAATATTACTTGAATAACATTGACTACCAATTAAACGTCTAATTTAGAGTCTTCAAACTATAATTTGACTTTTTAAATTTTTAAATTTTTTTTAAGTTAATATGCTTTATTATCCAATGAATTGAGTTATCTATATATTTAGATATATAATTATTGAGTTCTGCATTTCTTTTTGTATCTTGCAACACGATTCATAATACAACACGATATGAGATTTTCGATACACGATATGATTCATAATTTAACAACCAGGATTCACGATTTAATATCCATGATTTGCATAATTTGTCCATTTGCTAATCAAAAACATACACACTCAAACTCTCAACTCAACTAAGTCTAAATCCAAAGTATTTGGGGGAGACTAGATTAATACTTTTCCTCCACTCCACTCTATCAAGAGCCATATACTCGCTTATGTTCACAAACTTAAAAAAGTTAGAACTTTTGTACGTCTATTTATTCATTTGATTGTGCTATATAAAGAAATTTAAATAAAACATTTCTCTCTTAAACAATAAAAAAGTGGAACTATAAACGATCCATGCTTGGGCCAGGGGGGACACCTACCCCCACTAAATTTCCAGGGACCATGGGGTATGCTGGAAGCCTCTGTACATCTACCTAATTGTCAAATTGGGTGCATGTGTTGTATACTTCCATTGTGTCACGTTAAAGTATCAAATATCAACTATACATTTTCGTAAAATTATTCAGTTACAATTTATTTGATTTCTGTATTATTTTTTTTCCCCAACATTTAACAACAATAAATATTGAATTCAACTTAGCATCCCCTAAATTAATTTCCTCTCTAAAATTTTGTTATATTTAATTTTAAAATTTTTATTCAACTTCTCTCTTTGATTTAGTCACTTTCTCTTTTACTATTTACTCATTATTTCTATTTAAAAAAAATTCATTCACCGTCTCACTCTAAATTTTCTTTTTTTTATACAAATTTTAGGGAGAGAAAGTATATAAATAAATTTAGATTTTTTTTCCTTCTCTAATGCTTGATGGAGTAATTTAGTATCTCCATTCCAAATAGAGAATCAATTTTGATATTTAGTTGAGATATTTTCAGGTTTAAAATAGATATGAATACATTTTAATTTTGATATGAATACACTTTAATTGATATGAATGAATTAAGAAAAGAAATGATGATGTGTATCCTCAAGTCTATTTGTTACTAAAGTTGGCTCTACTTTTGCCCGTTGCTACTGCAACTGTTGAAATGACATTTTCAGCCATGAATATCGTGAAGAATGAACTCCGTAACCAAATGAGAAATGAATGGATAAATGACTGTTTATTAACTTACATTGAGCGTGATATTTTTGCAACTATTAAAAATGAGGTTATCATGCAACAATTTCAAGCAATGAAACCTCGAAAAATGTTATTGTAAATAATATTTGAAGATTATTTAGTTGTGTTTCATGTTATTAAATTTTTATTCTTAAGGGTTTTTTTTCGAATTTGACCCCACTGAATTACGAGGTTGGATCCGCCCCCGGTAACAAGGACTACATGGTTTGTGGACATTTGGTATTTTTCATTGGACTTGGTGTCAGTTAGTTATGTTCTTCTGGTCTTTTATGATTTCCCATAATTTGTTTTAAGTAATAATATTCCTTTCTTGTGTCAAATTTAACTTTACAGATCTCCAACAAAAGACTGATCAGACAGCTTGATGCTCCAATACAATGTTTTTTATCATTATTAAACTGAACATAAACCACATCCAATTTAAAATTATGTTTGAGTTCACAGATAATGTCCAAAAATAAAACTCCACTTCCGTTGGGAACCATAATTCATAGGTTCGGATAATTTAGTAGAAAATTAGTAGGTTAGGTTCGTCAATTGTACAGCTCAAGAATACATCAAGCTATTTTTATTTTGCAAGTAAACTTGAACAAACCAAATTGCAGCATAATAACGAGGCAGTCTGAGATCAATTTATTTATAAATTTCAGTAGAAAAAAAATAAGCTTATTTAGCTTCTGCTAACTGCTTAGAGTCACCAAAACAATTGGACTATTTTATACCACTTCGTTAAGTTTAATTTCATATCAAAGCGCGGATAGAGCTTCACAATAAATGTTACCATTATTACTTAAGATAACTGTCAATCTTATAACTGTACTATGAACAAAATATAAAATAATTCAAGAAATAGATTGCATTATTTTTTATGATTAGAATAGAGAAAAATGCTATTTAATATCTTACATGGCCGACAATAGGCGAGAGGGTCCAGTTGGATCATAGTTAACAAGTAAGGCAGCCTTCAATGGTTGACCTAAAAGTTGTTAACTTCTAAGTTACTTATAGACGAGATAAAGAACAAGTTAACAAAGTAAGAAGAAAATACAAACAACTTTTGATTGCTCACCAGAAGAACCTACGCAATTCGATGCCCACTTGTCCCAAGTTTTATTCACAAAACCCCGGTCCATTTAGGCTTTCACCAACTGCAAGCCCTACATAGGAAACATAGTTAAAACATGACACACATGGTAGATAAAAATACTCCGCTTGCATTTGGACAAATTTGTTTGGAATTGAGAAAGAGGTTTGAACATTAAAATTTCAAACTCCTTTCATTTCTAAAGTACTGTAATGAAATAAAGGGTCGTCACCTCAAAATGGGTTTTGCCCATCACTCTGAGATGGGATCCGACCGGCCCTTACTCCGAGATGGGGTTCGGGCTGACCGTTTCCAAAATGCATTTCGGCAGTTACTCCAAAAATGGTTTTTGCGGACAGTGGTGGTACCAGGATTTTGATTTGGGAGGGCCAAAAATTTTAAGAACAAATACTTAAATAAGAAATATAAATAAAATTATATGCATTAGATTTAAATACCAAATTTATATTTAACACATTTTTAAATCACGAAATTTATTTTTAAATTGAATTCCTAATGAAATTATGAGTAATTTATTTTTAAGACTATCAAAGAGTGATGAGATTTTTTTTATATAAAAGAACTACATAAAAACCACAATAAAATAATTTTCATTTTTATATTATACCTTAAAATAGGGTAAGAATTGTCAAACTTATATCTACAAAAAATTATTCAACCACAGGCTCACCTTAGAAATTGTACTACAACAAAATAAATAATTGTAAATACCTAATTTATTATGATTTCAAATATATTTTCACAAGAGATACAATAACAAAAATATCAACACAAAAAATTCATAATCTCAAACAATAATAGACTTGTCACATTTCATAATTTTAAAGATAAATTATGTAAAAATGAGCAGTAAATTAGAGTGGTGGAGAGGGTAAGTTAAAGTGGTGGAGAGGAAATCCGTATTAAAAATAAAACTGAATGACACTTTTGACCCTCCAAATTGCCATCCACTTTTAAAGTCGTCCTTAAAGTTCATTTTTCGTCAATTAGGTCCTTAAAGCGACATTTTTTTATCGATTATGTTCCTTTTAACCGATTTGACCACAGCCCGACCCATTTAGACCAAATTTTGACCCAACTCGACCCAGTTTGACCCAACCCAAATTTCACCAATAAATTTTTTAAAAAAACAAAAAAAATTACAATTATTTTAAAAATAATTATTATTTTAAATATTTTTAAATAAATTTATTATCTACAGGAAAAAATATTAGAAACTTTACTTTTTTCATAAAATGAGTAAAGTTTCATAAAATATAGATTCAAAAAATTAAATAATAAATAAAACTTTATTTTCAAAAAAAAAGTAGATTTTTTTCAATTTTTATGTAAAACTTTATATTTAGAAGAAAAAAAGTTTGTCTTTACCATTATTATATGTATTCTTAATATCGAAATTTTAAAAACAAAAACTAAAAATTAAAATTAAAATACAAAAAAAGTAAAAGATAAATAAATAAAAAGTTGATTCAATTCTTAAAAAAAATTAAAAGTTTTAAAAATATTTATTATTTTCAAGAATAAAATTATAAAATTTTTCAATATTAGAAAATTTATTATTTTCAGTATTAGAAAAGTATTATTTTCAATATTTTCAAGTAAAAATAAAAGCTTCTAATATTCTTTCCTGAAAATAATAATTATTTTAAAACTTTTTAAAAATAATAATTTTTTCAAAATGAGTAAAGTTTCATAAAATATAGATTAAAACAAATTAAAGTTTATTTTTTTTAGTTCTCAATTATTTTTATGAAGATTTACACAACTTTTAAAAATAAATTATTTCTAATTTTTTTATGAAAATAAAGCTTTTTTATTTTATTTTTGAATCTATATTTTATGAAACTTAACTCATTTTTAAAAAATAAATTTTCTATTTTTTCTAAAAATAAAGTTATATTTTTTGCTTTCTTTTTTTTGAATCTATATTTTATAAAACTTTACTCATTTTTAAAAAATGAAAAATTTTCTAATTTTTTTGCTGAAAATAAAGTTTAACATAAAATTGAAAAAAATATACTTTTTTTAAAGAAAGTTTTATTTTCTTGTTTATTTTTTTAATCTATATTTTATAAAACTTTACACATTTTATGAAAAATAAAAGTTTCTAATATTTTTTACTGAAAAAAATAATTAATTTTAAAAATATTTAAAATAATAATTATTTTAAATATAAGTTTAAAACTTTTTATTTTAAAAAAAAAAAGTAATTGGTGTTACATCACTATTTAAAGAGAGACAACTCTAATATTACTTGGGGAATAATACAAATGCTAAACGACTAAAATACCCTAACTAAATAATAATATTTCCTATTAAATATCACTCTAATAAATAAAATAATTAATTAAATCAATTGCTCTTACTAGACCTGACAAAATTGAGCCGGGCCCACGGGTTGGGCCGGGTTGTCCCGTAAAAATTGGGCTTTGGACTTAACTTTTTTAGCCCATGAAAACTTGGGTCATTTTGGCCTGGCCCGGCCCGGCTCGGCCCGCGGGCTTTTTTTAAAAAAATAAAATAATGCTCTCCTTGAGAATTGAACTCTAGGCCTCCCACACTCCTTAAACAAATGCTCAAACCAACTAAGCTACAAGGATTTTTTATTATAAAGTCACTTACCCGACACTGAAAGTTCATGCTAAGATGAAGGAAGACCTACCAATTTAATGT
The DNA here is from genome assembly GCA_020205615.1 of Panax quinquefolius. NCBI lineage: Eukaryota > Viridiplantae > Streptophyta > Magnoliopsida > Apiales > Araliaceae > Panax > Panax quinquefolius. Next base: position 77,633,825 of record CM035173.1, on the reverse strand, counting down.
TTATATATATATATATATATAGAGAGAGAGAGAGAGAGTCCGGTTCCTATCCGGACTCCCGCATTTTCTTAAAATGTGGATTTTTTTATTTTTTTTTGCTTTTTTTTTAAAACTAAAAAATAAATAAATAAATTTATAATCGAAATTTTTCCATAATACAGTGTTTTGGGCGTGATTTGGATAGATTTTTTGGTATAGGTATCCAAATCACGCCCAAAACACTGTATTATGGAAAAATTTCAGTTTCATAAATTTATTTATTTTTTTTTAGTTGTTTTAAAAAAAAGCAAAAAAACAAAAAAAAATTGGTCTGCCTTTTACTCAAGTCCGGGGGTCCGGACTGGATCGGCTATCTATATATATATATGTATGTATGTATGTATATGTATGTATAAACTATAGTGGAGTATATATGTATATGTATGTTATATATTTAACATGCATCAATTTCTCATTATTAATGATTGTTAGATCATTTATACTCTTTAGTCCATCCCATGTTGCCAAAAAATGAGATGATCAGTTAAGTTTTTTTACAATTTATTTGTTATCTTAAATTATTATTTTTTTGGGGTGATATTTGCATTTTTCAGTCGAAAAACAAGGTTTATTTTAAAACAAAAAGTATTAAAAAGAGATGTAGTAAGGTATATAGTGACTTTAAAATGAAAATCCTTGTAGCTCAGTTGGTTTGAGCATTTGTTTAAGGAGTGGGGAGGTTTAGAGTTCGATTCTCAAAAGGAGCATTGTTTTGTTTAAAAAAGCAGTGCGACTGACTTCAGTCCAACCCGACCACAGTTCTCATATTTTCAAATTTTAAAAAAATCAATCATTTTGGCCCTACCACGATAGTTCTACTGTTTGATTTAATTTGGCCCACCCGTTTGTCAGGTCTAGCTCTTACACATTTTATGAAAAAATAAAAGTTTCTAATATTTTTTCCTAAAAATAATAATTAATTTTAAAATAATAATTATTTTGAAAATAATAATTATTTTAAAAATAAGTTTAAAACTTTTTTTAAAATAATTGGTGTTACATCACTATTTAAAGAAAGACAAAACTCTAATATTACTTGGAAAATAATACAAGTGCTAAACGACTAAAATACCCTAACTAAATAATGATATTTCCTATCAAATATCCCTCTAATAAATAAAATAATTAATTAAATCAATTGCTCTTTCATTAAACTTAATAATAAATATAAAAATCTCTTCTTTGTTTTTTTTTGACTTGTGGTCCCCATCACTTGCGTCCAAGAGTTAATGTGGCCACTTGAAAATTGAAATGGCCAAATAGTTTTAGTTGTATTCCATAATTGTCCTTTCTAACTTTCTTTTGATATATGTAGTGGGGTCCACAAAGTTATCTTGATCATTTTATATATAGGCAATACAGAGTATTATAATTAAAAAGAACATTGATTAATTTGACATCCAAAAATAGAAAGGTGGCCATATCTACTTGGGCAGAGTGAGTAATTACATTGTTCAAACTAATTTTTGAATGAAAAAAAAATCATTAATAGATCAATATGTGAAGAATAAGGGGACAGAACTCTTCAACAAAAGCCATGTATATGGGGAGAAATAGAATGAAAACAAGAATGTTAAACGAAATGCAATTGACTTAGCAAGAACTTCATGGCTTAGATATCACTAAAAATCTGAACCTACTGCAGAAAAAATATAAAAAAAATACGTTGATAAGTTTGCATACATCACCCATAACACCAATTGGAGTATGACTTTCCAGTTTGAAATATACCAGCCAAAGGTTTTTCAAGGCATAATTAATCCTAAAATAGAATCCACCAAGTCAAACAAGGTCATGCAGGGAGAGAACCGAGGAACCACCTAAAAAGGGAACAGCCATGCCCTCTCCTACCTATTAAACTCAGAGAAAACCAAGAAATGGGGTAACTAGCTGCACCAATCCAACCTAGATTCCCTATCTGCTCGCCATCAAGGGTCATGGAAGGGCCACATTATTTGATAACCATATTAAACATGAGTCCATCGTATGAATATAAATATGTTCACAGAAACAATACAAATGCTCAGGCAATAGACTGAACTAAGATGAGGAAAAAACAGTCACCTGATTAATCAACAATGTTTTCATGCCTAGTTTTATTAACTATATGGAATAGTCCCCATTTTGTGTCATCTTGACAGTAAAAGATAGAGAAAGGCATTAGCAGAACAGAATTTCCAAATTCAACTTTTACTGTTTTACAGCATCGGTATCACAAGACATGATTGCTTCATAAATGTATTAATTTTATGTGAGCAAATGGAACACAAAATTAATTGCTAGCTTTTGTATCTGGCCACACTAGACTACAACCAATAGCGCAGTTGAGAGGTTCAGGCTAACCAACTGACCAGGCTAGAGTCCTTCGGTCCATTTAGGAAGCTAAGAGTTTCATCATGTTATTGTATTATACTCCCCCATCCAAAAAGGAGATCGGATGTCAATTTTGGATGTCTGCCAATAAGTTAATAAGTCTGTATCCACGTAAATTTGACTATTTTATCCTAGCATTTTAAACTAATTGGACCCCACCAGTCCTTTTTAAATTGAATTTTTTTCATGTTTCAAAGGACATTATAGGAATTAAGGTTTTAGTTTCGGCCAAAATTCTCTTCTCTAAGGCAATGTGCCACTCAAATCCAATCACTTATTTCGGGATGGGATGGACTACAAAGGGGGTAAGATAAAAGGAGTAGAAATTACCAGATTCTGGAAGAGAATGTTTGTAATGAAGTTGTAGATTCACTAATCATTTAAAATATAAACTTAGACATTGTTTACTACCAGTAATACCAGCCATAGTATATTATATTTGATATAAGCGGTAAATTTTCAAACTTAGTTTATAAATAGCAATTGCATACCAGTAAATGCAATTACATTGATCAATACAGCAATGAAATTCTTTCAATAGAACAACAGACCTTGACAGGAAATACTTCTCTATAAGTTTATCAATTAGGGAACCTCACCACCTTAAACAATGTGGATTACATGATGTCTATTCAGAAATTCATATTTACATACTCCGTTTGTCCTTTGTCCTGTAATGACAGCCCCCGTGCATAAGTCTAAAATTTAACTCTTAAATCCTTATGTTTTCTAAGAATGAAATGTTGGCAGTGCCTCATCAGTCTTGTTCAAAATATTATTTAACATAAAAATTTAAAATGTTAAACATTATAACATCTTTTGTAATCAGCTTATAGCATATTATGAACCAGATTCAACTATTATCCCCAAAGTGGGTGGGAATGGGATAAATGCAGAGGCCTTGAGGAAAAATCTCAAGGTCGCTGGTTCCAATCCCTGTACTTGGGGCCAAATATATCGATCAAAATAAATAAACTATAAACATGTTCCCGATGCCTCCTTCAATCTTTATGTTTGTATACTCCGTACAACATGAGAAAACAAATAATAAAAATGATGATGGTGATGATGAAAATGGCAAGAAAAGGAGAATAGGGCAGAAAACAGACCTTCTCGTTCAAAGAGTGACACTTGGACTGAACAAAGGCATCGGCATCGAAAGAGTCGGACTTGAAGACGCTGAGATTTTCCTCAAGCTTGGGGCCGGATTCCTTGGCGGCTGGGCTTCACCTTTACCGGGACGACAACTTGATCGAAGCCATAAGCTGCTGCAATTGACTTGAGATCCAATTCAGCAGAAACAAACCAAACCAGAATTATAGATCTAAGGAGTGAAATTGGGATGGATGAGAAATTATATTATGTGGGTGCACAAACAAAGAAAGAATTTTTTGATCCCGAAATACTGAGGGAGGATAATAGTGTTTGTTGGGTCGGCCTGCCCGGAACACCACCCTCTCCCTCTTCTTTCTTCTAATCTACCTACTGTAAACTGCAGCTGCAGGTTAGGTTTGGTTGGTGCGACAGATAGGTTAGGCAAGGATGTTTTATATTTTCATTCACGCTGTTTTTTATTTATATTTATTTTCATTTTCAGAGAATAAAAAATAATTTGTGTTATCAAAAAGTCAAATATATTTAACTGTGTTATCAAAAAGTCAAATATATTTAACATCAAATCTAAATAAGTTGAACATATACCGCAAAATACTATAGATAATTATGATATATCTATACACATGTTTATAATATAAATATACATATACTTCATCTAATAAAATATAATTGATTTTAAATTTTTCGTTCATTCTAATAAATTATCTGGGTCCTCTAAAATTTGGAATAAATCACACCGTTCATGTAGTGCCGAAGGTACGGGACACAACTAGTACTATTTATATAACACTATCAATTACCTTAAATAAATATTTTTTAAACACACATAAATAAATTTAAACATGTTATGTTGTATTTTATTAAATATATGCCATGTTGTCTCAAAATATATAGTATTAATTCATAAACGAGCAATTACTAAATGGGTGTAATTAATCAACGCATTTGACATAATTGATATTGTTAACGTCAGGATCTTTCTACGCGTCTCAATCATCGAAAAGCGCGTCCAACCATGCACAATAAACAAGTCAATACCGGAAGTTTGACGGCTTGGACCTTCGGGGGATAGCTCCGGCGTAAGAATCAGTACAGACCGACACAAGGTTAACAATAGATGTGTTAAGCTCTAGTGTTTGAGTGATAAGAATATCAGTTACCTTGCTTGTGAAGTACTATGTACTAATATATTGATTCCACCGTCTTCCATGCAGCTCACACAAAATGATCTCAGCTAATTGCATGCAAACCACCTGCTGGTCATATCAATGTCCCCCACTAACTAAGATTAATCCAAATACTTATCAATTAAGGTATTGGGCTTATCAGTCCAATACTTATCCCTTTAACCATTACTGGTTTAAGCCCAAACAAAACCATATTTAAATAATGGTTCGGCCCAATACCCAATACTCCAAAGGCCCAAGTAAAGCAAATTTCAAATAGGCCCAAAATATTGTAATTAACATTGCTTTCGCCTTTTATTAAACAAAATGTTTAATAAAAGAGTATATAAAAATGGCCAAAGAATTAAAGAAGTCCAAATGAAACCAAACTAATCCCAATCAGCAAAAAACTCAAATCCGGAAGCCTAATCAGCAGAAAACCCAAATTCGGACACCAACTCTCCAAATTCACCATCATTGCTATCATTAAATGAGCCGCCCTCGAGTTTCGGAAATAATTGAAAGGACAGCCACTATAAAAACTCAATTTCTCTAATTTTGACGTTTTTACCTGCTTATTTGAATTTCAAAGTGCTGTTGTTTCCTTCTTCCTCCCGATTTCTCTCTTTTTCTACAATCTGTCAACAATGGCTTCTCAAACTTCAGATGACGCCATCCCCATCTCTGTGACACCAATTTCTTCTATTCCTCCTGCTCAAACTCCTACCAAAGTGGCGTCGGAATCTAACCCCAAATCCTCTGCTACTTCCAGCAAAACTCCGCCACCTAAACCCACCCCAAATCCTTCTTTGTTCTTCAAAAGTGAAGAAAATTTTCCTCACGCCAATACCCTTTTTGTACTTTCAGAGGATGATCTTCGTATCATTTGAGAACGCTATTTGATACCAGATACCCATCATCTGAGGTTGCCCTCTTCTACTGAAAGGATGTACCAGCGACCCGATGGTTGGACCGCCACTCCTCTCACTCTCCTGGAGAAAGGAGTTCATTTTTCTCTTCACGCCTTCCTTGTAACCCTTCTAGAGTTTGTGGGTATGGGATTTACTCAACTAGTCCCAAACTCTTACATTCATGTTCTAGCTTTCATAGCTTTCTGTCACGAGTTAGGAATTACACCTACTCTTGATTTTTTCTTCTCTATCTACACTGCTGGTAAGTCCCGAGAACGAGGCTTCAAGATGCTGAGCAAGCAATCCCCGAAGCCTAATGAGAAGTTCGAGAGGCGCTCCTTGATGGATACTCCTTCAAGCAACAAAGAATGGCATAAGGAGTGGTTCTTTGTCAAAGGACCTGAACTTTCTTCTATCTCAAATTGGACTACTGTCGAATGCCGCTCTGCAGACTTCGGTGATGAAGAACGTGTAAGCGAGATGATAATGCTTCTGGAGAAGTTTCCTTTGAAGGAATGGAGTTTCGGTCTTCTAAGTAAGCAGAATGTAAGTTCTGAAGTCAATTGTTATATAATTTTTCAAATTTCCTTCAATAACTATTCTGAATTATCATTTCCCATTCTTTATAGTATCTCTTATTAAGTCAACCTCTTCTGACCAAAGAGAACTTGAAGCCTTTCTGTCTGCTAAACCTTCCTAACCTTCTACCGATCCCCAAACTATTGAATCTCAAACTTCTGAACCCCAAATTACTGAGCCTCAGACCACCGAACCAATTCCTACCGAAGACACAAATCAACTCGATGAAAGAAAAGAGCTGCCCGAAAACCCAAACATGTCCATGTTCCAACCTTAAACGAAAGTCTTCTTGATATGCCTATCGCCGAACGTACTCAAATCCTTATAACAAAAAAGAAGAGAGCCAAAATAACCCCCTTTTCCACCGAAGAACTTAGAGTACCCTCATCCGAAGCGCTCAACCTCCAGTTATTCCCGTTGAAATCAATATTTCTGAAGAAGAGCCCGAAGAACAAGTTGAACCCACTCCTTCTCTTGTTCGAAAAAGAAAACACACTTCCGATAACCAACCGACGACACCACCTGAACCTACAACAACCAATACTCCACCTCCACTTGTACAAAAAACACCTTCACCTCAATGACCAACTTCTTCTGAGGCCAGATCCGAAGTTGTAGCGTCTCCCACCTTATGGCCAGAGTTAAATGAAAACTTTCTTTTCCATCTGTACGATGCTTTCGTACGCGACACTGATGACCACTGTTTTGGCAACAGTTCCATCATGGATCTGATTGAAGCTGACATGATGCGGCAAGCCAGAGTAAGTTGTCTATGGCTTATCTTTTTGTATTCATAAATATCCTCTTAAAACATTATGCTTAGCTCTTAAATAATTATAGGCAAATGGCATCTTCGGACGCCTCCATCAAAGGTATAAAGAAGCTGAAGCTAAAGAGGACGCTGCCCGAAAAGAAAATGAAATTTTGAAGTCTGCTCTGGCAAAAGAGAGAAGTCAACATGATATTTCTCTCTTTAATAACGAATGCCTCAGAAAGGATCTTGCCAAAGTTAAAGAACAACTAGAGACAACCGAAGCCATTCATCAAACGACTGTTGAAGTAAATGTAGATTTAGTTTGAAAGAATGAAGCTCTTGCACAATCTAACCAGAGCTTGGCGAAAGAAATTAATAACTCCAAAGTTAGCGAAGAACGACATCTCAATTACCGTCGCAAAATTGAAACTGAACTTCGAGAACTCAAAGCACTCGGCCCCTCACTTACCGAAGAACTCCGTAAACAAATTCAAGTTGAATACCGAAAATCGCCCGAACTGAACAATGAGATAATTCAGATGTATGCCGAGGGTTATGAAGTAGCCCGAAACAAAGACAAGGCGAAGCTCGCTGCTGCCTCTTTGAATCCAACACTCCTCGGCTCTTCTGAAGACGAAGACGAGGATAACACCTGAAGATGACCTTCCTCAACTTTAACCTTAGAACTTTTGTACAAATTTTACTATCTTTTTGTAATCACTTTCATATTAATGAAATGCTATTGACTTCTACCTTTTACTTCTTAGTTTACAATGTTACTTAAATAATCAAGTTACCTGAGCCCAACACTTCATAAAATAACTAAACATTTTGAACTCAACACTTCACCAAATAAAATTAAGTAAAAACACAAAGTAATACTTATTCATTACCGAAGTGTGGAACAGTTCTTCAATAATCTAATTCGCCATCTTTAGGACGAATAGATCTAACTGAACCTTCTAACATGCCTGTTCGCCATCTTAAGGACGAACATATTTTGTTCACCAACTTTAAGGTGAACAGGTTTTGTTCATCATCTGAAGGATGAACATTCCACCGAACCTCCATAAAAAATTTTGTTCGCCATCATATGGTCAAACAAATCGTGTTCACCGTCTAAAGGATGAACAGATCCAACCGAACCTCCATAGAAATTTTTGTTCACCATCATATGGTCAAACAAATTGTGTTCACCATCTAAAGGATGAACAGATCCACCCGAACCTCCATAAAATTTGGTTTGCCATCATAAGGTCGAACAAATCCAACCGAACCTCCATACATCCCATAAATAAAGCACTTTTGGAGAAAAAACTTCTTTTATTGATGATTGTTAACATATTTACAAACTTCTGTACACTGACATTGTCTCTACTGAAAATATTTCCAAAGTCTTCCAGCATGCCAGGTATTCTTGATTTCAGACCCATCCAATGCTCGCAATCGATAGGTCCCTAGCTTCGACACTTTAGCAACCTCATAAGGACCTTCCCAATTCGGCATCAACTTTCCCAAATTCTGAGGCGTAGAAGCTTCAGCTTCTCTAAGAACAAAATCTCCCACCTCAAATCTTTGAACCTTTACCCCTTTATTGTAATGTTTAGCCACTCGTCGTTGATATGCGGCCAATCTGATCAAGGTTGCTTCCCTAACTTCTTCGACCAAATGCAGGTTGACCTTAAGTCCTTCATCATTATACACTTCTTTAAACTAACTTACCCGAAGACTTGTAGATCCAATCTCCACAGGAACTAATGCATATGTACCATAAGCCAGCCTGAAAGGTGAATCTCCGGTTGTAGTCCTCGTTGTAGTTCGATAAGCCCATAACACACTAAGCAGTTCTTCTGGCCATCTACCTTTCGCTTCATCCAGTCGTCTCTTGATTCCATTTAAAAGCGTTCTGTTAGTTACTTCAATCTGCCCATTGGATTGTGGATGAACAACCGATGTCCTTCTATACTGAATCCCCAATTTCGTTAAAAATGCTTCGAACTTTGAGCCCACAAACTGGCATCCATTATCTGAGATTACCACCTTAGATATGCCAAAACGAAACACTATAGATTCCTTCAAAAATTTTAAACATTCCTGCTCCGTTATCATCCTTAGTGACTTTGCTTCCACCCACTTGGTCATATAATCAATTGCTACTATAATAAAACTGACCTGCCCCTTCGCTTTCGACAATGGACCCAGTATATTTACCCCCTAGACAGCAAAAGGTATAGGAGATAAGATTGAGTATAGCTCTTCTGGTGGCTGATATGGGATCGGACTGTTCAGCTGGTATTTTTGACATTTCTTCACATACTTAGTGGCTTTTTTAAAAATTGTGGGCCAATAATATCTCCGTCGAAGTACTTTGTAAGCTAACGACTTTGCAGCCATATGATCACCACAAATACCTTCATGAACCTCCCAAAGGACATAATCGGCTTCAGAAGGAACCAAACACTTTAATAAGGGAGATGAATAATGTGACGCCCCCAAAATAGGTATACATCACCCATCTTGAGTCGCCAAATACATGGTACAAAATTCAAATACAACTTAATTATACAACAGTCATGTAAAATACGACAAAACATAATCTAAAAGTTTTAATAAGAATATTGTCATCTGCAAATATCCACACTCAATGGAGTCCTCATTACATTTATTGTCACACTATTTAATGTAATAGTGAGGACTACTAATGTTATCTTCTCGAATCACTCTCGCTTCCCGACTAGTCCCGGCCACGTTCTCATTTCCTGAAGAGAACAATGAAAGAAAAAGGGTGAGCTCAACTAGCCTAGTAAGAAATATTATGACTAAGATAATACAGAATAAATTATCATTAGTCTTGATAATGTTAAACCGATAAAATACAATAAACATCAAGTTTAATCTGCAGTGAGAATAAGAAATCCATTAGAAGAGTCAAGTAGGCATGATATCTACTATCTTCTATGATTTAAAATGTTTTCATCAATTTTTATCGTGAGACTCAAATTTTAATAAATAAACCACATCATCGAAATCATCCACTCAGACTACGGGCCAAGGATATTCATTAAATCATCAATGGTCATGAATATACTGAATTATCCTTGGTCATAATCATACCAAAAAATTGTCCATCAATGTACTACAGACTACTAAGGACTTTTACCACATCATTTATAACATTACAGGTCATGATTATACCGAATAATCCCTTGTCATAATCATACCAAGTCCATCTATGCACGTAAGCCAAATATGACTTTCATCACAATATAAACATGAGGATGATGACAATGACATAATAATTCAATAAAACAAGTTCAAGAATAAATTTTAAAGATTTATAAGTTAATTTATCTTGAAATCAATTACGTCAAATTGTCAACATGATCTTCGCTTTGTGGAGTAAAATTCAAGAATGCTCGTAAGAATATTTCCATGAAAAGATCTTGGGATGAAGCGAAAATATCCGGGATATTCTACTAATTTCATGGAGTATAGAAGACAAAACTTTAACCAAATGAGTATTATAGAATATATGAAACAGCAAATGGAGTTTCACCCGCCATGCGGTAATCCATGTAGACAGATCATTTCCACAATTTAATAAGGAATGAATACGAAGGATCATTCACCATGCGTGTGATAATCCACATGTACGAGTTATTCCAATGTAATAATAAAGAATAGAACCAGTCATCGTAATCCACACGCGGGATATTCCAACAGAATAATAAAGAATAGAATAACAGAAGAATTCACCATGCATGCGATAAACTACACAAACAGGTTATTCCAACAGAATAATAAAGAATGGAACCAAGTCTAGCGTAATCCGCACAGACAGGATATTCCAACAGAATAAAGAATGGAACCGTGTCTAGCGTAATCCGCACAGCATGTGGATATTCCAACAGAATAATAAAGAATTGAATAACAAAGAATTCACCATGCATACGATAGATCACATGCACAAAATTATTCCAACGTAATAATAAAGAATGGAACCAGTGTCTGGCGTAATCCGCACAAACGAGGATATTCCAATGTAATAATAAAGAATGGAATAACGTAAGAATTTTACCGTGTATGCGATACTTGGCATGTATTAATGTTATTCCAACATAATAATAAAGAATGGAATAACGAGAAGAATTTCACCATGTATGCGGTGCTTGCATGTATGTGATATTCAACATAATAATAAAGAATGGAATAACAGAAGCTCTCTTCATGAATACGAAAGAAATAATACCCCTTACCTTAAAAAGAAACTGGATACTGGAGCAGAGAGGTAACAGACATCTCTTCTTCTTTTTCTCTATAATTTCTCTCTATAATAATTGCTCTATAGCTTTCCTGAATTGGTGAGAAATAAAGGAAGAATGAACTTCTATTTATAGAAAAAAATAGTTTCAATAATTGCACGTTTTGGGGCTCAAAATATTACAGTGCAATACCTTCAACTTTTCTTTCATTTTTAATTTAGTCCTGCAAGTATTATCAAACTTGCACCACATCCCCTAATAGTAAATAATGTGAATCAATAGTTATAATCATGTGAAAATACGAATTACAGTATAATACCTCCATCTATATCTCCATTTTTAACTTAGTCATGCAAGTATTATCAATCTTGCACCAACTCCCCTAATAGTACATGAATGTGATTCAATAGTATACACATGTGAAAAAATAGTTATATAAGCATGTGAATTAGTAGCAATTAATTGCTCATTTATCCGATTAATTACTCGATTTATCAATATAACCCCCAAACATCAATTATCATCGGAATAGATGTCGATTTACACTAACACTAATAATCCCAACACAATGGAACTATCAAATTTATCTTTAATCAACACGAACTTATTCATCATTAATATTATAACTCACAATATTTAACAACCAGGTCATTCCCAGGAAAGAGGGGACTTTCCGATAAGGATTTCTCCTTATTGGCGCGCAATTAGATGACCAAACCTATCCTTAACATAACTTCTAGACATTGTAAATATTGCAATTTAATAATATAAATAACTTTGTCGTCTCAATTATTAATTTAATAATATAACATATTATCACGAGATGATATTGTGACAATAATTGAATCAATAGTATGAGAGATATGATCTGAAGAATTCTCAGTAGCAATAATTGAGTATAACTCGAGTGACTTCTCACGTAAGCATCAATAACCAATACCGCAGGTAATACTACTACGCAACCACCCAGACATCGTATTTTTGTACTTTACTAATGGGTAGTTCAACAGTTTTAACGGTAACACTTCCGCCATTATTTTTATAAAAAGATAATTCTGTCGTTTTCTTATTACGACAATACTTCTGTTGTGGGGTCCACTAATGATTGTGTCGTCGTACGAACATTTTCTGTTAAAACGAATATTCCCCGACCAATCGAATATTATATAACCACTTGCTTACTTTGCAAAATTTGTAAATATTACCCACAACTATAACATTATATTATATCCACACCAAAATATTCAAAAATATATTTCGAGAAAAATTAATCTTTATTCATAAAAGTTGGGGTCTTACAACCTCCCCTTCTTATGAAATTTCGTCCTCGAAATTAGGGTACGTACCTGGTATATTGAAGAGGTGAGGATATCTTGACTTCATCGCAGATTCTAACTCCCAGGTCATTTCTTCCACATCGTGGTTTCTCCACAAAACTTTAACTTGACGTATAACCTTGGAGTGTAGAATATGATCCTTCTTATCCAAGATTTTAACAGGTAACTCTTCATACGTTAAATCTTCCTCTATCTCATCTAGTTCTAATTCAATAATGTGGTTTGGGTCTTTCACATATTTACGTAACATAGATATGTGGAAAACGTTATGAACACGAGACATACTTGGCGGTAAGGCGAGTCTATAGGCCACAGTTCCTACTCGTTCAAGGATTATAAATGGGCCAATGAATCGAGGATTGAGCTTTCCTCTCTTTCCAAATCTCGTAACTCCTTTCCATGGAGCAACACGTAACAACACATGATCTCCAATATTAAATTCCACGTCTTTTCGATGAAGATCAACATAACTCTTTTGTCAATCTTGTGAGGTTTTTATACGTTGTCGGATCGTTTGAACCTTTTTCGTAGTCATACATACCAACTCCGGTCCCAACAACGTTGCTTCACCCACCTCATCCCAGCATACTGGAGAACGACACTTTCTTCCATACAACGCCTCAAATGGAGCCATGCCAATACTTGCTTGATAACTGTTGTTGTAGGAAAACTCCACCAATGGTAAGAACTTGTCCCAACTTCCCTTGAAGTCAAGGACACAAAGTCTTAATAAATCTTCAAAAGTTTGAATAGTCCTTTCTGACTGCCCATCCGTTTGAGGATGATATGCCGAACTAAATCGTAAATCCGTGCCCATAGCTTTTTGCAAACTAACCCAAAATCTTAAAGTGAATCTTGGGTCTTGATAAGAAACTATGGATACTGGCATACCATGCAATCTTACGATCTCGTTTATGTACATACTAGCAAGACGTTCAAGTGTAAAAGTTTCTCGTATCAGTAATAAATGAGCAGACTTGGTCAATCTATCAATAATGACCCAAATCGCATCTATGCCTTGAGAAACCTTGGGAAGACCAGTAACGAAATCCATGGTAATGTGCTTCCACTTCCATTCTGGAATTTCAAGTGGTTGCAATGGACCTTTTGGTACTTGATGCTCCGCCTTGACTCGTTGACAAGTTAGACACCTTGAGATAAATCCCGTTATCTCTCTCTTCATATTGCTCCACCAAAATGTATGTCGAAGATCACGATACATTTTGGTACTCCCAGGATGGATTGCAAACGGTGTGTTGTGCGCCTCCATCATGATTTTATACTTCAATTCAGAATCGTTAGGAACACAAAGTCTGGAGTTGACTAGAAGTATTTCGTTTTCATCGATTCTTGCTTCCGGAATAGCACCTTCTTGCACTTTCTTCTTCATACGCATCAGCTCCAGGTCTGTAGCTTGAGCAACTTTAACTTTATCAATTAAAGTCGGTTCCACTCGTATATTTGCCATCATCACATGGGTCCTTGGAGTCTTTAACTCTATTTCCATCCTTTCCAAGTCAAACAAAATGGGCCTTTGTGTGACGCCCCCAAAATTGGTATACATCACCCATCTTGAGTCGCCAAATACATGGTACAAAATTCAAATACAACTTAATAATACAGTTGTCGTGTAAAATACGACAAAACATAAATTGAGAGTTTTAATAAGAATATTGTCATTTAGACAATCACTCAAAGGAGTCCTTATTACATTTATTGTTACACTATTTAACAGAATAGTGAGGACTACTAATACTATTATCTGGACCGTCACTCCGTTCCCCGACTAGTCCCGACTACGTTCTCATTTCCTGAAGAGAATAGTGAAAGAAAGGGTGAGCTCAACTAGCCAATGAAATATTATGACTAAGATAATGCAAAATAAATTATCGTTAGCCTTCAATGATGTTAAAAGCGATAAAATATAACAAACATCAAGTTTAATGCGGTGAACAAATAATCCACTAAAAGAGTCAAGTAGAGAATAAAATCTACTATCTTTTATGATTTAAAAAAGTTTTTTATCATTTTTATCATTTGAGACTCGACAATAAATAATCCACATCATCCACGCTTTTACTACCGAGGATATTCATTAGTATCATGACCACAAATTTTCCATGCACTACGGGCCAAGGATATTCGTGTATTCATCAATAGTCATGATCATTACAACAACTGTCCATCAATGCACTACGGGCTAATGAGGACTTTTACCAAATCATTTGTAACATTACGGTCATAATTATACCGAATAATCCCTGGTCATAATTATACCAAGTCCATCTATGCACTACAGGCCACAGATGACTTTCAAAATAATATAAACATGAGGATGATGACAATGATATAACAATTCAATAAAACAAGTTCAAGAATTAATTTATCTAAGAACCAATAACGTCCAAATTGTCAACATGATACTTCTTTGTAGAGCAAAATTCAAGAATGGTCAGAAGAATATTTCCATGAAAAGATACTGGATGAAGCGCAAATATCAAGGATATTCCACTAATTTTATGGTGTATAGAAGTCAAAACTTTAACCAACTGAGTATAATAAAGAATGGAATAACAAAAGAAATCATCGTGCATGCGATGATCGCATGCATGTGTTATTCCAACAGATAATAAATAACGGAACCAGTCACGTGCGTAAGCATTGCACGTGGATGTTCCAATAGAATAATAAAGAATGGAACCAGGTTAGGTGAAATTAGCACCGACGGATGTTCCAACGTAATAATAAATAACGGAACCAAGTCACGCGTAAACGCACGAGCGTGATGTTCCAAATGTAAATAATAAAGAATGGAATAACGAGAAGAATTTCACCATGTATGCGGTACTTGATGTGACGAGGTTATTCTAACATAATAATAAAGAATGGAATAACGTAAGAATTTCACCAAGTATAGGGTAGTCCACGTGATACGAGGTTATTCCAATGAATAATAAAGAATGGAATAACGAAGTTCTCTTCATGAATACGAAAAGAAATAATACCCCTCTTACACTAGTAAAGAAGAGTATTACATTTGGTAGGCAAGGATATTCTTTAAGAAAACTTGCACTATTCTCAAAGCTTCTTAATTAAAACTCTAAAGAAATACGCTCAAGATTATAGAAGAGAATTCTCTGAATTTCTGGTGTGATTTCAATTCTAACTAAGCATCCAATTTATAGGAGAATGGAAGGGGCACTGTTAGGAATTATCACGGACTCAAAATTAACTAATTTCACGGGCTGCCTTACTAATAATCACGGATGAAAGGAATTGCATGTAAAACCAAAACCAAAACCATATTATATATATATATATAATTACATATCAAAACCACCATTCTCCACCCACCACCATCCTTTTTTTTATTCCATTTCCTTATCTCACACATATATATATATATATATATATATATATATTTATAAATCACCCACCATCATTAATTCAATCCTCCCATTTCTTTATCCCTCATACACACACAATACATAGTCACATGCACACACCTGCACATTTATATAATATATATATATATATATAGATTATATAAATATACATATATATATATATATATATATGAATAACTTTCTACCGATTATTTTGATAAATGCGTAAATGGGGATCCATAAAATAAGCAAAACTTCATAAAAATCACCTCAATATTTTTAACAACATTTATCATCATTATTATAATTCACAATATTAATCGACCGTGTCGTTCCCCGAGAAAGAGGGGCTTTCAATAAGGATTTCTCCTATCATGGTAGCGCATTAGGTGACCAAACATCTCATTAAGCGCGAACTTCTAGACATCGTTAATATTGCAAATAATAATATTAATAACTATGTCATCTCAATTATTGATTTAATAATATTTAAAATATCGAAAATAATTGAATCAAATAACGTGAGATACTATACAACAATTACTGAAGCAATAATTGAACAAAACTGAGTGACTTCTCACGTAAGCATCAATAATCAATATCGTGTGCTACTATGCAACCACGCGTATTCCTGTACTTTTAACACCGGGTGTTTCAACAGTTAACGGTAAAACTTTCGACGTTATTATCATAAAATATTTTTGTCGTTTTCTCAATCCGAAAATAATTTCATTGTGGGGTCCACCAATGATTGTGTCGTCGTACGAATATTCCCTGTTAAAACGAATATTCCCCGACCAATCGAATATTATATAACAACTTGTGTACTTTGTAAAATTTATAAATATTACCCACAACTATAACATTATATCAAATTTATGGAAAAATCATCTTTATTAATAAAAATTGGGGTCTTACAACCTCCCCTTCTTATGAAATTTTGCCCTCGAAATTAGGGTACATACCTGGTATGTCGAAAAGGTAAGGATACCTTGATTTCAATTTAGATTCTAACTCCCAGGTCATTTCCTCAACATCGTGGTTTCTCCACAAAACTTTGACTTGAGGTATAACCTTAGAGTGTAGAATATGTCCCTTCTTATCCAAGATTGGAACAGGAACCTCTTCATACGTTAAATCTTCAGCTATTTCGTCCGATTCTAACTCAATAATGTGGTTCGGGTCTTTCACATATTTACGTAACATGGATATATGAAAATCGTTATGAACACGAGACATACTTGGCGGTAAAGCGAGTCTATACGCCACAGTTCCTACTCGATCAAGGATTAAAAATGGGCCAATGAATCGAGGATTGAGCTTTCCTCTCTTTCCAAATCTCGTAACTCCTTTCCATGGAGCAACACGTAACAACACATGATCTCCAATATTGAATTCCATGTCCTTTCGATGAAGATCAGCATAACTCTTTTGTCGATCTTGTGAGATTTTTATACGTTGCCGGATCGTTTGAACCTTTTTCGTAGTCATACGTACCAACTCCGGTCCCAACAACGTTGCTTCACCCACAACACCTCAAATGGAGCCATGCCAATACTTGCTTGATAACTGTTGTTGTAGGAAAACTCCACCAATGGTAAGAACTTGTCCCAACTTCCCTTGAAGTCAAGGACACAGAGTCTTAATAAATCTTCAAAAGTTTGAATAGTCCTTTTTGACTGCCCATCCGTTTGAGGATGATATGCCGAACTAAATCGTAAATCTGTGCCCATAGCTTTTTGCAAACTAACCCAAAATCTTGAAGTAAATCTTGGGTCTTGATCAGAAACTATGGATACTGGCATACCATGCAATCTTACGATTTCGTTTATGTACATACTAGCAAGACGTTCAAGTGTAAAAGTTTCTCGTATTGGTAAGAAATGAGCAGACTTGGTCAATCTATCAACAATGACCCAAATCGCATCTATGCCTTGAGAAACCTTGGGAAGACCAGTAACGAAATCCATGGTAATGTGCTCCCACTTCCATTCTGGAATTTCAAGTGGTTGCAATGGACCTTTTGGTACTTGATGCTCCGCCTTGACTCGTTGACAAGTTAGACACCTTGAGATAAACAACGCTATCTCTCTCTTCATATTGCTCCACCAAAACGTATGATGAAGATCACGATACATTTTGGTACTTATAGGATGGATTGCAAACGGTGTGTTGTGCGCCTCCATCATGATTTTATACTTTAACTCAGGGTCGTTAGGAACACAAAGTCTGGAGTTGACTCGAAGTATTCCTTCTTCATCGATTCTTGCTTCCGGTATAACATCTTCATGTACATTCTTCCTCATACGCATCAGCTTCAGGTCTGTAGCTTGAGCAGCTTTAACTTTATCGATTAAAGTCGGTTCTACTCGTATATTTGCCATCATCACGTGGGTCCCTGGAGTCTTTATCTCTATCTCCATCCTTTGCAAGTCATACAAAATGGGCCTTTGCGTTGATAATATCGCACTCGTACCCACATATGTTCTTCTACTCAATCGCCACGTCGAACCACGCTTTGTTTTTCCAGGATGATATTGGATGGTATGATCATAATCTTTCAATGCAGATTCAAGCCAACGTCGTTGTCGCATGTTGAGTTCCTTTTGAGTGAAGAAATATTTGAGGCTTTTATGATCCGTAAAAATCTCCACTTTCTCC
The DNA here is from genome assembly GCA_020205615.1 of Panax quinquefolius. Classification (NCBI taxonomy): domain Eukaryota; kingdom Viridiplantae; phylum Streptophyta; class Magnoliopsida; order Apiales; family Araliaceae; genus Panax; species Panax quinquefolius. Next base: position 77,615,241 of record CM035173.1, on the reverse strand, counting down.
CCATACAAGTAATGCCTCCAAATCTTTAGTGCAAAAATAATCTTTGCTAACTCTAGATCATGAGTAGGATAATTCCTCTCATATTCTTTGAGTTGTCGAGAGGCATAAAGCTATGACTTTCCCATGTTGCATGAGAACACATCCTAACCCTTTGCTCAAGCATCACATCAGATGACAAATCCTCCTCGAGCGGATGGTATTGTCATAAAAATCTTTGAAATGAGTCTTCTCTTGAGTTCTTGAAAACTCTTCTCGCAATCCTCACTCCAACCGAATTTTGTATCTTTTCGAGTCAGCTGAGTTAATGGAGTAGCAATTTGAGAAAACCCTTCTACGAATCTCCGATAATAACCAGCTAAGCCGAGAAAGCTACATACTTCGGTCACTGATTTAGGTTGTTCCCAACTTTGAATAGCTTCAATCTTTACCGGGTCAACAGATATTCCATGAATTGATACCACGTGCCCAAGGAATGCTACTTCCTCAAGCCAGAACTCGCATTTCTTTAACTTGGCATAAAGCTTGTTTTCATGAAGCTTTTGGAGTATCAGCCTCAAGTGTTGCTCATGATCTTCACGGCTTTTGGAATATATAAGGATGTCATCAATAAAGATGACCACAAAGTGATCCAAATATTCCTTGAATACTCAGTTCATCATATCCATGAAGGCAGCAGGAGCATTAGTCAATCCAAAAGACATTACTAGGAATTCATAATGCCCGTACCAAGTTCTGAAAGCCGTCTTAGAATGTCATCGGTTCTAATCTTCAATTGGTGATATCCGAAACGAAGATCAATCTTTGAAAAGAATTTGGCGCCTTGCAACTGGTCAAATAGGTCACCAATACGTGGAAATGGGTACCTATTTTTGATGGTGACATGATTCAACTCCCGATAATCAATACAAAGTCGCATACTCCCATCTTTCTTCTTCACGAATAGAACAGGAACACCCCAAGGAGAAGTACTAGGACCAATGAAACCGATGTCTAACAATTCCTGCGGTTGGGTCTTTAACTCCACGAAGTTTAATAGAGCCATTCGATATGGGGCTTTGAAATAGGTTTTGTATCGGTTCAAGGTCGATACAAAATTCAATTTACGCCTGGGGTAGGCCGGGAAGTTCTTCAGGGAATACGTTAGGAAATTTATTAACAATAGAAATTATCATTCAAAACAGACGTATTTTTATTTTGATCTGTGACATGAGCTAAGAAAGCTTGACATCCATTTTTTAATAAACGAATAACTTTATGGCTTGAGATGACAGTGATTGATTTTAATGGTTTGGTTGCTTGAATTCGCATAATAGGTTGGTTAGGAATATGAAAGCTAACAACCTTACGAAAATAATCAATTTTTGCATGATGAGTATTTAACCAATCAATCCCTAGAATTACGTCAAATGCAAGTATTTTCAATGAAATAAGATCGACAGGTAATGTGAGGGAACGGATTTGAACCAAACACGACTTATAAACAGTGGATGTAATGAAGGTTTCTCCCAACAGAGTTTCAACAGATAAGTCAAAGTCTAATTTCTCCGGAGTCAAATTTAAACGTTGAGCGCAAGTAGGAGAAATAAAAGAATGGGTAGAACCGGTATCAAATAAGGTATATACTTCGTTAGAGTTTATGATAAGCTTACCCGTGATGACCTCGTTCGGGTTCCTTTCTTTCTGGGAGGTCACGACAAACGCTTCTCCTTGAACTACTGGGTTTTGTCATATCGGGACAACCTTTGATGCCTCCATCCCAGCTGGACTTGTCTTCGGTGCACGACAAAATTGGGCCAGGTGACCTTCTCTTCCACAATTATAACATGCTTTGGTTTGTATCGCGCAGTTTGGACTGATGTGTCCCTCCCCTCCACATTTGAAGCATATGATAGGTGGTCGTTCTCCTTCTTTAACGACAGTCTTTGATCGACGCCTTTCCATCATTGTTGAATCTCCTCTTCTTGAAATGTCCATTTTTATTATTTTGGCCATGATTACCACCGAAGTGGTTACCATTTCTGGCATGTTGATTCCTTCCACGCTTATTGTCACCGCTTCGATGACTGTTATCATTGGTATTATCATTTTGCTGGTTGCTCTCTTTTGGTTGGGTTGACTCATTATCGTGCTCCAATAACTGAGCCCTATTAACAATATCTAAATACAAACATAGTTTATGAGAGATAAGATATTGACGTATCTCGGGTTTCAAACCTCTTAGAAATATTCGCGTCATTCTCTCCTCATTATCAACCAAATGGGACGCAAACCGGGACAACTCGGCGACCTTGGCTTCGTACAGCGACACGATCATGTTATTTTGCTCCAGCTTGATGAACTCTACTTCTTTCATGTGACGAATACTTTCGGGAAAGTACTTGTCGTTGAACAATTCTTGGAACTTCTCCCAAGTCATCTTCGAGTGCGGCAGATTGAGTACGCTTTTACTGATTCCCACCAAGAATCTGCCTCTTTTCAAACATGAAGGTGGCAAAGGAACCTTTACTCCTGAGCATCCCAAGACATCAAATATCTTGCAGATATGCTTAATCCACGTCTCCGCCTTAAGTGGTTTTGGCTCTCCAAAAAACTCCGGTGGTCCCAACTCCTTGAACTGCTTAGCGGTGACTGTAAGACCCCAACTTAAAATAAAATTGAATTTTTCCTCTATTCATTATTATAAAATAATAAGGTGTTAATTTGATATAATGCTTTGGTTATAGGTGAAATGTGCAAATTTTGCAAAATAAGCAAGTGGTTATAGAATATTCATTTCTGTCGGGGAATATTCGTTTGGTCGTGGAATATTCTTGTTGTCGGGGAATATTCGTACAACGGCACAACCATTTGTGGGCCCCATAACGGAAAACGGTTGGATTAAGGAAAACGACAAAGGATGAGTTTTTATAAATAATCTACAGTTGTTTATCGTTAACACTTGTTGGAATACACGGTGGTTAAAAATACGATAATATCGTGGTTGCATTAAAGAAGACACTGCAGTATTGCATAATATTTTTGAATTATTGATCCTTATGTAAGAAGGCACTACTCAATAATTGTTACAATAATTCTTTGCTCAATATTTTATTTTATTGATTCAATAATTGTCTTTGCGTTGATATTTTATATTATTGTTGTTTTAATAATTGTCATCGACTTACGGTATTTCTCATTATCATATCAACAATTCATATTATTTTAATAATATTATTAGATAGCATTATTGGCAATGTCTAGAAAGTTACATGCATAAGGAGAGGTTTGGTCACCTTTATTGCGCGCTACCATAAGGAGAAATCCTTATTGGAAAGCCCCCTCTTTCCTGAGAACTGCCTGGTTGTCATTATTGTGATTCTGTAATATTATTTGTGAATAATTAATTATTGATAAGGAAATATTTATTTGATGTAGATATAAATGATGAATTTATTTATTTTATGTGGTTATAATTGAAGGAATTAATGTTGAGGTGTTTTATCAGTATTTTTGTCAGAATGGAGGTATTAAAAATTAAATCAGTATTTTTACGATATATTGCGTGAGTTATAATCTTTAATCCGACCATTGGATCGTTGTGATTTTTGGTTATGTTATACATATATAAGTTGAGTATATGTCCATAAATTTTGAACCGTTAAAAATGAACGTATGATTTGTTATGAATTTTAAGATGTGACTGATTCAGAAATTAGGTTTATAAATGATTTTGGTAGAAAATTCTAGAATTGAGTGGGTCCCACTTATGGTTGGTGAAGAAATGTCTTTGAATTTTATTTCAAATGTGGTGGGTGTAATAGTAGCGAGTAAAGCCATCGGTAGTAGGGTCAAGTCTGCCTTGAAGACGTTAACATTTTCCTATAAATTGAGGGCTAAGTTAGAATTGAAAATCACACCAGAAACATAAGCTTTCTCTCTTTCTCTCTTTATATTATCGAGGGTATTTTGTGAGTGTTTAGATATGTGAGACCCCAGATTTTATCAATAAAGATTTAAATTTTGTCGAAATAATTTTTCAATATTATGGTGTGAATTTGAGATAATATTATAATTGTGGGTAGTATTTATAAATTTTGCAAAGTATGCAAGTGGTTATATTATATTCGATTGGTCGGGGAATATTCGGTTTAGCAGGGAATATTCGTACAACGACTCAATCATTGGTGGACCCTACAATGTAATTATTGTCGGATTGAGAAAACGACAAAAATATTTTATTGAAATAATGGCGGAAGTTTTACTGGTTGATCTTGTTTAACTACTTTCGGTAGTAAAAGTACAAGAATAATGTCGTGTCGTTAAGAAATTACACCAGTATTGATTATCGATGCTTATGTGAGAAGTCACTCATTTGATTCCATTATTGTCGATTAATAATATGAATTATTATAATGATAATGACGCTTTGTTTTATTCAGTATTATTAACGTAATAAAACGAAAAACATCTTTTATATAAAATGTAATACTTTATTAAAGTTATTCTATAAATAGAATATATTATATTTTATTATGCATAGTGTTGCGTAGTGTTTTTTCATAGTGTTTTGCATAGCGTTGCATAGTGTTTGCATAGTAAAATGTTTTTTATATAAATAGAATATATTATATTTTATTTAAAAGATTTTGCTTTAAATATGGAATCAGTCGATTAAAGTAAATCAATCTGGACCGCTTCATGGATTAATTACTATGCATTCTATTTTCCTATAAATAAAGCTCATTCCTTCATTATTTTCTTTACTTTAATTCAATTTGAAACTGAGAGAGAAATTATAGAGAGAAGCTATAGAGAGAAAATCTATAGAGAGAAAAGAAGAAGAGTATTCGTACTTCACTACTTTGATATCCAAAGGTCTTTTTACTAGTAAGGGATATTATTTGTTGTACTGTAAGGGGTATTATTCTTTCTTATTCATGAAGAGAACTTACATTATTCCATTCATTATTATTCTGTTGGAATAACTCAGAAAAGTGGCATACCCTATACATAACCTCGTGTACATGCCAGATACCCTATACTTGGTGAAATCCTTATATTATTCCATTCTTATTTATTCTGTTGGAATAACTCAGATACGCTTAATCCCCTATACTCTCTGGTGATCTTCTTCTCGTTATTCCATTCTTTATTATTCTTTGGAATATCCTCATCTGTGTGTTTTACAATTGGACCTCGGTTTCTATTGCTTATTATTCCGCATTTATTATTCTCGTTGAATATCACGTGCGTGTGTTTTTTACACCGACCGGTTCCATTGTTTATTATTCAAAGATTTATTATTCATTTGGATCATCCTCGCTGCCGGTGTGAATTTCACCGACTCGGTTCCGTTATTATTATTCTGTTGGAATAACTCGTCATGCAAGCACCGCATGCATGGTGATTTCTTTTGTTATTCCATTCTTTATTATACCCAAATTGGTTAAAACTTTGACTTCTATACTCCATGAAATTAGTAGAATATCCTTGATATTTGCGTTTCATCCAAAGATCTTTTCATGGAAATATTCTTCCGAGCATTCTTGAATTTTACTCTGAAAAGAAGTATCATGTTGACAACTTGGGCGTTATTGGTTCTTGGATTAATTAATTCTTGAACTTGTTTTATTGAATTATTATGTCATTGTCATCATCCTCATATTATGTTATGTTGAAAGTTATCTATGTCTTACGTTATGTAGATGAACTTGGTATGATTATGACCGTGGATCATTCTAAGATAATCATGACCGCTATAAATGATGTGACAAAAGTCCTCGAAGGGTCTGTAATGCTTTGTGATGGATAATTTTTGGTATGATTATGACCGTGGGTGATTCGGTATAGTTATGAACATTGATAATTTGATGAAAATCCTTGACCGTGGTACAGGGATGATTAGATGTGGTGGTTTATTTATTAAAATTTGAGTCTCAAATGATAAAAATTGATGAAAACCTTCTAAAACCTAAAAGATAGTAGATTTTATTCTCTACTTGACTCTTTTAATGGATCGTATATTCACCGCAGCTTAAACCGGTTGTCTATTGTATTTTATCGCTTTAACATCATTGTTGAAGCTAATGATAATTTATTCTCGCATTATCTTAGTCATAATATTTCTTCTCGGGCTAGTTGAGCTCACCCTTTCTTTCACCGTTTCTCTTGAAAATGAGAACATAGCCGGAGACGAGTCGGGGAACGGAGTAATGGTCCGTGAGGATAGCATTAGTAGTCCTCACTATTCGCGTGAAATAAAGTGATAATAGTTGTAATGAGGACTCCTTTTGAGTTTGTATAATATCTAGTAGACAATATTTGTATTCAAACTCACGCTTTATGTCGATTGTACACCTACATGATGTATAATTAAGTTTGTATTTGAATTTATGTACCATGTAAGTGGCGACCCAAGAGATGGGTGACGATACCTAATTTTGGGGCGTCACAATTGGTATCGAGCTTAGGATATGATCCCCAGGTGAGATGTGAGATAAGAACTAGGAGGGAGAGAGACGGAATTCCTTCGCTAGTATATGACCTACCTAAATTTATTTGGTATTTAATTGGTCTGGCCGAGTATAGGGATAATATGTGATATGTCAATTAACCCTTGTTTTGTGACAAGGTGTTTGAGAATGGCATCCGAAAATGCCGAGATAAGCAATGAAGCACATGAGAGTGTTGATTCATTCAAAACAAAAGGTAACGACCAACAACACGATAATAATCATACTGGTGGCAACGGCTATCAGAATAATGATAACCATCGTAGGAGAAATTATCATGCTAAGAATGGTAACCACTTCGGTGGTAATCATGGCAAAGATAATAGAAGTGGAAATTTCAAGAAGAGAAGGTCATTTAGCTCGATTTTGTCGTATAGTGAAGTCAAGTCCAGCTGGGATAGTGGCACCAAAGGTGGATATGGAAAAAAAAAGTCGTTGGTTTTAGGAAGTACATTTTTCATGACTTCTCAAAAAGCGAGTAAATCGAACGAAGTTAGCACGGGTTAGTTAATTATAAATTGCGAAGTCTATACCTTATAAGATACCGGGTTCTACCCATTATTTTTCCCTTCTGGTTTGGTTTAAACTTTTAAATTTGACTCAGAGAAATTGGACTTTGATTTATCTGTTTAAACTTAGTTGGGAGAAACCTTCGTTACCTCCACTGTTTATAAATCTTGTTGATTCAAATCGACACTTTCACGTTACCTGTCAATCTTATCTCTTTGAAAATACTTGCCTTTGATTTTAGGAATCAATTGGTTAACTACTCATCATGCTTTTCGTAAGGTTGTTAGCTTTTATATTTATAACAACCTCATTACACTTAATTCAAAGTAACCAAACCCTAAAGTTAATCATTGTCATATCAAGCCATAAGTAAAGAGCCTCGATCCTTTCGTTGTTGACTTCCTTGTGTGGAATGCAATCAAGCCGGACTTTCTTTAGGCGACGTCGTGGATCAAGATGGCAAGTTGATAGGTATCATTGTGAGGTGCTATCCAGTTAAGGGATAAGTCACATTGGTATTAATGTGACGTCTTATTCAAGTCTTGGACGAGAGTAATGCTTTTGAATGATATTTCTATCATTAATAAATTTCTTGACGATTCTTGAAGATTTCTAGCCTACCCTAGAGCGTGAAATCGAATTTTGTATCGATGATTCAAAGACAAAAACCCATTTCTTAAACCCTCAAATATTTCTTCAACTAAAAGGATCTGTTTACGAGGATTATGATGAAAGTCATAATAAAAGCATTGGACTAATGAAAATCATGGGTATATGAAGTATTAGTAAGTGTTATGATGAGTTATGTTGGTTATTATGTGAAAACATGAAAGTTTCTTAGAAATCACAAGGAGTTAAAAACTAGATTTTGGTGAAAAACGTAACATGAAATTCAATTGACCATATCTCCTATTATATTTTGAATTTTTGAGTGTGGTCAAGTCCTAGAGTTAGATCTATGAGTTACCTAACTAATTCAAGTGGAATTACTGGAAAAGGTGTTGTAGATTTTTGTGTGGACTGATTTTAGCAAAGGAGTGCAAAGCTGCAAAAATCGAAAAAAGTTCACGCCATGATTTTAGAGGGGCTGTTTTACCACCACTTAAATTATGAAAAAATTCTGGCCTTTTGGGACATGAAGGTATATGGTATAAAGTACCTCCTGTCCAAAAATAAGCTCATTCGACTTAAAATGAGCAAGTTATGACTATTTCAATATTTAGGTTTTTTCGATTTAAAACGCTTATAACCGGAGTTCTATAACTCAGGATGACCATGAAATTTAAACCGAAAGCTCACGTTAACATGTGTAAGGTCCTGTCAAGATTTTGGAATTTTTGGAGTTAAACTTGAGGTAGCTAATTTCTTAAGGAATTAATTAGAAATTGATTTTGAAAAATAGTAAATGAATTTTAAAAATTCCTAGAAAAATATATTTTCATTATGGGACTATATTATGCTAAATCCCAGAAAAGAAATATTTTTGGGACTGATTTGGTATTTTTCATGAAAATAGTTTAGTTACTGAACATATGAGTTAAATATGTTATGTGAAGTAACAAAGTTGAAAATTGGATTTTATGGCTAGAGAATCCTATATAGAGTAGTATATACATATTTTGTTTTGAGGATTTGATAATTGGTGATGATATCTTATGAGTATGGCATTTTGAATGATTAAATGCATTATATGGTAAAGCGTAAACAATTGAGATAAATTGTTTATAAATTTAAGAAGTGATTAAAATATTGTTATAATATTAATGATATTAGATTATAAGATTATTAAGTGATTGATAACATGGGGATATTCTTGAATCTCGGATAAATTATATTATAAATGTTTAATATTTATCCTTTATCTCATTTGATTGATTCTTTATATCATTATCCTCACGCTTATATTATGTTGAAAGTCATCTCGCTGTAGTGCATAGATGGACTTGGTATGATTATGACCAGAGGATTGTTCTAAGTATAATCATAACCGTAATTGAAAACATGATTATCTTTGGCCTTAGTGCATGGATAATTTGTGGTCGTGATACTAATGAATACACGATTATCTTTGGTAGTAGTCATGGATATAATTTGTGGTCGTGATACTAATGAATACACGATTATCTTTGGTAGTAGTGCATGCATGGATAATTTGTAGTCGTGATACTAATGAATACACGATTATCTTTGGTAGTAGTGCATGGATAATTTGTGGTCGTGATACTTAATGAATACACGATTATCTTTTCTTAGTAGTGCATAGATAATTTGTGGTCGTGATACTAATGAATACACGATTATCTTTGGCCATAGTGCATGGATAATTTGTGGTCGTGATACTAATGAATACACGATTATCTTTGGTCGTAGTGCATGGATAATTTGTGGTCGTGATACTAATGAATACACGATTATCTTTTGCCGTAGTGCATAGATAATTTGTGGTCGTGATACTAATGAATACACGATTATCTTTGGCCATAGTGCATGGATAATTTGTGGTCGTGATACTAATGAATACACGATTATCTTTGGCCGTAGTGCATGGATAATTTGTGGTCGTGATACTAATGAATACACGATTATCTTTGGTAGTAGTCATAGATAATTTGTGGTCGTGATACTAATGAATACACGATTATCTTTGGTAGTAGTGCATGGATAATTTGTAGTCGTGATACTTAATGAATACACAATTATCTTTGGTAGTAGTGCATGGATAATTTGTGGTCGTGATACTAATGAATACACGATTATCTTTGGTAGTAGTGCATGGATAATTTGTGGTCGTGATACTTAATGAATACACGATTATCGTGGTCGTAGTCCATGGATAATTCGTGGTCGTGATACTAATGAATATCCTTGCTTGTAGTGAAGGGATGATTCGATGATATGGATTAATTATTGAAATGAGTCTCAAAGAATGAAATATTAATTCATGGATGTGGTAAAAAGTCATCTTTGGTCAGTAGTGCATTGATAGACTTGGTATGATTATGACCAAGGATTATTCGATATAATCACGATCAGATTGAAAACACGAATATCCTTGGCGATGAGTGCATGGATAATTCGTGGTCATGATACTATTAAGTCGTCTCAAGATTATTGGTTTTACAGTTTGTATATCTTTGGCCCGTAGTAGCAAAGATGAATTGTTAATGAATATCTTTGGTGGATTGCAAAGATGAATTTAATGTTTTCAACGATAAGGGTATTCAAGGTATCCTCACCTCTTATCATACCAGTGTAATGCACTTACTAATTTCGAGGGGAAATTCTATAAGGAGGGAGATTGTGAGACCCCAGATTTTATCAATAAAGATTTAAATTTTGTCGAAATAATTTTTCAATATTATGGTGTGAATTTGAGATAATATTATAATTGTGGGTAGTATTTATAAATTTTGCAAAAGTATGCAAGTGGTTATATTATATTCGATTGGTCGGGAATATTCTATTTAGCGAGGAATATTCGTGCAACGACTTCAATCATTGGTGGACCCTATTAATGTAATTATTGTCGGATTGAGAAAACGACAAAAATATTTTATTGAAATAATGGCGTAAGTTTTACCGTTGATCTTGCTTAACTACTTCTAGAGTAAAAGTACGATGTAATGTGGTTCGCATAAGTAGACACCTGTATTGATTATCGATGCTTATGTGAGAAGTCACTCGGTTTGATTCCATTATCATCGATTAATAATATGAATTATTATAATGATAATGACGCTTTTGTTTTATTCAGTATTATTAACGTAATAAAATGTAAACATCTTTTATATAAAATGTAATACTTTATTAAAGTTATTCTATAAATAGAATATATTATATTTTATTATGCATAGTGTTGCGTAGTGTTTTGCATAGTGTTTTGCATAGCGTTGCATAGTGTTTGCATAGTAAAATGTTTTTATATAAATAGAATATATTATATTTTATTTAAAAGATTTTGCTTTAAATATGGACCGTCCGATTAAAGTAAATCAATCTGACCGCTCATGGATTAATTACTATGCATTCTATTTTCCTATAAATAAAGCTCATTCCTTCATTATTTTCTTACGAATTCACCGAAACTCTAGAGAGAAATTATAGAGAGAAGCTATAGAGAGAAAATCTATAGAGAGAAAGAAGAAGAGTATTCGGTACTTCACTACTTTGATATCCAAAGGTCTTTTACGGTAAGGGATATTATTTGTTTGTACCTGTAAGGGGTATTATTCTTTCTTATTCATGAAGAGAACTTCATTATTCCATTCATTATTATTCTGTTGGAATAACTCGTAAAAGTGGCATACCCTATACATAACCTTGTATATCATGCAGACACCCTATACTTGGTGAAATCCTTATATTATTCCATTCTTATTTATTCTGGCTGGAATAACTCAGATACGCTGAATCCCCTATACTTGGTGATCTTCTTCTCATTATTCCATTCTTTATTATTCGCTGGAATATCCTCGTCATGTGTGTTTTACACCGGACCGGTTCTATTGTTTATTATTCCGCATTTATTATTCTCATTTGGAATATCCTCATGCGTGTGTTTTACACCGGACCGGTTCCATTGTTTATTATTCAAAGATTTATTATTCTCGTTGGATCATCCTGCTTGCGGTGTGAATTTCACCGACTCGTTCCGTTATTATTATTCTGTTGGAATAACTTCGTCATCTGAAGTACATTTGCACGGTGATTTCTTTTGTTATTCCATTCTTTATTATACCCAAATAAGTTAAAACTTTGACTTCTATACTCCATGAAATTAGTGGAATATCCTTGATATTTGCGTTTCATCCAAAGATCTTTTCATGGAAATATTCTTCCGAGCATTCTTGAATTTTACTCTACAAAGAAGTATCATGTTGACAACTTGGGCGTTATTGGTTCTTGGATTAATTAATTCTTGAACTTGTTTTATTGAATTATTATGTCATTGTCATCATCCTCATGTTATGTTATGTTGAAAGTTATCTATGTCTTACGTGCGTAGATGAACTTGGTATGATTATGACTGAGGATCATTCAAAGATAATCATGACCGCTATAAATGATGTGACAAAAGTCCTCGAAGGCCTGTAATGCAAATGATGGATAATTTTTGGTATGATTATGACCAGGGGTGATTCGGTATAGATAGTCATGAACATTGATAATTTGATGAAAATCCTTGACCGTGGTACGGGATGATTAGATGTGGTGGTTTATTTATTAAAATTTGAGTCTCAAATGATAAAATTGATGAAAACCTTTTAAAACCTAAAAGATAGTAGATTTTATTCTCTACTTGACTCTTTTAATGGATTGCATATTCAACGCAGCTTAAACCGGTTGTCTATTATATTTTATCGCTTTAACATCGTTGAAGGCTAATGATAATTTATTCTCGCATTATCTTAGTCATAATATTTCTTCTTTGGGCTAGTTGAGCTCACCCTTTCTTTTCACCGTTTCTCTTCGAAATGAGAACATATATTTGGACGAGCCTGGGAACGGAGTAATGGTCCGAGGATAGCATTAGTAGTCCTCACTATTCTCGCGAAATAGTGTGATAATAGTTGTAATGAGGACTCCTTTTGAGTTTGTATAATATCTAGTAGACAATATTTGTATTCAAACTCACAGTTTATGTCGTATTGTACACGACAGATGTATAATTAAGTTTGTATTTGAATTTATGTACCATGTAAGTGGCGACCCAAGATGGGTGACGTATACCTAATTTTGGGGGCGTCACAAGATACTTTGAGAGTTACTATTCAGTACAAGTTTCATTCAGTATCATATCCGACATTCATTCCGAAGTACTGTTTCTTTGAGGTAAGGGATTTTATTTTCTTCTTAAATGATATTATTTTCTTCAATATCATTATGCCGAAATATTGGTTTGAACTTTTTAATCAAATTTAGAACTTTTTGTGTCGGGGTTACTATTCACGTATACGACACTATTCATGAATATGGCACTATTCACCGAAAAATAAATTTTTTCCTTTTTGTCCAAGATATCTATTATGGTTACTATCTTTAATTGTATCCATGTTTTGATCTTTATTTTTGAATTCTGCTTCACATTTGGTTATTATGAAGTATTATTGATCTTGGATAAACTATTATACGAATCCCTAATATTTGTCTTTCTATCTCACTGGATTCTTTTTCTTTAAAATATTTTTCATCATCCTCAGTCTTAAATGATGATATTATTGAATATCTTTGGCCTGTAGTGCAAAGATGAATGATTAACTGATGAATATCTTTGGCCCGTAGTGCAAAGATGAACAGGTGTTAAGATGAACATGACCGACTGGTGATATAAATGAATATCTTTGGCCTGTAGTGCAAAGATGAATATTTGATTAAAGATATATATTGATTGATGTTACAGGGATAAAATATTGATGATGGACTTTTAAATCTTAGAAGATAGTAGAATTCATTCTCTACGTGACTCTTCTATAGGACTGAGCAAAAAACGGATAAAACCGAAGAACCGAACCGAACTAATTTAACCGAATTTTTTTAATAGTTATTTTAATATTTCGGTTATATCCGAATTTTATTAAGGTTTTCGGTTAGTTTGTACGGGTATTACTTTTGGTTTATTCGGATTAACCGAATAACCGAACAAAGCTTTACAAAGGTAACATATTTACATAACCGAACAAGGCACACTACAGTCTACAGATCTACTTTACTAAATTGCGAAATAGCCCACTCTCTCAAGTCTGAACAAAGCACACGGCACAGTGTACAATCTACAGATCTCCAACTCTGGAATTCTCTCAGATCACACCACTAGTCCACTACAGTCTACAATCTACAGATCTACTTTACTCTCTCAAATCTCGAATTCTCTCAGATCTCCAACTCTCAAACCCGACAGCCAAACCCAGATCTCGACGGCCATCGCCTCATCGTATTCGACCTTCGACGGCTCGACGCGGTAGTCCTTCATCTCAAACTATCAATCTCTTCAAAGAAATCTTACAATTATTATTGCTGCTGGTGTGTTTGGTGCCGCTGCGTCATTGTTGTTAGGTTTTGGAGTGTGGTGGTGGTTCTTTACTAGGTCGAATAGAAGGAAGGGAGGATATGTGATTGGGAGGGACGATAGTGGTAGTTAGGCTGAGAGGTTGAGGGCTCACAGTTAATCTGTTCTTCCTTATGGGTCTTATAAGGCTGTTAGGTTGAGGTTGAGGGACGATAGTGGTAGTTGGACTTATAAGGCTGTTCTTCCTGATGGGTCAGCACTTTCAGTTAAGCGGCTTATTAGTTATAAGCTGAGTGAGAGGCAATTTAGATTGGAAATGGATTATGTTTAAATTCGGTTATTAATTGAATAACTTATTCGGTTATTCGGTTATTAAAAATTTTGGTTACTTGTTCGGATAGCTAAAACAGAATGTTTTCGGGTATCGGTTATAACCGAATTTCTTGTTCGGTTCGGTTAATAACCGAATGCTCACCCCTACTCTTCTAATGGATTGCTGTTTCCACTGCATTTGTTGATCTAAAACTTGTTGTCTATTATATTCTATCAGATTTTTCCCTGTTGAAGACTAATGATAATTTGTTGTATATTATCTTAGTCATAATATTCTTTACTGGGCTAGTTGAGCTCACCATTTTCCTTTTTGTTCCATTTTTCTTCTCAGGAAGTGAGAACATAGCAGGATCGAGTCGGGGTATGGAGTGATGGTTCTAGAAAGATGTTTTAGCAGTCCTCAGTATTTCTGTAAAATAGTGTATGAATAATTGTAATGAGGACTTATTTGAGTGTTGATATTGTCTAGAAGACAATATTTGTATTTAAACTCATAGTATGTGTTGTCGTATTTTGCACGACAATTGTATTATTGAAGTTGTAGTTTGCTTTCTGTATCATGTATTTGGCGACTAAGAATGGGTGCTGTATACCTATTTTGGGGGCGTCATAGTGACCATCCGAGAGTTGCTAGTGTTTCCACCTACATTTTAGACAGGAGCCGCTCTTGCCTGATGTTGCATGAATTGCATAAAGCCTCTGAACATTCCATTGTTCATCATCTGGTCAGTGTTGTTGTTTGCACATTATCTTGATTATTGATCTGTGGAGACTCAACGGTCTCCTGTGCTCCATTGATATTCTCAACATTCTCGGATGTTATTTTCAAATACTGCCACAAAACAAGGGTTAATTAACATATCACAAATTATCCCTATACTCTGACCGACCAATTAAATACCAAATAAACTTAGGTAGGTCATATTAGCGAAGGAATTCCCTGTCTCTTCCCTCTTAGTTCTTGTCTCACATCTCAGCCATGGATCATATCCCTAAGCTTTGATACCAACTGTGACGCCCCCAAAATTGGTATACATTGTAAGACCCCGAATATTATGAAATAAAAGTATTCAATTTTTCTTATAATTACTATTCAGTAAATGGTTAAATTGATAAAAAGTAAAGTTAAGGGTGATATATGTAAAGTTTACAAAATACGCAAGTGGTCATAAAATACTCATTGTTGTCGGGGAATATTCGTTTGGTCGTGGAATATTCCTTTTGTCGGGAATATTCGTACGATGGCGCAACTATTTGTGGGCCCCATAACAGAATAACTGTCGGATGAAGAAAACGACAAGTTTGAGTTTTTATAAATAACGGCGTAGTAGTTACCGTTAACACTGTTGGAATACGTGGTGGTTAAAATACAAGAATACGCGCGGTTGCATGCATTAGAGACACGGTATTGCACAAAGATTTTTTGAATTATTGATTCTTACGTAAGAAGACACTACTTAATAATTGTTACAAAGAATTACTGCTCAATATTTTATTTTATTGATTCAATAATTGTTTGCGTTGATAGTTTATATTATTGTTGTTTCAATAATTGTCATCGCACAAAAGATTTCCCATTATCGATCAATAATTCATATTATTTGAATAATATTATTAGATAAAGATATTGGCAATGTCTAGAAAGTTCTGTCCATGAGAGGTTTGGTCACCTAATTGCGCGCGCAAGAAGGAGAAATCCTTATCGGAAAGCCCCTCTTTCTTGGGAACCGCCTCGTCATTATCATATAATTGTGATTCCGTAATATTATTTATGAATAATTAATTATTAATTTATATGATAAGGAAATATTTATTTGATGTGGATATAAATGATGGATTTATTTATGTGGTTATAAATGAAGGAATTAATGTTGAGGTGTTTTATCAAGATTTTGTTTGATTGGAGGTATTAAAACTCAAATCCTGTTCTTAAAGCTTTATTGCGTGAGTTATAATTTTAATCCGACCGTTGGATCGTTGTGATTTTTGGATATGTTATACATATATGAGTTGAGTATATGTCCACAAATTTTGAACCGTTGAAAATTAACGCATGATTTGTTATGAATTTTAAAAGGTGTTGAAACGGTGTTTAAAATCATCCGTTTGTGGATTTTGGATATTTTTGGTCTGGAATTTGGAAAAACTTTCTTCTGTAAAGTTATAGAGAATTCAATTTCATGTGGAATGGACATAAAATTCGTATTTTTCTGATAAACGGGCTATTTTCTATGAATTACTGAAGTTTCGGAAGATAAAATAATTTTTATTAATTTATGGGTGGGACCCACTTTTGTGATTTAAAGCATGAGGGCTGCTGGGATTTTTCAAGAGTGGCATGCTGGTCTTTGATGGCTAGCATGCGTAGAATTTTAAATAATAAAAATAATATTTTATTATTTTAGTCTCCTTTGGCGTTCTAGCATTTTCTTATAAATAGGCGCTTAAGTTAGAATTGAAAATCACACCAGAAACTGAAGTTTTTTCTCTCTATATTCTCGAGCGTATTTTTGTGAGTATTTAGATACTTGGAGAGTTTCTATTCAGTGCAAGTTTCCTTCAGCTTTTCATCCGACATTCCGGTCAGAAGTACTGCTCTTTTGAGGTAAGGGATTTTAAGGATTATTATGTTTATCATGTTTCGTAATTTTTCTGACATTCAAAAATTTTGGAAAAATTGGAAATGATAATTTGATGAGTTTCCTTGATTGTGTCCAAAAATGGCGATTTTTGGATGTATAGATTAGAGTTATGGATTTTATGAGAAAAGACTTTTTAAAAGTAAACGCTTATAACTCCTTGTGGTTAACTCCAAAATTGGTGAAATTTTTATTGGGAGTACATCTATATAACATCAAGATATTCTCAAATTTTGGAATTTTTGGACAAAAGTACAATTTATGATAAATGTCTAAATATTCTAAGCAGCTTGACCATGTGAAAAATAGTAAATGAATTTTAAAAATTCCAAGAAAATATATATTCAATATGGACTATATTATGCTAAATTCCGTAAAAAAAATATTTTTGGAACTGATTTGGTATTTTTCATGAAAATGGACTAGTTATGAATAAATAAATTAAATATGTTATGTGAAGTAATAAAATTGAAAAACAGGATTTTATGGCTTGGGAATCCTATATATGGTATATGCAGATTTTTGATGAGGTTGTTGGTTACTGGTGATGAAATCTTATGAGTTTGGTATTTTAGTATGATTAAATGCATTAATTAGTAAAGTGTAAACAATTAAAATAAATTATTTATAAGTTTAAGAAATGATTAAAATATTGTGGTAATATTAATAATATTAGATTATGAGATTATTAAGTGATTTATAACATTTGGATTAAGGTGTTATGAAATCATTGATTTATGAATCTTACTCTTGAAATTAAATGCAGTTGTTGATAGTATTGTTTTTATTATCATATATAACATTTTTATAATCCCGATGATGAAATTTCTCTTTGACTTAAGTGTAAAAATGGGTAAATTATTGGTATAATCGTGACTATGGGTTCTCTTTGGCCAGTAGTGCAAAGATGAATTGTTGAATCGGTATGATCATGACCATCAATTTACAATTGAATATTTTTAGCTTAAGTGCAAAGGTGAATTGATCAACATGGTTATAATTATTGTTTATATAAATTCAAAAATGATTATATATTTCTTTTAGATATGAATATCTTTGGCCTCAGAGTGCAAAGATGAATTGTTGATTGATATCTTTGGCGTAGTAGTAAAAATGACGACTGTTGTTGAATATCTTTGGCCCGTAGTGCAAAGATGAATCGTTGTTGAATATCTTTGGCATGTAGTGCAAAGATGAATCATTAATGAATATCTTTGGCCCGTAGTGCAAAAGATGAACTTATTAGTATGATTATGAATAGGAACTATGATTTGGTATAACCATGATCTTCGATGTTTCGTAAAGACATGTGATGAAAAATATCTTCGCTCTTGATGAGAATTGAAAATTAGAACTACAATTATAATTATGAGTTATTCATACGACCGTGAACAGGATCTGCTGATTAATGTTACGTGGTTAAAGCATTGTTGGTGGACTTTTAACACGGAGAAGATAATAGACTTTACGGTCTATTCGACTCTTCTAATGGATCTTCTTCTGCTCACTAAACTATGGTTGAAAAGTTTTATCATCTACCATATGTTCTAAATCTCTGATTTATTACTGATGAAGGCTATTGATAATTTAATTATCTTTAGTTATGATATTCTTTACTGGGCTAGTTGTGCTCATCCATTTTGCTTCACAATTCCTTTAAGGTAATAAAGTGTAATCAGGTCGAAAGGGGATAACAGGGAATAGTGTGGTGGTCCGAGACTATCAAAGTTTCTCAACACATTATAAAATCGGCATTTACATACAATATAAAATTGTATTGAGGACCTAAGATGTGTGTGTCGATATTATACGTCACTTAATAATTGATTTTGGTGAACAACAATAGGGTGAGGTGAACCCAACTTTGAAGGGTGTTTTCCCACTATCATACAATATGTCTAATGACATACAATCTCGTGTTATCATAAAAAGGGTTGTGCACATCCACTTGCCGAGTATATCTACTGAGCACTACCTATATGATCTTGGAGTTGGGTTGAAACATAATGTTCAATCGCAGACGGTGGAGATAGTTATATGTCAAGAGAAGACTCACCATTAGAAGGAACACGATAGTAATCTTCTCGCTTTTCTTTGGGGTCTATTGATCAACCAAGGATAATTCTCTCGGACATATGATATCTATCATAACTTAGATTCATGGCCTCCTATGTACGGTTGGTTTCTCGAGCACTTCCCAAAGATTTTAATTTCTAAAATAGTTCTAGATTGTACCTTTATGCAAGGTATCACTGTGAGGTGTTGTCCATAGTTGGGACATGAGTCACAGTTGGTATTAAAACTCACAGTATATGTGTTGTTGTATTTTGCACGACAATTGTAGTAATAAAGTTATAGTTGTTTTCTGTACCATGTATTTGGCGACTCAGAATAGGTTGGATGGATTGGACCTATTTTGGGGGCGTCACATACATCACCCATCTTGAGTCGCCAAATACATGGTACAAAATTCAAATATAACTTAATAATACAGCTTTCGTGTAAAATACCACAAAACATAAACTGAGAGTTTTAATAAGAATATTGTCATCTAGATAATATCCACACTCAAAGGAGTTCTCATTACATTTATTGTTACACTATTTAACAGAATAGTGAGGACTACTAATACTATTATCTGGACCGTCACTCCGTTCCCCGACTAGTCCCGGCTACGTTCTCATTTCCTGAAGAGAATAGTGAAAGAAAGGGTGAGCTCAACTAGCCAGTAAGAAATATTATGACTAAGATAATGCAGAATAAATTATCGTTTGCCTTCAACAGTGTTAAACTGATAAAATATAACAAACATCAAGTTTAACTGCAGCGGAACAAGCAATCCATTAAAAGAGTCAAGTAGAGAATAAAATCTACTATCTGTTATGATTTAAAAGGTTTTTCATCATTTTATCATTGAGACTCAACAATAAATAATCCACATCATCCCCCAAGACTACTACCAAGGATATTCATTAAGTATCACGACCACAAATTTTCCATGCACTACGGGCCAAGGATATTCGTGTATTCATCAATGGTCATGATCATGCCAACAACTATCCATCAATGCACTACGGGCCAATGAGGACTTTTACCACATCATTTGTAACAAATACTGTGCCATGATTATACCGAATAATCCTCATCGTAATCATACCAAGTCCATCTATGCACTATAGGCCACAGATGACTTTCAACATAATATAAACATGAGGATGATGACAATGATATAAGAATTCAATAAAACAAGTTCAAGAATTAATTTATCGAGGAACCAATAACGTCCAAATTGTCAACATGATACTTCTTTATAGAGTAAAATTCAAGAATGCTCAGAAGAATATTTCCATGAAAAGATACTGGATGAAGCGCAAATATCAAGGATATTCCACTAATTTCATGGAGTATAGAAGTCAAAACGTTAACCAACCGAGTATAATAAAGAATGAAATAACAAAAGAAATCACCGTGCATGCATAGACTTCATATGCATGAAAGTTATTCCAATGAATAATAAATAACGGAACCGTGTCGCGTAAATGCACGCACGTGGATGTTCCAATGAATAATAAAGAATGGAACCAGTCGGTGAAATTACATGCCGATCGGATGTTCCAACAGAATAATAAATAACGAAACCGGTCATGCATAAACGCACGCACGTGATGTTCCAACGAATAATAAAGAATGGAATAATGTAAGAATTTCACCATGTATGCGATTGCTTGATGTATGTGTTTATTCCAACATAATAATAAAGAATGGAATAACAGAAGAATTTCACCAAGTATAGGATAGTCCGCGTATACAGGTTATTCCAACAGAATAATAAAGAATGGAATAACAGAAGTTCTCTTCATGAATACGAAAGAAATAATACCCCTTACCGTAAAAGAAGAGTATTTCGACTGGTAGGGCAAGGATATTCTTTAAGAAAACTTGCACTACGCTCAAAGCTTCTTAATTAAAACTCTAAAGAAATACGCTCAAGATTATAGAAGAGAATTCTCTGAATTTCTGGTGTGATTTCAATTCTAACTAAGCATCCTATTTATAGGAGAATGGAAGGGGCACTGTTAGGAATTATCACGGACTCAACAAAGAATAAATTTCACGAAATCATTTTACTAATAATCACGGATGAAAGGAATTGCATGTAAAACCAAAACGAAAAACATATTATATATATATATAATTACATATCAAAACCATCATTCTCCACCCACCACCATCCCTTTTTTTTATCCCATTTCCTTATCTCGCATGTTATATATATATATATATATATATATATATATATATATATATATATATATATATATAAAAAAACTCTCCCACCATCATTAATTCAATCCTCCCATTTCCTTATCCCTCACACACACGCAACACATAGTCACATGCACACACCTGCACATTTATATAATATATATATATATATACTGATTATATAAATATACATATATATATACTGAATAACTTTCTACCGATTATTTTGATAAATGCGTAAATGGGGATCCATAAAATAAGCAAAACATCATAAAAATCACCTCAATATTTTTAACAACATTTATCATCCTTATTATAATTCACAATATTAATCGACTAGATCGTTCCCAGGAAAGAGGGGGATTTCCAATAAGGATTTTTCCCTATTGGCGCGCAATTAGGTGACCAAACCTCTCCTTGGCAGAACTTTTAGACATCGTTAATATTGCAAATAATAATATTAATAACTCTGTCATCTCAATTATTGATTTAATAATATATAAATATCGACAATAATTGAATCAAATAACGTGAGATACTATGCAATAATTACTGAAGCAATAATTGAACAAGACTGAGTGACTTCTCACGTAAGCATCAATAATCAATACCGTGTGCTACTATACAACCACGCGTATTCCTGTACTTTTAAGATTGGGTGTTTCAATAGTTAACGGTAAAACTCCGCCGTTATTTTTATAAAATATTTTTGTCGTTTTCTCAATCCGACAATAATTCTATTGTGGGGTCCATCAATGATTGTGCCGTCGTACGAATATTCCCTGTTAAAACGAATATTCCCCGAACAATCGAATATTATATAACAACTTGTGTACTTTGTAAAATTTATAAATATTACCCACAACTATAACATTATATAAAATTCATTCCACAATATTTAAAAATGATATTTATAGAAAAATCATCTTTATTAAAAAAAATTGGGGTCTTACACTTTGCGTTGACAATATTGCACTCGTACCCGCATATGATCTTCTACTCAATGTGTCAGCTACTACGTTCGCTTTTCCAGGATGGTATTGGAGTGTATGATCATAATCTTTCAACAACTCAAGCCATCGTTGTTGCCGCATGTTGAGTTCCTTTTGAGTGAAGAAATATTTGAGGCTTTTATGATCCGTATAGATCTCCACCTTCTCTCTATACAGGTAATGCCTTCAAATCTTAAGCGCAAAAATGACTGCTGCCAACTCTAGATCATGAGTAGGATAATTCCTCTCATATTCTTTGAGTTGTCGCGAGGCATAGGCTATGACTTTCCCATGTTGCATGAGAACACATCCTAACCCTTTGCCTGAAGCATCACTGTAGATGACAAATCCCTTCGAGCCAGATGGTATTGTCAGAACAGGTGCTGAAATGAGTCTCCTCTTGAGTTCTTGAAAACTCCTTTCACATTCCTCGCTCCAACCGAATTTTGTATCTTTTCGAGTCAGCTGAGTTAATGGAGTAGCGATTCGAGAAAATCCTTCCACGAATCTCCGATAATAACCAGCTAAGCCGAGAAAGCTACGTGCCTTGGCTATTAACGACTTAGGTTGCTCCTTCCCAATTTGAATTGCTTCAATCTTTGCCGGGTCAACAGATATTCCATGATTTGATATTATGTGCCCAAGGAATGCAACTTCCTCAAGCCAGAACTCACATTTCTTCAACTTGGCATATAGCTTGTTTTCACGAAGCTTTTGGAGTATTAGCATCAAGTGTTGCTCATAGTCATCATGGGTTTTGGAGTATATGAGGATGTCATCAATAAAGACGACCACAAAGTGATCCAAATATTCCTTGAATACTCGGTTCATCATGTCCATGAAGGCGAAGAACATTAGTCAATCCAAAAGACACGACTAGAATTCATAATGCCCGTCATCGAAGTTCTCAAAGCGATCTTTGAATGTCATCGCTTTAATCTTCAACCGATGATATCCTAATGATGAGATCAATCTTTGAAAAGAATTTGGCTCCTTGCAATCGGGTCAAACAGTCATTAATGCGAGGCAACGGCAACCTATTTTTGATGGTGACATGATTCAACTCCCCGATAATCAATACAAAGTCGTATACTTCCATCTTTCTTCTTCACGAATAGAACAGAGCACCCCAGGAGACGTACTAGGACGAATAATGAAACCGATGTCTAACAATTCCCGTCAGTTGGGTTTTAACTCCTCGAAGTTCAATAGAGCCATTCGATATGGGGCTTTGAAATGGGTTTTGTAACTGGATTCAAGGTCGATACAAAATTTAATTTCACGCCTGGGGTAGGCCGTAGTTCTTCAGGAATACGTCGGGAAATTTATTAACAATAGAAATATCATTCAAATCGATGTATCTTTAATTAAATCCGTGACATGGGCTAAGAAAGCTTGACATCCGCTTTTTCAATAAACGAATAGCTTTATGACTTGATATGACGAAGATTGATTTTAGTGGTTTGGTTGCTTGAATTGCATAATAGGTTGGTTAGGAATATGAAAGCTAACAACCTTACGAAAATAATCGATTTTAGCATGATGAGTAGTTAACCAATCAACCCCTAAAATAACATAAAATGCAAGTATTTTCAAAGAAATAAGATCGACAGGTAACGTGCGGTTACAGATTTGAATCAAGCAAGACTTATAAACAGTGGATGTAATGAAGGTTTCTCCCATTGGAGTTTCAACAGATAAGTCAAAGTCTAATTTCTCCGTAGTCAAATTTAAACGTTGAGCGCAAGTAGGAGAAATAAAGGAATGGGTAGAACCGATATCAAATAAAGTATAAACTTCGCTAAAGTTTATGATTAGCTTAACCGTGATCACCTCGTTTGGATTCCTCGCTTTTTGGGAGGTTACAACAAACGCTCTCCCTTGAATTACCGGTTTTGTCTTGTTTGGGACACCCTTTGATGTCTCCATCCCAGCTAGACTTGACTTTGGTGCACGACAAAATCGGGCTAGGTGACCTTCTTTTCCATAATTGTAACATACTTTAGACTGCATCGTGCAGTTTGGACTTATGTGTCCTTCCCCTCCACATTTGTAACATACGATCGGCGGTCGTTCTCCTTCCTTAATAACAAGTGCTGGCGTCTTTCCATCATTGTTGAATCTTCTCTTCTTGAAATGTCCACTCTTATTGTCATGGCCATGATTACCACCGAAGCGATTATCATTTCTGGCATGTTGATTCCCTCCACATTTGTTGTCACCGCTTCGATGACTGCTACCACTGGTATTATCGACTTATCGGTTGCTCTCTCTTGGTTGGGTTGACTCATTATCGCGCTCCAATAACCAAGCCCTATTTACAACATCTGAATACAAACACAGTTTATGAGAGATAAGGTCTTGACGTATCTCGGGTTTTAAACCTCTTAGAAACATCCGCGTCATTCTCTCCTCATTATCAACCAAGTGGGACGAAACCGAGACAACTCGGAAAACTTAGCTTCATCGTGCCACTTGGGTCATATTGTTTTGCTCTCGCTTGATGAACTCTACCTCCTTCATCCGACGAATACTTTCGTGAAAGTACTTGTCATTGAATAGCTCTTGAACTTCTCCCAAGACATTTTGAGTCTGGCAGTTGAGTACGCTTTTACTGATTCCCACCAAGAATCCGCCTCTGCCGCAACATAAGAAGGTGGCAAAGGGAACCTTTTCTCCTGGAGCATCCCAAGACATCAAATATCTTGTTGATCGCCTTTATCCACGCTCTCGCTTTTAAGTGGTTTTGCTCTCCAAAAACTCCGATGGTCCCAGCTCCTTGAATCGCTTAGCAGCGGTGACCGTCCGAGAGTTATCGTTGTTTCCACCGTATTTTGGACAGAGCCGCTTTTACCGATGTTGCATGAATTGCGTATAAAGCCTCTGAACATCCCATCGCTCACCATTTCATCGGTGTTATTGTTTACATGAGGATTATTGTCTTCCTATTGCACATTATCCTGGGCATTAATCTGTGGTGACTCAACGGTCTCATGTGCTTCATTGTTTATCTCAACATTTTTGGATGCCATTTTCAAATACTGCCACAAAACAAGGGTTAATCAACATATCACATATTATCCCTATACTCTGACCGACCAATTAAATACCAAATAAACTTAGGTAGGTCATACTAGCGAATGAATTCCCCGTCTTTCCCCTCCTAGTTCTCGTCTCACATCTCATCTAGGGATCATATCCCTAAGCTTTGATACCAACTATGACGCCCCCAAAATAGGTATACATCACCCATATTGAGTCGCCAAATACATGGTACAAAATTCAAATACAACTTAATTATACAACAGTCGTGTAAAATACGACAAAACATAATCTAAAAGTTTTAATTAGAATATTGTCATCTAGACAATATCCACACTCAATGGAGTCCTCATTACATTTATTATCACACTATTAAACAGAATAGTGAGGACTACTAATGCTACCTTTCTGACCATCACCCGCTCCCCGACTAGTCCCGGCTACGCTCTCATTTCAAAGAGAACAAAGTGAAAGAAAGGGTGAGCTCAACTAGCTAAGTAAGAAATATTATGACTAAGATAATGCAGAATAAATTATCATTAGTCTTCAACAATGTTAAACTGATAAAATACAATAGACATCAAGTTTAACTGCAGTGGAATAAGAAATCCATTAAAAGAGTCATGTAGAGCATGATATCTACTATCTTCTATGATTTAAAATATTTTCATCAATTTTTATCGCTGAGACTCAGCTTAATAAATAAACCACATCATCGAGTCATCCCTGTACTACGGGACAAGGATATTCATTAAATCATCAATGGTCATAACTATACCGAATAATCCCTGGTCATAATCATACCAAAAACTGTCCATCAATGCACTACAGGCTACAGAGGACTTTTACCACATCATTTATAACATTACAGGTCATGATTATACCGAATAATCCCTGGTCATAATCATACCAAGTCCATCTATGCACGTAAGCCAAAGATGACTTTCATCACAATATAAGCATGAGGATGATGACAATGACATAATAATTCAATAAAACAAGTTCAAGAATAAATTTTAAAGATTTATAAGTTAATTTATCTTGAAATCAATTACGTCCAAATTGTCAACATGATACTGCTTTGTGGAGTAAAATTCAAGAATGCTCAGAAGAATATTTCCATGAAAAGATACCGGATGAAGCGCAAATATCCAGGATATTCTACTAATTTCATGGAGTATAGAAGCCAAAATTTTAACCAAATGAGTATCATAGAATATATGAAACTGCAATTGGATTTTCACCGCCATGCAGAATCCACGTGAGATGCATCATTTCACAATTTAATAAGGAATGAATACGAAGGATCATTCACCATATATGTGATAATCCACATAGACAAGTTATTCCAATAGAATAATAAAGAATGGAACTAGGTCATGCGTAATCCGCACAAACATGATATTCTAACAGAATAATAAAGAAGGGAATAATGAAGAATTCACCATGCATGCGATAGATCGCATGCATGTGTTATTCCAATGAATAATAAAGAATGGAACCAGTCTAAATAGAATCACTGCATACGATATTCCAATGAGTAATAATAAAGAATGAAACCAGTCTAACGTAATCCGCGATGATATTCCAATGTAATAATAAAGAATTGAATAACAAAGAATTCACCACGCATGCGATAGATCAAGATGCATGTGTTTATTCCAAATGAATAATAAAGAATGGAACCAGTGTCTAGCGTAATCCTTACATGCATGATATTCCAATGTAATAATAAAGAATGGAATAACGTAAGAGAATTTTACCATGTATGCAGATTGCCATAAACAAAGTTATTCCAACATAATAATAAAGAATGGAATAATGTAAGAATTTCACCATGTATGCGGTACTTGTGCAGACGAGTTATTTCAACATAATAATAAAGAATGGAATAATGTAAGCTCTCTTCATGAATATGAAAGAAATAATACCCTTTACCTTAGAAAGAAGTCGGATACCGAGTAGAGAGGTAGCGTATTTCTTCTTCTCTATAATCTCTATAATAATTGCTATATAGCTTTAGTGAATTGGTGAGAAATGAAGGAAGAATGAGCTTCTATTTATAGGAAAATATAGTTTCAATAATTACACGTTTTGGGGCTCAAAATATTACTGTACAATACCTTCAACTTTTCTTTCATTTTTAATTTAGTCCTGCAAGTATTATCAAACTTGAACCACCTCCCCTAATAGTAAATAATGTGAATCAATAGTTCAATCATGTGAATCAATAGTTATAATCATGTGAAAATACGAATTACAGTATAGTACCTCCATCTATACCTCTATTTTTAACTTAGTCATGCAAGTATTATCAAACTTTCACCAACTCCCCTAATAGTACATGAATGTGATTCAATAGTACACACATGTGAACAAATAGTTATATAAGCATGTGAATTAGTAGCAATTAATTGCTCATTTATCCGATTAATTACTCGATTTATCAATATAACCCCCAGACATCAATTATCATCGGAATAGATGTCAATTTCCACTAACACTAATAATCCCAACGCAATGGAACTATCAAATTCATCATTAATCAACATGAACTTATTCATCATTAATATTATAACTCACAATATTTAACAACCAGGTCGTTTCCAGGAAAGAGGGGGTTTTTCGATAAGGGTTTCTCTTTATTGACGCGCAATTAGATGACCAAACCTCTCATCGATGTAACTTCTGCATATCAGAAATATTGTAATTTAATAATATAAATAACTTTGTCGCCTCAATTATTAATTTAATAATATGACATATTATACGAGATAATCTTGTGACAATAATCGAATCAATAATATGAGAGATATGATGCAGTAATTACTGTAGAAATAATTGAGTATAACTGAGTGACTTCTCACGTAAGCATCAATAACCAATACCGTGTGCTACTATGCAACTAACGCCAGACATCGTGTTTTTTTTACTATCGGGTAGTTTAACAGTTTTAACGGTAACACTTCCGTCGTTATTTTTATAAAAAGATAATTCTGTCGTTTGTTTAGTACGACAATACTTCTGTTGTGGGGTCCACCAATGATAATGCCGTCGTACGAATATTCCCTGCTAAAACGAATATTTCCCGAGTAATCGAATATTATATAACCACTTGCTTACTTTGCAAAATTTGTAAATATTACCCACAACTATAACATTATATTATATCCACACCATAATATTCAAAGATATATTTCGAGAGAAATTAATCTTTATTCATAAAAGTTGAGGTCTTACAAATAAGCCCTTCGATAAAGATCACCATTAATAAGTATGAAATTTGCACTCTTATACTTCACTTTCTTAGCCAGAATCTGATCCGAAGGCAGTACGCCATCTGCTAGATAATCTAAATATGGGGTCATCCAACAATTAGAGCGTTTTACACACATTACAACTTCATGTTGGATACTAGGCTGTTTCAAAGTCTCCAAATATACTGAACCATCAAAGGTGCTCGCTTCAGTAGTAGCCAATTTTGACAATGCATCGGCAATTAAATTATCATTTCGATCAACCCTTGAAACTCGTAAGAACTGAAGTACTGAAGCCGATCCTTTAATTCTGCTAGATACTTAACCATTCTTGAACCCCGAGCTTCATACTCCTCTAAAATTTGCTTAATAACCAACTAAGAATCATTGTAGATAATCAGTCTCTGAACTTCAAGACTCTTTGCCAATCGTAATCCAGCTAATATTGCTTCATACTCAGCATCAGTGTTCGTTGCCCTGAACCCGAATCTAATGGCCTGCTGTACTTTGAATCCCTCCGGACTTGTCAATATGATTCCAGCTCCACTAACATCCGAAGTCGAAGATCCATCAGCATATAGCGTCCATGAACTCTGCATCTGCTGAAGCACGACAATTGCCTTCTCAGACCCTCCAGCTTCATCCAAACTATTATCAGCTTCAGAAAACGAACATTCAACCACAAAATCAACCAATGCCTGACCTTTAATAGCTGTCCGAGGATGATATTCTATGAAAAATTTAGATAACTCCATCGTCCACACAGCAAGTCTTCCCGAAACCTCAGGCTTACTCAACACTTTTTTTAATGGCTGATCTGTGTATACTATTATCATCCGACCTTGGAAATATTGCCGAAGCTTTCGACTAGCTGTTATCAAAGCAAAGGCAAATTTCTCAAGGTTTGGATACCTTGTTTCAACGTCCCTAAGGGCATGGCTTATATAATAAATCGGGTGCTGCTTACCCCCAATCTCTCGCACCAAAACTGTGCCTACTGTCAATGAACTTGCTGCCAAGTACAAGTACAAAGGTTCTGAAGGAACTGGCTTCACCAATAAAGGCGCTGAAGACAAATACTTCTTTTTTCCTTAGAAAACATCTTCACACTCCGAAGTCCACTGAAATGTCTTAGCATTCTTCGGCCCTTTCAACGTATCAAAGAATGGTAAACATCTTTTAGCCGATTTGGAAATGAACCTCCTCAAAGCTGCTACTCTACCCGTCAAATGCTGAACGTCTTTGTATGACTGAGGAGACTTCATATTCATAATAGCTTGGATTTTTTTTCTGGATTTGCTTCTATACCCCTTTTGCTAACCAGGTAACCCAGAAATTTTCCTTCACCAAGTCTGAAGGTACATTTGGTCGGATTCAACTTCAGATTATAATGATGTACCATCTGGAAACACTCCTCTAAATCATCCAAATGTCCTTGCACTATCATGCTTTTGAAAATCATGTCGTCAACGTAAAACTCCATATTATTTCCCAACTGCCTAGTGAACACATAATTCATCATCCTCTGATATGTAGCTCCTGCATTTAACAAGCTGAAGGCCATCTTCTTATATGCGTACACCGACCGATGAGTAATGAATGCTGTCTTCGGGATGTCTTCTTTACACATAGAAATCTGATGATAACCCGAAAAAACATCCATAAAGCTAATCAAGGCATACCCCGAAGTTGCATCAATAAGTTGATCAATATGAGGCAGAGGGTAAAAATCCTTCGGGCATGCCTTATTTAGGTTAGTATAGTCTATACAAACTCGCCACTTACCATTATGCTTCTACACCAGGACTACATTTGCTAACCACTCTGGATAATCAATTTTAAATATAAAGTCTGCAGCCAACAACTTTGCAACTTCCTCATCGATTATCTTCTGTCGTTCTGGTGCAAATATCCACCTTTTCTGCCGAATCGGCTTCTTTGTTGGATCCACGTGCAATCTATGCTCTGCCACCTTTCTGCTTACTCCAGGCATATCACTAGGAACCCAAACAAAGATGTCAGCATAACACCGAAGTAATTCTACTAGGTTCGTCCGAAGAGGTTCCAGCAGACCTGAACCTATCTTTGCCATTTTTTCTTTCTTCCCTGGAATTAATTCAAATTCTTCGGTCTCACCAGCTGGCATAACCAATGGCTCCATACTTCTTTCTGTAAAGAGTTCGATCTGGCCATGGTTTGCTTCTGTTTGCTGACCCTTATGCCTGAATTAATCAAAGCATTACGATAACATCTCCTTGCCAAGTCTAAATCTCCTGCCACTTCTCCGACCCCATGTGGCGTCGGAAACTTAATTTTGAAATGGGGGATTGACGTCACTGCTTGAAGAGCTGTCAAGGCGGGTCTTCCCAAAATAGCGTTTTAGGCTGAATCCACGTGCACTACATAAAATTTACACATAACTTCTACCTGCTGAGGAGCCGTGCCAAAAATAACTGGCAACTCAATAGTTCCTACAACCTTAACAACATCATTACTGAACTTATACAGAGGAGCTTCTTGCCCAATTTCCATCTTCCTTCCATCCAAATGCATCCTCTGGTAAGCATGGGCATACAGAATATCCACAGAAGATCCATTATCAATCATCATCCTCTTTATATCCACCGAACCCACTTGTGCAGTAATCACCAAAGCTCCTTTGTTGGGTTCGATGGGCTCAGAAGGGAAGTCATCATCTGTAAAAGAAATCACCAACTCGGATACGATCTTTCGGTCTTGAGTGTACACTTATCGATAATGATCGAATCCAGATATCCTCGTCGCTTCTTCCCAGCAACCTTACCACTAGTTCCTCCAGTAATTACATCAACAACATGCCTTGGCTGATTAAGAGTCAAGTTGTCTTGAATGGGAACCGGTTGAAAGCAACTTTGAATGAACCTAATATCCCTCTGTTGTTCTCTTTGAGGCTCTCTTCCTGCCATATACTGAACTAATGTACCATGTTAGTTCCCAGTAGGCACACAATAGATCTAGAAGGGGGGGGGGGTTGAATAGATCCTTTTTATTTTTTATTGCTAATGAATTAACATATGACAAACATAAGAATCTTTTCAAGCATATCGGAATAAGTAAAAGATCCCCTTCATTGATATATTCATAATCGACAAAACTATGTATTGCACCACTATACTTGGCAGGTTTTATTTAATACACCATTGAACTTTTAATTTTTTGAATTACCCCATTAAACAAATTAAAAGTTTTTAATTGGATCATTCTATTAACTGTTCATCAGTTCTGTTAATATCAACGTTAGCTTTTTCCTACGTGGCTTTTTAAAAAAAAAAGAAAAATGACTCAGCATAAACACTCAGCTTCTCTTTCTTTTTTCCCCAAAAATCCCTTATCAAAATTACGGTGAGATTTTTCTTTTTCCCCAAAAAAAGAAAGTTCTCCGATCATGTTCTTAAGGTCACCTTTCTCTCTCTCATTCTCATCGCCATCATCGTCACCGCCTTCTATTTTATCCCTACCGTCCGTCGATCGAATCGCTTCGATTAAAGTTAGATGACGCAAAATTACGCTCCAAAACGGATGGACGACGTGACATCTTTTGCGGGTACCGTCTCGATTGCGGGTTAGGGGCTTGCGATGGGAACAATAGCTCGATTTTGGGTCATTTCAACCTTTCTCATTCAAGACGTAATCGATGGAAACATAATGGCATCTTCCAATCAAGAATGCCCCGACCTAACAAATGCCCAATCTCATGTACCACCACCGATTCCAGATCCACACGACAAAGCGGTCTTGGCGTTCTCAAAAGCTCACCGTTAATTACCCAATCCTCGTCGCCGTTAAATCTTGTTGATTTTAATTTGCAGGTGATGATTTTTGGAAGATGGATCTCAGATCTGTTCTTGGATATGGCGTCGGCTGTTGGATGGGACTTTTTGTGTTTGTCGGGATTTGGGTGCATGAGTATTTATTGTATAATGTTATTTGTCCATTCTTAGATCTGGTGTATCCTCGTTTGTTCCGATTTTTCTTTTCCGGTAGCTTTCGCGGATGATTTCTATCTGTGTGTTTTTAATTAATATGGATCATGGTTTTGGATGCTTATCTTTTTCTGTTATGTTTGGATGTTTATGGATGGTATCTGTTCTGATTTGGTCTGATATGATTTCCCCTTTTTGAGTTTGGGGTGTTTAATTTGTCGAAAAATCTAGTTCCTTCATAGGTTGATTTGAATGATTATCCGGTGATTTTACCGGTTGAATAGGTAGCTCACCAGATTTTGTTGCTTGGAATTGGGCCAGCAACCATTGATTAACTGATTCTCTGGCGAGAAAGCGTAGGTTAATTCAGTCTTACTATCCGGCCAACGCGGTGAGCCAGGGAAGAAGGAGTAATGTGCGACGACCCCGAGGTGAACCGGAGAGGATGCCGACGGCTTGCCGGAGTTCATGGAACTAGTTCCGTTGACTATGTTGGGTACGCAACATCTGAGTCATTTTTCTTTTTTTTAAAAAAGCCACGTAGGAAAAAGTTTAGTCAATTGAATGGTGGTTGTCATTTTTCTTTTTTTTTTTAAAAAAGCACGCAGGAAAAAGCTAACGTTGATATTAACAAAACTGATGAACAATTAACAGAATGATCCAATTAAAAACTTTTAATTTGTTTAATGGGGTAATTCAAAAAATTAAAAGTTCAATGGTGTATTAAATAAAACTTGCCAAGTATAGTGGTGAAATACATAGTTTTGCCATTCATAATCATATATACATTGTTCTTAGAGTTAGTTAAGTTGTAAGCAGTTAATACATACATAACAGTTATAGCAGTTAGGTACATAATGTAAATGACATAAAGTAAAAGACACAAGGGGTTTTAAGTGGTTCAGAGACTCAAACTCCTAATCCACTCTTCTGCTTTCAACTAGCAAGATTTCCACTAAGGAAGGGCAGCACCCTGAATCACTAAGATTCCTTCAAGGCCAGCAGCCTTGGGACTTCAGTTCCCTAAGAACTCTTCAAGGCCTCCTCTAGTTCCCTAAGAACTCTTCAAGCCCAACAGGTTTGGAACTTCATTTAGTCCCTCTAGACAAGGACCCCTCAGGCCCTGACTTCTTGTTGTTATAGTTGTTGGTGCTGAGCTGCTAAGATGTCTTTAAGCTTGAACATCTTATGTACTTAGCAGCTTGGTGTGGTCCTCTTTATATTCCGCCTCTAGTCTGGACCACATCTTCTCTAGTGCATCTAATTTTCACTCTTTTCTGCTCATCTTCATCTGGTGTCAGTTATGCACCATCACCATCTGGATTTGCTAAGTCTCTGAGCTTTTGCTAGACTTCGTCTAGCACTTAGCAATCCCTGAACCCTTCTTGAATGTTTTGCAGACATGATTCAGCTTCTATTCTTTTTTAGCTTTTGGTTCATGGTGATCTGTAGAGTGGCTCTCTTGATCTTCTTTGTACTCTGCCACTTTTATGAATACTATCTTCTTGGTCTTCTCGGCTCTCAGCTTGGCTGCCATCTTCAGTGACATTCTCATCTTTGTTGAGTGAAGCTCTAATCTGTTTAAGTCCTTCTTCAAAGCTGCTTCACTTCCACCTATGTAGTCTCACTGTCACTGAGACTTGTTCTCTTAATCTCTGGTGGAACTCGTAGAGTCAACAATAGCATTCCAACAACTAAACGATTCTGCAACTTAGCAATCATCAACACTTTTGATCTTTGAAGCTCATTCTGATTTATACTCCTTGCCAATCTTCCCGTTGGAAAGTAGCCATTGAAAGCTATTTAAATTGCTTCACATATCTCGAGTTGTTTGGTGTAGACTGTAGATGTGACATGACATGACTTTCTGACACTGCAGTCTACTGTTTCACCTACCTCGTTAGAGATATCACTTTGATGTCTTGGGCAGGTCGACGACTTTATTTCCCCCTTCTTATTTCTAGATCAGAGGTTGTCCTTTTGCATCGATGCTCTCAATAAGCTCTTGTCCGGATACCAACCTTCAGATTGAACCGTTGCCAATGCTTCAATCTTCGGGTGACCGAACTCAACGATTCTGATGCACATCTTCTCGGACCTGATCGTAGTGTCTTGTTGACTGATGCTTATTGACATGTAGAGTCAACACTACGATCTTTGAAGGATGTGCATTGGATCTTCAATATAGAACACCTCTTCCTTCTCTCGTGCAGTGCCTCAACACTTCTATTTGCCTCGACTGCTCTCAGATACTGATGGCTTGACTCTTTGTTCTGGTCCCTTCTGAATAACAAGACAATTCAGATTTGTGGCGTGTCCAGCTTTCTCTCTCCTTGTGATCTCTCGTTCACTTATCATCAATGGACTGACCCAATGCTTAATCACTTTAGCCTTGTTCTTCAGAGGCTAACCAGTATTTCTGTGTACACTCCATCAGTTCTTTCTTTGTTTGGCAAACACTATGATCCTAGTTGCTTCCAAGATCGTCGTCTTTTGTCTACTTGACAGTTACTGCACTTGCTGACTTTCCTTAGTCAGTTACTGAAGTCTTCTTCTGATCAACTTGTGGAAGACTTCATCTCGAATGGCTTTACAATTCAATCTGGATGCTGATTGGGTTGGTGCTTAGATCTTTCGTTAGCTTTCATGCCATTCGTTGTGTGCTCTCTGGTTTCCTTCAGGTGGGATATATCTTTGCAGCTTAGACCAGAGGCTTCATTCCTTTGGATATTATGGGAGTGCTCATTTGTTAAGAATCGTATTTGCTCTACGATTCTGCCTTGGCGTTGTGAGCATATCTGTTGAATTCTTAGCTCTACACTCTACAATTCAGCTTCGGCTATGTAGACACTACGACTCCGAGGTCAGATCTTGACACTCTACGATTTCTGACTTTGTGTTCGTTGTCTTCATCTGATCTTGCTCGACTACGATTTTTGCCTCTGATACTATCAGTAGACTCTACGACTCTGAGTGTAGTCTACAATTCTTGACTTGGCTTCGACAGATGCTTGGTCAGCTCGTATGCAGGCTGTCTCTACGATTCTGAACATGACTTCCTCAGTAAACTATGGCTCTGAGGAAGTGCTACTCGACACACTACGATCCTTCTTCGTCTCTCTCCGCGTACTACATTTACTCCAAGATCTACTATCTTGCAGACTACGATTCTACCTCAATAGCTCTCGAGTTTTCCTTGAATCTCCTGGCAGACTACGATTTCTGGTGCAGTGCCCGACGATCAGACAAGCATATCTATTACATCATAAGATCAACCTAACATGCTTGATCTTTCTATATTTATAGTCCTTGTACATCATTTCTTTTTAAGGATTTTACAAATCTGTTTTGCTTATGTAGGATCAACCTAACATATTTGATCAATTCATTCTAAGTCCTTGTACATATGTTTCTATAATCTATCAAAGGACTTTACAGCTTTTCTTAATGCAAGCATACTTGCATATTCATTCATATATATATCATAATCAAATCATATATAAATAGGAATATCATTCACATGTTTATTCCTAACATACCACTTTGGACATTTCTTTCAATAAATTCCTTTAGATTCCAACAGTCATTAGTCTCATGTCTAGCTGCCTGATGGTAATCACAGTATTTACAAAGATTTCCAGACCCTGGTTTAAGATTATCACGTGGTGGCTCAAAATATGGCTGGTCTTTTATCTGATCTAAGATGGTAGCCCGATCAGTATTAAGTTGAGTGAACACTTTATTCACCTTATGGTTCGGGAAAGGTGGGCGACCTCCTCCCGAAAGCCAATTGCTGTTGTACCTCTTCGGATTCCCATCAAAACGATCATTGTTACCACCACTTTTCTTCTGATTACCACCAGTCTTCTCTTTCTCTTTCTCTTTCACCTTCTCCGAAGGGTTATGCTTCAAACTACTCATTGCCTCTTCTACCACGATGTAGCCTTCCGCCTTCTCAAATGCTTCAGCTAGGCTCTTTGGATGGTTAAACATCAATTTCTACACCAACTTTTCGGACTTCACCAAGTCCAGCCCATTTTGAAACAGCCCAACAACCTGTAGATCATTGAGGTCTGTCACTTGACCCACAACTTCTCTGAACCTCTTCACATATTGGCCCAAAGATTCATTTGAATACTGTCGAACTTATGCCAACGACCCAGTAGGCTTTCCTCTTCTCTTATTACATCCAAACCGAGCATGGAATTTGTCACATAAGTCAGACCAGGACGAAATTGAGTCTGAAGGTAAAGTTCCCATCCATTGCCTAGCATCTTTCCTCAACGTCGTCACAAAAGTTTGGCATTTTGTTGCAACCAAATAATCATAATAATCCATCAGCCTATCAAACGCCTGGCTGTTGTCATATGGATCTCCTGAACCATCATAACTTTCTATATAAGGAAGTTTTTATTAGGGGGTCTGCCTTCTCCTTAAGAATTTCTGAAGAAAAAGGAGATGCCTTTTTCCCCGAAGATTCTTTTATTTGTTAAACCTCGGCTGTGACGCCCCAAAACAAGGTATACATCACCCATTCTGAGTCGCCAAATATACGGCATGTAATCTGAAATACAAACTTAAATATACAACATGAATCGTGAGTTTTAATACAAATATTATCTTCTGGCGGTATTCAAAACTCAAAATAAGTCCTCAATACATTTATTATCACACTATTTCATAGAATAGTGAGGACTACTAATCTATCATCCGACCGCTCACTCCGCTCCCTCGACTAGTCCTCATTACGTTCTCATTTCAAGAGAACAAATGAAAGCAAAAGGGTGAGCTCAACTAGCCTTTAGTAAGAAATATTATGAATAAGATAATGCGGGATAAATTATCATTAGCCTTCAACAATGTTAAACTAATAAAATACAATGACATCAAGTTTAATAGCGGTGAAAAAAGCAATCCATTAGAAGAGTCAAGTAGAGCATAATATCTACTATCTTCTACGATTTAAAATGTTTTCATCAATTTTTATCGCGAGACTCGACTTTTATAAATAAACCACATCACCGAAGTCATCCTCGCACTACTGTACTGGAGATATTCATTAAATCATCAATGGTCATGACTATCTACCGAATAATCCATGGTCATAATTATACCAAAAACTGTCCATCAATGCACTACAGGCCACTGAGGACTTTTACCACATTATTTATAACATTAAAGGTCATGATTATACCGAATAATCCCTTGTCGTAATCATACCTAGTCCATCTATGCATCGTAAGCCAAAGATGACTTTCATCACAATATATAAGCATGAGGGAGGATGACAATGACATAATAATTGATAAAACAAGTTCAAGAATAAATTTTAAAGATTTATAAGTTAATTTATCCTCGAACTCAATAATGTCCAAATTGTCAACATGATCTTTGCTTTGTGGAGTAAAATTTAAGAATGCTCGGAAGAATATTTTCATGAAAAGATCTTTGGATGAAGCGCTTGAAATATCCGAGATATTCTACTAATTTCATGGAGTATAGAAGCAAAACTTTAACCAAATGAGTATAATAGAATATATGAAATCGCAATGGATTTTCGCCTACCATACGGTAATCCACGTGATGCATCATTTCCACAATTTAATAAGGAATGAATACGAAGGATCATTCACCACGCATCGGTAATCCACATGACGTGGTTATTCTAACGAATAATAAAGAATGGAATAACGAAGAATTCACCATACATGCGATAGATCGCACAGACAGGTTATTCCCAACAGAATAATAAAGAATGGAACCAGGTCATGCGTAATCCGCACAGACAGGATGTTCCAACATAATAATAAAGAATGAAATAACAACGAAATTCACCGAGGCGTGCGATAGAATCGCACAGACGAGTTATTCCAATGAATAATAAATAATGGAACCCGAATTCACGCGTAATCATACGATGCATGGATATTCCAATGTAATAATAAAGAATGGAATAACATAAGAATTTCACCATATATGCGGTATTGGCATGTGAGAAGTTATTCCAACATAATAATAAAGAATGGAATAACAGAAGAATTTCACCATGTATGCGGTACTTCGCATAGACAGGTTATTCCAACATAATAATAAAGAATGGAATAACAGAAGCTTTATTCATGAATACGAAAGAAATAATACCCCTTACGAGTATTGAAAGAAAATAATTCTCTTCATGAATACGAAAGAAATAACACCCCTTACCTTAGAAAGAAAAGTATTCCGATTGGTAGGGCGAGGATATTCTTGAAGAAAACTTATACTGTTTTCTACGCTCAAAGCTTTCTTAAACTCAAAAGAAATACGCTCAATATTATAGAAGAAGAATTCTCTGAATTTCTGGTGTGTTTTCAATTCTAACTAAGCATCATATTTATAGGAGAATGGAAAGGATACTATGCAATAAAATATAATATATTCTATTTATAATATACATATATATATATTTTATTTAAAATCTAATAAAATAAATAACTTTATAAAAGTATTACTGCTTTTATATAAAAAGATTTTACTATCTGAAACAATATGTAGGCACTATCTGAACACTATATCGTAATAAAAAATATAATATATTCTATTTATAATCTAATAAAATAAATAACTTTATAAAAGTATTACATTTTATATAAAAAGATTTTACTATTCAAACACTATGTAGGCACTTATGCAAACACTATGCATAATAAAATATAATATATTCTATTTATAATCTAATAAAATAAATAACTTTATAAAAGTATTACATTTTATATAAAAAGATTTTACTATGCCAATACTATGCAGGCACTATACAAACACTATGCATAATAAAATATATTATATTCTATTTATAATCAAATAAAACAAAACTTTATAAAAAGTATTCTGTTTTATATAAAAAAAATTCTGTTTTATTACATTTAAAATAATAATAAAATAAAATTCATCATCGTTATTATAATTCACACTATTAATCGACCATGTCGTTCCCAGAAAAGAGGGGGCTTTCCAATAAGGATTTCTTCCTATTGGCACGCAATTAGGTGACCAAACCTCTCCTTGACAGAACTTCTAGACATCGTTAATATTGCAAATAATAATATTAATAACTCTGTTGTGAGACCCCCAAAATAGGTATACATCACCCATCTTGAGTCGTCAAATACATGGTACAGAATACAAATACAAACTTAATTATACTACAATTAAGTGTAATATCGACAAAACATAGCCGAGAGTTTAAATGAGAATGTTGCCTTTCTGCATAATATCCACTCTCAAATAGAGTCCTCATTACATTTATTGTCACACTATTTTATAGAATAGTGATGACTATTAATACACCATCACGGACCATCACTCTGTTCCCCGACTAGTCCTGGCTACATTCTCATTTCCTGAAGAGAACAATGAAAGCAAAAGGGTGAGCTCAACTAGCCCAGTAAGAAATATTATGACTAAGATATTGCAGAATAAAATATTATTAGTCTTCAACAATGTTAAACTGATAAAATACAATAGACATCAAGTTTAACTGCAACAGAATAAGAAATCCATTAGAAGAGTCAAGTAGAGCATGATATCTACTATCTTCTATGATTTAAAATATTTTCATCAATTTTTATCGCTAAGACTCGACAATAAATAAACCACATCATCGAGTCATCCCCGCACTACTGGGCGAGGATATTCATTAAATCATCAATGGTCAGCGACTATATACCGAATAATCCATGGTCATAATCATACCAAAAAATCGTCCATCAACCTTTATAGGCTACCGAGGACTTTTACCACATCATTTATAACATTACATGTCATGATTATCTTAGAATAATCCTGAATTCATAATCATACCAAGTGCATCTATGCACATAAGCCAAAGATGACTTTCATTATAATATAAGCATGAGGATGATGACAATGACATAATAATTCAATAAAACAAGTTCAAGAATAAATGTTTAAGATTTATAAGTTAATTTATCTTGAAATCAATTACGTCCAAATTGTCAACATGATACTGCTTTGTGGAATAAAATTCAAGAATGCTTAGAAGGATATTTCCATGAAAAGATACCGGATGAAGCGCAAATATCTAGGATATTCTACTAATTTCATGGAGTATAGAAGCGAAAACTTTAACCAAATGAGTATCATAGAATATATTGAAATTGTAAATGGATTTTCACACGCCATGCGGTAATCCACGTAGATGCATCATTTTCACAATTTAATAAGGAATGAATCTGAAGGATCATTCACCGTCGTGTGATAATCCACATGATAGGTTATTCCAACAGAATAATAAAGGATGAAACTAGGTCATGCGTAATCCGCACAGACAGGATATTCCAACAGAATAATAAAGAATGGAATAATAGAAGAATTCACCATGCATGTGATAGACCGCACAGACAGGTTATTCCAACAGAATAATAAAGAATGGAACCAGATCTAGCGTAATTCACACAGACAGGATATTCCAACAGAATAATAAAGAATGGAATAACAAAGAATTCACCGTAAATGCGATAGAGACGCATGCATGAAGTTATTCAATGTAATAATAAAGAATGGAACCGAATTAACGTAATCCTTGCAGAGCGGGATATTCAATGAATAATAAAGAATGGAATAACGAAGAATTTCACCATGTATGCGGTACTTGGCGATAGGCAAAGTTATTCAACATAATAATAAAGAATGGAATAATGAAGCTCTCTTCATGAATACGAAAAAATAATACCCTTACCTTAGAAAAGCTGGATCTTTGGAGTAGAGGTAGCGGTCTTCTCTTCTTCTTTTTCTCTATAATTTCTCTCTATAATAATTGCTCTATAGCTTTAGTGAATTGGCGAGAAATGAAGGAAGAATGAGCTTCTATTTATAGGAAAATATAGTTTCGATAATTGCACGTTTTGGGGTTCGAAATATTACAGTACAATACCTCCAACTTTTCTTTCATTTTTAATTTAGTCCTGCAAGTATTATCAAACTTGCACCACCTCTCCTCATAGTAAATAATGTGAATCAATAGTTCAATCATGTGAATCAATAGTTATAATCATGTGAAAATACGAATCACAGTATAGTACCTCCATCTATACCTCCATTTTTAACTTAGTCATGCAAGTATTATCAATCTTGCACCAACTCCCCTAATAGTACATGAATGTGATTCAATAGTACACACATGTGAACAAATAGTTATATAAGCATGCGAATTAGTAGTAATTAATTGCTCATTTATCCGATTAATTATCCGATTTATCAATATAACCCCCAGACATCAATTATCATCGGAATAGATGTCGATTTCCACTAACACTAATAATCCCAACACAATGAAACTATCAAATTCATTTTTAATCAACACGAACTTATTCATCATTAATATTATAACTCACAATATTTAATAACCAGGTCGTTCCCAGGAAATAGGGGGGCTTTCCGATAAGGATTTCTCCTTATTGGCCCTTGATTAGATGACCAAACCTCTCGTTGTGAACTTACTGACATTGTAAATATTGCAATTTAATAATATAA
This sequence comes from Panax quinquefolius, assembly GCA_020205615.1. Classification (NCBI taxonomy): domain Eukaryota; kingdom Viridiplantae; phylum Streptophyta; class Magnoliopsida; order Apiales; family Araliaceae; genus Panax; species Panax quinquefolius. Next base: position 77,573,212 of record CM035173.1, on the reverse strand, counting down.
ATAACTTTGTCGTCTCAATTATTGATTTGATAATATAACATATTATGCAAATGATCTTTGTGACAATAATTGAATCAATAATATGAGAGATATGATGCGTGAATTCTTGTAGCAATAATTGAGTATAAGCGAGTGACTTCTCACGTAAGCATCGATAACCAATCTGGTGTGCTCTTATCAACCATGCGTATTCTTTGTATTTTTACTACGGGGTAGTTCAACGATTTTAATGGTAACACTTCCGTAGTTATTTTTATAAAAAGATAATTATGTCGTTTTCTAACTACGACAATACTCCGTTAATGGGGTCCACTTTGATGATTGTCTTGGCGTCTGAATATTCCTATTAAAACGAATATTTCCCGACCAATCGAATATTATATAACCACTTGTTTACTTTGCAAAATTTGTAAATATTACCCACAATTATAACATTATATTATATCCACACCATAATATTCAAAAATATATTTCGAGAGAAATTAATCTTTATTCATAAAAGTTGGGGTCTTACATACATAAATCTCAATTATTGATTTAATAATATATAAAATATCGATAATAATTGAATCAAATAATGTGAGATCTTATCAACAATTCATCGTGTAATAATTGAATATAAGCGAGTGACTTCTCACGTAAGCATCAATAATCAATCTTGTGTGTCTTCTATGCGAACCATCAGCATTCTTCAGTACTTTTTTAACATCGGGTGTTTCAACAGTTAACAGTAAAACTTCCGCCGTTATTTTCATAAAATATTTTTGTCGTTTTCTCGATCGTGATAATTCCGTTCTGGGGTCCACAGTGATTGTCTTGAGTAAATACGAATATTCCCTGTTAAAATGAATATTTCCCGACCAATCGAATATTATATAACAACTTGCGTACTTTGCAAAATTTATAAATACTACCCACAACTATAACATTATCTCAAATCCACACCATAATATTCACAAAAATATTTTGAGAAAATTAAATCTTTATTCGTAAAATTTAGGGTTTTACATCGGCTAATTGTCTCCGAAGCTCCTTCACCTCTTTCGCCAAGAGTTCTACTCCTTCTGGTTGTGTAGAGGCTTCTTTCTTTGGAGAGCTTTTCTTCTTCTGAGCAAAATGGCCCCTTTCTTCTGAATGAACTTCCTTAGAAGGACTTCGTCTGTAGCTTCGGCTATGACGAGTATCCATAGGGCGGTGTGCCCTCTTCGAATTCTCGGGAGTATTACTTCTAAATTTGCTTCGGCGTTGACCCCTCTCGCTATGGCGAGAATACTCAAAGCGAGGCGCCTTCTTTGTATTCTCGGGAGTACGTTCTCTTGACCTACTTCTTCGTCTGCTCTTACCATGTTCCCGAGAATCCTTAGGGTGGGGTACCCTTTTTGGATCTTCGGGAGTATGGTTCATTGCTCTTCTTCGGTCATAAGAATGGCTTCGGGACACACTTTCAGATTGAATAGGCTCTTTTCCTCTTCGGGTTTGTCTTTCCATGGATCGACCATGCTCCTTAGGTTGAACATAGCTAGATGTCTCATCCTCCATTTCAGTCATCAAAACCATCTGTTTGGAGATCTCTTCTCTTTGCTGTAGAAGCATTTTCATAGCTTTATCATTCTCTTGTGCCATCTTGGCCAAGTTAGATGCTCTATCTGCTTGACCTTCTCGGTATAAGGCAGTGTGCCTTCTACCCTTTTTCCGATCCTTGTCAGGTCCTTTACTTGCAGTAGATAATAACTTTCTTTTGGTATCTGCATGGTCTCTTGCATGAGACCCTTCTGAAACATCTTGCGATCCAATCCTGTCATGGATACTTTTTGAAGGACCCAGCTTATCCATAACATAAATTATTTGTACAGAGGAACTTACAGTCGTCGACTGTCCTTCAGCAGTAACTGTCTTACTTTTCACCATAACTTTCGATGTAGAACAGTCACAATTTGTGATTGAAACCTAAGAAACACTAGAAAAAAGGCCCTCCTTCTAGCGCCAATGTTAACGCCAAGATCTTTCTACGCGCCTCAATCACTGAAAAACGCGTCCAACCCTGCACAGTAAATAAGTCAATACCGGAAGCTTGATGACTTGGAGCGTCGGGGGATAGCTCCGGCGTGAGAATCAGTACAGGCCGACACAAGGTTAACAATGGAGGTGTTAAGCTCTAGTGTTTGAGTGATAAGACTATCCGTTACCTTGCTTGTGAAGTACTCTGTACTGATATATTGATTCCACCATCTTCCATGTAGCTCACACAAAATGATCTCAACTAATTGCATGCAAACCACCTGCTAGTCATATCAATGTCCCCCACTAACTAAGATTAATCCAAATCCTTATCAATTAAGGTATTGGGCTTATCAGTCCAATACTTATCCCTTTAACCATTACTGGTTTAAGCCCAAACAAAATTATATTTAAATAATAGCCCGGCCCAATACCCAATACTCCAAAGGTCCAAGTAAAAGCAGCCCAAATAGGCCCAAAATATTATGGCCTAAAAGATATAATTTTTTTTATTAACATTGGGAATATCAAAATGTTTGATAAAAAAAATAACACTATCAAAAATTATCATTCATATTAAGCATTAATTATGTGTACACATACATATAGAAGCATAGAGCCTTGGGATACAGATAAGAAGGATGTGATGGGTGTGGTTGCATAATTTAATTTTCTTAATTTATACTACTATTTTCTTTTTATAAAAATTAGTTTTATTTGTAAAATTTGTTATAGTAAAGAAACTAATTTGTTTCATATGTAACTATAAAAATAATTAATTTTTAAATTAGTAGTGTTGTACAGTGATAAAATTCTGTAGATAACTTGATTACATTCCAAAACATAATTCAAGTTAACTTGATTACAAAAGCGAAGTTATTATCCATAACAAATCCTGCATCATCCCTACTATTTTAATCTAACATGAAGGATTTACACAACATTGCTAGATTAATCTAAAATTCTGTTGATAACTTGATTACATGGCATTAGACATGACAAACGGGCCCAAAGCCTGCGGTTGAACTGTATTTTTTTAACCCACAAAAATTTGAACCTTTTCGACCTGGCCCGTTGACAGCCCGGCCCGGTCCGTTCACTTTTAGGCCAAAAAATATCGAAAAATAAACATAAAACACAATTAATGGGCTGACTTATTACCTACCAAATTGAAATCCAATGGACTTTGGACTTAAATTTTACAGCCCACCAAAACTCAAACTGTTTTGACCCAGTCCGTCAAAGGCCCGGCCCAACCATTGCCCGGCCCTGTCCGCGCCCGTTTGCCAAGTGTACATGGCATCATTTTTATACTAAAATAGTTAACAATAACAAGTGAACTCAAGAAAAAAAAATATTCATAAATAAGGAGTATTATTTTTAGAACACCGAAATAGATTAATTTGAAATTTTGAATAGTCACCGTCTACCACCATGAGCCATTCCATTTGGATTCGGTCCTGCATGTGATTTGAGTTGAAGCAACCACATTATTTCTGGTAAATTTTGTGCAAACCCAGCACACAAGTATCGTCTTAAGGTGCAATGCAAAGACATTACAAGACATCAAAACCAGTAAACATATGAAATACAACTTCAGCAGAAATAAACAAAAAGCTTTCTGGCAAACAACTTCCCACCTCATTCTTCAGGAGAATCAGAGCGGACAGCTGGTAAAAAAAACATTTTAAAAAAATATTATCAGAAACAGGTGTGAAATTTTATATACAGGAAATCACATTCAGTTACCCCCCCAATAATAATGAATTAGGATATACAAAATACACTATACATACATACATACATACATACATACAAAACATTATATTATGGGAAAATTTTAGTTCCATAATTTTTAATTTTTTTTTTTAGTTGTTCTACAAAACAAAAAAATAAAAAAATAAAAAATTTAAGGGTCTGGATTTTGGACCATGTCCAGAGTCCTGACAGGATCCATTATATATATATATATATATATATATATATATATATATATATATAGTTTCCATCTATAAGAATCCTAGTTGTTATAGAGCAACCCCTTTTTTGGCATGTTAAAATTTTGGCTAGAGCAAAAAATATAAAAAATAAAATTAAATAGGCCAAAAAAGGGATTGCTCCACAGCAACCGGTTGCTGTGGATGTAACCCTATATATATATATATCCCGGACTGGATCAAAATACGGACCAAATTTTTTTTTTCTTTTTTGCTTTTTTTTTAAACAACTAAAAAAAAAAAATTTATGGAACTGAAAATTTTTCATAATACAATATTTTGGGCGTGATTAGGATACCTATACCAAAAAATGTATGTACAGTCTGCACAGACTGTATAGACATGTTTTGTTATATGTATCCAAATCACACCCAAAACACTGTATTATGTAAAAATTCCAGTTTCATAATTTTTTATTTATTTATTTTTAGTTGTTTTAAAAAAAAACAAAAAAAAAAGAAAAAAAAGTCCACATTTTCTTAAAATGCGGGAGTCCGGATAGGAACCGGACTCATATATATATATATATATATATATATATATATATATATATATGCGCAGCTCAAAAACAAAAATTATCGGAGCTTAACTCCTAATCTGAAGTAGCCAAAAATAAATAACAGAATATTTGCAAATATTTAAACATAACCTGCTGCAATCAGATATAGCAGCTGACTAACCAACATCTAGAAAATTGAAAAGAGATAAAGTTCTCAAATCAACTATGGCTGAATCCAAACACCTGGGTGCCCACAGTTACAGCCTAGGTTACTGTCGGGTATGATGGGTTAATGAACTAGGTTACTCATTTTCTATGGTAAACATAGTACGTCCCTCTCCCTCTCCCTCCCCTTCTCTCTCTCTCTCTCTTCTTTTCTTTTCTTTTCTTAGGTTCTGTAAGACACTAGATCTTTAAAAGTCCAATCTTCAACCGACTGCTTAAAGAAATAAGTGTTGTAGCTCCTACTAATTTGTAAACCATGCATCGTAACTGTTACAAAGTAATAAAAAAGTTTAAGAAGTGATAACACTTGTTAAGAACAAAAGTTTAGCATAAAGAATATAATGTTTTATATTCATAAATTTGTTTATTTTTGGTCTGAAAGGTTACCTGCACCACATCAGGAGCAAGGTCATGATATCTAAAATTAAATTAAAACATGACGAGTATGATATTATGTAAAGACTCATACTCCAATTAGATATGGAGTCAGACATTTGATGAAAAGCATATAACCCTAAATGGAAAAACTAATATCATCTCGAGACCATTGACAGAAGCCTAAAAGAACAAATTTCATTAAGAATCGCGTAGTATGCTATGAATAATAATCTAGTCAAAAGAGCACATACAAAAATTTGGGACAAGTATGTGCGAAAGCAAACTCACTAATGAATTCATGGAAGACTCTGTAATCACTAGTTGTGTTCAAGAAATACCTTAAATTCACCAAGTGGAAATATATAATATGGCCTCTTTAATATTAGATATCTAAACTGATTGTTCCCCAGCTTTTAGGGTTCTGTTGCTAAACTAATATAAAAGGCAAATATGTAGTGACTATCTAGACAACAATCTTTGCTCTTTTTGATTGGGCTCCATAAATGAATCAATTGACTGTAGACTACTAGACTTTATACATCCAAACTATTTTAAAAAAAATAAAAAAAACGGATGCTCAGGGATAGAAACTATAATTAAACACTCGGAAATTTTATTCTTGGTAAGTTTTGACCCTCAGAACATAGCAAAAAAAGTGAAGAAACCATTTTCCAGAAAGAGATGGGGCCAAGTAAAAAAAATGCAATTATACTACTTGAAAACATGTATGGGCAGGATTAAAAATATGTGTGTTTTAATTAAACAAATATATACGAGTTTATTACCAGATACTGTACTCATCATTCAACAGTACAGCATGAAGAGAATATAAACTTGTTTAATCGATACAAATTGTGACCCAACACTAACCTTGTTTATGCGATGCAAGAAAATGTTTGTTTGTTGTTTATCTTGTTCAGGGTGTAAACGCCTGTGTGACTATTAAAATTTGTTGAGCCACCACATCTACATACACATACACATCCAACAGAGAGAAAACATGAAAAGCCTATAACCCTAAAACGAAAAACTAGTATCATCTTGAGACCATTGACAGAAGCCTAAAAAACAAATTTCATTTAGAATCGCGTAGTAGACTGAATAATAATCTAGTCAACGAGTAAAGAGAGAAAATCCGGTCAAGATATGAAGCAAAAAGATAATAAATCAGATGGAGATGTGTTACTAACTCGGTTTCTGAGGCTTTCCTTCAATCCATTTGGAAATGGAGAAATGAACCTTCTCGCGAGAGATGGATTCAGACTTGTGAGGCTCCTTGAGTCCTTGAGGCAATTCCTCACTAGGTTCGCACATAATATGTTCGAGTACGTTACTTACGTCATTCCCGCGGCCCTCCAAAACGGCACCGCAGCGTTTGACGCCATCCCTATCTCTCTCTCTCTCTGAACTTTCTTCCTCACCAACAACACAACACAGAACGTACTCACCGCCGCACCTCAATCGATATAGAGATATATCAAGTGTACCTAATCAACATATATACGCACCACTGGACTCTACCGGGTTATAATAGATATTTGGACAAAACTACCCTCCATTCTTTTCTTTCGATTGCTTTTTACACTTGAATCCCTCGCCGAATTCAGTTAATCAAATCAACTATATAAATATTATATAGCACAAACTTAGTTTGGTATGATTTGGTTTCACCAATTTCAACTTTCTTAATTCATATTATCCAAATTTATATTAATTAAATACTATTCAAATTTAAAAATATTCCTATCTGAGGAATAGAAAAAAAAATTCCTTCCTATTCAAATTAGTAAAAGTACTATGCAAATTTATAATAATTAATAATTAAATATAAAGTATTCAAAAGAAACCCAACCAATCTCTAATAAAAAAATAACTTCTAAAAGAATTTTTAGTTTTAGTTTTACCAGTTTTATTACAAATTTGGTAAAACACACTTCACTAAAAAAAATAACTTGCAAAACAATTACAAACAATAATATTTGCAAATATTTAAACATAACCTGCTGCAATCAGATATAGCAGTTGACTAACCAACATCTAGAAAACAATAATATGAATCATTCTGGATTAACTTTCTCGCTCAGCAAAGGTAAGACAAAAGAACTCCAAGAAGTGCAGCCCAGGTAAAAGATTAATTAACAGGCACCTGAAGAACAGATACATTGAAAAGATATATAGTTCTCAAATCAACTATGGCTGAATCCAAACACCTGAGTGCCCACAGTTACAGCCTAGGTTATTGTCGAGTATGATGGGTTAATGACCTAGGTTACTCATTTTCTATGGTAAACATAGTACGTCCCTCTCCCTCCCCTTCTCTCTCTCTCTCTCTCCCTTCTTTTCTTTTCTTAGGTTCTGTAACACACTAGATCTTTAAAAGTCCGTTCTTCAACTGACTGTATAAAGAAATACGTTTTGTAGCTCCTACTAATTTGTAAACCACGCATCATAACTGTTAAAAAGTAATCACAAAATTTAAGTGATAACACTTATTAAGAACAAAAGTTTAGCATAAAGAATATAATGTTTTATATTCATAAATTTGTTTATTTTTGGTCAGAAAGGTTGCCTGCACCATATCAGGCGCGAGGCCATGATATCTACAATTAAATTAAAACATGACAAGGATGATTTTATGTAAAGACTCTTACTTCAATTATATATGGACTCAGACATGCGATGAAACGTTTAATATTTTCAGTGCAGAATACACTTCAGGTAAGAAAAGAATAAATATATCATATTGAAGTTTCCATGCATAGTTTCTTTCAAGGCAACATCTAGTGGTGGACCTAGGAGTTGCATACCATAAAATTTAGACTTTCGTGGGAGTAAGAATAAGGTATGTATCTGCCCCTCCTTCAAAAAAATGGTATCACTGACAAAATTACTTATAACTGGGCTTTCATTTCATTTTGAATCTCCAAATAAACTTTCCTTGCCTAGGGTACAATTTTGACTAAATCACTAAACCATCCTAAGTTCCCACACATATGGAGTCCACGATTGTTTTGTTGTTTTACGGATAAGTAAATAATCATCATTAGAAAGCCCATATAATGCCCCTATGCAAAAGAGCACATACAAAAATTGTGACAAGTATGCGCGAAAGCACTAGTTGCTAAGCTCACTAATGAATTCATGGAAGCCTCTGTAATCACTAGTTGTGTTTAAGAAACACCTTAAATTCACCAAGTAGAAATATATAATATGGCCTCTTTAATATTAGATATCTAAATTGATTGCTCCCCAGCCTTTAGGGTTCTGTTGCTAAACTAATATAAAAGGAAAATATGTAGTGACTATCTAGACAACAATCTTTGCTCTTTTTGATTGGGCTCCATAAATGAATCAATTGACTGTAGACTACTAGATTCTATACATGACTAACCACACAACTTGTCACAATCCATAATCTTCAAAAAAAAGATATCTATCAGATACATCCAAAATAAATTTACAAAACCAGATGCTCGGGGATAGAAAATATAATTAAACACTCAGAAATTTTATTCTTGTTAAGTTTTGACACTCGGAACATAGCAAAAAAAGTGAAGAAACCATTTTCCAGAAAGAGATGGGGCTAAGTAAAAAAATGCAATTATACTACTTGAAAACATGTATGGGCAGGATTAAAAATATGTGTTTTAATTAAACAAATATATACGAGTGTATTACCAGATATTGTACTCATCATTCAACAGTACAACATGAAGAGAATATAAATCCCTTTGAGAAAGTATCACTTTGGGAATATCAACAATTAATCGATACAAATTGTGACCTAACACTAACCTTGTTTATGCGATGCAAGAAAATGTTTGTTTGTTTGTTGTTTATCTTGTTCAGGGTGTAAACGCTTGTGTGACTATTAAAATTTGTTGAGCCACCACATCTACATACACATACACATCCAACAGAGAGAAAACATGAAAAGCCTATAACCCTAAATCGGAAAACTAATATCATCTCGAGACCATTGACAGAAGCCTAAAAAACAAATTTCATTAAGAATCACGTAGTAAACTATGAATAATAATCTAGTCAACAAGTAAAGAGAAAATCCGGTCAAGATATGAAGCAGAAAGATAATAAATCAGAGGGAGATGTGTTACTAACTGGGTTTCTGAGGCTTTCCGTCAATCCATTTGGAAACGGAGAAATGAACCTTCTCGCGAGAGGTGGATTCGGACTTGTGAGGCTCCTTGAGGCAATTCCTCACTAGGTTCGCACATATGTTCGAGTACGTTACGTACGTCATTCCCGCAGCCCTCCAAAACGGCACCGCAGCGTTCGACGCCATCTCTCTCTCTTTACTTTCTTCCTCACCAACAACACTGAACAGACTCACCGCCGCACCTCAATCGATCTGGAGATAGAGCTGGCAATATAGGCGGAGTCGATCCAAATTAATTAGAACTATTTGCGCTAGTTAACTATATTTTATTTGAATAAAATTTGGGACCATATTTTATAAAAATTTATAAATAAAAAAATAAGTCCAAAATGGTTAAATTATTTTCCCACCCATGTAAGGGCTGTTTCAAAATAATTTATTTTAAAATGACTTAAAATATAAGTTGATTAATAAATTATTTTAAGCTGTGATTTATAAATAAAAATATTTGATATCAATTTAATTTATAAATCAAAAATTAAGTTAAAACAATTTATAAAGATATTAGGGTGATAATAATTTATAAGTTAAAATCAAGTATAAAGATTTACTAAAAGAAACATTATAAAAAAGATACATTTTATAGAATATGTACATTTTATCTTCTTCGTGTCATTTTGAATATCCAACTCTCTATTTCTTATAAACTCTTCTTCATTATTATCATCGTTGTCAAAAAACTAGCATTAAAAAATGGAATAGTTGTTCATCCACTTGTGCTAGAATATGATCCATTCCCATGAGGAAACCTATATAAATTATATATCATATTTAAAAATTTTGAAATTTAGAAGAAAAAATTAAAACACAAACAATATTATAATTTGTGCATATAATAATTTGGTTAGACATTATTATAATTTGACTATAGTTCTGAACTTTAACTCATTTGTAATAAGTATTGTGTATCCAGTTCCTTTCTAGATGCAAAAACAATTTCATGCGAAATACTAATAACAATACACATTGGGCAAAGGAATCTGCAATACATGCCATGCAAATCAGTAGATAAGGTCAGAATGGAACCAAGAATTAAACTCCTCATTAAACTCTAGTGAGTACCAAATTTCATGCGAAATAAATAGCAAGAAATAATTTTAGATGAAAAAAAACAGCTTTAGAAACTCAATAGATCAAACTAGCTTTAGCTTTAAACACCAAGGTAAATACAGAAAATCATACACGTAATACCACCAATGAATGATCAAATTCTTGAGTACAGGAGCACATATGTTCAAAAAAAATTCAAGTACTTGGGCAGCTTGACAATAGCCTATGAATGGACTTCTCATCCAAAAAATCAAATTAAACCAAACGAAAGTGGTTAGTGTCAAGTTTATTTTGGGATAAATTGGTCAATTGACCAATAAAATACTGACACACATGTGAGATTTTGTATGTGTCAGTATTCTATATTGGCCAATTGACCAACTTACCAAAAAAATAACTTCATGTTAATCGGATCCAAACCAAACAATAGGACTTTGAGTGACTAAAGATACCAAGAAGGAACAATAAGAACAAACTCAGTGGCTAGTTTTAATTCCACCAAAGTTGTACCAGTGAAGAGCTCACAAGATAGCAACAAAGGAATGGAGAGGTCCAGTTTTTGAACATGATGCATAAGTTCTGCAAGAATCTATGCATAAACATGCAATATATTATAAGCCCGAGTACATCTAAAATTCAAATAACAGAAATGCAACTCACTAACATAATCTTGACCAAGGAATCTTCAATATTCTCTTGATGAGGAAGTAAATGTAGCTCATCATAAAAATCAAGAATGTGATATACGTGCAGTTTCTTCTGTAAGGTGAATAAAATATTTGTTTTTGATGGTACGTTTCGTAGGGAGAAATAAGAGGAAGTGGCCAATGAGTTTTCCTTGAACACACTATGATATCTTCACTGTTTTCCTTAATTTCGAATGCACCATGCCATCAGCGAGCTAAACCCATGATTTCTATCACTAGAAGAAAAGAGACTAAGGTGGTGTTTGATAAAACTAAGTGTTAAGATCTGAACAGTTTAGATATTTGAATAATATAGTCTCTGTACAATTGAAAAAATGTTGTTTGATAATTAATTTTTTCAAAATGTTTGAACAGTTTAAGCAAAACCTGTTTGATAATCAGAGAGGTCTGAATAGTTTTTTAAATACATATTTATAATATTTTGACCACAATATGATGAAACAAAATGTATCATGTTCAATGAACACAAATCATTGTATATGTAATATTGGGCCTTAAAACGAATTTGAGAGCTTCATCTCAAAAGATCGGATTTAAAGCCCCATGATAATGAAAATTATGATTGTGGGTGCTCAGGTCTATCAAGATGGTTTTCATGCCCAGAGATGGCTCGACCCTTTTTGATGCTTTCTTTCATGTATTATCATCAAAAAAAAAATTCAAACAAAACAACAAAGAGCTTTTATAAAATAACAAAACCCTTCAGGGTTAGACAAATCTAAGTTTGGTAACTAGAAGTATCAAAGGACCTTGATTCCTATTTAGTGAAGGATTTGAAAACCTTGTTTTCCCAAAATGTCACTTCAATATATTATTTTGTCTAAAAAAATACTTTTGTTTAAAATCAAATCCTTGGTGCATATGTCCAAAGAGGTACAACACTACTTTCAAAATAACGTCGCTCCCAAGTTAAAACAAGGCTTAGAGCAACTCTTAAAATTAAAACACTTAACACAAATCAAATAAATATAAAAAGCATTTCCAAAATACACACACACACACACTTTATGCTTAAAAAAATAACAAGATCTTGAACAGTGTTTTCACGGAAGTCGGAAGGCTAACACCTTCCTCGCTTAAGCAAGCCCTCAAATTCATCAAATCTCGGGTTCCAAACCAATTCTATGGAGTTACATATTGGGCCATATTGTAAAAACCTTCAAAATTCGGATGAGTTGATACATCCATTTGAAACTATACCGACTGGCGACTCTGTCTAATTCGGCCCAATCATTAAAATTAATCTTTTCAAATAGTCGACACTCATGTCGATCCAATTTTCCTAAAAACTAACCTTTTAAATAAATTAAATCGATCTATCGAAATACAAATGGTAGAAACAGCAAACACATCAGGAAAGCAGAATTCCCCCAGCGTCGATAATGGAGATATACCATCATCTATATCCCCATAAAAATCTACAGAAATTATCAGTTCATTCACCTCTACCTCATGTTCCTCCCCATCAAACTCAATGTTAGTTTTGGACACTTCATTGTCACACATAACACTTCTACCTGTTCTTGAAGTAAGCACTAACTCTTCTTACTACCATACCTTTTCACCACTTTTCAAATTAATTACACTCACATTCTCAACAGTTTGGGAAGGTAACCTCCCTGAGCCTTGAGATTCTAATCTACTAACTGTGGTAGCCAGTTGACCCACTTAGTTCCTCAGATTTTGAACAGAAGTTCTTGTTCCCTGCATAAATTATTGTTTCTGTGTCATAAATTATTGTGACCTTCCCATAAATTCCTTGAACATATCCTCTATGGATTGTCCCATTATTTGCAGGAGCTACTTGTCTAGGTTGATACTGAGATTGAGCCTGTTGAAGACCTTGTTACCTATTTGGAAAAACATTCTGTACTGGCGACCTAATACCTCCATAGCTCAAGTTGGAATTATCTCTATCTTGGATTATAAGTGTTGGAATAAGGATCATATTGTTGCTGATGTTATCCTAGGAATGTCCCCACAATATTGACTTGTTGAACGATTTCATCCTCTTGCAATATTGGACAAGCCTTAGATGTATGCCTTGACATTGAACAAATTCCACGCACCTTTTTCCATGCATCCATCTGACGAACCATAACAGTTAAATCAAAAATTTAACGTTCAATATTATAAGTGTTTATCTCAATTTCCCTTCTATGTATGTGATCTATACTAGTTACATACTGTTGTGAGTTAGTTGCCATGTTTGCAATTAAGTTCCTTGCAGCCTCAGGTGTCCTATCAACTAGTGCTCCTCCACTTGTTGCATCAATCATGCTCCTATCCATTGGCAATAGTCCCTCATAAATTATTGAATCAAGTGTTAATCATCAATTTTGTGAGTTGGACAGCTGGAACACAACTTCTTAAATCTTTCTTAGTACTCATAGAGAGTCTCTCCATTGAACTGCCTTATTCCAAATATCTCCTTCCTTATGTTAGCAACCCTCGAAGCAAGAAAGTACTTCTCCAAGAACGTCAGCCTTTGTGTTTCACTCCATGATTATATTGATCCCGAAGGAAGATAGTATAACTAGTCCTTTGGCAACTCTGCTAGTGAGAATGGAAAAAATCTAAGCTTTATCTGTTTCTCTGTTACTCCGTGTGGTTTCATAGTGGAACACACCACATGAAACTCCTTCAGATGCTTGTATGGTTATTAGTAAGGCTTAGTAAGGGAGAACATTAATGCGGTTGATTGGGTTATGGGAACCAGAGTCCAGACCTTAGAGGGTTCAATTCACCTGTAAGACCACGAAAAGTAGGCAAAAGGTGGAGTATTCCTAATTGTAGTTCAAAAGAAACATCTAAATTAAGATATTCAATACACAAGGATGGTTGATTCAGATCAAGAGTAGTCAGTTCTTTAAAAGTTCTGTTGTTGTTAACAACAACCATATTCTCTTCCACTGAATCGTTGATTGAACTATTTGACAACAATTCAAATACTAAATTGAGCCCAGGTGATGGAACAAGAGCTTCTTCTAGATTTGCAGTTGACTATTGAGCTTTACGATTCTCTTGATCAAAATTAAATTCAATAAAGTGAAAGGTTTGAGTCATAAAATAAAAAGAAACAAAGAATAAATAAAAATAAGTAATCACTCCTTGGCAACGACACCAAAATTTGGGACCTGTCGTTAACACTCCAAAATTAATTAATACCTTATGTTGGAAGATTGCATATTTAAAATTTGATGTTGAAAGTTAATAGTCATGATTATATGTAAAGTCCTTCAAAGGAACACATGTACAAGGACTTAGTGATAGATCAAATTTGTTAGGTTGATCTGGACTTTAATGTTTATCATCCTGTAAATGAATGTATAGAAGAAAAGATTAAAGCTGTTAGGTTGATCTATATCTTGAGATGTAATAGATAGGCTTCAACTGAATCGTAGTCTATCGAGATGATCAAGAGATTACAGAAGACAAGGCAGAATTGTAGAGCATCGAGGATCATAGTGTATCTGCTTTGAAGGGCCTCTCCAAAGTCGTAGAGTAGTCCTAACGCTTGCCAAGCCAAATCAGAGGTCGTAGGTTGCTCTCAGAAGCGTGGAGTCTGCAAGTCAAGCAAGTGAATATCGTAGTGTACCAGTACTTAAGAGAAATCATAGTCTTCTCATCTATCAGCACCAGATCATGTACCAAGGTGGCAAGACACCACAATCAGAATCATAGAGCTTCATCTGTCTATGTCAGAAGCATCGAGCCTCGTCCATTTGTTTAAAGATAAATCACAACAAATATGGAATGAGCTATAGACTTTGAAGACCTCGGGAGTCCCAATGACACAACAGTCATCCTTAGTATATAACAAAGAAACATATTGAAGAAGCTAAGGAAAGTACTCTGGCTCAGCAAAAAACACCTTTTCAGGTGTTAGGTGAAACAACAGTTTGTTATGTTAGTGGGCCAGTCTGCTAATCAGAAGTTGTGCAAAAAGTCTCCATCAAAGCTCAAAAATGTCAAATACATTTAATGCTTCAACGGATGTCTTCAACGGATACATTTCAAAGACATCATATATACAAAGCTTCAGCAGATGAAAGGAAAAAAACAAGTACTGAACAAAAACATTGAAGAACACTCAACGCTCAACTCTACGATCTAAAAAAGAAAGCTTTCTCAGTTACTTAGTTATTTTGAACTCAAGCTTAACAGAAACTGAGTAGCACCATTCAAGAACTCAACTACCATCAAGTGATGGAAGAAGTTCCAAGTCAGAAGGACTTGAAGAGTTCTAAGTGAACTGAGAAGCACCAAGTCTGCTAGACTTGAAGAGTTTAATAGTGAACTAAGAAGTTCCAAGACTGCTGGTCTTGAAGGAATTTGTGAGATTCATAAGTTGTAAAGATATCCTTAGTGGATTTCCTACTCAAGGAGTAGAAGAGTGGACTAGGAGCTTTGAATGCTATGAACCACTTAAAATCTCTGTGTCCCCTATATTCTTGTCATAACTGCTATAACTGTCATAACTGATTTACTCCTATTAAGTCATTATATTTTGAAGGGAAAATAAACAAATCTTAATTCTGCTGTGTTTAAATCATTATCAAAAATAATAAGCATTTTGTTTAAAAGAAGTTTAAAAATATCTATTCAACCCCCCTTCTAGATAACTATTGTGCATCTGGAAACTAACAATTGGTATCAAAGAAGGTTCTATCAAATAGCCTACAAAGCTTAAGTAGATCCAATGGCACATCTGATAAGAAAATCAAAGACTAGAGGAGGCAGCAAGCCACCTATGTGTAATAAAGATAAATTCGCCAACTAGAAAGTTCATATGCAAGCCTACATGGATTCAATAGATGAAGATCTATTTGAAACTGTTCAAAATGGGCCCTACATTCCTACCAAGTTTTCTCCTACTGTAGACGACCCAAATAGAATTTAGATCAAGGTTAAAGAAGAATGGACTGACAACGAAAAGAAAGCCATCCAACTCGACAAAAAGGCCAAGAACATTTTATTCCAATCTTTAGAAGATGACCTGTTTGAGAATGTGGTCAATAGAAAAACATCAAAGGAAGTATGGGAAGCATTTCTTATGACGCCCCCAAAACAGGTATACATCACCCATCTTGGGTCGCCACTTACATGGTACAAAAATACAAATACAACTTAATTATACAACTGTCGTGTAACATACGACAAAATATAAGCTGAGAGTTTAAACAAGAATATTGCCTTCTAGACAATATCCACTCTCAATGGAGTTCTCATTACATTTATTATCACACTATTTAACAGAATAGTGAGGACTACTAATGCTATCATCTGGACCGTCACTCCATTCCCCGACTTGTCCCAGCTATATTCTCATTTCCTGAAGAGAACAGTGAAGGAAAGGGTGAGCTCAACTAGCCCAGTAAGAAATATTATGACTAAGATAATGCAGAATAAATTATCATTAGTCTTCAACAATGTTAAATTGATAAAATACAATAGACATCAAGTTTAACTGCAGCGGAACAAGCAATCCATTAAAAGAGTTAAGTAGAGAATAAAATCTACTATCTTCTATGATTTAAAAAGTTTTTCATCAACTTAATCAATGAGACTCGACAATAAATAATCCACATCATCAAATCATCCTCGCACTTTCTGGGCCAAAGATATTATTTAGTATCACGACCACGAATTATCCATGCACTACGGGCCAAAGATAATCGTGTTTTCATCAACCAGTCTTGATCATGCCATAAAACAATTCATCTTTGCTCCCTTGGTAGAAGAGAATCCATAGCCATAATCATACCAAAAATTGTCCATCAATACACTACTGACCAATGAGGACTTTTTCCATATCATTTGTAACATTACTGGTCATGATTATACCAAGAATAATCCACAGCCATAATCATACCAAGTCCATCTATACACTACAGGCCACATATGACTTTCAACAAAATATAAACATAAGGATGATGACAATGATATAAGAATTCAATAAAACAAGTTCAAGAATTAAATTATCCAGGAACTAATAACATCCAAATTGTCAACATGATACTTCTTTGTAGAGTAAAATTCAAGAATAATATTTATGCACAAAAAAATAATTCGGACAGAAAAGAATCAATTTTTTGTCTTGAATAGTACCCCGTGAATAGTACTTCGGGAATAGTACCTCGTGAATAGTACCCAACATAAAAAGTACTCCAAATACCCGAGTGAATAATATTCAGGAGAATAGTAATTTCGGTGAATAATAACTCATGAATAATAACTCGTGAATAGTATTCCGGCATGAAAAGTGCCCCGAATACCCGAGTGAATAATACTAGAGTGAATAGTAACCAGGTGAATAGTAACTTGAGTGAATAGTAACTCGTAATGTAAAATACCAAATAAAATGATATTTCATGATGAGTATAGAAGTCAAAACTTTAACCAACCGAGTATAATAAAGAATGGAATAACAAAAGAAATAACTAGGCGTGCGGTGCTTGGCATGGGCAGGTTATCCCAACGAATAATAAATAACGGAACCGAGTCGAGCGTAATACGCCGACCGATAGGATATTCCAACGAATAATAAAGAATGGAATAATAACGAAAATCACCGTGCATGCATGCGGCATGCGATACTTGCGTAGATAGGTTATTCCAACGAATAATAAATAACGGAACCAAGTCCAACGTAAACGCATGTACGGGATATTCCAACAAAATAATAAAGATGAGAACCGGTCCGTAAAGTAAAAGCGCACGAACAAGATATTCAACGTAATAATAAATACGGAATCGGTCCGTGTAAAATACATGACGAGGATATTCCAATGAATAAATAAAGAATGGAATAATAGAAGTTCTCTTCATGAATATAAAAAAAATAATACCCCTTACGAGTATAACAAATAATATCCCTTACCTCAAAAGAAGACTGGATACTGGAATAGTGAGGGAGCAGACTTCTCTTCTTCTTTCTCTCTATAGATTTTCTCTCTATAACTTCTCTCTATAATTTCTCTCTATAATAATTGCTCTATAGCTTTGGTGAATTGGTGAGAAATGAAGGAAGAATGAGCTTCTATTTATAGAAAAATATAGTTTCGATAATTGCACGTTTTGGGCTCGGAAAATTACAGTACAATACCTCTAACTTTTCTTTCATTTTTAATTTAGTCCTGCAAGTACTATCAATCTTGCACCAACTCCCCTAATAGTAAATCATGTGAATCAATAGTAAAATCATGTGACTCAATAGTAAATTATGTGACTCAATAGTTCTAAACATGTGAAAAAATTAATTACAATATAGTACCTCCATTTATACCTCCATCTTTAACTTAGTCATGCAAGTATTATCAATCTTGCACCAACTCCCCTAATAGTAAATGAATGTGACTCAATAGTACACACATGTGAACAAATAGTTATATAAGCATGTGAATAAGTAGCAATTAATTGCCCATTCATCCGATAACTTACCCGATTTATCAATATAACCCCCAGACATCAATTATCATCGGAATAGATGTCGATTTCAACTAACACAAATAATCTTAACACAATGGAACTATCAAATTCATCTTTAATCAACATGAACTTATTCATCATTAATATCATAACTCACAATTTTTAACAACCAGGTCGTTCCCAGGAAAGAGGGGCTTTTCGATAAGGATTTCTCCTGTTAGCGCATGATTAGGTGACCAAACCTCTCCTTGTGAAACTTCTAGACATTGTAAATATAGTAATTTAATAATATGAATAACTTTGTCGTCTCAATTATTAATTTAATAATATATCATATAATGAAGATGATACTGTGACAATAATCGAATCGATAATATGAGAGATATGATGCAACAATTCTTGTAGAAATAATTGAGTATAAGCGGGTGACTTATCACGTAAGCAACAATAACCATACCTTGTGCTACTGATGCAACCACGGCGTATTCTTGTACTTTTACTACTAGAAGTAGTTCAGCAGTTTTAACGATGAAACTTCCGTAGATTATTTTCAAAAAATAATTACATAGTTTTCTTACTACGATAATGATTGTCTTGCGTCGTCGGCGGATATTCGACAAAAGAATATTCTCTCAGACCAAATGAATATTATATAACAACTTGCATACTTTGTAAAATTTATAAATATTACCCACAACTATAACATTATATCAAATCCACACCATAATATTCAAAAAAATATTTTGAGAATTTTAAATCTTTATTCATAAAATTTGTGGTCTCACATTTCTCATCATGCATGAAGAAACAGAAGAAGTCAGAGAAAACAAGCAATCTCTCCTGACTCAGCAATATGAAATGTTTGTACACGTTCAAGGAGAAAATGTCACTTCCACCTACGAAAGATTCAATGTACTGCTCAACTCTCTCCGAGCCTATGGAAAGATCTATCCAAATAAAGATCTAATCATAAAGTTCATGAGAGCTTTACCTAGTAAGTGGGATGCCAAAACCACTGCCATCAGAGAGTCAAAGAATCTCTATGAAATGACTGTTCAACAATTATATGGCAACCTTCTCACATATGAACTGGAGTTGACTCAATATGCAGAAACTCTATCTGAAGGAAGAAAGAAGGACAAATGGGTTGCTCTCAAAGTAACATATCACATCTCCAAAGCCAACACTGAAAATGACTCTGACTATGATGAAGATGACGATGAGGACTTTGCTATGCTGGTAAGAAGACTCAGAAGGTTCATGCGTCGTCGAAGCGTAATCAATGAAACCTAAGAAAGTCAACAACTATAACAGTCAGGAGAAAATAAACGACTTATGCTACAACTGCAAAAAGCCTGGCCATTTCATTGCAAATTGCAACAAGCCTCTCAAAGAAGAACTTAAGAAAAGATCAAATTCAAAGAAAGAATTCAAAGGCAACAAGAGGCTCCAGAAGAAAGATAAAGGTCTTGTGGCCGGAGGATCGTGGAGTGACTCAAACAATGACTCAATTCCCGAATCTGGAGATAATGAAGATCCTCAAGTGGAAAATCTTTGTTTGATGGCCAAACATACAAAGGATAAGAAGAAATCTGACATACATGAAGTAAATATAGATGAGGTATTTGACTTTAACTCTCCTGATGTAGACATTGATGACTTAAGAACTGCTCTACATGGCATAACATCTGATCTGCATCAATACATGAAATGGTTCAGAGTTCTGTCCAAAGATTATTATCTTCTTCAAAAAGAGATAGAGAAAGTTCAGGAAGAACTGGAAACAACTCTTCAAAGTACTAACTCTCTCTCCAAATTTGAAGCTGAGAATAAGTTCTTAAAATAGACCAATGAACTTAATGCACAAAGAGAGTCAAGTCTGACCTCTAAAATTGAGGAACTAGAAAGGACAATCTCTACATGGAATAAATCCTCTTCTTCCATGGACTCCCTGATCTCCAGTCAGAGAAGTGTGTAAGACACCAATTTTTTTTGAATAAAGAATAATTTTTTTTGAAATATATTTTTGTGAATATTATAGTGTGGATATGATATAATGTTATAGTTGTGGGTAATATTTGGAAAATTTTGCAAAGTAAGCAAGTTGATATAAAATATTAGTTGTGTCAGTGAATATTCGATTGGTCGAGGAATATTCATTTTAACAGGGAATATTAGTACGACGGCACAATCATTGGTGGACCCCACAACTGAAGTATTGGCGTAGTTAGAAAACGACAGAAATATCTTTTATAAAAATAAGAGCGGAAGTTTTACCGTTAAACCTGTTGAACTACCCGTGGTAAAGAAATGCGATGTCTGGCGTGGTTGCATAGTAAGACACACGGTATTGATTATTGATGCTTATGTGAGAAGTCACTCAGTTATACTCAATTATTGCTACAATAATTATTGCATAGTATCTCACGTTATTTGATTCAATTATTGTCACATTATCATATGCATAATATTTTATATTATTAAATCAATAATTGAGATAACAAAGTTATTCATATTATTATTTGTAATATTGACAATGTCTAGAAAGTTGTGTCGAAGAGAGGTTTGGTCACCTAATTGCGCGCTAATAGGGAGAAATCCTTATTGGAAAGCCCCCTCTTTCCTGGGAACGATCTGGTTGTTAAATATTGTGAGTTATAATATTAATGATGAGAAATTATTGAAGTATTAAGAATGTGTTTATTGAAGATAAGTGAATTACAAAAGTTAGAGGGGAATAATGCAAACTTGGAAAACTTTAGGGGTACTAAAGTGTAATAAGTTAAATCAATTTGGACCATTGGTGGTGGTTTTAATAGTAAATCAATCTGGACCATTGATGGTGGTTTTAATAGTAAATCAATCTGGATCATTGATGGTGGTTTTAAAAGTAAATCAATCTGGACCGCCGGTGGTGGTTTTAAAAGTAAACCAATCTGGACCGTCGGTGGTGGTTTTAAAAGTAAATTAATCTGGACCGTCGGTTGTGGTTTTAATAGTAATCAATATGGACCGTCTGTTTTAATAAAGAATCAATCTAGACCGTTCATGAATTAGTTACTATTTAGTCCATTCTCCTATAAATAGAAGCTTAATTCTTCTTTCATTCTCACCAATTCACTGAGATTAACAAGAGACACTATAGAGAGAGAAACTATAGAGAGCAAGAAGAAGAGTATTCTGCTACTTCACTTTTGCAGTATCCAGCTTCTACTAAGGTAAGGGGTATTATTTCTTTCGTATTCATAAGAAATACTCTTTTTTGTATCCATCCTTTAGTATGTCGGAATAACCTGTTTACGCGGATTACGTACCGTATGACAGGTGATAATCCATTTGCAGTTTTCGTATGTTAATTCTTTTCATATTCTTAAATCTAAACTTACTATGGTAAGTATTGCTTTTATAATCCTTAAAATTAGTGGAATATCCGTGAGTTTTGTGCTTCATCCAGTATCATTTTATTGGAATATTGATATGAACTTTCTTATTAAATATCAATATTTTCACCCAAAGTACTATTCACGAGTTACTATTCACCCGATTACTATTCATTATAATATTATTCACTCGGGTATTCGGGGCACTTTTTATGCCGTGGTATATTCACGAGTTACTATTCATGGGTTACTATTCACCCGATTACTATTCACTCAAATATTGTTCACTTGGGTATTTGGGGCACTTTTCATGTTGGGGTACTATTAACGGGGTACTATTCCCGAAGTACTATTCACAGGGTACTATTCATGGGGTACTATTCACCAAAAAATTTATTTCTTTTCTGTCTAAATTATTTTTTGATACATGGATATTATTATTGAATTTTACTCCACAAAGCAGTATAATGTTGAAAATTTGGACATTGTTGAATCATGGATAAATTAAATTATAAATCTTTAAAAATTTATCCTTTACTTTCTTTTAATTGAATTCTTATATCATTGTCATCATCCTCATGCTTATATTGTGATGAAAGTCATCTTTGGCTTACGTGCATAGATGAACTATTGATTGGTATGATTATGACTAGGGATAATTCGGTATAGTCATGACCATTGATGATTACACGAATAATTCTTGGCCCGTAGTGCAAGAATAATTTGTGGACGTGATATTAATGAATATCCTTGGCCCGTAGTGCAGGGATGATTCGATGATGTGATTTATTTATTAAGCTGAGTCCTCGCAATAAAGTTAATGATAAACTTTTTAAATCATAGAAGATAGTAGATATCATGCTCTACTTGACTCTTCTAATGGATCGCTTGTTCCGCTGCAGTTAAACTTGTTATCTATTATATTCTATCAGTTTAACATTGTTGAAGGCTAATGATAACTTATTCTGCATTATCTTAGTCATAATATTTCTTACTGGGCTAGTTGAGCTCTCCCTTTTACTTCCATTGTTCTCTTTAGGAAATGAGAATGTAGCCGGAACTAGTCGGGGAACGGAGTGATGGCCCGAGATGGTGTTATAGTAGTCCTCACTATTCTTTAAAATAGTGTGCCAATAAATGTAATGAGGACTCTATTTGAGTTTGGATATTGTATAGATGACAATATTCGTGTAAAAACTCTCAGCTCCTGTTGTATAATTAAGTTTGTATTTGTATTCAGTACCATGCATGTATTTGGCGACCCAAGATGGGAGATGTATACCTATTTTTGGGGCGTCACAGTTGGTATCAAAGCATTGGGATATGATCCCTGGCTGAGATGTGAGACAAGAACTAGGAGGGGAGAGACGGTGAATTCTTCGCTAGTATGACCTATGTGAAATCCCGAATTTTATGAAATAAAAGTATTCAATTTTTCTATTTTGGTAAATAGTTAAATTGATAAAAGTTTAAAGTTAAGGGTCATATTTGAAATTTTTTCAAAGTAAGCAAGTTGTCATAAAATAACCGGTAGTATAAGAACAGTAATACGCGTGGTTGCATAGTAGCACACGATATTGATTATTGATGCTTATGTGAGAAGTCACTCAGTTATACTCAATTATTGCTACAATAATTGCTGCATCATATCTCTCATATGAAAAATAGTAAATGAATTTTAAAAATTCTGAGAAAATATATGTTCAATATGGGACTATATTCTGCTAAATCCAAGAAAA
Organism: Panax quinquefolius; assembly: GCA_020205615.1. NCBI lineage: Eukaryota > Viridiplantae > Streptophyta > Magnoliopsida > Apiales > Araliaceae > Panax > Panax quinquefolius. The sequence goes on along the minus strand of CM035173.1, from coordinate 77,549,631 downwards.
GAAATATTTTTGGGACTGATTTGGTATTTTTCATGAAAATGAACTAGTTATGAGTAAATGAATTAAATATGTTATGTGAAGTAACAAAATTGGAAAATAGAATTTTATGGCTTGGGAATCCTATATAGGGTATATGCAGATTTTTGATGAGGGATTTGATCATTGGTTATGAAATCTTATGAGTATGACATTTTTGAATGATTAAAATGCATTATTTGGTAAAGTGTAAACAATTGAAATAAATTATTTATAGGTTTAAGAAGTGATTAAAATATTGTTATAATATTAATAATATTAGATTATGAGTTTATTAAGTGATTGATAATATTTAGATAAATTTAAAGTCTTTAATATTTATCCTTGTTTTCGCTTATATCATGGTCATCATCCTCATGCTTATATTGTGATGAAAGTCATCTTTGGCTTACGTGCAAAGATGGATTGTTAATTATTAGTTTTATAGTTGTATATCTTTGGCTTACGTGCAAAGATGGACTGTTGATTATTGATTTTATAGTTGTATATCTTTGGCTTACGTGCAAAGATAGACTGTTGATTATTGGTTTTATAGTTGTATATCTTTGGCTTACGTGTAAAGATGGACTGTTGATTATTGGTTTTATAACTTTGGCTTACATGCATTGATGGGCAGTTGTTGGTATGATTATAACCAGAGATTATTCGGTATAATCATGACCATTGTTGAAAACACGAATATCCTTGGCCCGTAGTGCATGGATAATTCGTGGTCTTAATACTAATGAATATCCTTGGTAGTAGTGCAGGGATGATTCGATGATGTGGATTAATTATTAAGCTGAGTCTCAGCGATATCATATTGATAATACACTTTTAATTCGTAGAAGATAGTAGATATCATGCTCTACTTTACTCTTCTATATACAATTGTATGTCTTTGGCTTGTAGAACAAAGATGAATTGTTGATGAATATCTTTGGTCCGTTGTGCAAAGATAAATTTATTAGTATGATTATGAACAAGAATTGTGATTTGGTATAACCATGATTTTTGATGTTTCAGGTGAAGATAGGCGATGAAAATTTTCTTCGTCCTGGGTGCGAAGAGGAATTTAGAATCACAATTATGATTATGAGTTATTCATATGATTATAGACAGGAATTGTTGATTGATGTTACAGGGTTAAAACATTATTGATGGACTTTTAACATGGAGAAGATAATAGACCTGATGGTCTATTTGACTCTTTTAATGGATTGCTCGTTCCGCTGCAACTATGGTTGAAAAGTTTTATCATCTACCATATGTTCTAAATCTCTGATTTATTACTAATAAAGGCTATTGATGATGTAAATGATATTATTTACCGGGCTAGTTGTGCTCACCCTTTTTGCTTCATAAATTCCTTTCAGGTAATAATAAGAGTGTAGGTTTGGGTCGGCGGGGGGGTAACGGAGAATAGAGCGGTGGTCTATAGTTGTTGAGGTTCTCCTAAATAGTATGGAAACAATTTTATTGAGAACTTTAGATAAATGTGTATTGTATTGTATATGTCATTTGATATTTAATTTTGGTGAACCGAATAGGGTGAGGTGAACCCAACTTTGGAAGGGTGTTTTGCCACTATCATACAAGATGTCTAATGACATACAACCTCGTGTTATCATAAGATAGGGTTGTGCACATCCACATGCTGAGTATATCTACGAGCACTACCTATATAATCTTGGAGTTTATTTGAAATATAATTCTCACTTGGAGACAATAGAGATAATTATATGTCAAGAGAAGACTCACCATTGGAAAGAAGATGATATCAATCTTCTTGTTTTTCTTTGGGGACTATTGGGTTGACCAAGGATAATTACGTGGACATATGATATCTATCATAACCTGAGCGCGTGGCCTCCCATGTGCACGAAGGTTTTCTTGAGCACTTCCCAAAGATTTTAATTTCTAAAATAGTTATTACTTTGTACTTTTATGTAAGGTACCATTGTAAGGTTGTGGTCAAGGCACCATGGAGTTACATACATTTGTATTAAAACTCACGGTTTAATTGTGTAATTCTAATATACATATTTATTCAACAGTTGTATAAATGAAGTTTGTATTTAATTTTTATAGTATGATATCTGGTGACTTAGAATGGGTCGTGTGGATCTATTTTGGGGGCGTCACAAATGATATCAGAGCTTAGGGATATGGTCGCTGATGGAGATAAGAGTCTTGAACTAGGAGGGGAGAGACGAGTTATATACTTCGCTAGTGTGTGACTTACCTAAGCTGAAATTGTTTACTTGATAAGTTGACAAATTGTGATATGTCAATTAACCTTTGTTTTGAAGATATATTCTAGAATGATATCTAAAATACAGGAGATGAGCAATGGGAAAATCATGATACAGAGGAATTAACCAGGAAGGTACAATCTGAAAAGAAAGCAAGGTATTCTCATCTCTTCGAACTACCAGGTACGTAAATTTCGAGGGAGAAATTTCATAAGTAGGAGAGATTGTGAGATCTCAAAATTTATGAAATAAAAGTATTCAATTTTTCTATTTTGGTAAATAGTTAAATTGATAAAAGTTTAAAGTTAATGGTCATATTTGAAAATTTTTCAAAGTAAGCAAGTTGTCATAAAATAACCGGTAGTAAAAGAACAGTAATACGCGTGGTTGCATAGTAGCACACGGTATTAATTATTGATGCTTATGTGAGAAGTCACTCAGTTATACTCAATTATTGCTACAATAATTGCTACATCATATCTCTCATATTATTGATTCAATTATTGTCACAGTATCATCTGCATAATATGTTATATATTATTAAATCAATAATTGAGACGACAAAGTTATTCATATTATTATTTGCAATATTGATGTCTAGAAGTTACATCGAGGAGAGGTTTGGTCACCTAATTGCGCACTAATAAGGAGAAATCCTTATCGGAAAGCCCCTTCTTTTCTGGGAACGACCTGGTTGTTAAATATTGTGAGTTATAATATTAATGATGAATGTTATTAAAAATTGAAGTTGAGCTCAGAGTTGAATTTGGAGATGTGGACGTGATATTTGAGTCCGAAACGATGAAATTAGTAGAAATAGACTATAAACACAAAATTTATTGGGGTTGACTTTTTGGTCAAAAAAGTTAACAGTTGACTTTTTCAAAAAATATCAAACTTCAAAAATGAAATTTTTGAGAAAAATATTTCCATTGTGTTGGGATTATTAGTGTTAGTGGAAATCGACATTTATTTCGATAATAATTGATGTCTGGAGGTTATATTGACCAATCGGGTAATTAATCGAATAAATGAGCAATTAATTGCTATTAATTCACATGATTATAACTATTTGTTCACATGTGTGTACTATTGATTCACATTCATGTACTATTAGGGGAGGTGGTGCAAGATTGATAATACTTGCATGACTAAGTTAAAAATGGAGGTATAGATGGAGGTCTTATCTTCATAATTAAGTATTTTCACATGATTATAACTATTAAGTCACATGAATGAACTATTAATTCACATGATTTACTATTAGGGGAGGTGGTGCAAGTTTGATAATACTTGCAGGACTAAATTAAAAATGAAAAAAAGTTGAAGGTATTGAACTGTAATATTTCGAACCCCAAATCGTGCAGTTATCGAAACTATATTTTTCTATAAATAGAAGCTAATTCTTCCTTCATTTCTCACCAATTCACTAAAGCTATAGAGCAATTATTATAGAGAGAAATTATAGAGAGAAAGAAGAAGAGAAGTCGACTATCTCACTATTCCAGTATCCAGTTTTCTTCTAATGTAAGGGGTATTATTTCTTTCGTATTCATGAAGAGAGCTATTGTTATTCCATTCTTTATTATTATGTTGGAATAACTTTGTCTATCACAATCTTGCATACATGGTGAAATTCTTCTATTATTCCATTCTTTATTATTACATTTGGAATATCCTGTTTGTGCGGATTCTGCATGACACAGTTCCATTCTTTATTATTACTGTTGGAATAACTTTTGTCTCTGCGGTTTATCGCATGCACAGTGAATTCTGTTGTTATTCCATTCTTTATTATTCTTTTAGAATATTATGTGCGTGGGGGATTACTGATGTGACTGGTTCCATTCTTTATTATTACATTGGGAATAACCTATCTGTATTGATCTATCGCATGCATGGTGAATTCTTCTCATTACTCCATTCTTTATTATTACATTGGAATAACACATACTATGTGGATTACCGCATGCATGGTGAATGATCCTTTGTATTCATTCCTTATTAAATTGTAGAAATGATTTGTCTACGTGGATTACCGCATGGCGGGTGAAAATCCATTTGTAGTTTCTTAATTTTTCTGACCCTCAAAAATTCTAGAAAGATTTGAAATGATAATTTGATGAGTTTTCTAGATTGTGTCCAAAAATGGAGATTTTTGGATGTATAGATTAGGAGTTATGAATTTTATGGAAAAAGACTATTTTAAAAGTAAACCCTTATAACTCCGTGTGGTTAACTCCAAAATTGGTAAAATTTTTATTGGGAGTACATGTATATAACAGGAGTATACCCTATAAATTTCGGAATTTTTGGATAAAAGTACAATTTATGATAAATATCTAAATATTCGGCAGTTTTGGCCATATGAAAAATAGTAAATGAATTTTAAAAATTCCGAGAAAAATATATGTTCAATATGGGACTATATTCTGCTAAATCCAAGAAAAGAAATATTTTTGGGACTGATTTGGTATTTTTCATGAAAATGAACTAGTTATGAGTAAATGAATTAAATATGTTATGTGAAGTAACAAAATTAGAAAATAGAATTTTATGGCTTGGGAATTCTATATAAGGTATATGCAGATTTTTGATTAGGGATTTGATCATTGGTTATGAAATCTTATGAGTATGACATTTTTGAATGATTAAAATGCATTATTTGGTAAAGTGTAAACAATTAAAATAAATTATTTATAGGTTTAAGAAGTGATTAAAATATTGTTATAATATTAATAATATTAGATTATGAGTTTATTAAGTGATTGATAATATTTGGATAAATTTAAAGTCTTTAATATTTATCCTTGTTTTCGCTTATATCATGGTCATCATCCTCATGCTTATATTGTGATGAAAGTCATCTTTGACTTATGTGCAAAGATGGACTGTTAATTATTAGTTTTATAGTTGTATATCTTTGGCTTACGTGCAAAGATGGACTGTTGATTATTGATTTTATAGTTGTATATCTTTGGCTTACGTGCAAAGATGGACTGTTGATTATTGATTGTATATCTTTGGCTTACGTACATTGATGGGCAGTTGTTGGTATGATTATAACTAGAGATTATTCGATATAATCATGACCATTGTTGAAAACACGAATATCCTTGGCCCGTAGTTCATGGATAATTTGTGGTCGTAATACTAATGAATATCCTTGGCCGTAGTTCAGGGTTGATTCGATGATGTGGATTAATTATTAAGCTGAGTCTCAGCGATAACATATTGATAATACACTTTTCATTCGTAGAAGATAGTAGATATCTTGCTCTACTTTACTCTTCTATATACTGTAACGCCCCGAAAAATTGAACATTTTGTAATTACTTTTAATAATGAATAAAGTAATATTATTTATTATTATTACGTGTTGAGAAGATGAATGTCGTTCTATAACCTAGAAACGTCGGAATATCGTAGTATTTTAACTACGTGAATGAATTAAGGTGTTTGAATTTCTAAGACGAAAATAAAAGCTTTCTGAGAAATTTTCTGAAAAATACTATTCATCGATTTCTGCTCGGGAATTATTTTTGAATTTCTGAGAAATACGTAACGTTATAATATCAAGGCGATATTGATTATGTAATAATAATCTAAGTATGGAAAACGTAATATTTCGCATGTGGACCTAATTTGGGAACGTTAGGTTTATTAAGCCTTAAGGAAATAAAGTTGTGATCATATAATGTGTATACATTATATGAAGTAATGGATGTAAGTATAATATGACGTATTGTACTGTTATGTATGTAGAATGAAATAACGTATATTACGAATTAATATACGAGTTAGTATATGAAGATTATACATGGGGTATAAATGTTTAGTTATGTAATTTAAGGTAATGGACTTGTAGGATTAGTAGCCTAATATAGAAGTCCAATATAATGTGACAATCAAGCCCAAGTGTTTGATATATCATTAGTCCAAACTATGTAGCACAAGCCCATTAAGAAAGTAGTTAGATTAATTATCAAAGCCCAATGAAAAGCCTTGATCCATGGGGCAAACCAAGTATGAAGTGGGTAAGCTTGACGGACAAGGATTTAGTGTGGTGACTAAGTTTTAGAAGTGGCTAGGAAGTTTACTTAGTTGCTAGGTTATGAATAGTAAGGAGGTGGAGGAATGAGGAGGTTAATTAAGGAGGTGGAAGGTTATAATGACCATTCTACCCTAGATTTGGATGGCCTATAAATAGAAGGTTCATTTCAATTTTTGTTGGTTGTTATTTTATCCAACATTCTCCTCTCAAATATAAGCTACTTATTTGGTAGAACAAATAAGCACTTTTAAGTCAAAGTTAGATTTTTCAAGAAGAAGAAGTTAGACTTCAAAGGTAATGATCTTGTGTCCAATGTTCTTTCATCTCTATTATAATAAGATGATAAGGGAAGTGTTATTAATGAACATGTATGCTAAGATCATGTAATAGGTTAATAAGGAATGAACTTAAGCCGAATAATTTGGATAAACAACTTGAACATTAATAAGTTGCTAGAACCATAAAGAACTTATCATATATTGTCATATGATGATTAGTATGTTGAATATAACATAAGAACATTGATTAGTGGACTTAAGTTATTAATAAGTCATGAGCATGAAGATTTATAGTTCATAAGTTAAATAAGTCATTGACTTATTAGAATAAGTTAAAACCTACTTTGTTTATAAGTTGGTTTAATAAGTAACTTGTGATGATCATATGTTGGTTGAAATCCATTTAGAATCATTAAGAATGTAGTTTTACCGGAATACACACGATTGGACGATTATTGTCGAATTCGTGAAATTCTTGGAATGGAAGTCATATCTTGTGTTTGAAGTCGAAATTGTTGGTTTTCGATGGAGACAAGTCATATTTGGCATTATAGAGTTGCGGACTCGAAAATGACCGAATTCGGACTTAGAACGAAGAAACGAGCGTTGAACGTTCACGAACGTTTATCATTTTCTTTAAAAATGAACTCATAGGTGAAATTTTAGCAAACGAAGTCAAATAGATAAAATTCTTGCATGAATGCATAGATTATGTAATTTGTGAACCGTAGGCTTTTGAATGGACCAATTCGGACTTATAACGAAGAAGTTATGCGTCCGGGAGTTTTGTGAAATTTTCAAAATTTTGCAAGCGTCGAGGCATTGAGTCCAGCCATGCATGCGACTCTCGAACTATAAAAGCCGTGTGCAGTCTTGAGGCTAGAACTAGTGCATACTACTAACTCGCGTCGTGGCATGAGATGCAGAGTTAAGTGTGGTGCCGCGGCGCCAGTCCTAGAGTTTTGTTGGACAAGAATGTTTACAAGTATAGATTGAAAGAGAATTCATTGGTAATGAACTAAGGTGTTAATATAACATTGTTAAGGCATTGTTAGGCCCTTAATGTATGATGATTAAGGTTAATAATCAAGAAAAGATGAACGAATTATGAATGTCGTAATGAAAGCCGGAAACCCATAATAGTAGATTTAAGTTAGGATTTACATTGAGATGAAGGGTAAGATATAATAGTATTCATACTTGATTATGTATGACCTAATGTGGTACGTTATATGATCATGTGTTGTAGAAACGTAGAAACTTAAAGTGTACGGGTGTTAATCAGTAAGCAGATGCTGAAGGCAAGTATTTTAACCCTTGTTTCAGTTCAGTTTGAACAAGTTTTGCAATTCATGTATTCTTTCGCATGATTTCTTGAATGATGAAGTCTTAAGCCAATTCTTTCGGCTAGACTTATAATATGATTCTGTCAAGCATGATTTATGTTTATCGAGTTATATTGGTATGGTTTTCAATCAAAGACCAAGTATGCTAAAATGTTTTTGTCGCTTAACGACAGGCACGTGAGGTTGCCACAACTTAAAAGTACATACGTTTAATGAATGTATTGTTGATCAACATAGAGTACTATGAGCTGATCACTCAGACGTGCTCGTAAGATATGCCGGACTTACGGACCTAGTGCCGGGTTGTCCTTTTCAAAAGAACTTATGAATGCTCATAGTCTTAAGCCATAATTGATATTCCACTAAGTATGGTTGTTGTAAAATGTTTTGAAGGAAAAGAAGTGCTATTTTGATATATCAATAGTACTTCATAACTATTGTTCAGTTACAGAAGATATATGAGTTCTATGCTTCAAGCATGTTGTTAATTAGAATTGTAGTACTTGCTGAGCTAGTTATGCTCACTCTTGCTTGAACCATATGAACATAGCCAAGATCGAGCGGACTGAAGGTTCGGGCAAAGATAAAAGCAAGGCGAAGACGAACCCTTAGATTACTTATGTAATAGTATAGGTGAACAATTGTTATATATTTAATATTATGACAAGAACAAACGAATGGGTTACAAAGAACATGGGAAATGTAATATTATTGTATATGTCATTTGATATTTAATTTTGGTGAACCGAATAGGGTGAGGTGAACCCAACTTTGGAAGGTGTTTTGCCACTATCATACAAGAGATGTCTAATGACATACAACCTCGTGTTATCATAAGACGTGGGTTGTGCACATCCACTTCTTAGAGAGTATATCTACGAGCACTACCTATATAATCTTGGAGTTTATTTGAAATATAATTCTCACTTGGAGACAACAGAGATAATTATATGTCAAGAGAAGACTCACCATTGGAAAGAAGATGATAGCAATCTTCTTGTTTTTCTTTGGGGACTATTGGGTCAACCAAGGATAATTCTGTGGACATATGATATCTATCATAACCTAGACGCATGGCCTTCCATGTACGAAGGTTTCCTTGAGCACTTTCCAAAGATTTTAATTTCTAAAATAGTTATTGACTGTACTTTTATGTAAGGCACCATTGTAAGGTTGTGGTCAGGGAACCATGAGAGTTACATACATTTGTATTAAAACTCACGGTTTAACTGTGGTCGTATTCTACATGACAGTTCAACAGTTGTATAAATGAAGTTTGTATTTAATTTTTATAGTATGATATCTGGCGACTCAGAATGGGTCGTGTGGATCTGTTTTGGGGGCGTCACAACCTACCTATGTTTATTTGGTATTTAATTGGTCGGTCAGAGTATAGGGATAATATGCGGCATGTCAATCAACCCTTATTTTGCGGCAGTATTTGAAAATGGCATCTGAAAAAGTCGAGATAAGCAACGAAGCACATGAGACCGTTGAGTCACTAACGATCAATACCCAGGATAATGTGCAATAAGAAGACAATAATCCTTAGGTAAACAACAACACCGATCAAATGATGAACGATGGGATGTTTAGAGGCTTCATGCAATTTATGCAACATCGGCAGAGGCGGCTCCTGTTCAAAATACAGGGGAACACACTGACAACTCACAGATGGTCACCGCTAAAAAATTCAAGGAGCTGGGACCATCAGAGTTTTGGGGAGAGCCAAAACCACTTAAGGCGGAGACGTGGATAAAGCAGATCACCAAGATATTTGATGTCTTGGGATGCTCAGAGGAGCAAAAGGTTCCCTTTTCCACCTTCATGTTGAGAGAAGAAGCGATTCTTGGTGGGAATCGAAGAAAGCGTACTCCACTGCCGCTTCAAAATGTCTTGGGAGAAGTTCCAAGAGCTGTTCAATGACAAGTACTTTCCCGAAAGTATTCGTCACATGAAGGAGGTGGAGTTTATCAAGTTGGAGCAAAATAATATGACCGTGTCGCAGTACGAGGCTAAGTTTGCCGAGTTGTCCCGGTTCGCATCCCATTTGGTTGATAATGAGGAGAGAATGATGCGAATGTTTCTACGAGGTTTGAGACCCGAAATACGTCAATACCTCATTTCTCATAAACTGTGTTTGTATTCAGATGTTGTAAATAGGGCTCAATTATTGGAGCGCGATAATGAGTCAACCCAACCAAGAGAGAGTAGCCAACAAGTCGATAATACCAATGGTAGTAGTCATCGAAGTGGTGACAACAAACGTGAAGGGAATCAACATGCAAGAAATGGTAACCACTCCGGTGGCAATCATGGCCAAGATAATAGAAGTGGAAATTTCAAGAAGAGGAGATTCAATAATGATGGAAAGACGTCGGACACCGATTACATTTGTTAAGGAAGGAGAATGACCACTGGTCGTATGTTACAAATGCAGAGGAGAGGAACACATCAGTCCAAACTGTACGTACCAATCCAAAGCATGTTACAATTGTGGAAGAGAAGGTCACTTAGCCCGATTTTATCGTGCACCAAAGTCAAGTACAGCTGGGATGGAGGCATTAAAGGCCGTCCTAGACAAGATAAAACCGGTAGTTCAAGGGAGAGCATTCGTCGTAACCTCCCAAAAATCGAGGAATCCGAACGAGGTGATCACGGGTAAGCTAATTATAAACTCTTGCGAAGCTTATACCTTATTTGATACCGGTTCTACCCATTCTTTTATTTCTCCTACTTGCGCTCAACATTTAAATTTGACTCCGGAGAAATTAGACTTTGATTTATCTGTTGAAACTCCGTTGGGAGAAACCTTCATAACATCCACTGTTTATAAGTCTTGTTTGGTTCAAATCGATAACCGCACGTTACCTGTCGATCTTATTTCTTTAAAAATACTTGCATTTGATGTGATTTTAGGAATTGATTGGTTGACTACTCATCATGCTAAAATTGATTATTTTAAATAAGGTTGTTAGCTTTCATATTCCTAACCAACCTATTATACTGAATTCAAGCAACCAAACCATTAAAGTCAATTCTTTGTCTCAAGTCATAAAGCTATTCGTTTATTGAAAAACAGATGTCAAGCTTTCTTAGCCCATGTCACAGATTTAAACAAAAATACATCAAATTTGAATGATATTTCCATTGTTAATAAATTTCCAGACGTATTCCCTGAAGAACTTCCTGGCTTACCCCCAGAGCGTGAAATTGAATTTTGTATCGACCTTGAACCGGGTATAAAACCCATTTTCGAAGCCCCATATCGAATGGCTCCTGTTGAACTTCAGGAGTTAAAGACTCAACTGTAAGAATTATTAGACATCTGTTTCATTCGTCGTAGTACATCTCCTTGGGGTGCTCCTGTTCTCTTCGTAAAGAAGAAAGATGGAAGTATGCGACTTTGTATTGATTATCGGGAGTTGAATCATGTCACCATCAAAATAAATTACCGCCCACGCATTGATGACTGTTTGACCCGATTCTGAGGAGCCAAATATTTTTCAAAGATCGATCTTCATTCCAGATATCATCAGTTAAAGATTAAAACTGATGACATCCCAAAGACTGCTTTTAGAACTCGGTTCGGGCATTATGAATTCCTAGTCATGTCTTTTGGATTGACTAATGCTCCTGCTGCCTTCATGGATATGATGAACTGAGTATTCAAGGAATATTTGGGTCATTTTGTAGTCGTCTTTATTGATGACATCCTCATATATTCCAAAAGCCATGAAGATCATGAGCAACACTTGAGGCTGATACTCCAAAAGCTTCATGAAAATAAGCTTTATGCCAAGTTGAAGAAGTGCGAGTTTTGGCTTGAGGAAGTAGCATTCCTTGGGCACGTGATATCAAATCATGGAATATCTGTTGACCCAACAAAGATTGAAGCAATTCAAAGCTGGGAGCAACCCAAGTCAGTGACTGAAGTGCGTAGCTTTCTCGGCTTAGCTAGTTATTATCAGAGATTCGTAGAAGGGTTTTCTTGAATCGCTACTCCATTAACTCAACTGACTTAAAAAGATACAAAATTTGGTTGGAGTGAAGAATGTGAGAAGAGTTTTCAAGAACTCAAGAGGAGACTCATTTTAACACCTGTTTTGACAATACCATCTGGTTAGGAGGGATTTGTTATCTATAGTGATGCTTTAGGCAAATGTTTAGGATGTGTTCTCATGCAACATGGGAAAGTCATAGCCTATGCCTCAAGATAACTCAAAGAATATGAGAGAAATTATCCTACCCATGATCTATAGTTGGCAGCTGTCGTTTTTGCGCTTAAGATTTGGAGGCATTACCTGTATGGAGAGAAGGTGGAGATTTATACGGATCATAAAAGCCTCAAATATTTCTTCACTCAAAAGGAACTCAACATGCGGCAAAGACGATGGCTTGAGCTGTTGAAAGATTATGATCATACCATTAAATACCATCCTAGAAAAGCGAACGTAGTAGCTGATGCATTGAGTAGAAGATCTTATGCGGGTACGAGTGCAATATTGTCAACGTAAAGGCCCATTTTGTATGACTTACAAAGGATGGAGATAGAGTTAAAGACTCCAGGGACCCATGTGATGATGGAAAATATACGAGTAGAACCGACTTTAATCGATAAAGTTAAAGCTGCTCAAGCTACAGACCTGGAGCTAATGCGTATGAAGAAGAAAGTGCAAGAAGATGCTATTCTGGAAGTAAGAATCGATGAAGAAGTAATACTTTGAGTCAACTCCAGACTTTGTGTTCCTAACAATTCTGACTTAAAGTATAAAATTATGATGGAGGCGCACAACACATCATTTGCAATCCATCTTGGGAGTACCAAAATGTATCGTGATCTTCGACATACATTTTGGTGGAGCAATATGAAGAGAGAGATAGCGGGGTTTATCTCAAGGTGTCTAACTTGTCAACGAGTCAAGGCGGAGCATCAAGTGCCAAAAGGTCCATTGCAACCACTTGAAATTTTAGAATGGAAGTGGGAGTACATTATCATGGATTTTGTTACTGGTCTTCCTAAGGTTTCTCAAGGCATAGATGCAATTTGGGTCATTGTTGATAGATTGACCAAGTCTGCTCATTTCTTACCGATTCAAGAAACTTATACACTTGAACGTCTTGCTCGCATATACATAAACGAGATTGTAAGATTGCATGGTATGCCAGTATCCATAGTTTCTGATCGAGACCCAAGATTCACTTCAAGATTTTGGGTTAGTTTGCAAAAAGCTATGTGCACGGATTTATGATTTAGTTCGGCGTATCATCCTCAAACGGAATGACAATCAGAGAGGACTATTCAAACTCTTGAGAATTTATTAAGACTCTGTGTCCTTGACTTCAAAGGAAGTTGGGACAAGTTCTTACCATTGGTGGAGTTTTCCTACAACAACAGTTATCAAGCAAGTATTGACATAATTCCATTTGAGGCATTGTATGGAAGAAAGTGTCGTTCTCCAGTATGCTGGGATGAGGTAGGTGAAGCAACATTGTTGGGACCGGAGTTGGTACGTATGACTACATAAAAGATTCAAACGATCCGACAATGTAAAAAAATCTCACAAGATCGACAAAAGAGTTATGCTGATCTTCATCGAAAGGACATGGAATTCAATATTGGAGATCATGTGTTGTTACGTGTTGCTCCATGGAAAGGAGTTACGAGATTTGGAAAGAGAGGAAAGCTCCATCCTTGATTCATTGGCCCATTTGTAATTCTTGATCGAGTAGGAATTGTGGCCTATAGACTTGCCTTACCGCTAAGTATGTCTCGTGTTCATAACATTTTTCACATATCTATGTTATGTAAATATGTGAAAGACCCGAACCACATAATTAAATTAGAACCAGACGAGATAGAGGAAGATTTAACGTATGAAGAGGTAGCTATTAAAATCTTGGATAAGAAGGATCATATTCTACGCTCCAAGGTTATACCTCAAGTCAAAGTTTTGTGGAGAAACGATGATGTGGAGGAAATGACATGGGAGTTAGAATCTGAAATGAAATCAAAGTATCCTCACCTCTTCGACATATCAAGTACGTACCCTAATTTCGAGGACGAAATTTCATAAGAAGAGGAGGTTGTAAGACCCCAACTTTTTTTGAATAAAGAATAATTTTTCTCGAAATATATTTTTTGAATATTATGGTGTGGATATGATATAATGTTATAGTTGTGGGTAATATTTGGAAAATTTTGCAAAGTAAGCAAGTTGATATAAAATATTCGTTGTGTCAGTGAATATTCGATTGGTGGGAAATATTCATTTTAACGGGGAATATTAAATGCGACCAAGACAATCATTGGTGGACCCCACAATGAAAGTATTGTAAAGTAGTTAGAAAACGGCGAAATATCTTTCTATAAAAATAACAATGACGGAAGTTTTACCGTTAAACTGTTGAAATTCCCAGTGGTAAAAGTACGATGTCTGCGTTGTTGCATAGTAGCACACCGTATTGATTATTGATGCTTACGTGAGAAGTCACTCAGTTATACTCAATTATTGCTACAATAATTGTTGCATAGTATCTCGTGTTATTTGATTCAATTATTGTCACATTATCATCTGCATAATATTTTATATTATTAAATCAATAATTGAGATAACAAAGTTATTCATATTATTATTTGTAATATTGACAATGTCTAGAAAGTTCTGTCGAGGAGATGATTGGTCACCTAATTGCGTGCTAATAGGGAAAAATCCTTATTGGAAAGCCCCCTCTTTCCTGGGAACAATCTGGTTGTTAAATATTGTGAGTTATAATATTAATGATGAATAATTGTTGAAGTATTAAGAATGTGTTTATTGAAGATAAGTGAATTACAAAAGTTAGAGGGGAATAATGCAAACTTGGAAAACTTTAGGGGTACTAAAGTGTAATAAGTTAAATCAATCTAGACCATTGGTGGTGGTTTTAATAGTAAATCAATCTGGACCATTGATGGTGGTTTTAATAGTAAATCAATCTGGACCATTGATGGTGATTTTAGAAGTAAATCAATCTGGACCGTCGGTGGTGGTTTTAAAAGTAAATCAATCTGGACCGTCAGTGGTGGTTTTAAAAGTAAATCAATCTGGACCGTCGGTGGTGGTTTTAAAAGTAAATCAATCTGGACCGTCGGTTGTGGTTTTAATAGTAATCAATAAGGACCGTCCATTCTAATAGTGAATCAATCTGGACCGTTCATGAATTAGTTACTAGTTAGTCCATTCTCCTATAAATAGAAGCTTAATTCTTCTTTCATTCTCACCAATTCACTGAGATTAACAAGAGACACTATGGAGAGAAAAACTATAGAGAGCAAGAAGAAGAGTATTCTGCTACTTCACTTTTGCAGTATCCAACTTTCTACTAAGGAATACTATTTTTGTATTCATAAGAAATACTATTTTTGTATTCTCCTATAAATACTAAGGACTGTTGATTGGTATGATTATGACCAGGGATAATTCGGTATAGTCATGATCGTTGATGATTACACGAATAATTCTTGGCCCGTAGTGCAAGAATAATTTGTGGACGTGATACTAATGAATATCCTTGGCCGTAGCGCGAGGATGATTCGATGATGTGATCTATTTATTAAAATGAGTCCCAATGAATAAAGTTAATGATAAACTTTTAAATCATAGAAGATAGTAGATATCATGCTTTACTTGACTCTTACTAATGGATTGTTCAATCACATAGCGATTAAAATTGTTGTCTATTATATTCTATCGGTTTAACATTGTTGAAGGCTAATGATAACTTATTTCAATTATCTTAGTCATAATATTTCTTCTTGGGCTAGTTGAGCTCACCTTTTACTTCCATTGTTCTCTTGAGAAATGAGAACGTGGAGCTAGCTAGTCGGGGAGCGAGTGATGGCTCGAGATGGTGTTATAGTAGTCCTCACTATTCTATAAAATAGTGTGCCACTAAATGTAATGAGGACTCTATTTGAGTTTGGATATTGTCTAGATGACAATATTCGTGTAAAAACTCTCAGCTCATGTTGTATAATTAAGTTTGTATTTGTATTCAGTACCATGTATTTGGCGACCCAAGATGGGTGATGTATACCTATTTTGGGGGCGTCACAAAGTGCATCTGACAGAACAGGTTTAGGTTTTGGGGAACCCACCTCAGAACCATATGTGGAAAAGATAAAGGAAACTAGCTCTAGTTGTGACGCCCCCAAAATAGGTATACATCACCTATTCTGGGTTGTCAATACATGGTACAGAAACAACTACAACTTTATTATTACAACAGTAAAACTGTGAGTTTGAATACAAATATTATCTTCTAGACAATATCTATACTCAAATAAATCCTCATCACATTTATTGATATATTATTTTACAAAAATGGTGAGGACTACTAAACAATTCTTTCTAAAACCTTCATTCCATACCCCACTCTCGCACTCGCTATATTCTCGCCTCCCGAGAAGAAAAATGGAACAAAAAAGGAAAAGGGTGAGCTCAACTAGCCCAAGAAAGAATATTATGACTAAGATAATATACAACAAATTACCGTTAGTCTTCAACAGGAAAAATCTAATAGAATACAATAGACAACAAATTTTAAATCAATATTCGCAGCCGAAATAATAATTCATTAGAAGAGTTAAGTAGAGAATGCAAACTACTATCTTCTATGTATGAATTTAAAAGTTCATCGCCTATCTTTTATCCCCAGAACATCAATCAATATACATCCGGAATCAAATATTCATCTTTGCACTACAAAAGCCAAAAGATATTCATCATTGGTCATGTTCATCTAAACACTGCTCATCTTTGCACTACTGACGAAGATATTCTTGAAATCATTCATCTTTTTGCTCTACATGCCAAAGATATTCAATAATATCATCATTTAAGACCCAGGATGATGAAAAATATTTTTAAAGAAACGAATCCAAAGGAAAAAAATGACAAGGATTAAGGATTAAGGATTCGTACTTTGTTTTATCCATGTTCAAAAAAATACCTCAAAAATAATCATAGTGGTGTAAAATTCAAGAATGATCAAAACATGGATACAATCAAAGCTAGTATCCAGAATAGATATTTTGGACAAAAAGAAGAAATTTTATTTTTCAGTGAATAGTGCCGTATACGTGAATAGTGCCGTATACGTGAATAGTAACTCCAACACCAAAAGATAGAAATTCCACAAAAAAACATCTTCACGCTTCATGAATAGTACTCGTGAATAGTAACTCGTGAATAGTAACTCATGAATAGTAACTCGTGAATAGTAACTCATGAATAGTAACCCCGACATGAAAAAGTTCCAAATTTGATAAAAAGTTCCAACCAATATTTCAGCATAATGATATTGAAGAAATAATATCATTTGAGAAGAAAATAACATCCCTTACCTCGAAAGATTAGTACTTCTAATTGGAATAACGTATATAGTCTTTGAAGGAACTTGCACTGCCTAACAATACTCAAAGTATACTCAAAATACTCACAAGAATACGCTCGATAGTATAGAGAGAAAAACTTCAGCTTACGGTGTGATTTTCAATTCTAACCTAAGCACCTATTTATAGAAAATGCTTAGAACACCAAAGCGTAAAAATTTAATATAATATTAATATATATATTAAGATTTCTACGCCCACCTTCCTAGATCTGATCTCAGCTCATTATGCACATGTTGTAGCCCACAAAACAAACAAAAAAACGTTTTATTATTTAAAATATTTTAAACTTCCAAAAATCAATTATTTTGAGCTTTGGAACTTCAATAATTCATAATAAATAGCCCTTCTATCAGAAAATTTGAATCTCGCAAGTTTTTATAGGAAATTCAATTCTCTACAACTTTGCGTAAGAAAGTTTTCCAAATTCCAAATGAAAATTGACCAAATCCACAAACGGGGATTTTATAAAGGCTATAATCAAATTTCACCAATAAATGGGGTCCAATTGACATGTTTAACATGTTTTAAACATTTATTGCAACAAAATACTCTTCCTCCTCAGTATACTCATATATCCCACATTCGTTGTAAAAATATCACCATTATTATATTATTAAAATATAATAATATATTTAAAAGAATTATTTTATCGTAAAAGATAAAATTTCAATTTTCAACAATTGTCACATTAAAAATTTTCTCCATCTATATCCACATAAAATCAATATTTTCCTCATCATATGAATCAATAATTAATTATTCACAAATAATATTACGTAATCACAATATTGACAACCGTGCGGCCTCCCAGAAAGAGGGGCTTTCCAATAAGAATTTCTTCTTCTTGGCGCAATTAGGTGACCAAACCTCTCCTTAGACAGAACTTTCTAGACATTGCCAATAATGTTATCTAATAATATTATTCAGATAATATGAATTATTGCTTCGATAATGAAAAATACTGTGTAATGACAATTATTAAAACAACAACAATATAAAATATCAACGCAGCAATTATTAACTCAATAAAATACTGAACAGTAATTACTGTAACCATTATTGAGTAGTGCCTTCTTACGTAAGAATCAACAATTGGTGCAATACCGCAGTGATAACTTGTTGTTTTTAACCAATTTGTATTTTAACAAAGATAATCTGTGAATAACTACGCCTGTTATTTTTTTTAAACCACTTATATTTGTCGCTTTCTTCATCCAATCGCTTCCAGTTATGGGGCCCACACATGGTCATACCAAATCGCATTTAATATTCTCCCGACAAAGATTTAATATTCCACGACCAAACGAATATTCCCCGACAACAATGAATATTTTATAACCACTTGCTTATTTTGAAGTATTTTATGTATTTTACCCTAACTATCCACATTAATCACATCAACCCTTACTATTTCAAAATAATAAATAGAGAAAATTAAATTTCATTAATAATAAGTTGGGGTCTTACACTAGTAATGTTTCAAGTTTTAGTAGAAGCATTACATTTGTGAAATTCTCACAGAAGGAAGAACCAGTCCAACCCTCCTCTTCAGATCCAACCTATGTTCCAAGGAATAAAGGATCTTATGTCGGCCTAGGTTTCAAAAGAGAGAAGAATAACTCAGTCTCTACTCTCCAACCTCGAAGGGTCATAGAGTCGAGGTAAATTAAATCCACGAACCAACTGGGAAGGAACAGTAGATTTAAGCCTCACTCTTCACGAATCATGAAACATAAGGACATATGGAAAAAGGAAAATAAGTATAAAGGAAGGATTGCTGAAAAACCACATAAGTCCAAATGGAGGAAGAATCCACACACACACACAAGCATGCATCATATTAGTTGCTTTGTATTTAATAAGACTGGTCATAAGGCTGCAATATGCTACCATAATCCTATGCATATGAAACCCAAAATTAAGCAAATTTGGGTTCCCAAGGGCACTAACAAAGTAGGACCCATGCAAGAATGGGTACCAAAATGAGAGTTCTATCTTACCACAGGAACCAAGCTCCACGATCACAACCTGGTATCTGGACAGTGGATGCTCAAGGAACATGACAGGGAACAAAGCGCTTCTGTCTAACTTCGTAGAAAAGAAGGGTCCAACAGTCATCTTCAGAGATAATGGCTCTGGCAAGACAAGAGGATATGGCTCAGCTGGGAATGGAGCAGTGTCCTTCAGTAAAGTGGCCTATGTGGAAGGTTTACAACACAATCTTCTGAGCATAAGCAAACTCTGCGACAAGGGTCATTAAGTTATTTTTCTCAACAATCAATGTCAAGTCAGAGACCTGAAGATATCCTCTATAAAGCTGACTAGAATAAGAAAAGGCAATGCATATACTGTCAATCTTGATCAACTAAGCTAGGACAAGACGATATGCTTTCTGGCTAAAGCATCTAAAGAAATGAGCTGGTTATGGTATAGAAGATTGTCTTATCTTAACTTCAAAAGCATGTCTAAACTGGCCTCCAAGGATCTAGTAGCAGGCTTACCCAAGTTTAGCTTCATCAAAGAAAGGACATACAATGCCTGTCAACTTGGAAAACAGACTAGAAGCTCATTTAAGAGCAAAACTGTCAACTCAATTGACAAACCTCTGCAGCTGCTTCACATGGATCTATTTGGGCTAATTCCAACAATGAGCCTTGGAGGGAAGAGATACTCACTGGTCGTAGTGGATGACTACACCAGATTCACATGGGTGTTCTTTCTAAACTCAAAAGATGAAACTAGCTCCCAATTAATCAAAATATTCAGACTAGTGATGAACGAGAAAGGGGAGAAAATCAAGGCTATAAGGAGTGATCATGGCAGAGAATTTGACTTCTCTGAGATGGACAAATTCTGCACAGACAATGGCATCAGTCACAACTTCTCAGCTCTACGAACCCCTCAATAAAACGGAGTAGCCGAGAAAAAGAACAGAACATTGATAGAGGCTGGAAGAACTCTACTAGCAGCAACCCATCTGCCTGAATACTTCTGGGAAGAAGCTATCAACACTGTATGCTACACTCAGAACAGATCGCTTATACACTCTACGATTAAGAAGACTCCCTACGAACTATGGAAAGGAATAAAGCCAAATGTCAGCTACTTCCATGTATTCGGCTGTGCATGCTACATTCTCAATAATGGGAAGTAGTATCTGATAAAGTTCCAACCCAAGTCAGACGAAGGAATCTTTCTCGAATATACCACAGACAGTAAGGCTTATAGAGTGTTCAACAAAAAGACACTGAGTGTTGAATTCTCGATCCACATCATTTTCGATGAAACAGACTTGGGCAAAACAGTGCTCAAGACACTAAAAACGATAATTCAGATGAAGTCATCGAGTTCAACACCACGATCGTAGTTTCAAAAAATGAAATCGTCGAGCAAGAAGAGGAGATCGTAGAGAGAACTAAACAAGACAACGAACCTCCACATCAAGAAGCTGAAATTGATCTTGAAGGTCTCAGACAAGAAGGCATCAGAACAGATGTTCGAGCAGAAAATAGATGGGCAAGAGATCACACTTAAGACTTAATCATTGGAGACCCAAATGCAAGAGTCAAAACAAGAGCCGCCACCCAAAATGAGTGTTTCTATTTGAGCTTTTTGTCACAAATGGAACCCAAGAAGATAGAAGATGCTATGGAAGACTCCAGCTGGATAGAAGCCATGCAGGAAGAACTAAATCAGTTTAAAAGAAGCAAAGTATGGAGATTAGTTCCAAGACCAAAGAGTCATTGTGAGATCCCGAATTTTATGAAATGAAAGTATTCAATTTTCTTATAATTATTATTTTATTTAGTAAATGGTTAAATTGAGAAAGGGTTAAAGTTAAGGGTGATATGTGAAAATTTTACAAAGTAAGCAAGTTGAAATAAAATATTCGTTGTGTCGGGGAATATTCGATTGGTCGGGAAATATTCATTTTAATTGGGAATATCTGTATGACGACACAATCATTGGTGGATCCCACAACGGAGGTACTGTCATGGTTAGAAAATGACTAAAATATTTTTAAAAATAACGGCGAAAGTTTTACCGTTAAACTGTTGAACTACCCGGTAGTAAAAGTACAGTAATACGCGTGCTTGCATAGTAGCACACAGTATTGATTATTGATGCTTACGTGAGAAGTCGCTCAGTTATACTCCATTATTGCTACAGTAATTGCTGCATAATCTCTCTCATATTATTGATTTAATTATTGTCACAGTATCATCTGCATAATATTCATTATTATTAAATCAATAATTGAGACGACAAAGTTATTCATATTATTATTTGCGATATTGACGATGTCTAGAAAGTTCTGTTGAGGAGAGGTTTGGTCACCTAATTACGTGCTAATAAGGAGAAATCCTTATCGAAAGCCCCCTCTTTCCTGAAAATGATTTGGTTGTTAAATATTGTGAGTTATAATATTAATGATGAATAAGGTTATGTTGATTAAAGATAAAATTGATATTTCTATTGTGTTGGGATTATTGGTGTTAGTGGAAATCGACATCTATTCCTATAATAATTGATGTTCGGAGGTTATATTGACCAATCGGGTAATTAATCAGATAAATGAGCAATTAATTGCTATTAATTCACATGCTTATAACTATTTGTTCACATGTGTGTGTTATTGATTCACATACATTTACTATTAGGGGAGGTGGTGCAAGATTGATAATACTTGTATGACTAAATTAAAAATGGAGGTATAGATGAAGGTACTATACTGTAATTTTTTTTTTCACATGTATTGAACTATTGAGTCACATGATTGTACTATTGATTCACATGATATACTATTAAGGGAGGTGGTGCAAGTTTGATAATACTTGCAGGACTAAATTAAAAATGAATGAAAAGATGAAGGTGCTATATTGTAAAATTTTGAGCCCCAAAATGTGCAATTATCGAAACTATATTTTCCTATAAATAAAAGCTCATTCTTCCTTCATTCTCACCAATTCACTAAGACTCACAAGAGCAATTATAGAGAGAGAAGCTATATAGAGATAAGCTATAGAGAGAAAGAAGAAGAGTAGTCTGCTACTTCACTATTCTAGTATCTAGTCTTCTTCCAAGGTAAGAGGTATTATTTATTTCATATTCTGAAGAGATATTATTTTTCGTATTCGTATAAATATTATTTTCGTTCAATATTCGTAAGGAATATCATATTCGTTCAATATTCGTAGGAATATTATTTTCGTTCAACAATCGTAAGGGGTATTATTTATTTTATATTATGAAGAGATATTATTTTTCGTATTCATATGAATATTATTTTCGTTCAATATTCGTAAGGAATATCATATTCGTTCAATATTCGTAGGAATATTATTTTCGTTCAACAGTCGTAAGGGGTATTATTTCTTCCGTATTCATGAAAAAAGTTATTTTCTTTCAATACTCGTAAGGGTTGTTATTCCATTCTTTATCATTCTGTTGGAATAACCTGTCTACGCGGACTACCGCATGCATGGTGAAATTCTTCTGTTATTCTATTCTTTATTATTCTGTTGGAATAACCTGTCTATGCGGACTACCTCATGCATGGTGAAATTCTTCTATTATTCCATTCTTTATTATTCTGTTGGAATAACCTGTCTACGCGGACTACCGCATGCATGGTGAATGACCCTTCGTATTCATTCTTTATTAAATTATGGAAATAATCTGTCTACGTGGATTACCGCATTGCGGATGAAAATCCATTTGTAGTTTCGTATATTCTATTATACTCGTATGAGATATCCTTTCTTTTGTACTCGTCATGGAATATCATTTTTTTTGTATTTTCCTTTATTGAGTACTATTCACGAAGTACTATTCATGGGTACTATTCACAAAGTACTATTCATAAAGTACTATTCATGAGTACTATTCATAAAGTACTATTCACGGGATACTATTCTTCAAATACTATTCACGGGGTACTATTCACCTGAGTACTATTCACCTGGAGAACTATTTATGATAAAAATTGATTTCTTTTCGGTCCAAATCATTCTTGATACAATATCATTCTTGAATTTTACACCACAAAGTAGTATCATGTTAACAATTTGATCATTATTGAATTCTGGATAAATTAAATTAGTCATCTTTGGCTTATATGCATAGATGGACTGTTGATTGGTATGATTATGACCAGGGATCATTCGGTATAATCATGACCCGTAACGTTATAAATGATGTGGTAAAAGTCCTCATTGGCGCGTAGTGCATTGATGGGCAGTTATTGGTATGATTATGACCGTGGATTATTCAAGATAATCATGACCATTGATGATTACATGAATATCCTTGGCCCATAAAAGACAGAGGATGATTCGATGATGTGGTTTATTTATTGTTTGAGTCTTAGCGATAAAGTTGATGAAAAACTTTTTAAATCATAGAAGATAGTAGATATCATGCTCTACTCGAATCTTCAAATGGATTGCTTATTCCACTGCAGTTGTTGATCTAAAACTTTTTGTCTATTATATTCTATTAGTTGTTATACTGTTGAAGGCTAAGGATAATTTATTCTGCATTATCTTAGTCATAATATTTCTTACTGGGCTAGTTGAGCTCACCCTTTTCTTTCACCGTTTTCTTCGTGAAATGAGAATATAGCCGGATCGGCTCGGGAACCAGATTGACAATCCAGATGGTTGTTTTAGCAGTCCTCACTATTCTGTGAAATAGTGTGATAATAATTGTAATGAGAACTCCATTGAGAGTGGATATTGTCTAGAAGGCAATATTCTTGTTTAAATTCTCAGCTATGTTTTGTCGTATATTACCCGACAGTTGTATAATTAAGTTTGTATTTGATTTATGTACCATGTATTTGGCGACTCTAGATGGGTGATGTATACCGCTTTTTGGGGCGCTACACAACATTATCAAAGCTTAGGATAGGATCCTCAGGCCCGAGATGTGACACTAGAACTAGGAGGGGAGAGACGGGTTAATCCTACGCGAGTATGACCTACTTAAGTTTATTTGGTATTTAATTGGTCAGTCAGAGTATAGGGATAATATGTGGCATATCAATTAACCCTTGTTTTGTGAAAGTGTTTGGAAATGACATCTGAAAATGTCGAGATAAGCAATGAAGCACATGAGATCGTTGAGTCACTAACGATCAATACCTAGGATAATGTGCAATAGGAAGAGAATAATCCTCAGTGAACAAAAACACTGATCAAATGATGAACGATGGGATGTTCAGAGGCTTTATGCAATTCATGAAACACCAAACAAGAGAGACTCCTGTTCATAATGTAGGTAGAATGTGACGCCCCCAAAATTAGGTATACGTCACCCATCTTGGGTCGCCACTTACATGGTACATAAATTGAAATACAACTTACTAATATAACTGTCGTGTACAATATGACATAAACTGTGAGTTTGAATACAAATATTGTCTACTAGATATTATACAAACTCAAAAGGAGTCCTCATTACAACTATTATCACACTATTTCACGTAATAGTGAGGACTACTAATGCTATCCTCTCGGACCATTACTCCGTTCCCCAGACTCGTCCCAACTATGTTCTCATTTCAAGAGAACAAAGTGAAAGAAAGGGTGAGCTCAACTAGCCCAAGAAGAAATATTATGACTAAGATAATGCGAGAATAAATTATCATTAGCCTTCATAGTGTTAAACCGATAAAATACAATAGACAACCTTGGTTTAATCATAGCGGAATATGCAATCCATTAAAAGAGTCAAGTAGAAAATAAAATCTACTATCTTTTAGGTTTTAAAAGGTTTTCATAAATTTATATCACTAAGACTCAGTTTAATGAATAAACCACAATATCTAATCATCCCTGTACCACGGTCAAGGATTTTTATCAAATTATCAATGGTCATGACTATACCAAATCACCCCTGGTCATAATCATACCAAAAACTATCCATCACTGCATTACAGGCCACTGAGGACTTTTATCACATTATTTATAACAAGCCATGATTATACCGAATGATCCCTGGTCATAATCATACTAATTTCATCTATGCACGTAAGCCAAAGATAACATATTATAACATGAGGATGATGACAATGACATAATAATTCAATAAAACAAGTTCAAGAATTATTTTATCCAGGAATTAGTAACGTCCAAATTGTCAACAAGATACTGTTTTGTAGAGTAAAATTCAAGAATGATCAGAAAAATATTTCCATGAAAAGATACTGGATGAAACGCAAATATCAAGGATATTCTACTAATTTCATGGAGTATAGAAGTCAAAGTTTTAACCAACTGGTATAATAAAGAATGGAATAACAAAGGAAATCACCATGCGTGCGCAGTAGATGCGCATGACGGTTATTCCAATGTAATAATAATAACGGAACCAGTCGTGAAATTCACAATCACGCAGGATGATCCAAATGAATAATAAATGCTGAATAATAATAAACAATGGAACCGTGTCCTGTAAAACACACGCATGTGATATTCCAAATGTAATAATAAATGCGGAATAATAAACAATGGAACCAGTCCTGTAAAACTCATGACAGGATATTCCAATGCGAATAATAAAGAATGGAATAACGTAAGAAGATCACCAAGTATAGGGGATTCAGCGTATACATGTTATTCCAATGTAATAAATAAGAATGGAATAATATAAGGATTTCACCAAGTATAGAATTATCTCATGTGTATACAAAGTTATGTATAGGGTATGCCACTTTTACGTGTTATTCCAATAGAATAATAATGAATGGAATAATGAAGTTCTCTTCATGAATAAGAAAGAATAACACCCCTTACAGGTACAACAAATAATACCTTACCGTAAAAGACACTTGGATATCAAAGTAGTGAAGTACCGAATCTCTTCTTCTTTCTCTATATATTTTTCTCTCTATAGCTTCTCTCTATAATTTCTCTCTCTAGAGTTTCAAATGAATTCGTAAGAAAATAATGAAGGAATGAGCTTCTATTTATAGGAAAATAGAATGCATAGTAATTAATCCATGAAACGGTCCAGATTGATTTACTTTAATTTGACGGTCCATATTTAAAAGCAAAATCTTTTAAATAAAATATCATATATTCTATTTATATAAAAATATTTTACTATACAAACACTATGCAACACTATGTAAAACACTATGCAAAAAACACTATGCAACACTATGCATAATAAAATATAATATATTCTATTTATAGAATAACTTTAATAAAGTATTCATTTTATATAAAAGATGTTTCTATTTTATTACGTTAATAATACTGAATAAAACAAAACGCGTCATTATCGCTATAATAATTCATATTATTAATCGACAATAATGGAATCAAACTGAGTGACTTCTCACATAAGCATCAATAATCAATACCGTGTGCTACTATGTAACCACACGTATTACTGTACTTTTACTACCGAGTAGTCCTCTATATTCTTGTCATAACTGCTATAACTACTTTACTCCTATTAAGTCATTATATCTTGAAGGGAAAACAAACAAATCTTAATTCCACTATGTTTAAATCATTATCAAAACTAATAATCATTTTGTTTAAAAGAAGTTTAAAAATATCTATTCAACCCCCCTTCTAGATAACTATTGTGCCTCTGGGAACTAACACCTTACGTCTATGTTATTAACATAAGAATTAGTATAGCAATAAGCAAAGATCGATCCCACAAAAAGTTATATGTTTTATATTTATCCTAGTGTTTATAATAAAGATGAGGGTTTTAAGTTGATTAACTAAACTAACAAAAGTAAGTTGATAAGAATAATCAATGAATTAAAGCTTCAGTTCCGTTCACCTTTTCACAACAATAGAATAATCAAGTTAAATAATATTTATCCTTCAATTAAATTAATAAGCCTAGATAGCCGCAATCACTAATTATTCAAAATTCTCCTTAAGTTTTAAATCTAATGTGACAATCGCCCTAATAGACCCTAACTATCAAACAACCTAACTATCAGTCTAGATTCAATATAATAGCAGCATGAAGAATTAGATAATTAAGTTATTCTAAGCAACAATTATACAATTAGGAATTATTTAACTTGCTTTTTGATAATCTTAGCAATACTAAAAAGTTTGCCCACAATCATGCATCACTAATTTCTACTTATGATCAGATATAATATCGTTTGCTTAATACTATATCTTAATCTAGCAGATGATATTAATCTAACTAGCCACATCAAATCAATCAGATAGAATAACATGCAATCAATTGAAATAAATTATCAGAATAAATCTCATGCAAGAAAGAATAAATAAAGTAAACTTGATCAAACCATTAATTATAAAGAAAGTTCAACATCACTTAGAACTGAAATAGAGAATTTAGACTGACATGCCTTCAATCTTCCAAAACTAGGGTTTGAGAATCGAATGTAGATGATGATAATGTCTGACTAAAAACATGTATTTATATTTTAGAATAATGTCCTAAGTATTTATGAAATAACAATCCAAATCCGAGTAGAATTCCTAGCCTGAAGTAATTTAATTCTAAAATTTCCCGACGAACTCGTTAGGGCTAGTTCGATTGAACTGCTGAGTTCTCATGGGCGAACTGGGACATAGAGGTCTTGGCCGAGGAGCGCTCAAAGCTGGACGGGGTGAAGTTCGGTAGAGCACTTCTCGCTGGGGCGGATTCAGTGTGCTTTATGTTGGGGCGAGTCCCCAATTTTCTACAATTTTCTCATTCTTCCTCTTTTCAGCTCCAATTCCTCCTAAAATCATTAAATACCTTAATAAGCTCATATACACATAAATATGCAATAAAACTAAACATAATTGAATAATCATCAATGAATATTATGCACTCATCACCTGGAGCAATATCAAGGGTAATATGGAAGAAAAACCTTAGGGATCGAATGGTTGTAATGATTAATGTTGATTGGCTTTCTTAGGGTTCTTCTATTTATCTCTCTTGCTCTCTATCCTCTCATGGGTGGTCACTGAGCTTTGTGGTAAATCAATAGTGTCTCATTCCTCTTTTCTCCTTATTCGATCCCATCTCTATCCTTTTTCTTACTCCATTTTTCCTTGCCCTCTTTCTCTCTCTCTTAGAAAACCGCCTTAGTTTAATTCCCACATGTCATTTAGTAAATGTGTCCTTTTCCCTATGGTTCCAATTCTTTTATAGGGTGAGTCCCTGTGACACCCCCAAATCTAGGTACTTCATTCCCACAAGATTTGGTATTCATTTTTCATTCATTCATATTTAATTACCCAATTATAATAAAATTAAACCATAAATCCTCCCATTAAAAGGGTTACATCATTAATTCAAAAGTCTCCCAAGTTATCTAACCTTTAATAATAATCAAATGCGGAAATAAAATAGTTACATCACATCATTAAATATAAAGTCTATCGTCATGACAATAAATAAATTACAAGTCTTCATCACTTGTTCATTTTCCCTATTCCCTTGCTAGTGGTAGGTTCATCAACCTTCTCAACCTTAGCTGCAATGAGTATATATATGCAAGAGTGAGCAAAATAAATGCTCACTTAGATTAGTAATGAACAACAATAGCATAATAGATGCCAATGAATAAGTTCATCAGAGATGAATAATACTCTGTCAATGATAATCAAACTGATATCAACATACAAAATGTAACTGAGGGTCACAAGACCACAAACTAAGTCCATGGTTACAAGTAATCTTTCAACATTAACCTAAACAGTAAAACTGTAAGGACTCCCCGTACTTAGGGTAATCAGCCCTTCGTACCATGTATTATGCACAAACATCTAAACGCATTGCGTAACATAACTCCCCTATAATAGGGTTGTTCTTCTTAGTTTTAGAGTACAAGTCCGCACCAAAGTAAGTTTGGTTTGGATAAGCTTCAAGGGTAATTTAGAGTTTCACGATCATCAACTAAATGATTAGTTGAATCAACAAGACTTAAGTACTATGAGTAATCAATAACAATTTAATATGAAAAGACTAAGAATCATAGATGAACCAACTATACATTAGACTCATGCTTAAAGATAACTAAAAAGCATAAGCATTGAATTAAAACAATAAACCTTGCTTGAACAATATTAAGCTAGGGCTATGATCTTGTCAAATAAAGAATTGAAATACTGAACATACATTAACTAATAACAAGCTAGAAACAAAGCTTGCTCAACATGATAATAACTTGTGCAAAGTAAATGAAATATGACAGCTCAAAATTAGGAATTAGAGTTCAAGAAGTTGCATTCACTATAAAAGAATGAAACTAAAGAAACTTGCTTAACTATAAACAAGTTAGAGTAAATCAACAATGATTAGAATTCAAAACTTGCTTGAATAAAGTTAGAATTAGAGCTTGCACAAATAAAGTTTAACGATAAAAGAACTTGCTCAATAAAAGTTTAGAGTAAGGAACTTGCCTCCTGCGTAAGCTATAAATTTATAACTCACGTTCACCTACACATTGTATTAGAATCACAACATCTATTAGATATACTAACATACACTTTCCAGAATATAACTTACTTTTAGTTAAACTTGTTACTTTAGTACAAGTTTTACTTTACACCTATGTATATCAGAAATCTCAAGTGTTAACCTCACAACACTTATTCACTATTCGTTGTGTACCTTAAATCATAACGTATCACATTCATAACTTACTAATCTTTTAACAACCTTGAAATTATTAATGACATGATACAAATATGTTTTAACCTTTTCATTACATGTTTGTCACATTAACCTATCATTAAACTAAGTTATAATAGGTCTTCAAGGTGCCAGTATAAATAACGAGCATCAACGCCCCAGGATCGTAGTATTACATAACCGTGCTAAACATAAGCACAGAACTTTGACACCAGTAAGGTAAATTTCTGATTTGGTACAGAATTAAAACTACTGTGAGACTATTTTCCAACACTCTGTTAGCCCAACTAACACGAATTTCACCCACAAAACATTAAATTTAACATATTCAATTGATATAGAACTCATATAAACATGATTACTCACATATTCACCAACTTAGAATAATTAAACAACACTACAACCAATTTAAATTATTTAAATTCCATGTTTTATACCAAAAACTCCATTTTTGACATCCTTCACAAAAATTATCACTGTGATCACAATTCATTTCATAACAACAACTCAAGAAAAATTGGATTCTTAGAGATTTGAAATACATAACGTAGAACATGTTAGGTTTGTAATATTCATAACGCAATCAAATTGCATAAAAAGTGCGGAAGCGTATAAAAACAGAGTTTAAAAATTTACAAACCATATACCCGGATCATCCTTTATGCACAATTATTAATTAAACGAAAAGATAAAGAATAAAATTATACCCTTGAAGATCGAGCTTCCTCAGGTACAAGTTCACCTCCAAATCCTTTCGCGTTCAATCTTGAATCCACCGGGGTTTTGTTCCTTCCTTTGATCAACGTTAGCCACCCATATGTTTGGCCTCTAGAGGTGATCCACCAAGGAATAATAATGATTCAAGAAAAGGGTGGTTGGCTAAACCCTAGTTTTTCTATCTCTATAGAAAGGGTGTACTCTCCCAACAATTGGAATTATCTCGTATGTTGAAAAAGTCAACAACCCATACCACCCATAATAAGACTCCTCTTATTTATTGATGTGGGCAACCCTCCTTAACAATTAAGAAATTGGGTTTTATTTAATTAATTAAATTCTTTTAATTAATTAGGCTCCCTAATCTTATTAGGGATAATTAATTAAACTCCTTTAACTAATTTTCCTTCCTAATCCAATTAGGAATAAATGAGAGTACTTATATTAAATTAATTCCTAAACTCTTTTAGAAATTAAAATAATAATAATTGTAATAATATTAATAAGACTCCTCTTATTAATTTATATTTAATATTTCCAAAATATTAAATAATAAATATTAAGCTATTTAATTTATTCTATCACTATAGATTAAATTAAATATACTTAACATATTATTACGATTATGCCATTAACTTCTTAAATAATTATTCTTCCTTTTATGGTGTGACCCTTTAGGTTCTCCATATTATTAAACCGATTGTGAATAAATCAATTAGAACAATTCTAATCTTATTTAAATAAATAAATTAAACAATTAATTTATTTAAATAATATTTATTCTACAATAGGATAAGCCTCCCAAGCGATCAACGACTTTCCGGTGATAATATAGATTTCAACATTAATCATTAAAGAACCTTTGAGTAAATAGTTACCGTATAATTCAATCCTTCCACCATACAATGTCCCAATTAAATATAAGACATGGAATTATCACAAGTCTTATTTTATTTAATTATATGTATTTCGACTCTTAAATGCACAACTCCAAATAATGCAAATTAGAAACTCCTTTCTAATTTCATTCCGCCTTAGCCAAGGACTACTGGGTTGTCATTTATCGAATCACATAGGACATTTCTCTTCTTTATTAGAAGTGGTAGATTCTTTATTGATCATACATTATCTCCATGTACAACTTATTATACCCAAGCATACCTTTGATATACCCTAAGGGTCTTAAGGAATAAGTCAAAGTATAACTCATCATACACAAGATACTATGATGATCTCAAGTCCAAGGATCACTTGTACTACTATCACTACAGAATTCCTATCGACAGCAAATAAAACTCCATTAGGTATTCCTTAATGAGCCAATGCTCAAAGAACTTATTCTCTAATAAGCACCTACATACTTGCTTTAGTGTCTCCACACAAATGATCATGAGATCAATCATCCTCATCCAATGAGCAAGTTAACGATGTACCCAATCTATCCGGATTCACTAATCCCCAATTTAGTAATCCAATGATTGGGAACTATTTTAGTTTTAAGCTTTCTAAGAATTTAGATCTCATTAGAATGATCATCATCATTATTCTAAAAGCATTGCTTAAAACTATGGGTTTATCACATATTATAAAACAAAGATCATGTAGATAATTAAAAGCCTTTAATAAATTAATACTTTTTATTAATAAATGAATAAGATTATTACAAAGTATATGCTTTATCATCAAACATGATTGGCTTGTGTGCATACTACTTTCAATCTCCCACTTGCACTAAAGCCAATCGCCATGGTATCTCATACTCTTCTTCTCTAAGTGACGATTATCCTGTCATTTGGATAAGCTTTAGTTAATGGATATGTAATGTTGTTCATGAGAGTCCACTATCTCTATAGTGATTTCCCATCTTTCAATGATTCTAATAATCAAATGAAAGTGCCACAACACATGTTTAGATCCAAGATGAGACTTAGGAACTATTCCTAGTTCTGTAATGAACTTTTAATCCAAACAATCAACTTGCAGCCTTCATTTATAGCTATATACTTTGTCTTTATCACTAAACCAAAGAACTCTTTTCACGTTTGGAACCTTTCCAATTCATCGCACCACTCGCTCAAGGTAACACTTTTACCTTAAAGTGGATTTTCGGTCGTCTTAGTCTCATCTGAAAAACTTGAGCTTGTAAAGCCCTCTAGTTTTAATTCGCACCCACCATGTATATGCTCACATCTTTAGTGTCGGTTAAGAACTTTAAGATGTTTTTCACCGACTCATAGTGAACTTCTCCGAATACGACCGATCAACATCGTGTCTCGTACATTTCATTGCATACATGATTGTCACTCATGCGATCTCTCTTCTTTGGAGTCTATGGGGACTATTAAGAGATACACTCCATGGGTCATCAACATGAGATATCTCTTGAGTTTGCCATGCTAAACGACTTTAGCATCAAATGAATATACGCTCCTTGGGTTAAGTCGAGCATCCTCTTAAATCTATCTATATAGATTTATATCCCCAATTAAGATACTCTTCCCAAATCATTCATGGAGGAATGTTTAGACAACTTTATCTTTACTGATTGTAGCATTAATATGTCATTCCTTATTCGTAGCATATCAACATATAATATTAGGAATGTCACGATGCTCCCACTGACCCTTTTGTACACACTAGAAGTCTTACCTCATCGAATGTAACTCTGGATCATCATCATCTATGATGTGTACCTCATCATCATCATCCATAATGAATCCATACCTCCTAGGTATCTTCTTGCACTATTCCGATTTACGATTCTATTTGTGGTACAATAGGTCTATCTACAGTGTTCTTTATTTGACTTATAGTATTTTGTGGTTCTTGAACTCTTCAAGATCTATTATCCTCCCACTAGCCCCTTCAATGATAAAACCTTTATCTTAGAAGGCGTGTTTCAGTAACAAACACCTTTTGCTAAGTAGGATTATAGAACATTTACCCTAAACTTACTTTAGGATGTCCCACAAATCATGATTTGTCAAATCTTGTCCCAAGCTTATCCTTTGAAACCTTTTCATATAAGTTGACAACCCTTATCTTAACATACTTAAGATTAGGAATCCTCCCCGCCCATAACTTTTATGGAGTCTTGGGGCTGATTTTGAGGTTACCTTTTAGTAGATATGCAGCCCATTTCTAGGACATGATCCTGAAGGATACCGGAATGTCGGTAAAATCATTATGGACCGCACTACATGTCCAACAAGGTATGATTTTCCCTTCGTATACATCAATCAATTATTATGTATCGAGAGGCGCCCATTATGAGAAAACCATTTGAGATGATCTAGAAACTTATTGCACAAGTATTTATTCCTTGATCCGATCAAAGAATCCTAATACTTTGCCAATTTGTTTCATTTTTTTGAATTCTTTGAACCTTTCAAATAATTCATACTTGTATTTCAGCAAATACACACATTCAACTCTTTGAATTACCATCTCCTTTTCTTATACTAGTTTGTTCAATTTACAAAATAATTTTTCACGTAAGTCAAGTATACGAAATCCATTAAGTAATCTTTCGGTTTATACTTAAACATTATTATTATAAATAGAACAACAATTGTTCTTAATTATAATACCAAAAATTTTATTGTCCAACAATAAAATGGAAATAATGTTTCTAACAAGAATTGGAATACAATAACAACTTATTGACTTAATAGATTTGCCCATAGGTAGTGCTAAACTATAAGTTTCTATAGCTAATGCAAAGAACCTTTGCTTCGCTTTCCACACACATGGATTACTTATCTTTGTTTAACTTTCTTCTTACGCTTGATCCTTCATAAATCTATATTTATGATAACCAAAGTCGGTATCCAATACCCAAGTAGAACCTCGACTTAAAGAAAAATTTATTTTAATCATGAACAAAAAGCGTATTGTGAACCAAACTTCACTAAGCTTCTTTGGTTAGCCTCTGCAAGATACTTCTCGCAGCTTTCTTTCCAAAGGTCCAAAGCTTATTGCAGTGGAAGCAAACTCCTTTGCTATCCGTGACGCTTTGTTCTTATTATCCTTTGTTTATGCCTTTCAATTTACCTTCTTTGAATCGTTCTTCTTTCGTAAGATCCTTTGGCCCCTACCAAGTAAGACTTGATCTTTCTTGGTTGGAAAGTGACTCTCAACATTTTTAGCATGTTAAGCAAATCAATGAGGCCGATATCTAGCTTGTTCATATGAAAAATTCACAACAATTGTGAAAGGAGTCCGGAGTGAGTGCAAGATCAAATCTTGGCTCAACTCTCCATCCATGACAAAACTCGTTGTCCTAATTGATCAATCAAATTGATTATGTTAAGAACTTTTTCCATACTATAGTGCCATTGGCCATTCTAGATCTAAGAGCTCCTTAGATATCCTGATATCTATCACCCCTACTTTCCTCACCATCAACTACTTGACGTGCAGGGAGTATAGTAGAAGTATCCATAGTTTCAGTGTGACGTGAAGCTTGTTACTCATAGATCTGAGCATGATGCATTGAGCTAATCATGCATCATCTTGCCACTTTCTAAAAGTAGCAATCTCTTCCTCAAAGGCATTGTGCTGCAACCATTGCGGGATAGGCGTATGAAGGACATAAGATAGCTTTTCACTATGAGAACTATTCTCAAATTCCTTAACCAATCCGCTTTATTTGATTCAGTTAATTTAGCATCTAATATGCTTCGCAGATGATAGTAATTTTAGACATTGTAAAATTTCAGTAAATGAATTTGTAATTAACAACATTTTAACATACATTCTATTATTAATTACCAAAATAAATTAGGTCTTGTTTTAAATTGGTATCTCCCACTATTTTCTTCAAACTATATTACCTCACTTATATAGTTCGGCAAAAAAATCTAATTAAAGATTTGCTAGTGAGAATAAGGATCCCATTTCAAATGTATATAGCCTTGTGGTGACACAACAAACTATATATAAATAAATAGGTAGACAACTTTTGTCAATTACATCAACTATGCAACTCCTTGTCTTTTGCCTCTTAGATTATTTTGATCAAGTGGTGGCACATCCGAATCAAAATTATCCAAGTTAAGTCCGACCTAGCACTCCATATATTCAAAAAAGAAAAATATCATCCTTGTGGTGACACAACAAAACAATATTGTTCAATTTTCTTTATAAGCATCAAATGTGATAAATTAACATCTTAAATACTTAATACTTGCCTTGTGGTGACACAACAAACTCATATTAAATATTTAATACTCTATTAATTTTATCATGCTAGAAGGCTTACGCTCGATATTCCAAATATCTTTGAACGCTTAGGACTTAATATAAAAATTGAGGGGTTTGTTATTAATTTGTCTCATCTTGTTTAGCGCTGCATTTATGCATATATATAAAATACGCGTCATATTAATGAACATGCGAAGCATGTTTGCATAATATATAATATATATATATATAGTATAAGCACGCACATATAGAATACTATATTCTACCTTGATTGATTATGGACTTTTATTCTAGTTTGGTTCACTAGAGCCACCAAGTGAACTAAAAGGTCAAACCCTAGGTGCAAGAAATAATATTTAAATATAACTATTACATTTAAACCCGGCTCCATTACAAACGAGTCTTCAAGCGCATTCTTGTCCTTTGATCTCCAATTTTTCAAAATTAATTCTAACTATTCCTATTACAAAACTATTTAAAATAAATAGAAGCCTTGATCGTGATCGAGGGAAGTACATAGGAGAGATAGAATTTACATTTAGAAAAATTAGAGAAGACGAGGTACGCAGACCCCATTTAATAAAAACCATACATTCATGCATCCAACTAAAATAAAATCCAA
The DNA here is from genome assembly GCA_020205615.1 of Panax quinquefolius. Classification (NCBI taxonomy): domain Eukaryota; kingdom Viridiplantae; phylum Streptophyta; class Magnoliopsida; order Apiales; family Araliaceae; genus Panax; species Panax quinquefolius. Next base: position 77,513,061 of record CM035173.1, on the reverse strand, counting down.
TCGCATTGGTCAATAGTCCATAATCAATCCCATTTATTATCATACACATCACCATATGCATCAATAAATAACATTCATCTCATGAATAATAAACATTTAATATATATATATTGATATCATTTAATGGGCAAATTTAGTTAGTATAAAATCTATTTTTGAATCAAAATAAACTCCTTTATTTTAATCCAAATTTAAATCAAAATAAAACTATTTTATTTTGATTTATCTAATTTTGAATAAAATAAACTATTTTATTTTAATCAAAATCTTTAATCAAAATAAACTCTTTTATTTTAATTAATTATGGAATCCAATTCCATGTATATATAAAAAAATCTTTAATTAAAATAAACTCTTTTATTTTAATCAATTATGGAATCCAATTCCATGTAAAAAAAAAAAAATTTAAAAAATAAACTCTTTTATTTTAATTAATTATGGAATCCAATTCCATGTAAAAAAAAATTTATTAAAGAAAACACTTTATATTTCTTTCCTATTCACAAATAAACTCTTTTATTTTGAATAATATGAAATCTAATTTCATATCTAAATAAACTCCTTTATTTAAGGAAACACTTGGATTTTCTTTCCTATTCACAAATAAACTCTTTTATTTTGAATAATATAAAATCTTATTTCATATTTAAATAAACTCCTTTATTTAAGGAAACACGGATTTTCTTTCCTATTCACAAATAAACTCCTTTATTTTGAATAATATGAAATCTATTTCATATTTAAATAAACTCCTTTATTTAAGGAAACATGATTCTCTTTCTATTCACAAATAAACTCTTTTTATTTTGAATAATATGAAATCTATTTCATATCTAAATAAACTCCTTTATTTAAGGAAACAATAGAATCCAATTTCAACTCCAATTAGTTATCATGGAATCAAATTCCAACTCTAATTAGTTAGCATGAAATTTAATTTTAAAATTAAAATAAATCTTTTATTTTAATATTAAAATAAACCTTTTATTTTAAGATTAAAATAAACCTTTTATTTTAATTATAAAATTATTAAAATTAAAATAAAACTTTATATTTTAATATTAAAATAAACCTTTTATTTTAAAATTAAAATAATTATATATATATATATAATATATATATATATATAATTATATATATATATATATATATAAAATCATATATAGCATATTTTTAAAAAAAAATGTGAACTCCTTTATTTTATCTGATCTTGCTTTTTATTTTAATAATTAGCATGACATGGTCCCTTTTAACATCCACGTGATCATGCATGCTAGTTTTCCTAATTTTGTGGCAAATTCATTTGAATTGTTATTAGCCATTCTAGAAATCCGTGCATGAGTTCCAAGAAATCCTGTTCATTCCGTTGCTGTCCTTTTTTTTTTTTTTTACGTCAGCAACATTATTATATTAGGATATTTATATAATAATAATATATGACATGCTTGAGGCATTCACGCGAAAAAAAAAAATCAGTAAAAAAAATAAAAATAGTTACATAACAGTTGGTTTTTTTTTTTATTTTTTTTTTTTTTTTTTATAAATTTTATACAATAAAATTATGCCCAATTAAATTGTTCTAAACACATATCAATATATAAATTAAAACAATTAATAATTCGCATAAAGGTTTGGCTCTGATGCCACTGTTAGGTTTGTAATATTCATAACGCAATCAAATTGCATAAAAAGTGCGGAAGCGTATAAAATCAGAGTTTAAAAATTTACAAACCATATACCCGGATCATCCTTTATGCACAATTATTAATTAAACGAAAAGATAAAGAATAAAATCATACCCTTGAAGATCGAGCTTCCTCAGGTACAAGTTCACCTCCAAATCCTTTCGCGTTCAATCTTGAATCCACCGGGGTTTTGTTCCTTCCTTTGATCAACGTTAGCCACCCATATGTTTGGCCTCTAGAGGTGATCCACCAAGGAATAATAATGATTCAAGAAAAGGGTGGTTGGCTAAACCCTAGTTTTTCTATCTCTATAGAAAAAGTGTACTCTCCCAACAATTGGAATTATGTCGTATGTTGAAAAATCCAACAACCCCCGCCACCCATAATAGACCCCTCCTTATTTATTGATGTGGGCAACCCTCCTTAACAATTAAGAAATTGGGTTTTATTTAATTAATTAAATTCTTTTAATTAATTAGGCTCCCTAATCTTATTAGGGATAATTAATTAAACTCCTTTAACTAATTTTCCTTCCTAATCCAATTAGGAATAAATGAGAATACTTATATTAAATTAATTCCTAAACTCTTTAGAAATTAAAATAATAATAATTGTAATAATATTAATAAGACTCCTCTTATTAATTTATATTTAATATTTCTAAAATATTAAATAATAAATATTAAGCTATTTAATTTATTCTATCACTATAGATTAAATTAAATATACTTAACATATTATTACGATTATGCCATTAACTTCTTAAATAATTATTCTTCCTTTTATGGTGTGACCCTTTAGGTTCTCCATATTAAACCGGGCCAGAATAAATCAATTAGAACAATTCTAATCTTATTTAAATAAATAAATTAAACAATTAATTTATTTAAATAATATTTATTCTACAATAGGATAAGCCTCCTAAATGATCAACGACTTTCCGGATAATATAGATTTCAACATTAATCATTAAAGAACCTTTGAGTAAATAGTTACCGTACAATTCAATCCTTCCACCATACAATGTCCCAATTAAATATAAGACATGGAATTACTGTCAAGTCTTATTTTATTTAATTATATGTATTTCGACTCTTAAATGCACAACTCCAAATAATGCAAATTAGAAACTCCTTTCTAATTTCATTCGCCATTGCCAAGGACTCTTTGGGTTGTCATTTATCGAATCACATAGACATTTCTCTTCTTTTATTAGAAGTGGTAGATTCTTTATTGATCATACATTATCTCCATGTACAACTTATTATACCCAAGCATACCTTTGATATACCCTAAGGGTCTTAAGGAATAAGTCAAAGTATAACTCATCATACACAAGATACTATGATGATCTCAAGTCCAAGGATCACTTGTACTACTATCACTACAGAATTCCTATTGACAGCAAATTAAACTCCATTAGGTATTCCTTAGCGAGCCAATGCTCGTTGAACTTATTCTCTAATAAGCACCTACATACTTGCTTTAGTGTCTCCACACAAATGATCATGAGATCAATCATCCTCATCCAATGAGCAAGCAACGTATGTACCAATCTATCCGGATTCACTAATCCCCAATTTAGTAATCCAATGATTGGGAACTATTTTAGTTTTAAGCTTTCTAAGAATTTAGATCTCATTAGAATGATCATCATCATTATTCTAAAAGCATTGCTTAAAACTATGGGTTTATCACATATTATAAAAACAAAGATCATGTAGATAATTAAAAGCCTTTAATAAATTAATACTTTTTATTAATAAATGAATAAGATTATTACAAAGTATATGCTTTATCATCAAACATGATTGGCTTGTGTGCATACTACTTTCGAAACATATATATATATATATATATATATATATATATAATATCAAGGTTATGCAAAATACCTTCAATTACTTGGTAATCCTTGCTAACAACAAATAATTGCTCGAAAACACAGAAATCTCTTAAGTCTCTCTCAAACTCTCTCAATCTCTCTCTGTATTCTTCTTCTTTCTTTCTTCTTAGGCTTAGCAACTATCACTTATGCGTAAGAAAAAAAAACTGATAGCCTAGCCATTATACGCACACTTAAAATAACAGTTACAAAAACTTAACGTACATCAGTTATAAAATATATTTTATTTATTATTTTGAATTATTTTATTTATATTATTTATTAGAATTAAATTTTAAAATTCTAAATCCATAAGGCTTTGTTTGGTAAACACACTTTTAAAATAAAGACTTAATGTATTTAAACCTTGTTTGGTTAAATCAATTCAAAACTATTTTAATTTTTTTAATAAATCCTTTACACTATAGTTTATAATCTCATATTATTTATTTGGATCTCTATATTCATCATTAGTTAAATAAACTAATTACAACATATTAAATAAATTTTTCACTTAATCTAAATATCACAAAATTATAATCTCATTATAATTTTATTTAATAATTCAACGTACCATTTTAAATTATTAAATTAAAACAACAACATAGCACTACATGTTATCTTTAACAACTCTCTAACTATTAAATTAAATTAGAGTATTATCTAATAAATTTAATTCACAAATATCTACTAACAATAACCACATAAATAAAATATTTATTTATTTAATTTTAATAAATATTTTAAATTACAAATAAAATATTAGATTGTTACATCTTTCCCTCCTTACAAGGATTCTGTTCCCAGAATCACAACTCAAATAACTCATTCGTCACATTCTTCCCTCCTTACAAAAATTCTGTCCCTAGAATCGAAGACACATATTAAACAAATAACTCAGGGTAGTTCTTCATCATTTCATCTTCGAGTTCCCACGTAGCCTCTTCGACATTGTGGGTTCTCTATATCACCTTCACAGATGATATCACCTTATTCCTGAGCACTTGTTCTTTCCTGTCGACTATCTGGATAGGAACCTTTTCATAAGATAAATCTTTATTGAACTGTAATGGTTCATACTCGATCACATGTTTGTAATCGGGTTTGTACGGTCGCAACACTGACACATGAAAATGTTGTGAACATATTCTAATTCTGGAGGTAAAGCTACCTTGTAAGCTACTTCTCCCACTCTTCGTAGTACTTCGAAGGGTCCAATGAACCTCGGGCTTAACTTTCCTTTCTTGCCAAAATAAATTTTTCCCTTCCAAGGAGAAACTTTCAGGAAAACAAAATTTCCCACGTTAAATTTGTGATTTTGCTTGTGTTGATCGACATACTTCTTTTGTCTATCCTGAGCAGCTACCAGTCTTGCTCTGATGACTTTGATAATTTTAGTGGTCTGTTTTACCAGTTCCGGTCCTAACAGTTGACGTTTGCCAACTTCATCCCAGCATAGTGGAGTTTTGCATTTTCTGCCGTATAACGCCTCGTATGGAGGCATGCCAATGCTTGCGTGGTAACTGTTATTGTAGGTGAATTCTGTCAATGGTAGATGATCATCCCAATTTCTTTGAAATCCATGATGTATGCTCTAAGCATATCTTCTAACGTCTGGATTGTTCATTCACTTTGACCATCGGTTTGTGGATGGTATGCCGTACTCATCTTCAGTTGTGCTCCTATGCATTCTGAAAGGTCATTAATAATATAGAAGGGGGATTGAATAGATTATTACTCGTTCAAAATTATATTTAGGCCTTTTTAAATTTTTGGTAATTAATTAACAGTTTTAGTAATTAGCATGCAATATAATAAAAATTCAATCACAATGCACAAAGATTTATCTGGTTCACAACATACACCCCTTGGTATGTTGCTACGTCCAGTCTCAAGTCCCTACTTGGAACTTGAGATCCCATTACTATCAATAATAAAAACTCCTTCAACAGGCGGAGAAGCCTTTACAAAGTTTTATAGACAAACTTCCAACTATTCAACTATTCTATCTTGGACAGCAAGCTTCCCGCTCCTTCCTCAAGTCTAGTTGTACCACCTTTTGAGATTAGTTCTATTCTATGATCTGGTTTTGAAACAACAGTCTCTTCCTCACCTCACAAGTACACTAGAGACCCAACTTCCTGCTGACCTCTCTAAGACTCTAGTCTTGGTCGAAGAATTATGTGTCTTTCTCACAGGTACATAAAATAAACTAACTTTAACCCTTTCTATGTATATAAATAAGTTTACACCAATGTGCTTCTCCAAAAAGCTGATAAGAGTTAAGTACAGATTAATGCTTCTCAAATAAGCAGATAGAAAATTAAGAACAAATATATCTGTATAAAAGTTCAAGAACTTTATATTTAATAATGAGCTTCTTGAAAGTAGATAGAAATTTTTTTTAGATCCACTAATGCATCTGATTAAGCAAATATATCATTTTAAGGTATGCTATAGAGAATTAGCAATTCTTTAAAATAAAGAGTGTTTTTCTATATATAATATATAATTATTTCTTAGATAGTCTTTACCAAATATTATATGAATTATTTTTATGAATCAATACTTGTATAAAAGAATAAATCAAATCAAACAATATTTATGAAGTGTAATATTTAAATCAGTTAAGCACAAACTAATATAACAAATATTACTGTTTAACTCAAATAATATATAAGAATATTTTATCTATTATGTGAACTTTTATAGATAATGTAACTTAGTACTATAATGAATCGTACGGTTCGAATTCCTCTTGGTAGAGGTGTATTTCCGTAGCCTTGTGGCGTCCAAGTATGGCAAAATTTATAATTTTCACAATTGATATTTATATAAAAATTTTTAATAGATCACTATGATTTTCAAATCCAGTTCAAATGACTACCCTTTTTGGAGTAGTATCTCAGTGTCATTTTGAGCTATCAAGTGTCGTATCTATTTTATGATATTTATATAAATTATATCAATAAAAGGTTACTGAAGACTATAAGGAATCGTACGGTTCGAATTCCTCTCCGTAGAGGTGTATCTCCGTAGCCTTGCGGCGCCCAAGTATCCTTTTATTTGACAAATAGATGAAATATAGATATATAAAATTGTGTAGAACAATGTGTAGTCATATATCTATAGATATAATACAAGTAAGAAATAATTCAACAGAAATTAAACTTATGTCAATACTTGGACTAATTTTTCTCTTCAAAAATCAGAACTTTTATAAGAAGAGATATGAAGCTTTTAGAGAGAATGTAGGCAAGGAGAGTATGCTTTTCTTTTCACTAAATTGGTGAAAACCAAATGAATGAAATACTCCCTATTTATAAAATTTTTGAAGTTGGGGCAAAAATATAATTTTGGAAATCTAATTTTTGAATGCACGGTTTGGATGAAAGATTTTGGAATTGGACGGTCCGGATTAAAATCAATTTTACGCGGTAGAGACTCAATATTCCGCCCAAGCAACACTTCATCAACTTAGCATTTATTCCTCATATTTGACCACATTTTGAAAGCTAAATTTAATGCCAACACACAGTTTTCCTTTGGTCCCAAAATGAGTGGCATGAGTTTTAAAAAATTTGCCAGCATAATTTTTTATACACGATTTTAGCAAGCATGCATTTAAATTATATAATATTTGTATGGTGTATGTGACGCCCCCAAAATAGGTATACAACACCCATTCTAAGTCGCCAAAATACATGGTACAGAAACAACTACAACTTTATTAATACAATTGTCGTGCAAAATACGACAACACATAAACTGTGAGTTTAAATATAAATATTGTCTTCTAGATAATATCCACACTCAAATAAGTCCTCATTACAATTATTGATACATTATTTTACAAAATAGTGATGACAACTAACTAAAACATATTGATCGATTAATTATGTTCATCTCAACAACATCACACTATTATTCATAAGAAAATCAAACATCTTTTGCCAAATACATGAAAATAGGCGTACATACAGAATACAAAATACAATCTTTAATATACAACAAGAAAGGCTGTGAGTTTTAATACAAATATTGTCTTCTAGACAATATCCACTCTCGAAATAAGTCCTCATTACATTTATTGTCACACTATTTAATGAGAATAGTGAGGACTACTAATACTATCATCTGGGCCGTCACTCTGTTCCCCAGACTAGTCCATTTCGTTCTCATTTCTGAAGAGAACGGTGAAGGAAAGGGTGAGCTCAACTAGCCCGATAAAAAATATTATGACTAAGATAATGCGAAATAAATTATCATTAGTCTTCAACAATGTTAAAGCGATAAAATATAATAGACATCAAGTTTAAGCTGCAGCGGAACAAAGCAATCCATTAAAAGAGTCAAGTAGAGAATAAAATCTACTATCTTTTATGATTTAAAAGGTTTTCATCACTTTTATCGCTGAGACTCGACAATAAATAATCCACATCATCCATCCTTTTTCTGACGAGGATATTCATTAGTATCACGACCACAAATTATCCATGCACTACGGGCGAAGGATATTCGTGTATTCATCAATGATTCTGATCATGCCATAAAACAATTCATCTTTGCTCCCTTGGTAGAAGAGAATCCATAGCCATAATCATACCAAAAAGCGTCCATCAATGCACTACAGGACGATGAGGACTTTTTCCACATCATTTGTAACATTACGATCATGATTATCTTAATAATCCTCAGTGCGTAATCATACCAAGTCCATCTATGCACTACTGAGGCCACGAGATGACTTTCAACATAATATAAACATGAGGATGATGACAATGATATAAGAATTCAATAAAACAAGTTCAAGAATTAATTTATCCGAGGAACTAATAACGTCCAAATTGTCGACATGATACTTCTTTGTAGAGTAAAATTCAAGAATGCTCGGAAGAATATTTCCATGAGAAGATCTTTGGATGAAGCGCAAATATCGAGGATATTCCACTAATTTCATGGAGTATAGAAGTCAAAACTTTAACCAACCGAGTATAATAAAGAATGGAATAACAAAAGAAATCACCATGCATGCGGTACTTAGCATAGAGCGAGTTATTCAACGAAATAATAAATAACGGAACGGTCGAGCGTGTCATACGCTGCCGGGCGGATATTCAACGAGAATAATAAAGAATGGAATAACAACGAAATCACCATACATGCGGTACTTGGCATGAGCGAGTTATTCAACGAGAATAATAAATAACGGAACCGAATCCAACATAAAAGCGCGCAGACGGATATTCCAATGAATAATAAAGAATGGAATAACAATGAAATCACCATGCATGCGATATACTTAGCAATTCAACGAGAATAATAAAATGAATGGAATCGGTCCGGCGTAAAAGCCTTGATGACGAGATATTCAAACGAGAATAATAAAAAGGCGGAACCGAGGAATAAACGATAGACGATATTCAATGAGAATAATAAAGATGAAACCAGTCCGTACGTAAAATGCACGAATGTGAGGATATTCAATAGAATAATAAAGAATGGAATAACAACGAAATCACCAAGTATAGGGTGAGCCAGCGTATATCTGAGTTATTCAACGAAATAATAAAGAATGGAATAACGAAGTTCTCTTCATGAATATAAAAAAAATAATACCTTACCTTATAACAAATAATATCCCTTACTTATAAAGAAGAGTACTCAGAAGCGGTAGAGGCGAGGATATACTTGAAGAAACTTACTTTACTTTCAAAGCTTTCTTAAGCGCTAAAGAAATACGCTCAAGATTATAGAAGAATAATTCTCTCTACAGTTTCTCTCTCTAGAGTTTGATGAAATTAAATGAAATAATGAAGGAATGAGCTTCTATTTATAGAAGAATGGATGAATAGTAACCAATCCATGAATGGTCCAGATCGATTTACTTTAAATGCAGACGGTCGGAGTTGGTTTTACAATAAAATATAATATATTATATTTATAATCTAATAAAATGAATAACTTTTAAAAAGATTTTTTATATATACACTATCTGACGAGGCAAACACTATGCATAATAAAATATAATATAATCTAATTATTGTCTAATAAAAAAGATAACTTTATAAAAAGTATTACATTTTTATATAAAAAAGATTTTACTATTAGCCTAAAAAAATAACTTTATAAAAGTATTACATTTTATATAAAAAAGTTTTTACATTTTATTACATTAATAATACTAATAAAATAAAACTTATAATATATATATATATATATATATATATATATATATACAATAAATTGAATCAAATAACGTGAGATCTTATCGTGACTACTCTTGTAGCAATAATTGAACAAAAGCGAGTGACTTCTCACATAAGCATCGATAATCAATCTCAGGTGTTACTCTTATGCGACCACGCGTATTCTTTGTACTTTTACTACCTAGTAGTTCAACGGTATTAACGGTAAAACTTCCACCGTTATTTTCATAAAAAAATATTTTTGTCGTTTTCTCGATCAAATAATAATTACATTGTGGGGTCCACCAATGATTGTGTGTAATCGTCGAATATTCCCAAACCTGAAGAAATATTCCCAGACCAATCGAATATAATAACAACTTGCATACTTTGCAAAATTTATAAATATTACCCACAACTATAACATTATATTAAATCCACACCATAATATTCAAAAAAAATTTGAGAAATTTTAAATCTTTATTAAGTAAAATTTGGGATTTTACAATCTCCCTCCTTATGAAATTTGCCCTCGAAATTTACGTACGTTACTGGTATCTTAGAAACGATGATGACACACTTCATCGATTCTAACTCTTGAGGTATAACCTTTGAGTGTTGAATACATTCCAGATTTTAACAGTACATCTTCATACGTTAAATTATCCGCTATCTCGTCCGGGTTCTAAATCAATAATGTGGTTGGGTCATCCACATATTTACGTAACATCGATACGTGAAAAAGCGTTATGAACACGCGACATACTTGGCGGTAAAAGCGAGTCTATAAGCCACGATTCCTACTTGATCGAGGATTTCAAATGGGCGAATTAAATCGAGGGTTGAGATAACGCCTTCGTTGATTCTTGCTTCTTCATAGCATTCTTGAACCTTCTTCTTCACATTCATCATTTCTGAGTATGTAGCTTGGCGGCTTTAACTTTATCGATTAAAGTCGATTCTAATTCGTATATTCGTTATCTTCATGTGGGTTCGTATATTACGCACTCGTAAAACGCATTTTCGTGTACGATCTTCTACTCAATGCGTCGGCTACCACGTTCATTTTTCCACGATGGTATTGAATGGTACGATCGTAATCTTCAACGACTTTCGAGTCAACGTCTTTGGTAGCGCGTATTACGTTCGTTTTAGTTGAAGAAATATTTAAGGGTTTTAGAAATGGGGTTTTGTCTTTGGGGTCGATACAAAATTTGATTTCACGCTCTAGGGATAGGCTAGGAAGTCTTCATAAATACGTCAGGAAATTTATTAACGATAGAAATATCATTCAAAACTGTGACCCTCATCCAAGACTTGGATAATACGTCACATTGATACTATCAACTTGCCATCTTCATTCACGATGTCCCCCTACGAAAAAGTGCGGCTTGGTGCATTCCACACAAGGAAGTCGACAACGAAAGGATCGGGGCTCTTTACTTATGGCTTGATATGACAATGATTGACTTTAGTGGTTTGGTTACTTTGAATTACATATAAGGTTGTTGGTTAGAAATATAAAAGCTAACAACCTTACTAAAAGCATGATGAGTAGTTAACCATCGATTCCAAAAATCACATCAAAGGCAAGTATTTTCAAAGAGATAAGATCGACGAAGTAACGTGAAAGTGTTGATTTGAACAAGATTTATAAATAGTGGAGGTAACGAAGGTTTCTCCCAAGCGAGTTTAAACGAGATATATCAAAGTCTAACTTCTCGGAGTTAACTTCAAACATTGAACACAACTAGGTGAAATAAAAGAGTGAGTAGAACCGGTATCTAACACGGTATAGACTTATGAGAGTTTATGACTAACATACCGTGATAATTTTATTCGGGTTCCTCGTCACAAAAAAAAAAAATGCTCTCTCTAAACTACTAGGCTTTGGCTTGTGCAGGGACATCCTTTGGCATCACTATCCCAAATGGACTTGACTTCACCATACGACAAAATCGAGCTAGGTGACCTTCTCTTCCATAATTAAAACACGCTTTGGATTCTTTGCGTACAGGTTTGGACGGATGTGTCCCTCATGTCGCATTTGAAACATCGACCGGTGGTCGTTCTTCTTCCTTTGAAACGGGTCTTTGGTCTTAAGCGTCTTCCGTCATTGTTGAACCTTCTCTTCTTGAAATGTCCATTCTTATTGTTTTGGCCATGATTACCACAAGTGGTTACCATTTACGGCATGTTGATTCCCCTCCATGCTTATTGTCATTTAGCTTTGATGGTATTATCACCGGTTATTATCATTTTGTTGGCTTTATTCTCTTTTGGTTGGGTTGACTCATTATCGCTCTCGATAAGCGAGCCCTATTAACAACATCTGAATACAAACACGGTTTATGAGAGATAAGATATTGATGTATCTCGGGTTTCAAACCTCTTAGAAACATTAACGTCATTCTCTCCTCATTATCAACCAAATGGGATCTTAATCGGGACAACTTCGGCAAACTTGGCCCGTCTCTTGCGACACGGTCGTATTGTTTTGCTCCAACTTGATAAACTCCACCTCCTTCGTGTGATGAATACTTTCGGGAAAGTACTTGTCGTTGAACATCTCTTGGAACTTCTCCCAAGACATCTTGAGTGCGTCGAGAGTTGAGTGCGTTTCTGATTCCCACCATGTCTGCCTCTTCACCTTGCAACATAAAGGTGGCGAATGGAACCTTTTGCTCCTCGGAGCATCCCAAGACATCAAATATCTTGGTGATCTTCTTTAACCACGTCTCACGCCTTAAGTGGTTTGGCTTTCCCAAAAACTCCGGTGGTCCCGGCTCCTTGAATTGCTTAGCGGTGACCAACAGGTGGGTTGACATTGTTTCCACTGCATTATGAGCGAGAGTCTCTCTCGTTTGGTGTTGCATGAATTCTAAAAAGCTCTAAACGTCTCCATCGTTCATCATTTGATCGGTGTTGTTATTTACGGGAGGATTATCGCCTTCTGATGCACATTATCACGATTATTGATCTGTGGAGACTCAGCGGTCTCACATGCTCCATTGATGTTCTCAACATTCTCGGATGCCATTTTCAAACACTTTGCCACAAAACAAGGGTTAATTAACATATCACATATTATCCTATACTACGGCCAGACCAATTAAATATCAAATAAACTTAGGTAGGTCATACTAGCGAAGAATTCCCGTCTCTCCCCTCCTAGTTCTTGTCTCACATCTCGGCCGGGGATCATATCCTAAGCTTTGATACCAATGTTGTGGCGCCCCCAAAATAGGTATACATCACCTATTCTTGAGTCATGAAATACATGAAAATACAACAATACAAAATACAATCTTTAATATACAACAAAAAAAGTTGTGAGTTTTAATACAAATATTGTCTTCTAGACAATATCCACTCTCGAATAAGTCCTCATTACATTTATTGTCACACTATTTAACGAATAGTGAGGACTACTAATACTATCATCTGACCAGTCACTCCGTTCCCCAGACTAGTAGTCCGGCTACGTTCTCATTTCTGAAGAGAACAGGTGAAAGAAAGGGTGAGCTCAACTAGCCCGATAAAATATTATGACTAAGATAATGCAGAATAAATTATCATTAGTCTTCAACAATGTTAAAAGCGATAAAATACAATAGACATCAAGTTTAAGCTGCGGTGAAACAAACAATCCATTAAAAGAGTCAAGTAGAGAATAAAATCTACTATCTTTTATGATTTAAAAAGGTTTTCATCACTTTTATCATTGAGAGACTCGACAATAAATAATCCACATCATCCACGCACTTTTCTGGGCGAGGATATTCATTAGTATCACGACCACAAATTATCCATGCACTACTACGGGCGAAGGATATTCGTGTATTCATCAACGATCTGATCATGCCATAAAACAATTCATCTTTGCTCCCTTGGCGAAGAGAATCCATAGCCATAATCATACCAAAAAGCGTCCATCAATGCACTACGGACGATGAGGACTTTTTCCACATCATTTGTAACATTACGATCGTGATTATCTTAAGATAATCCTGGTCATAATCATACCAAGTCCATCTATGCACTCAGAATGCAGATGACTTTCAACATAATATAAACATGAGGATGATGACAATGATATAAAATTCAATAAAACAAGTTCAAGAATTAATTTATCCGAGAACTAATAACGTCCAAATTGTCGACATGATACTTCTTTGTAGAGTAAAATTCAAGAATGCTCGAAGAATATTTCCATGAGAAGATCTTTGGATGAAGCGCAAATATCAAGGATATTCCACTAATTTCATGGAGTATAGAAGTCAAAACTTTAACCAACCGAGTATAATAAAGAATGGAATAACAAAAGAAATCACCATGCATGCGGTACTTGCATAGAGAGTTATTCAATGAGAATAATAAATAACGGAACCGGTCGGTAAGGCGTGTCACATGCAAGCGGGATATTCAACGAAATAATAAAGAATGGAATAACAACGAAATCACCATACATGCGGTACTTGGCATAGACGGTTTATTCAACGAGAATAATAAATAACGGAACGGTCCGACGCGTAAAATCATAGTATAGACGGGATATTCAATGAATAATAAAGAATGGAATAACAACGAAATAATCACCATGCGTGCGATATTCAGCATACAGATTATTCCAACGAAATAATAAAAAGAATCGGAATCGAGTCCAAAAAAAGCGCGGAGCCGATATTCAAATGAATAATAAAAATGAATTTAAATAACGGCATAAACGCATGCGAGAGATATTCAATGAGAATAATAAAAGATGAAACGAACGGTCAAAAAAATGCCATGAGCGAGGATATTCAACGAATAATAAAGAATGGAATAACAAAGAAATCACCAAGTATAGGGTAGAATCCAGCGTATATAGGTTATTCAATGAGAATAATAAAGAATGGAATAACGAAGTTCTCTTCATGAATATAAAAAAATATAATAATAACCCTTTACGAATATAAAAAATAATATCCCTTACCTTATAAAGAAGAAGAGTACTCAAGCCGGTGAGGCGGGGATATACTTGAAGAAACTTGCTTTACGCAAAAGCTTTCTTAAGCGCTAAAAAATACGCTCAAGATTATAGAAGAATAATTCTCTCTACTAATTTCTCTCTCTAGAGTTTGATGTGAATTAAGTAAGAAATAATGAAGGAATGAGCTTCTATTTATAGAAGAATGGGTGAATAATAACTAATCCATGAAGGGTCCGGATCGATTTACTTTAAGCAGACGGTCAGTTTGGTTTACAATAAAATATAATATATTATATTTATAATCTAATAAAATGAATAACTTTTATAAAGTTTTAAAAAAAAGATTTTACTATCAAACACTAACAATAAATATATAATAATAAAATATAATATAATCTAATTATTGTCTAATAAAATAGATAACTTTATAAAAGTATTACATTTTTTATATAAAAAGATTTTACTATTAGCCTAATAAAACAAATAACTTTATAAAAGTATTATGTTTTATTTTATATAAAAAAGTTTTACATTTTATTACATTAATAATACTAATAAAATAAAACTTATATATATATATATATATATATATATATATATATATATATATAACAATAATAATAGAATCAAATAACGTGAGATCTTGTCAACAACTACTCTTATGCATAATTGAACAAAAGCGGTGACTTCTCACATAAGCATCGATAATCAATCTGGTGTGCTACTTATGCAACCACACGTATTCTTTGTACTTTTACTAAAGTAGTTCAACGATATTAATGGTAAAACTTCCATTAGTTATTTTCATAAAAAATATTTTTTTATCGTTTTCTCGATCCAATGATAATTACATTGTGGGGTCCACCATGATTGTTGTCTTGTCGTGCGAATATTTCCAGACACAAAGAATATTCCCCGACCAATCGAATAATATAACAACTTGCATACTTTGAAAAATTTATAAATATTACCCACAACTATAACATTATATTAAATCCACACCATAATATTCAAAAAAAAAATTCGAGAAATTTAAATCTTTATTCGTAAAATTTAGGATTTTATAATCTCCCCTCCTTATGAAATTTTGCCCTCGAAATTTATGTATGTACCTGGTATGCCAAACAGATGAAGACACTTCATCCGATTCTAACTCTTGAGGTATAACCTTTGAGTGTTGAATACATTCCAAGATTTTAACAGGTACATCTTCATACGTTAAATTATCCGCTATCTCGTCCGGTTCTAAATCAATAATGTGGTTCGGGTCATCCACATATTTACGTAACATTGATACGTGAAAAGACATTATGAACACGTGACATACTTGGCGGTAAAACGAGTCTATAAGCCACAGTTCCTACTTGATCGAGGATTTCAAATGGACCAATTAAATCGAGGATTAAGATAACGCCTTCTTGAACCTTCTTCTTCACATTCATCAGCTCTGAGTATGTAGCTTGAGCGGCTTTAACTTTATCAATTAAAGTCGATTCTAATCGTATATTCGTTATCTTTATGTGGGTTCGTATATTCGCACTCGTAAATGCATACGATCTTCTACTCAACGCGTCAGCTACCACGTTCATTTTTTCACGATGGTATTGAATGGTACGATAGTAATCTTCAACAGCTCGAGTCAACGACTTTGGCGCATGTTACGTTCATTTTAGTTGAAGAAATATTTAAGGGTTTTAGAAATGGGGTTTTGTACTGGGGTCAGTACAAAATTTGATTTCACGCTCTAGGGATAGGCTAGGAAGTCTTCATGAATACGTCAGGAAATTTATTAACGATAGAAATATCATTCAAAACTGTGACCCTCATTCAAGACTTTGATAGTACGTCACATTGATACCTATCAACTTGCCATCTTCATTCACGATGTCGCCTACATAAAGTCTGGCTTCGGTGCATTCCACACAAGGAAGTCAACAACGAAAGGATCGGGCTCTTTACTTATGGCTTGATATGACAATGATTGACTTTAGTGGTTTGGTTACTTTGAATTCGCATAACAGGTTGGTTAGAAATATAAAAGCTAACAACCTTACTAAAAGCATGATGAGTAGTTAACCAATCGATTCCAAAAATCACATCAAAGGCAAGTATTTTCAAAGAGATAAGATCGACAGGTAACGTGAAAGTGTTGATTTGAACAAGATTTATAAATAGTGGAGGTAACGAAGGTTTCTCCCAACTGAGTTTAAACAGATATATCAAAGTCTAACTTCTTCGGAGTTAACTTTAAACATTGAACACAACTAGGTGAAGTAAAAGAGTGAGTAGAACCGGTATCTAACACGGTATAGACTTCGCAAGAGTTTATGACTAACATACCCGTGATAATTTTATTCGGGTTCCTCGTCACGAAAAAAAAAAAATGCTCTCTTAAACTACTGGCTTTGGCTTATGGGACATCCTTTGGCATCACTATCCCATTTGGACTTGACTTCACCATACGACAAAATCGAGCTAGGTGACCTTCTCTTCCGTGAATTAAAACACACTTTGGATTCTTTGCGTGCAGGTTTGAGACGGATGTGTCCCTCCTGTCGCATTTGAAACATATCGACCGGTGGTCGTTCTTCTTCCTTTGAAATGGGTCTTTGGTCTTGCCGCGTCTTCACGTCATTGTTAAACCTTCTCTTCTTGAATTGTCCATTCTTATTGTTTTGGCCATGATTACCACCGAAGTGGTTACCATTTCTGGCATGTTGATTCCCTCCATGCTTATTGTCACTGCTTTGATGACTGTTATCACCGGTATTATCATTTTGCCGGCTGCCCTCTTTTGGTTGGGTTGACTCATTATCGCTCTCCAATAACTGAGCCCTATTAATAATATCTGAATACAAACACAGTTTATGAGAGATAAGATATTGATGTATCTCAAGTTTCAAACCTCTTAGAAACATTCGCGTCATTCTCTCCTCATTATCAACCAAATGAGACGCAAATCGGGACAACTCGGTAAACTTGGCTTCGTACTGTGACACGGTCATGTTGTTTTGCTCCAACTTGATAAACTCCACCTCCTTCATGTGACGAATACTTTCGGTAAAGTACTTGTCATTGAACATCTCTTGGAACTTCTCCCAAGACATCTTGAATGCATCAGTGAGTGCGTTTCTGATTCCTACCGATGTCTCGCCTCTTCCGCAACATAACATAAAGGTGGCGAATGGAACCTTTTGCTCCTCGGAGCATCCCAAGACATCAAATATATTGGTGATCTTCTTTAACCACGTCTACGCCTTAAGTGGTTCTGGCTTTCCCAAAAACTCCAGTGGTCCCAGCTCCTTGAACTGCTTAGCGGTGACCAACAGTGGGTTGACATTGTTTCCACCTACATTATGAACAGGAGTCTCTCTCGTTTGGTGTTGCATGAATTCTAAAAAGCTCCTAAACGTGTCGTCGTTCATCATTTGATTAGTGTTGTTATTTACAGGAGGATTATCGCCTTCCTAATGCACATTATCCTGATTATTGATCCGTGGAGACTCAACGGTCTCCTGTGCTCCATTGATGTTCTCAACATTCTCGGATGCCATTTTCAAACACTGCCACAAAACAAGGGTTAATTAACATATCATATATTATCCTATACTACGACCAACCAATTAAATATCAAATAGACTTAGGTAGTCATACTAGCGAAGGAATTCCCGTCTCTCCCTCCTAGTTCTTGTCTCACATCTCGGCCGGGATCATATCCTAAGCTTTGATACCAAGCTGGCGCCCCCAAAATAGGCGTATACATCACCTATTACGAGTCGTCAATACATGCTGCAGAATACAAATACAATCTTTAATATACAACAAGAAAGTTGCGAGTTTTAATACAAATATTATCTTCTAGAATATATCACTCTCGAGAATAAGTCCTCATTACATTTATTGTCACACTATTTTTATGAGAATAGTGAGGACTACTAATATTATCATCTGGACCGTCACTCTGTTCCCCAACTAGTCCGACTACGTTCTCATTTCTGAAGAGAGCGAAAAGGAAAGGGTGAGCTCAACTAGCCCGATAAGAAATATTATGACTAAGATAATGCAAAATAAATTATCATTAGTCTTCAACAATGTTAAACGATAAAATACAATAGACATCAAGTTTAAGCTGCGGTGAACAAGCAATCCATTAAAAGAGTCAGTAGAGAATAAAATCTACTATCTTTTATAATTTAAAAGGTTTTTCATCACTTTTATCATTTGAGACTCGACAATAAATAATCCACATCATCCATCCACACTTTACTGACGAGGATATTCATTAGTATCACGACCACAAATTATCCATGCACTACGGGCGAAGATATTCGTGTATTCATCAACCAGTCTGATCATGCCATAAAATAATTCATCTTTGCTCCCTTGGTGAGAGAATCCATAGCCATAATCATACCAAAAGCTCGCCCATCAATGCACTACGGGCGATGAGGACTTTTTCCACATCATTTGTAACATTACGGTCATGATTATCTTAGAATAATCCACGGTCATAATCATACCAAGTCCATCTATGCACTACAGGCCACAGGTGACTTTCATCATAATATAAACATGAGGATGATGACAATGACATAAGAATTCAATAAAACAAGTCCAAGAATTAATTTATCCAGGAACTAATAACGTCCAAATTGTCAACATGATACTTCTTTGTAGAGTAAAATTCAAGAATGCTTAGAAGAATATTTCCATGAGAAGATACTGGATAAAGCGCCAATATCAAGGATATTCCACTAATTTCATGGAGTATAGAAGTCAAAACTTTAACCAACTGAGTATAATAAAGAATGGTATAACAAAAGAAATCACCATGCATGCGCTACTTCGCATAGACATGTTATTCCAATAGAATAATAAATAACGGAACCAGGTCAGGCGTAATACGCACCGACATGGTATTCCAACAGAATAATAAAGAATAGAATAACAACAGAAATCACTATGCATGCGGTACTTCGCATAGACAGGTTATTCCAATAGAATAATAAAGATAACGAACGAATGTAAAAAGCATGCGCAGACGATATTCCAACAAAATAATAAAGAATGGAATAACAAAAG
Organism: Panax quinquefolius; assembly: GCA_020205615.1. Classification (NCBI taxonomy): domain Eukaryota; kingdom Viridiplantae; phylum Streptophyta; class Magnoliopsida; order Apiales; family Araliaceae; genus Panax; species Panax quinquefolius. The sequence goes on along the minus strand of CM035173.1, from coordinate 77,493,249 downwards.
AAATCACCATGCATATAAGCACTTGCATAGACAAGTTTTTTCCAATGAATAATAAATAATAGAACCAGTCCCAAGTCGTAAAATGCGCAGACGAATATTCAACAGAATAATAAAATAAAGAACCGGTCAAATAAAAAACCTGTGAACGGGATATTTCAGCGAATAATAAAGAATGGAATAACAACGAAATCACCAAGTATAAGGTAGAAATGGCGTATATAGGTTATTCCAACAGAATAATAAAGAATGGAATAACAGAAGTTCTCTTCATGAATATAAAAAAAAATAATACCCTTTCTTTTACAGTACAACAATTAATATCCCTTACCTTATAAAGAAGAGTACTCAGACGGGTAGGCGGGGATATACTTGAAAAAACTTGCACTACGCTCAAAGTTTTCTTAAGCGCTAAAGAAATACGCTCAAGATTATAGAAGAATAATTCTCTCTCTGGTTTCTCTCTCTAGAGTTTCGGTGAATTAAGTAAGAAATAATGAAGGAATGAACTTCTATTTATAGAAGAATGGATTTGAATAATAACCAATCCATGAGCAGTCGAGATCGATTTACTTTAAGCAGACGGTCCAGGATTGGTTTACAATAAAATATAATATATTACTATTTATAATATAATAAAACAAATAACTTTTAAAAAGATTTTACTATGAAACACTATACGAGCACTATCAAACACTATGCATAATAAAATATAATATAATCTAATTATTGTCTAATAAAGCAGATAACTTTATAAAAGTATTCTATTTTATATAAAAGATTTTACTATTAGCCTAATAAAACGAATAACTTTATAAAAGTATTACATTTTTATATAAAAGTTTTCTATTTTATTACATTAATAATACTAATAAAACAAAACTTATATATATATATATATATATATATATATATATATATATATATATATAACAATCAACAATAATTGAATCAAATAACATGAGATACTTATCGCAAAGAACTCTGTAGCAATAATTGAATAAAAGCGGTGACTTCTCACATAAGTATCGATAATCAATCTGGTATTGCTACTTATGCAACCACGTATTCTTTGCTTTTACTCTACCGAAGTAGTTCAACAATATTAATTCGTAAAACTTCCACCGTTATTTTTATAAAAATATTTTTTGTTATTTTCTCAATCCGATGAATAATTACATTATGGGGTCCACCAATGATTGTGCCATCGTGCATTTAATATTCCCAGACATAAAGAATATTCCCAAACCAATCGAATAATATAACAACTTGCATACTTTGCAAAATTTTTAAATATTACCCACAACTATAACATTATATTAAATCCACACCATAATATTCAAAAAAAAAATTCGAAAAATTTATATCTTTATTCATAAAATTTAGGATTTTACAATTTAGGACTGAGGCTGATGAAAAATATTTTAAAGAAAACGAATCCAGTGAAACAAAAGAACAAGCAATAAGGATTCGTACTTTAAACAGTCCAAGTTCAAAAATACTTCATAAATAACCATAGTGAAGTAAAATTCAAGAATGATCAAAACATGGATACAATCAAAGCTAGTATCCATAATAGATATTTTGAACAAAAAAATGAAAAATTAATTTTTCTGTGAATAGTCTTGAGTATTAGTGAATAGTCTTGGTATACAAGAATAATGTCGTATACGTGAATAGTAACCCCGACACTAAAAGACAAGAATTTCACAAGAAAAATCTTACCAATATTCCGGCATAATGATATTGGAAGAAATAATATTATTTAAAAAAAAATAACATCCCTTACCTCGAAAAGATAGTACTTCAGACTGGAATACTGGATATAGTGTTGAAGAGAACTTGTACCGTATAGCAACACTCAAAGTCTCAAAATACACACAAGAATACGCTCGATAATATAGAGAGAGAAAGATAGAGAAAAAGGTGTGATTTTCAATTCTAACATAAGCACCCTATTTATAGGAAAATATTTAGAACACCAAAGCAGAAAATTTAATAAAATAATATTATTTATTAAATTTTCAAGCCCACCACAAAAGAATCTGATTTTAGCATGTTTACAACACTTGTGGGACTCACCAAAAATATTTTTCTAAACAAAAGTATTTAAAACTCTAAAAATCAATTCAGACCCAATATACCGGAACTTCAATAATTCACAATAAATAGCCCTTTTATCAAAAAAAATTCAAATCTTATGTCCATTCCATTGGAAATTCAATTCTCTACAACTTTGTAAGTTTAAGTTTTTCCAAATTACAAACAGAAGTAGACCGAAATCCACAAACGGACGATTTTACGAGCTATAATCCAATTTTAGTCACAAAATGGGGTCCACAGACATGAAAAATATGTTTTAAATATTTTTAGTGACAAAAATACTCTTCCTCCTCATTTATTCATATATCCCACATTCATTGTAAAAAAATCACCATTATTATATTATTAAAATATAATAATATATTTAAATGAATTATTTTATCAAAAAAGATAAAATATCAATTTTCAATAATTGTCACATTAAAATTTTTCTCCATCAATATCCACATAAAATGAATATTTTCCTTATCATATAAATCAATAATTAATTATTCACAAATAATATTACGTAATCACAATCGTCAACGGTAGTTCTGTGAAAGAGGGGCTTTCGATAAGGATTTCTCCTTCTTGCGCTGCAATTAGGTGACCAAATCTCTCATTAGATGAAACTTTCTAGACATTGCCAATAATGCTATCTAATAATATTATTCAAATAATATGAATTATTGATTATACTATGTAGTGACAATTATTGAAACAATGATAAAAGCGTAGCAATTATTTAATCAATAAAATAAAATATTGAATAATAATTCTTTGTAACAATTATTGAGTAGTGTCTTCTTACATAAGAATCAATAATTGAATGCATAAAGCAATACTTCTTGTGTTTTAACCACCGAGTATTTCAATAGTATTAATGATAACAACTACTACGCCGTTATTTATAAACAACTTATACTTGTCGTTTTCTTCATCCAATCGCTTTTCAGTTATGGGCCCACATAAGGTCAACGCCCAATCGTATTATGAATATTCTCCGACATTAGAATATTCTATGACCAAACGAATATTCCCAAACAACAATGAATATTTTATAACAATTTGCTTATTTGAAATATTTAAGCATTTACCCATAACTAACCACATTAATCAAATCAACCCTTTCTATTTCAAAATAATAAATAGAAAAATTTAATTTCATTTATAATAAGTTGGGGTCTTCTGATTGTATAAGCATATATATATATATATATATATATATATATATATATATATATATATATATATGTCCTTTTTTTATATATATAATAAGTATATTTGCTACATGTTTTAGTATATATATAAGTATGCATGCATAAAATATTTTGCCCAACTTTAGTTTAGAAAAAGAAATAGGATTTCCTTGCCTTGAATATTATATGAATTTATTTATTTAAAACTTGACATATAATTTATCAAGGTCAATAAAAATTAATTCAAGTAAAAGCAGGAAAATAGTTAGAATAAAATAATAAGGAAAAATAATTAAATAATTACATATTTATTTAAAACATAATTTTTATCATCAAAATATATAAAATAAAATTATACCTATCAATCTCTCCCTTTTTGATGATGACAAATATAAAAATATTTTTAGTTTTTAAGAAAACTCCCCCTTAAACTATGAACATTTTATAACAGTATATATTCAATCTCATGGCAGTTTATATAGTAGTTGATATACCATTTTAGATTCATTCATAGCATTTTATATAGTCCATTCATAACAATTTATATATTCAATCTCATGGCAGTTTATATAGCAGTTGATATAACAGTTTAGATTCATTCATAGCAGTTTATATCCATATTTTTCTTCTCCCCCTTTGTCATCATAAAAAGTGATGGGGTAAAAGAAAATTTTAAACCTGCAGGAAATATTTTAGAAAACCTGCAAAGAGAGTTAGTAACCAAAAATATATAAAACCAGTATAGAGATGTACACAGTAGTAGTAGTAGTAGTAGTAGTAGTAGTAGTAGTAGTAGTAGTAGTAGTAGTAGTAGTAGTAGTAGTAGTGGAGTAGTAGTTAGTGAAGTTGGAGAGGGTGAGGGATTAAGGTTACAATTATTCGAATAGTTAGATGTCCTCTAAATTTAGACGAGAGAAGTGAGAAATGTCAGGAATGTTGCCTTGAGGATCTTCTCGTGGGGGAACAGGAGCAGTGAAGTCAGCAGAGCTATTGACAGTGAAGGGATCCATCAGCAGGTTGTTGTTCTCCAATAACAAGCATACCACAGATTTAACAGTGTGTAAAGAGAACTGGACATCTTCTATTTTTTCCAAAATTAAAGTTTGATTTTGCAACATAAGTTGGTTCATACTATTTAGTGAATCAATTTTTGTAGCCATGTTGATGTTGGTTTTAAGAATCTCATGATCAAGGGGTTTAAAAATAATGAGAGGCTGAGGTGGCAGATTTAAGTGGGATACGATGTTGCTGGTGGGAACGAGTTGGGACTGACGATTGGACAAAGGAATGTTCAAATAATGGAAGACATGTGTGAGAAGTAGACCAAAACCAAGACAATTATTTTGAAAATAGAATTCAAATGATGACAGCAAGAAGTAGGCCAGATTGAAGGACATGCATTCATTTAAGAGACTTTTGATAATTTCTAGATCAAAAGGTAGCATTTTTCGATCATCTCGTACAGACATGAAATTATTTCTTAAAATTTTGCCCAAAAACTTGCACACAGCAGTTAGAAATTCCAGACTAATTTTGCAGGGATAGTCAAATAAAAGAGCTGGCACAATTTGATCAATTACCACAGACAGATTAAACTTGAATAACATGCATTCTTCTATAGATATACCAGATGGATGAAGATATGAATTTATCCTAGGTAATTCTAGAGTGGAAGGATGCAATTGAAGTGCATGAACAAGAAATAATTCACCAATGATGTAAGTTTGTCCATGGATGCAAGTGGTAATACTTTTTAATAAACCAGAGGAATCAGTTGAAAACTCCATATGAGCATAAAATTCTGCTACAAGACTAGGATAAATTGATTTATCATAGAAGGATACCAAGCATTCCCACCTAACATTTTTAAAAATTTCAAATAATTTTGGAAAGCTGTGAAATGTGATGACATTTTTGGGACACATGTTGTGTCTCATAGACCTATACTTTGATTGGGAAAAGGGAGTAGTGAGGTGAGGGACAACATTGGAGAATTGTAACTCAGAATTTAGAGGAAGAGTTTTTCTTTTGGATGAAAATAAGTTAGACATGATGAGGATGGATGCAAGAAATATAGGAGAAAATATCAAACGAAGGAGAGACTGCAAATAAGAGAATGCACTATTTTTGAAAGAACTTATATATATAGATAGAGAAAAGAGGGATGATATGCGGCAGGTAATATACACTCAAAAAGGTCAAGTAAAGGTAGCAGTTAATAAACTGGAGCAAGTAATAAGATTACACTGAAAATAGTAACAAGAAACAAAAAGTATTGAAGTTAAACAGTAGAGTAAAAACTATTTAAGATCAGTCATTTAATAAGGTAGAGAGAGCATTTAAAACAAGATATCCACATGTCATGTGAAGAACACAGAGAAGGAAAGATTGCAGTCAACATTAGAATGATTACCAAAACTATAAAGATGTATCATTTAAAACAATTTTGATAAAACACGACAAAAAATTATCATTTCAGAAAGCAGTTTTCAAAGAGGCAGGTAATTTGAAAGATTTTATCATTTATAGCAAATCTTAAGAAAAAACAGATAGCAGAAATGCAATAAATTAATCTAGTGGACCTCAGTATCCACACAATATATAAGACAGATAAAAGTAAACCCAGTGGACATCAGTATCCACGCAAGTGATAATATACAGAGAGATAAAGATTTTATACCTGAATTGGAAGCAACAATATACCAATTTCAGTATGACAAGCTCTTTGTTGTATAAATTTCTCAATGAAATCCTCAGCGAGCCCAGAAAAGGTGCACAAATATTTAGATATACATTTATATAGATAGTATATATATATATATATATATATATATATATATATATATATATATGGATAAATAATATGTATATAGATATAGATATATATAATATGATGGAATAAATAGAGTTTAGTGTTAAAAAAATGGGAGAGAACTATATCAAAAAAAATGGGTGTTAAAATGCTTTTTGTTGAAACCCTTAACAAATTTTTTTTTGAAGTGATAGTTGAAAGATGAGCAAAAGAAAATGGGTTCTGTTTTGAAAAATATATGGTAAAAAAATTATTTTAAGGTAAAAGTTAGAGGTTTTGAATAAAACAAAAAAATTATCAGAAAGTAACTGGATTTAAGAAAATAGAGTTAAGAGAAGCGATTATCAAAAGTTGTTGCTAAAAATTAGAAAGAATTTAGGGTTTTTAAAAAATTATAAACAGAGCTTACCAGAGATTACAGTGGATTTGATAAGGTAGACGAAGTGACTTGCATCAGTAAAACAAATTAGCAATTGATTTTTATCTAACTAGAGTTTTTTTAATCTTTTGAATCAGACTAAAAACAAAAAAAAATTATGGAGAGTTTGAACATCAGAAGATTTAAAAAGAATTCTAACAGCGTATTGGTGGTGAAGGCCGAAAAAAAAATTATTTAAAAAAAACTAACTCATATATGATTTTGAGTAGAAACCCTAACATTTTAATTAAGCGAAAGAACACATGCAAGTATCCAAAAAACCCTAGAATCAAATCGATTTAATCTGTAAAACAGAACTTAATCTACATAGATCTAACGGTCGTGATCCTAGAACAAAAATCCAGTATATTAAATAGAACGATTTTAAAAGGCAATTGTTCTTTTGACCGAAACCCTCAAAATTTGCTAATAATGTTTACTAGAAATTTGATGGATTGAGAACGTAAAACGAAACGACTCTTAAACTTTTTGCAGTTGGGTTCAACTGATGAACCCTAACCCTTGATGTTTTAAACAAAAAATATATATATTGATTTTGAAAAACTAAAATAGAGACGATTTTGAGGATTCTAACAAAAACTGATGATATTTTGATTTTGATGAAAAGAAGAACACATGCAAGTGTCTGAAAACTCTAGAATAAGCATTCTCAGATCTAAGCCAAAACAAATCAGTAAAAAAACTGTTGACCAAAACCCTAAAAGTCTTAAGAGTCATGATCAGAGAAGAAGAGACATATATCGGAGATAGAGATTAGAAACAGCAAAGGAGAAGCTGGAGAAGATGAGAGAAGAGAGAGATGAGAGCATTTCAGATGCGAGAGAAGATAGAGAGATTAGAATGAGAGAAATGCGAAGAGATAGAAAGAAAAGTAGAAAATGAATTAAAAAATTGAAAATTTATATATATAGTTTGACTCACCCGAGTAATCCAACGGTTGGAGACTTGATGTGAGATAAAACGGATGGCGTGGATTTATTCTGAAGAGGAACAGTTGTGTTTCTTAAGCTGACCTTGATCCAACGGCTGAGAATAAATCTTTGTGTTGATCGAATGGTGCTGATGATGATCCGTGTGTTTAATAATGATTGAGTTTGATTGGTCTGAATTGGATACACAGATGGGGATATTTTGACCCTTGGATTTGCATGATTATTAATGGTGTAGATTTAATAGATATATGTTTTAACTTAGAAATGATAAAGTAGACATTTAATTTATTAAAATAGTTAAATAAATATAAAGAGATATATAAATATATAATCTAATATATTATAATTAAGAATTAATAATTAAGAGGAAGATAAATATTGTTAAACTAAAATTTGTTTAAAAATAAAATCATACTAAGATTTTGTTTTATAGATATACCAAAATTTAAAAAGAAATATCCAGAATGCCTAACTTCAATTCTTAATTTGCAGAATCTTTTCGAACTTAGTGGTTTAGTAAATATATCAGCTATATTTAATTCAGTGTCAATGTGTTCTAGTTTAATGCTTCTGTTATTAACATGATCATATAAAAGATGATGCTTAATGTCTATGTGTTTTGACCTAGCACGCAAGACTGTATTTTTGCTAAGATTTATAGTACTAATATTATCACATAAAATTGACACATAGTCAAATTTCATGTTATAATCAACAAGGATCTGTTTCATCCACAGTATTTGAGCACATCATCGTGTAGCTGCAACATATTCAGCTTCGGTGGTTGAAATAGATACAGAGTTCTGTTTCTTAGAGAACCATGAAATCAGACACCCTCCTAGAAATTGGCAGGTACCACTAGTACTTTTTCGATCGACATGATGACCTGCATAGTCAGAGTCTGAAAAATATACGAGATTAAATGGTTGATCCTTAGGATACCATAGATCTAATTCAGTGGTTCTTTTAAGATATCGAAAAATTCTTTTCACTGCGGTCAAGTGAGATTCTTTAGGATCAGCTTGAAACCTGGCATATTTACAAGCATTAAACATGATGTCAGGTTTACTAGCAGTTATGTATAATAGACTTCCGATCATTCCACTATATTTCTTTGAGTCAACAGATTTTTTAGTTTCAATAATAATTAATTTATCCGTCGTTGACATAGGAGTATTAAGAGGTTTTGTTGATTCTAAGCTAAATTTCCTAATCATTTCTTTACAGTATTTAGATTGAGATATATGGATACCTTTTTCTCGTTTAATCTTCAGTCCAAGGAAGAAGTTTAATTCTCCCATCATACTCATTTCAAATTCTTTACTCATACTTTCATAGAAAGCATTGCACATAGTAATGTCAGTAGAACCAAAAATAATATCATCAACATATATTTGAATTACCAGAATATCATCAATTTTATTTTTAGTAAATAAGGTAGTATCAACAGTTCCCCATTTAAAACTATTTTTCAACAAAAAATTACCCAATCTTTCATACCAAGCTTTGGGGGCCTGTTTTAAACCATATACAGCTTTATGTAATTTATAAAGGTATTTAGGATGACTAAAATCTTCAAAACCAGGAGGTTGTTTAACATAAACTTCCTCTTCTATAACACCATTTAAGAATGCAGATTTTACATCCATTTGAAATAGTTTAAAATTCTTATAGCATGCAAATGCTAATAACATACGAATAGATTCAATTCTAGCAACATGAGCATATGTTTCATCATAGTCAATTCCTTCCATTTGGTTATACCCTTGTGCAACCAATTTTGCCTTATTACGTACAACAGTTCCATTTTCATCAAGTTTATTACGAAATACCCATCGAGTTCCAATGTTTGAAACATCCTCGGGTTGTGGGACTAACTCCCATACTTTATTTCTAGTGAATTGTTCAAGTTCGTCTTGCATAGCCATTATCCAGTCTTCATCTAGTAAGGCATCTTTTATCAATTTAGGTTCAATTTGAGACAAGAAAGACAAATGGCCAGCTAGATTATGTGCTTGTGATCTAGTGATAACCCTTTTTTCAATATTACAAATAACATTTTTTATAGGATGATTTTTAATAACATGAGACTCTTTGGGCAAATCATTCAACTGAAGGTTTGGATTTTCAAGGGGATTCTCAAAAATAGGTGGAGATGCATTATCTAGTTTTGGTTCTTCCATATTTTTGAGAATATCTTCAATGAAAACATCATTATCAGTCAGTTCTTTATATTTTGGAGGAGGTTGAGTTTCATCAAAAGTCACATTCATTGATTCTTCCACAACTAGACTTCTTTTGTTGAAAACTTTGTAAGCTTTACTATTAAGAGAGTATCCAAGAAATATTCCTTCATCAGATTTAGGATCAAATTTCAATAAGTGTCCTTTGGTGTTTAAAGTAAAAAATTTGCTCCCAAAAACACAAAAATAGTTTATTTTTGGAGTTCTTTTATAATAAATCTCATAGGGAGTTTTGAGCAAAATGGGTCTTAATAAAACTCTGTTTAATATGTAACATGATGTTGCCACATCTTCGGTCTAGAAATACTTTGGAAGACGATATTCATTTAACATGGTATTAGCCATTTCTTGCAAAGAACGATTTTTCCTTTCAACTACACCATTTGACTGATGTGTATAAGGAGTAGAGAAGTTATGACTTATACCGTTCTCATCACAGAACATAATGAAATCAGAATTGTCAAATTCTTTTCCATGATCAGATCGAATATAAATAATAGAACTCCCCTGTTGATTTTGGATCTTTTTACACAAGGTAGAGAAAGAATTAATAGTCTCATTTTTAAATTTTAGAAAATCAACCCATGTAAATCGTGAATAATCATCAACCAAAACTAGAATGTATACATCACCACCTATGCTATGTTTAGGGATAGGTCCAATAAGGTCCATGTGTATCAATTCTAAGGGTTAAGAGGTTGACACAATAAATTTAGGTTAATGTGATGCATAAATTTGTTTCCCTAATTCGCAAGCTTCACAGATGCGGTCTTTAAAAAATTTTAATTTAGGAAGACCACGGACATGTTCTTTAGAAGAAATGTTATTAATGAGTTTCATATTGATGTGTCCTAATCTGCAATGCCATAGCCAAGGATCCTCATTTGCAGATACAAGACAAATGTTATCTAAGTGAGAGTATGCATCTAAGTCATAAGTATACGCGTTTTGATATCTAGGACAAACTAAGATCAATTTATCAGTTTGATCAAAAATAGAGCAGTTATGTGTACTAAAGGATATTTTAAAGCCACTATTACATAGTTGACTGATAGATAGAAGATTATACCTGAGTCCAGTAACTAACTGAACGTTGGAAATGGTTATGTGGTTATTACCAACACATCTAACTCCAATTATTTTACCTTTATTGTTATCACCGAAAGTTACTTCACCAAAGTCTGTAGCTTGCGGATTTCTTAATTTGAATTTGTCTTAAGTGTTAGGTTTGTATTATTCATGTGCGCAATCAAATTGCAAAATTATCGGAAGCGTGTAAAATCAGAGTTTAAAATTATTTTACAAACTATATACCCGGATCACCCTTTATGCACAATTATTAATTAAACGAAAAGATAAAGAATAAAATCATACCCTTGAAGATCGAGCTTCCTCAAGTACAAGTTCACCTCCAATCCTTTTCGCGTTCAACTTGAATCCACCGGTTTGGTTCCTTCCTTAGATCAACATTAGCCACCCAAGCGTTTGGCCTCTAGAGGTGATCCACCAGGAAGAAGAAAAATTCAAGAAGAAGGGTGGTTGGCTAAACCCTAGTTTTTCTATCTCTATAGAAAAGGTGTACTCTCCCAACAATTGGAATTATGTCATTATGTTTAAAAGTCAACAAACCCCTCACCCATAATAAGACTCCTCTTATTAATAGATGTGGGCAACCCACCTTAACAATTAAGGAATTGGGTTTTATTTAATTAATTAAATTCTTTTAATTAATTAAGCTCCCTAATCTTATTAGGGATAATTAATTAAACTCCTTTAACTAATTTTCCTCCTAATCCTATTAGGAATAAATGAGAGTACTTATATTAAATTAATTCCTAAACTCTTTTAGAAATTAAAATAATAATAATTGTAATAATATTAATAAGACTCCTCTTATTAATTTATATTTAATATTTCTAAAATATTAAATAATAAATATTAAGCTATTTAATTTATTCTATCACCATAGATTAAATTAAATATACTTAACATATTATTACGATTATGCCATTAACTTCTTAAATAATTATTCTTCCTTTTATGGTGTGACCCTTTAGGTTCTCCATATTAAACCGGTTGTGAATAAATTAATTAGAACAATTCTAATCTTATTTAAATAAATAAATTAAACAATTAATTTATTTAAATAATATTTATTCTACAATAGGGATAAGCCTCCCTAGCGATCAACGACTTTCCAGATAATATAGATTTCAACATTAATCATTAAAGAACCTTTGAGTAAATAGTTACTTGTACTAATTCAATCCTTCCACCATACAATGTCCCAATTAAATATAAGACATGGAATTCTTTGTCAAGTCTTATTTTATTTAATTATATATATTTCGATCCTTAAATGCACAACTCAAATAATGCAAATTAGAAACTCCTTTCTAATTTCATTTTGCCTTAACCAAGACTACTTGGGTTGTCATTTATCGAATCACATAGGACATTTCTCTTCTTTTATTAGAAGTGGTAGATTCTTTATTGATCATACATTATCTCCATGTACAACTTATTATACCCAAGCATACCTTTGATATACCCTAAGGGTCTTAAGGAATAAGTCAAAGTATAACTCATCATACACAAGATATCTATGATGATCTCAAGTCCAAGGATTACTTGTACTACTATCACTACAGAATTCCTATTGACAATGCAAATAAAACTCCATTAGGTATTCCTTAGCGAGCCACGTTCAAAGTGAACTTATTCTTTAATAAGCACCTACATACTTGCTTTAGTGTCTCCACACAAATGATCATGAGATCAATCATCCTCATCCAATGAGCAAGTTAACGTATGTACCAATCTATCCGGATTCACTAATCCCCAATTTAGTAATCCAATGATTGGGAACTATTTTAGTTTTTAAGCTTTCTAAGAATTTAGATCTCATTAGAATGATCATCATCATTATTCTAAAAGCATTGCTTAAAACTATGGGTTTATCACATATTATAAAACAAACATCATGTAGATAATTAAAAGCCTTTAATAAATTAATACTTTTTATTAATAAATGAATAAGATTGTTACAAAGTATATGCTTTATCATCAAACATGATTGGCTTGTGTGCATACTACTTTCAATCTCCCACTTGCACTAAAAGCCAATCGTCATGGTATCTTATACTCTTATCTACTCTAAGTAATGATTATCCTGCTTTGTTGGATAAGCTTTAGTTAATGGATATGTAATGTTGTTCTTTGAGTGTCCACTATCTCTATAGTGATTTCCTATCTTTCAATGATTCTAATAATCAATTGAAAGTGCCACAAACACATGTTTAGATTCAAGATGAGACTTAGGAACTATTCCTAGTTACGTAATGAACTTTTAATCCAAACAATCAACTTGCGACTTCATTTATAGCTATATACTTTGTCTTTATCACTAAACCAAAGAACTCTTTCTTTGTTTGGAACCTTTCGAATTCAACGCACCCTTTGCTCAAGGTAACCTTTACCTTAAAGTGGATTTTCATCATCTTAGTGCATCTTCAAAAACTTGAGTCATTAAGCCCTCTAGTTTTAATTTAGACCCACCATGAATATGATCACATCCTTAGTGCTTGGGTTAAGCACTTTAATATGTTTTCAACGACTCATAGTGAACTTCTCCGAATATGGTGATCAACATCGGTCTCGTACATTTCATTGCATACATGATTGTTACTCATGTGACCTCTCTTTTTTCGAGTCCATGTGGGGACTATTAAGAGAGATACACTCCATTGCTCATCGACTTGTGAGACATCTCTTGGAGTTTACCATGCTAAACGACTTTAGCATCAAATGAATATACGTTCCTTGGGTTAAGTTGAGCATCCTTTTAAATCTATCTATATAGATTTATATCCCCAATTAAGATACTCTTCCCAAACCATTCATGGAGGAATGTTTAGACAACTTTATCATTCTTGATTGTAGCATTAGTATGTCATTCCTTATCCGTAGTATATCAACATATATTACTAGGAATGTCACGGCTCCCCCGACCCTTTTGTACACACTTCAGAACTCTTACCTCATCATATGTAACTCTGGATCATCATCTTTTATGATCGTGCCTCATCATCATAATCTATGATGAATCCATACCTCTAGGTATCTTGATTTATATTCGATTCTGATTAGGTTGGCCAATGGTACAATAGGTCTATCTATAGGTTCCTCTTATTTGACTTATAGTGTTTTGTGGTTCTTGAACTCTTCAAGATCTATTATCCTCCACTAGCCCTTCAATGATAAACACCTTTATCTTAGAAGGCGTGTTTCGTAACAAACACCTTTTGCTAAGTAGAATTATAGAACATATACCCTAAACTTACTTTAGGATGTCCCACAAATCTGTACATGTCAAATCTTGTCCCAAGCTTATCCTTTGAAACCTTTTCACATAAGTTGGACAACCCCTTATCTTAACATACTTAAGATTAGGAATCCTCCCTGTCCATAACTTTTATGGAGTCTTGGGGCCGGTTTTTGAGGTTACCTTTTGTAGATATGCAGCCATTTCTAGGACATGATCCTAGAAGGATACTGGAATGTCGGTAAAATAATTTTGGACCGTACCATGTTCAACAAGGTATGATTTTTCCTTTCAGATACATCAATCAATTATTATGTATCGAGAGCGTCCATTATGAGAAAACCATTTGAGATGATCTAGAAACTTATTGCACAAGTATTCCTTCCTTGATCCGATCAAAGAATTCTAATACTTTGCCAATTTGTTTCACTTTTGAATTCTTTGAACCTTTCAAATAATTCACACTTGTATTTCAAAAAATACACACATTCAACTCTTTGAATGATCATCTCCTTTTCTTATACTAGTTTGTTCAATTTGTAAAATTATTTTCATGTAAGTCAAGTATACAAAATTTATTAAGTAATATTCCATTCTATACAAAACATTATTATTATAAATAGAACAACAATTGTTCTTAATTATAATACCAAAATTTTATTGTCCAACAACAAAATTGAAATAATATTTCTAACAAGAACCGGAATACAATAACGACTTATTGACTTAATAGATTTGCCCGTAGGCATTGTTAAATTATAAGTTTCTATGGCTAATCAGTGACCTTTGCTTCATTTCCCACATAGGATTACTTATCCTTTTAATTTTCTACTTACCTTGGTCCTTCATAAATCTATATTTATGATAACCAAAGTCGGTATCCAATACCCAAGTAGAACCTTGACTTAAAAGAAAATTTATTTTAAATCATGAACAAAAACTATATTATGGCAAAACTTCACTAAGCTTCTTTGGTTAGCCTCTGCAAGATGCTTCTCATGATTTCTTTCCGATTATCCAGGCTTATTGCAATGGAAGCAAACTCCTTTGCTTTATCCGTGTCGGTTTTGCTCTTATTATCCTTTGTTTACGCCTTTCTATTTACCTTCTTTGAATCGTTCTTCTTTTCGGAAGATCCTTTGGCCCCTACCGGTGAAGACATGGTCTTTCTTGGTTGAAAGTGACTCTCATCATTTTTCAACATGTTAAGCAAATCGGTGAAGTGATATCTAGCTTGTCCATATGAAAAATTCACAACAATTGTGAAAGGAGTCCGGGGTGAGTGCAAGATCAAATCTTAGCTCAACTCTCCATCCATGACAAAAAACTCATTATCCTAATTGATCAATCAAATTGATTATCATTAGGACATAATATCTGCATCTTGTAGTGCCTTCTTTCATTCTAGATCGGAAGAGCTCCTTAGATATCCGATATCTATCAGTCCTACTTTCCTCACCATCAACTACTTGATGTGCGGGGAATATAGTAGGAGCATCCATAGTTTCATCTTGTGGCGAAGCTGCGTTACTCATGGATGCGAGCATGATGCATTGAGCCAATCATGCATCATCTTGCCACTTTCTAAAAGTAGCAATCTCTTCCTCGAGGCATTATCTGCAACCATTGCAGGGATAGGCATATTAAGGATATAAGATAGCCTTTTAGGCGTGAGAACTATTCTCAATTTCCTTAACCAATCTGTTTAATTGATTACGATTAACTTAGCATCTAATATACGCTTTGCGGTGATAGTAATTTAGACATTGTAAAATTACGTAAATGAATTTGTAATTAACAACATTTAACATACATTCTTTTATTAATTACCAAAATAAATTAGGTCTTGTTTTAAATTGGTATCTCCTTTTTTTTTCTTCAAACTATATTACCTCACTTATATAGTTAAAGAAAAATCTAATTAAAGATTTACTAGTAAGAATAAGGATCCCATTTCAAATGTATATAGCCTTGTGGTGACACAACAAACTATATATAAATAAATAGGTAGACAACTCTTGTCAATTACATCAACTATGCAACTCCTTGTATTTTGCCTCTTAGATTATTTTGATCAGTGGTGGTACATCCGAATCAAAATTATCCAAGTTAAAGTCCAACCTAGCACTCCATATATTCAAAAAAAAAAATATCATCCTTGTGGTGACACAACAAAACAATATTGTTCAATTTTCTTTATAAGCATCAAATGTGATAAATTAACATCTTAAATACTTAATACTTGTCTTGTGGTGACACAACAAACTCATATTAAATATTTAATACTCTATTAATTTTATCATGCTAGAAAGCGACGCTCAATATTCCAAATATCTTTGAGCGCTTAGGACTTAATATAAAATATTGAGGGTTTGTTATTAATATGTCTCATCTTGTTTAGCTGCATTGCGTGCACATATATATATATAAAAAATCGCGTCGTATTAATGAAACATCTGAAGCATGTTTGCATAATATATAATATATATAGTATAAGCATGCACATATAGAATACTATATTCTACGGATTGATTATGGACTTTTATTCTAGTTTGGCTCACTTTAGAGCCACCAAGTGAACAAAAGGTCAAACCCAGGGGTGCAAGAAATAATATTTAAATATAACTATTACATTTAAACACAGGCTCCATTACAAACGGGTCTTCAAGCTCCTTGCTCCTTTGATCTCTAATTTTCTAAAATTAATTCTAACTATTCCTATTACAAAACTATTTTAAAATAAATAGAAACCTTGATCGTGAATCGAGGGGAAGTACATAGAAGGAGATAGAATTTACATTAAGAAAAATTAGAGAAGCAAGGCACTGTGAGACCCCATTTAATAAAACCCATACATTCATGCATCCAACTAAAATAAAATCCAATCACATTAATTGATAGTCATAATCAATCCCATTTATTATCATACACATCATCATATGCATCAATAAATAACATTCATCTCATGAATAATAAACATTTAATATATATATTGATATCATTTAATGGGCAAATTTAGTTAGTATAAAATCTATTTTGAATCAAAATAAACTCCTTTATTTTAATCTAAATTTAAATCAAAATAAAACTATTTTATTTTAATTTATCCAATTTTGAATAAAATAAACTATTTTATTTTAATCAAAATTTTAATCAAAATAAACTCCTTTATTTTAATTAATTATGGAATCCAATTCCATGTAATAAAAAAAATCTCTAATTAAAATAAACTCTTTATTTTAATTAATTATGGAATCCAATTCCATGTAAAAAAAAAAATATTAAAGGAAACACGGATTATATTTCCTATTCACAAATAAACTCTTTTATTTTGAATAATATGAAATCTATTTCATATCTAAATAAACTCCTTTATTTAAGGAAAGATGGATTTACTTCCTATTCACAAATTAACTCCTTTATTTTAGGAAAATTAAAATCCAATTTCAACTCCAATTAGTTATCATGGAATCCAATTCAACTCTAATTAGTTAGCATGAAATTTAATTTTAAAATTAAAATAAACTTTTATTTTAAGATTAAAATGAACTTTTATTTTAAAATTAAAATAAACTTTATTTTAATTCTAAAATTATTAAGAATAATATATATATAACTATTATATATATATATATATATCTAATAATATATATATATATATATATATCAAATATATATATATATATATATATATATATATATATTTCCAAGAACGAAAATACCATGCTACATCATATATATATTATAATGGCGATACATCGACAATTCGGTAATTTCAAAAAAAAACTTTGTTTTCCGTGCATCTCTTAAAAATTACCGTACCATGATTTGGAAAATCATGATTTCGTGTTATTATCATTAACCAATCATGCAATCATTAACCAATCATGCAATCATTAACCATCATTGGCCGTGATTTCGCATACCAGAATCATCGACCAATCATTACCAATTGATTTCTCGATTTTAGGTGCTACGCCTTGCTTTAAATCATTATATGATTGTTGTTCTTTGACTTTTAACGAGGAAACATGATTACGTTTTTTTTTTAATTATTAAATTTTATACAATTAAATTATGCCCAATTAAATTGTTACAAACACATATCGATATAATATCAAATTAAAATAATTAATAATTAGCATAAAGGTTTGGCTCTCGATACAATTTATTAGGTTTATATTATTCATGTGCGCAATCAAATTGCAAAATTATCGAAAGCGTGTAAAATCAGAGTTTAAAATTATTTTACAAACCATATACCCGGATCACCCTTTATGCACAATTATTAATTAAACGAAAAGATAAAGAATAAAATCATACCCTTGAAGATCGAGCTTCCTCGAGTACAAGTTCACCTCCAATCCTTTTCGCGTTCAACTTGAATCCACCGGTTTGGTTCCTTCCTTAGATCAACATTAGCCACCCAAGCGTTTGGCCTCTGGGGTGATCCACCAAGGAAGAAGAAAATTCAAGAAGAAGGGTGGTTGGCTAAACCCTAGTTTTTCTATCTATATAGAAAATGTGTACTCTCCCAACAATTGGAATTATGTCGTATGTTGAAAAGTCAACAAACCCCCTCACCCATAATAAGATTCCTCTTATTAATAGATGTGGGCAACCCACCTTAACAATTAAGGAATTGGGTTTTATTTAATTAATTAAATTCTTTTAATTAATTAAGCTCCCTAATCTTATTAGGGATAATTAATTAAACTCCTTTAACTAATTTTCCCTCCTAATCCTATTAGGAATAAATGAGAGTACTTATATTAAATTAATTCCTAAACTCTTTTAGAAATTAAAATAATAATAATTGTAATAATATTAATAAGACTCCTCTTATTAATTTATATTTAATATTTCTAAAATATTAAATAATAAATATTAAGCTATTTAATTTATTCTATCACCATAGATTAAATTAAATATACTTAACATATTATTACGATTATGCCATTAACTTCTTAAATAATTATTCTTCCTTTTATGGTGTGACCCTTTAGGTTCTCCATATTAAACCTATTGTGAATAAATCAATTAGAACAATTCTAATCTTATTTAAATAAATAAATTAAACAATTAATTTATTTAAATAATATTTATTCTACAATAGGGATAAGCCTCCCTAGCGATCAACGACTTTCCAGGATAATATAGATTTCAACATTAATCATTAAAGAACCTTTGAGTAAATAGTTACCGTACAATTCAATCCTTCCACCATACAATGTCCCAATTAAATATAAGACATGGAATTACTTTGTCAAGTCTTATTTTATTTAATTATATGTATTTCGATCCTTAAATGCACAACTCAAATAATGCAAATTAGAAACTCCTTTCTAATTTCATTACGCGCTTAACCAAGGACTCTTTGGGTTGTCATTTATCGAATCACATAGGACATTTCTCTTCTTTTATTAAGTGGTAGATTCTTTATTGATCATACATTATCTCCATGTACAACTTATTATACCCAAGCATACCCTTTGATATACCCTAAGGGTCTTAAGGAATAAGTCAAAGTATAACTCATCATACACAAGATACTATGATGATCTCAAGTCCAAGGATTACTTGTACTACTATCACTACTGAGAATTCCTATTGACAGCAAATAAAACTCCATTAGGTATTCCTTAGCGAGCCACGTTCAATGAACTTATTCTCTAATAAATACCTACATACTTGCTTTAGTGTCTCCACAAAAATGATCATGAGATCAATCATCCTCATCCAATGAGCAAGCAACGTATGTACCAATCTATCCGGATTCACTAATCCCCAATTTAGTAATCCAATGATTGGGAACTATTTTTAGTTTTAAAGCTTTCTAAGAATTTAGATCTCATTAGAATGATCATCATCATTATTCTAAAAGCATTGCTTAAAACTATGGGTTTATCACATATTATAAAAGCGAGATCATGTAGATAATTAAAAGCCTTTAATAAATTAATACTTTTTATTAATAAATGAATAAGATTGTTACAAAGTATATGCTTTATCATCAAACATGATTGGCTTGTGTGCATACTACTTTCATTAAGTCATATGTCTTGAGCATCCACTATCAAGATACCATTTGCTTTTATTCATATCAGCTGCAAGACATACCTGCAATATATGTACTAATTTTACAAGTTGGTACCCTTTAAATTAAAGGGTCCTTAGGGTGAGTTTTCCATTTTGTATAAGGAGCATTTGAAGTTTCCTTTACAAAACTCGGCATAGGATAATCAATTTTAGTAGAAAAAAGCATTCTATGAGTAACTGGATTTTGAAAAGTATGATAATACTGTTTATGAAATTTTCCTCTTGTGATGGTTGGTGCAATATATGTTCCTTTGGGAACTCAAATCATTTTTCTTTATAGTTTCCATTTCTAGCATTGCACATATAAAAAGAATGACCATTTCTGTTACAATAGGAACATTTTGTGAAGGGAGATATATGACTTTCTTTTTCTTTAATTTTAACGTGATATAATCCTTTATCTTTTGATTCACTTGTTTCACCAGTATATCCTAAACCTTCTTTATTAAAGCTACATTTTTGTTGATTTAACATGACATCAAGATTTTCCTTTCTTTTTGTAAATGTATAAATTATATTATTTAAATCTTCACGTTCTTTGGTTAAGTTTTTAATTATGGAATTATGGTTTTCTATTTCTAATTTTAAACTTGAATTTTTATTTTGATTTCTTCAATTCTGACTTGATCTTGTACTTGATTATCTTCATTGATTACTGACAAATGTTGAATTTTTATTTTCAAGATTTTCAATTAAGATAATAAGTGAGGAATTTTCTATTTCAAGATTTTTATTATTTTTTTAAGTTGTTCTAATTCTTCTTTATTTTCTAAGTTTCTTTCAGTTAAACTTTCGTTGGTGATAATTAAATTAGCATTTTCAATTTCAAGACTTTTATTTATTTTTCTTAATCTTTCTAACTCTTCTTTTAACAGTTCATTACTTCCATATAAATGACTAAAATATTCTTGTAATTCATAGTATTCTTCATTTATATTTTCTAGTGTGTATGAAGAAAATGAGGTGCTAGGCAATTGGTGTTCAGAATTTACCTCAGATTTTGGTGATGAGTCATTATCTACCATTAAATAGAGATATGCAATTTCTTCAATTTGCTCAGCAGTTTCTTCCTCGTCACTTAGATCCCATCCTTCTTCAGCTACAAGAACTTTGTTGTTGGCTAGTTTTGGACAGACCTTCTTGAAGTGTCTAGGCTGCTTGCATTCGAAACATGTGTTTGAATTTTCATTTGGATTTTTACTTCTGAAGTTGTTGTTACTTGCTTTGAAATTTCCTCCTTGCGTCTTAGGCTTGAAAAATTGTTTACCTTTGAAGTTGTTGAAGTTGTTGTTTGTTTTCATGAAACCTTTGCCATATTTTCTTGCCTTGCTTTGAATTACTCTTCTGAGTTGTCTGGACAGTAGAGCAACTTCATTGTTGTCTAGACTAAGGAGTTCTTCATTTAATTCTTCATCATCACTTTCTTGATCCACCAGAAGAGTTTTGAAGACGATTCCTTTCTTTTTGAGATCTGTGTTTGATCCAGCTTTTTCTACGAACATATTGACTTCGTGGGCACGAAGATTCCCAATGAGATTATCCATAGGGTATGTGGTTAGATCTTGTATTTCTTTTATTGTTGTGACCTTCATTTTCCAGATGGATGGAAGGGCTTTGAGAATTCTTCTATTTTTCTCATTTGTAGTGTATGCTTTTCTCAATTGCTCTAGCTCATCAATGATTCTAGAAAATTGAGTTTCCATATCAATGATCTTTTCTCCTTTTTCAAGCTTGAAACTTTCATACTCTTGAATTAGAGCATCTTTTCTGGTTTCTTTGATGTGATTAGTACCTTCATAGGTTACAATTAATTTTTCCCAAATTTCTTTTGCATTTTTACAATTACTAACTCTTTTGTATTCTTTTTCAATCAAAGCACTGGTTAGCACTTGTTCTGCTCGTGATGCAATATTCATGATTTCTTCTTCTTCAGTGGTAAATTCATATATATCTTTTTCGACAATCTTTTCTCCTTGGATTTTGGTTGGAATTTGTACACCTCGTTCGATGGCACAGTAAATTTTGATTCCTTGGGATTTGACATAGATTTTGAATCTATTTTTCCAGGTAGCAAAGTTGGTACCGTCAAATAGTGGAGGTCTGGACTTAGACAGTCCTTCTCCGCTATCAGTAGTATTATAGGCCATGGATCTACTCTTAGGTATGCTTGTATATACTCAACAAACAAGTTAAAAAGTACTGCTCTGATACCAATTGAAAGGTCAATAATAATCTAGAAGGGGGGGTTGAATAGATTATTACTCGTTCAAAATTATATTTACGCCTTTTTGAATTTTTGGTAATTAATTAACAGTTTTAGTAATTAGCATACAAGATAATAAAAATTCAATCACAATGCACAGAGATTTATCTGGTTCACAACATACACCCCTTGGTATGTTGCTACGTCCAGTCTCAAGTCCCTACTTGTAACTTGAGATCCTATTACTATCAGTAATAAAAACTCCTTCAACAGGCGAAGAAGCCTTTAAAAAGTTTTATAGACAAACTTCCAACTATTCAACTATTCTATCTTGGACAGCAAGCTCCCCACTCCTTCCTCAAGTCTAGTTGTACCACCTTTTGAGATTAGTTCTTTTCTATGATCTGGTCTTGAAACAACAACCTCTTCCTCACCTCATAAGTACACTAGAGACCCAACTTCCTGCTGACCTCTCTAAGACTCTAGTCTTAGTCGACGAATTACTTGTTTTTCTCACAGGTACATAAAATAAACTAACTCTAACCCTTTCTCTGTTTACAAATAAGTTTACACCGATGTGCTTCTCTAAAAAGCTGATAAGAGTTAAGTACAGATTAATGCTTCTCAAATAAGCAGATAGAAAATTAAGAACAAATATATTTGTATAAAAGTTCAAGAACTTTTATATTCACCAATGAGCTTCTTGAAAGAAGATAGAAATTTTGTTTAGATCCACTAATGCTTCTGATTAAGCAAATATATGATTTTAAGGTACTTTATAGAGAATTAGCAATTCTTTAAAATAAAGAGTGTTTTTCTATGGATAATATAGAATTGTTTCTTAAATAGTCTTTACCAAGTATTATATGAATTATTTTTATGAATCAATACTTGTATAAAAGAATAAATCAAATCAAACAATATTTATCAAGTGTAATATTTAAATCAGTTAAGCACAAACTGATATAACAAATATTACTATTTAACTCAAATAATATATAAGAATATTTTATCTATTATGTGAACTTTTTTAGATAATGTAACTTAGTACTATAAGGAATCATACGGTTCGAATTCCTATTGGTAGAGGTGTATCTCCGTAGCCTTACGGCGTCTAAGTATGACCAAATTTATAATTTTCACAATTGATATTTATATAAATATTTTCAATAGATAACTACGATTCTCAAATCCAGTTCGGATGACTACACTTTTTGGAGTAGTATCTCAGTGTCGTTTTGAGCTATCAAGTGTCGTATCTATTTTATGATATTTATATAAATAATATCAATAAAAGGTTACTGAAGACTATAAGAAATCGTGCGGTTCGAATTCCTCTACGTAGAGGTGTATCTTTGTAGCCTTGCGGAGCCCAAGTATCCTTTTATTTGACAAATAGATGAAATATAGATATATAAAATTGTGTAGAACAATGTGTATTCATATATCTATAGATATAATACAAGTAAGAAATAATTCAATAGAAATTAAACTTATCTCAATACTTGGACCAATTTTTCTCTTCAAAAATCAGAACTTTTATAAGAAGAGATGTGACGCTTTTAGAGAGAGCGTAGACAAGGAGAGTATGCTTTTCTTTTCACTAAATTGGTGAAAACCAAATGAATGAAATACTCCCTATTTATATAATTTTTGAAGTTGGGGTAAAAATGTAATTTTGGAAATCTGATTTTTGAATGCTCGGTTTGGATGAAAGATTTTGGAATTGGACGGTCCGGATTAAAATTAATTTTACGCGGTAGAGACTCAATATTCCGCCCAAGCAACACTTCATCAACTTAGCATTTATTCCTCATATTTGACCACATTTTGAAAGCTGAATTTAATGCCAACACACGGTTTTCCTTTGGTCCCAAAATGAGTGGCATGGGTTTTAAAAAATTTGCCAGCATAATTTTTTATGCACAGTTTTAGCAAGCATGCATTTAAATTATATAATACTTGTATATAATATATATATATATATATATATATATATATATATATATATATATATATAGTATACTTATAGTTTCAAAGATAGTAATATATATATATATAGGTCCGGTTTTTATATATATAATAAGTATATTTGCTACATGTTTTAGCCTATATGATGTATGCATGCATAAAACATTTTGCCCAACTTTAGTTTAGAAAAAGAAATAGGATTTCCTTGCCTTGAATATTATATAAATTAATTTCACTTGGCATATAATTTATCAAGGTCAATAAAAATTAATTCAAGTAAAAACAGAAAATAGTTATAATAAAATAATAAGGAAAAATAATTAAATAATTACATATTTAATTAAAATATAATTGTTATCATCAAAATATATAAAATAAAATTATACCTATCACATTCTTGTAATCTCTTCCAGAAGTTTGATGCAAAAAGTGTGTTGATTTCGTTAATCTATCCACTATTACCCATATCGCATCGTATCCTTTTTGTGTCGTTGGAAGACCTACCACAAAATTCATTGTGATATGCTCCCACTTCCATTCCGGTATGTCCAACGGTTGAAGTAATCCGCTTGGTCTTTGATACTCGGCCTTCACTCTCTGACATATTAAGCACTTTGCAACACATTCTGCTATGTCTTTTTTCATATTTGGCCACCAAAAATGTCGCCGCAAATCTTGATACATTTTTTGTACTTCCCGGATGAAGCGAATATCTTGAGTTATGAGCTTCTGTTAAGATTTGTTCTTTAATATCCGGTACTTCTGGAACCCAAATTCGTCCCTCGAATCTTAGCACTCCTTTAGTAGCAACCTTGTATTTCACCTCATTACCCTCGACCATACTTTCCTTTATTTTTCTGCATTCTTCATCTTGTAGTTAAGCATTCTTTATTTTGTCCACCAATGTTAGATTGGCATCCATCTGGTACAATCTTTCATTGGATTCTTTTAGAAATTTGATTTCCAACTCTAGCCTTGCCATCGCTGAAATAAGTTCCTGCTGGTTGGTTAACAACATCAACTTTTCTCGACATTTCCTACTCAAGGCATCTGCAACCACATTGGCTTTGCCCGGATGATAAAAGATCTCACAATTGTAATCTTTTATCAATTTTAACCATCTTCTTTGATGCATATTCAGGTCCTTTTGTGTGAAAATATACTTCAGACTCTTATGGTCTGTGTAGATCTCACATTTCTCCCCATAGAGATAGTGTCAATATTTTCAGAGCAAATACCACAGCCGCCAACTCTAAGTCATGAGTCAGATACCCTTTCTCGTAATCTTTCAATTGCCTTGATGCATACGCAATGACTTTGCCGTTCTGCATAAGGACACAACCTAATCCTTTATGTGAAGCATCACTATACACCACAAAGTTTCCTGTATTGTCTGGTAATGACAACACAGGTGCCACAATGAGCCTCTTCTTCAATTCCATAAAACTCTCTTCACACTTTTCCGTCCAAACAAATTTTACAGATTTTCTCGTCAAATTTGTCAACGGAGTGGCAATTTTGGAAAAATCCTGAATAAATCGTCTATATCCCAAGAAACTTCTTACTTCTGATGGAGTTCTTGGTTGTTCCCAATTTATCACAGCTTTAACTTTTGATGGATCCACTAAAATACCATCTTTGTCAATTACATGCCCAAGAAATTGTACACGTTTTAGCCAAAATTCACATTCAGTGAATTTCGCGTACAACTTTTCTTTTCTTAGCATCTCCAGCGTCAGACGTAAGTGTTCCACGTGTTCTTCTTGAGATTTGGAGTACACCAAAATATCGTCAATAAATACCACCAGAAACTTGTCTAAAAATGGTTTAAACACCCTGTTCATCAAATCCATGAATGCAGCAGGGGCGTTTATCAAACCAAAAGACATTACCAGAAACTCGTAATGTCCATATCGAGTTCAGAATGTCATTTTTGGTAAATCTTCCTTCCTTACTTTCAATTGGTGATATCCACTTCTCAAATCTATTTTCGAAAAATATCTAGCACCCTTCAACTGATCAAACAAGTCATCTATTTTTGGCAACGGATATTTATTCTTAATAGTGACTTTGTTTAATTCCCTATAATCAATGCAAAGACGCATTGACCCATCTTTCTTCTTCACGAATAACACCGGCGCTCCCCACGGTGATTGTGACGCCCCCAAAACAGGTATACATCACCCATCTTGAGTCGCCAAATACATGGTACAAAATTCAAATACAACTTAATAATACAGCTGTCGTATAAATAATACGACAAAAAATAAACTGAGAGTTTTAATAAGAATATTGTCATCTAGACAATATCCACACTCAAAGGAGTCCTCATTACATTTATTATCACACTATTTAACAGAATAGTGAGAACTACTAATGCTATCATCTGCACCGTCACTCCGTTCCCCGACTCATCCCAGCTATATTCTCATTTCCTTAAGAGAACAGTGAAAGAAAGGGTGAGCTCAACTAGCCCAGTAAGAAATATTATGACTAAGATAATGCAGAATAAATTATCATTAGTCTTCAACAATGTTAAACTGATAAAATATAACAAACATCAAGTTTAATCTGCAATGGAACAAGCAATCCATTAGAAGAGTCAAGTAGAGAATAAAATCTACTATCTTACGTGATTTAAAAGTTTTTCATCACTTTTATCATTGGGACTCGACAATAAATAATCCACATTATCAATTCATCCCTGCATTACAGGCCAAAGATATTATTTAGTATCATAACCACGAATTATCCATGCACTACGGGCCAAAGATAATTGTGTTTTCATCAACGGTCCTGATCTTGCCATAAAACAATTCATCTTTGCTCCCTTGGCCGAAGAGAATCCATAGCCATAATCATACCAAAAATTGTCTATCAATGCACTACGGGCCAAATGAGGACTTTTTCCATATCATTTGTAACATTACGGTCATGATTATACCGAATAATCCCTGGTCATAATCATACCAAGTCCATCTATGCACTACAGGCCATAGATGACTTTTAACAAAATATAAACATGAGGATGATGACAATGATATAAGAATTCAATAACACACGTTCAAGAATTAAATTATCCAGGAACTAATAATGTCCAAATTATCAACATGATACTTCTTTATAGAGTAAAATTTAAGAATGCTCAGAAGAATATTTCTATGAAAAGATACTGGATGAAGCAAAATTATCAAGGATATTCCACTAATTTCATGGAGTATAGAAGTCAAAACTTTAACGAACTGAGTATAATAAAGAATGGAATAACAAAAGAAATCACCATACATGCGGTTCTTCGCAGCGTAGGCAAAAGTTATTCAATAGAATAATAAATAACGGAACCAGTCGAGCGAAATTGCACTTGCCAGTGGGATGTTCCAACCAGAATAATAAAGAATGGAATAACAACGAAATCACCATACATGCGGTGCTTGGCGATAGACAAAGTTATTCAACAATGAATAATAAATAACGAATCCAGGTCCGGCGTAAAACGCACAGACAGGATATTCCAACAGAATAATAAAGAATGTAATAACAATAGAAATCACCATGCATGCGGTACTTCGCATAAACAGGTTATTCCATAGAATAATAAATAACGGAACCCGGTCCGTGAAACGCTATGACGTGATATTCCAAAAGAATAATAAAGAATGGAATAATGAAGAATTTCACCAAGTATAGGGTAGCCAGCGTATCTGAGTTACTCCAATGAATAATAAATAATGGAATAACGTAAGAATTTCACCAAGTATAGGGTAGATCCAGCGTATCAAAGTTATTCCAATGAATAATAAAGAATGGAATAACGAAGTTCTCTTCATGAATATGAAAAAAAAAAACCCTTACTTTATAAAGAAGAGTACTCTACGGCGGTAGGCGGGATATACTTGAAGAAACTTGCACTACGCTCAAAGCTTTCTTAAACGCTAAAAGAAATACGCTTAATATTATAGAAGAAGAATTCTTTCTACGCTTCTCTCTCTAGAGTTTCATTGAATTAAATAAGAAATAATGAAAGAATGAGCTTATTTATAGAAGAATGGATCTAATAATAACCAATCCATGAACGGTCCAGATTGATTTACTTTTAAATGGACGGTCCATATTGGTTTACAATAAAATATAATATATTCTATTTATAATCTAATAAAATGAATAACTTTATAAACGTATTCTATTTTATATAAAAAGATTTTACTATATCTGAATACTATGCGAGCACTATGCAAAACACTATGCATAATAAAATATAATATATTCTAATTATTATCTAATAAAACAAATAACTTTATAAAAGTATTACATTTTATATAAAAAGTTTTACTATTAGCCTAATAAAATGAATAACTTTATAAAAGTATTATGTTTTATATAAAAAGTTTTTACATTTTATTACATTAATAATACTAATAAAACAAAACTCATATATATATATATATATATATATATATATATATAATAATGATAATTGAATCCAATAACGTGAGATACAATGCACAGAACTCATGTAGCAATAATTGAATAAAATGGGTGACTTCTCACGTAAGTATCAATAATCAATATTGTGTACTACTATGCAACCACGCGTATTCTTCGTACTTTTTACTACCGTGTAGTTCAACGGTTTTAACGGTAAAACTTAGTCGTTATTTTCATAAATATATTTTTTAGTTTTTCTCATTAAATGATAATCCCGTTGTGGGATCCACCAATGATTCTTGTGGTTATGCGAATATTCTCTGCTAAAACGAATATTCCCCGACCAATCGAATATAATACAACAACTTACATACTTTACAAAATTTATAAATACTACCCACAATTATAACATTATTTCAAATCCATACCATAATATTAAAAAAAAAATCGAGAAAATTAAATCTTTATTCATAAAATTTGGGATTTTACAGTGATACACTAGGCTGAATATATTTCTTGTCTAGCAGTTCTTGCAATTGGACCAACAATTCTTTTATCTCTACCGGAGCTATTCTGTACGGGGCCTTCGATATTGGAGCAGTTCTTGGCACTAAGTCAATCACGAACTCGATCTCTCTATCAGGTGGAAGTCCTAGCAAATCTTCTGAAAACACATCCACAAAATCCCTAACCACTGGTATCTCCTCCAGTTTCACACCCTTCTTCTTCTAAGTATCGACTATGTAAGCTAAGTATCCAACACAGCCTTGACTCAATAACTTCTTGGCCGGCAAATCGTCAGACATCTCGCTTGTCTAGACGATTTGCTACCATAGAAAACTACCTTTAACTGAGTCATAAGGTTTACACATTTCTTTTGGCAATCAATTATTGCTTCGTAATTGAATAGCCAATCCATTCCTAATATAACATCAAACTTTCCAAGTTTTATCAGGATTAAATCTACTTTCATAACATTCCCCTTAATATTTACCCTATAATTCTTGTATACGAACTTAACAGGAATTACCTCCCTATTTGCAATTTCTATGTGTAAAGGGAAATTCAACTCTTCACTAGGTAATTCAAACCTCTTAGAAAATTCATCAGATATAAATGAGCAAGTAACACCCGAATCAAATAATACATATGCATTTATATCATTAATTGGGATAATTCCTGACACGACATCTTTTGATTGCACTGCGTCTTGCACTGTCATGTTGAAGGTTCTGGCTGTGGGTCTATTTGATGATGTTGGTCACGTAATAGTCAATGTACCTCCACTGCCACCTCCCTTGCTTCCAGTTGTCTAACCAGATTTCTTCTTAGGACACTCACGAGCAAAATAATCCTTTGACCCGCAGGTGTAGCAAGCATTCTTCTTGGTTTGATTGCAATTTGGGGGAATGTGACCCTCCTAGCCACAGTTAAAGCATACTCATTTCCCCATAAGCACATACCCGTGTGAAACTTCCCGCATGTAGCACATGTTTTGAACTTCTTCTTCTGCTGGTTACCCTGCTGGTTCCCAGCTCCTACATTTGTATTTCACTTCCTTTTCAAGTTATTATTACCATTTCCACCACTACCACTACCATTCTTAGCTTCACCCTCATTCTTCTTCTTTCTCTTCTCTTGATTGTACTTTGTTACAGCCTCGCCTCCACCCTCAGCGAGAATTGCCTTCTCCAGTACCACTGTAAATGTCTTCAGTTGAAACATGGAGACTTTTTTGTACAACCTGGGCTTCAGTCCCTGTTCAAACCTCCTAGCCTTGCGCTCATCTGTGTTGACTTGATATGGCGCGAACCTCGCCAACTCATTAAATTCCGCGGCATACTCTGATACCGTCATTGATCCCTACTTCAGTTCTAAAAACTGCACCTCCATCTAATTTTTCGAACTCTCTGGGAAATAAGTCTCAAAAAATATCTCCTTAAACCTATCCCAAGTTATTACCCCTTGACCTTGCCAAGTTTTATTGGCTTGCCACTAATAACCAACCTCTGCTTTTAATATAAATGTTGCAAAAGCAGTTTTAGTTCTCACCTACTCTAGCCACATCAAAAACTTTCTCTATCTCCATGATCCAAGTCTATGCGTCAACCGGATTCATGGAGCGAATGAATTCTGGTGGCCCAACTGCCTTAAAATCCTTAAATGTTGCTGCTTGATTCTGCAATGCTCCCGTCAGTAACGTTACTAGTGGCTGAACTGGAATAGCCTCAGCATTGTTGTTATTGGTAGATCCCTCAGGGGTCCTTTGTCGTGGTTGACGTCTTGGAGGAATTTTTTGTTAAAATATTCTCATTAGATTATTATTCAATCTTCTAAATATTATATATATAACTTGCACAAAAAAACCACATAGCACACAATATCTTGAATAAATAGTAACTTTTATTTATTCATCATCTTTTTAAAAAAAACATAGCCATGATAGCTTCCCTGCTATCTCCATTACTTTCCTGAACTACAAAAGTTTCAAGATAACATCATCATCATCATATCCCATCGGTTATATAATACCCGGGATTTATATCTTATTTACTCATTAATCACACAATAGTTACATCTCTTATGACGACCTACTAAAATGCTGCATAGCCTTACAACGCTCCTCTTCCATAATACGAAATATTGTTGGCAGGTCTAGCATGTACCATGGCAAATATCTCGGCCCGAATTGGATAATACATAATTCGGTCTTGAGCTCGATTTACAACGGTGTTGAAAACGCTATTTATCTCCTCCATCTTGATATTCTTTACTTGTACCTCTCTCTCTGCTACCCCAGCTCGTTGAGAAGCTTCCTCGTACGCGTCTTCGGCTCTTGCCCTCTTAGTAGACTCTCTTTCAACTTGTTCTTCAGCTCCACGATCTCCTCTGTCATTCGTTCGTTCTCTCCTTCAGTGTGAATCAGCTTCCATTCTACATTACTTAGACGTCCATCTAAATCTCGGATCTCGTCGTCCTTTTGCGCCATCGAGGTCTGCTATTCAGCTACTATCTCTTCCAACTCCTCGACTCTATCCTGCAGTTCCACATTGCGGTCGTGTACTTCATCATACATACTGGCTGCAATCGGGTTTGGTGGAAACTCTTCCTCCTAGTCATCCTCATCCCCATCCGACTGTTATATCTAAACGGGATCCTCCTCATCCGTCACTACCTCATCATCCTCATTAGGTAAGCCTTCCTGCTCAATCACTATGACCAACGGAGATAATCCCCGTGGCAGTAGTTGTTCCCAAACCACCTGAATATCTCGAGGCTCCTCCTCTTTAGGCATCTGGGGTCCTTCCTCCTAGCCTGACTGGATTCTCCTACATTAGCCATCTTGACAAAAAAAAATTAAGTTTTAATTACTAATCATTACTACTCGACACTCACGAGCACATAGGTTACAATCACATAAGAACATAAAGTTTTTTATTACTTCCTTCTTAAAACTCAATAAGAGTTTATCACCACTATCTTTTCAATCTTCTATAAGGTTACTTTCTAAGGCTTTCCCCACCTAAGGTTCATAACCTAAAGCTTTGATACCAACCCGTGACACCCCCAAATCTAGGTACTTCATTCCCACAAGATTTGGTGTTAACTTTTCATTCATTCATATCTAACTACCCAATTATAATAAAATTAAACCATAAATCCTCCAATTAAAAGGGTTACATCATTAATTCAAAAGTATCCCAGGTTATCTAACCTTTAACAATATCAAATGCAAAAATAAAATAGTTACATCACATCATTAAATATAAAGTCTATCGTCATGACAATAAATAAATTACAAGTCTTCATCACTTGTTCATTTTTCCTTTTCCCTTTCTAGTGGTAGGTTCATCAACCTTCTCAACCTTAGCAGCAATGAGTATATATATGCAAGAGTGAGCAAAACAAATGCTCACTTGGAATAGCAATGAATAACAATAGCATAATAGATGCCAATTGTAAGACCCCGAATTTTATGAAATAAAAGTATTCAATTTTTCTTATAATTATTATTCAGTTAATGGTTAAATTGATAAAAAGTTAAAGTTAAGGGTGATATATATAAATTTTTCAAAATATCATGATGGTTATAAAATACTCATTGTTGTGGGAATATTCAGTTGGTCGTGGAATATTCTTGTTGTCGAGAATATTCATACGACGAACTAGCGACCATTTATGGGCCCCATAATGTAATAATTGTCGATGATGAAGAAAAGCGACAAAATTGAGTTTTATAAATAACAGAGTCATTATTGTTAAATTAACACTATTAGAATACTTGGTGGTTAAAATATACGGTATGTCTGGCGTGGTTATCTGAGTACACACGTATTGTATAGTATTTTTAAATTATTGATTCTTACATAAGAAGGCACTCAATAATTGTTACAGTAATTATTGTTCAATATTTTATTTTATTGATTCAATAATTATTGCGTTGATATTTTATATTATTGTTTTTTCAATAATTATCACGGCACAGTATTTCCCATTATCGGATCAATAATTCATATTATTTGGATAATATTATTAGATAGCATTATTGCGAATGTCTAGAAAGTTACATCGGGAGAGAATTGGTCACCTAATTGCGGCTTGAAGAAGGAGAAATCCTTATCGGAAAGCCCCCTCTTTCTTGGGAACTGCCTGGTTGTCATTATTGTGATTCTGTAATATTATATGTAAATAATTAATTATTGATTTATATGATAAAAAAATATTTATTTGATGCGGATATAAATGATAGATTTATTTATGTGGTTATAAATGAAAGAATTAATGTTGAGGTGTTTTATCAGTATTTTGTCGGATTGGAGGTATTAAAAGATCAAATCGATGTTCTTGAGATATATTGCATGAGTTATAATTTTAAATCCAACTGTTGGATCGTTGTGATTTTTGGATATGTTATACATATATAAGTTGAGTATATATCCACAAATTTTGAACCGTTAAAAATTAACGCATGATTTGTTATGAATTTTAAAAGGTGTTAAAAATCATCCGTTTTTGGATTTCAGATATTTTCTGTCTGGAATTTGGAAAAACTTAAAGCTACTAAGTTGTAGAAAATTCGATTTCGTGTGGAATGGACATAAAATTTATATTTTTCTGATAAACGAGCTATTTTCTAGGAATTATTAAAGTTTTGGAAAATAAAATGATTTTTATTAAATTGTGGGTGGGACCCACTTTTGTTTTAAACATGTGGGCTGCCAAAAAATTTCAGATTTGGCATGCTTGATGGCTGGTTTTGGTAGGTGGCATGGAAATAAAAAATAAATAATAATATTTTATTATTTTAGTCTCCTATGGCGTTCCAGCATTTTTCCTATAAATAGGCTCTTAGGTTAGAATTGAAAATCACATCAGAAACATAAGTTTTTTCTCTCTATATTATCGAGCGTGTTTTTGTGAGTATTTAGATACTTTGAGAGTTGTTATTCAGTGCAAGTTTCCTTCAACGTTATATCCGACATTCCAATCAGAAATACTGCTCTTTTGAGGTAAGGAATTTTAAGGGTTATTATGTTTTTCAGTTTTGTAATTTTTTCGACCCTCAAAAATTTTGGAAAAATTTGAAATGATAATTTGATGAGTTTTCTTGATTGTGTCCAAAAATGGTGATTTTTGGATGTATAGATTAAGAGTTAGTAATTTTATGAGAAAATACTATTTTAAAAGTAAACCCTTATAACTCCTTGTGGTTAACTCCAAAATTTGTAAAATTTTTATTGAGAGTACATGTATATAATAGCATTATACCCTGTAAATTTTAGAATTTTCGAACAAAAGTAAAATTTATGATAAATGTCTAAATATTCGGCAGTTTTGGCCATATGAAAAATAGTAAATGAATTTTAAAAATTTCGAGAAAAATATATGTTCAATATGGGACTATATTCTGCTAAATCCCAGAAAAGAAAATTTGTTTGTACTGATTTGGTATTTTTCATGAAAATGAACTAGTTATGAGTAAATGAATTAAATATGTTATGTGATGTAACAAAATTGGAGAATAGGATTTTATGGCTTGGGAATCCTATATAAGGTATATGCAGATTTTTTATGAGGGTTTTGGTTATTGGTGATGAAATTTTATGACTTTGGCATTTTAGGGTGATTAAATGGATTAATTAGTAAAGTGTAAACAATTAAAATAAATTATTTATAAATTTAAGAAATGATTAAAATATTGTGGTAGTATTAATAATATTAGATTATGAGATTATTAAGTGATTTATAACATTTGGATTAAGGTGTTATAAAATCATTGATTTATGAATTTTACTCTTGAGATTAAATCTATATGTTGATTATATTATTTTTATTATCATATATAACATTTTTATAATCCCTGTGATAAAATTTCTCTTTGACTTAAGTGTAAAGATGGGTAGATTATTGGTATGATCGTGACTATGGGTTCTCTTTGGCCAGTAGTGCAAAGTTGAATCATTGACTGGTATAATCATGACCATTGAATTTACAATTAAATATTTTTAGCTTAAGTGCAAAGGTGAATTGATCAACATGATTATAATTATGGTTTATATAAATTCTGAAATGATTGTATGTTTCTTTGAGATATGAATATCTTTGGCCTGTAGTGCAAAGATCAATTATTGATGAATATCTTTGGCCCGTAGTGCAAAGATGACTTGTTGTTGAATATCTTTGGCCTGTAGTGCAAAGATGAACTGTTGATGAATATCTTTGGCCCGTAATGCAAAGATGACCTGTTATTGAATATCTTTGGCATGTAGTGCAAAGATGAACTGTTGATGAATATCTTTGGCCCGTGGTGCAAAGATGAATTTATTAGTATGATTATGAACAGGAACTGTGATTTGGTATAACCATGATCTTTGATGTTTCAGGTAAAGACATGTGATGAGAATTATCTTTGTCCTAGATGAAAAGAGGAATTTAGAACCACAATTATGATTATGAGTTATTCACATGAATGTGGACAGGAATTGTGGATTGATGTTACAGGGATAAAACATTGTTGGTGTACTTTTAACATGAAGAAGATATAGACTTTATGGTTTATTTGACAAATGGATTGCTCGTTCCGCTGCAACTATGGTTGAAAAGTTTTATCATCTGCCATATGTTCTAAATCTCTGATTTATTACTGATGAAGGCTATTGATAATTTAATTATCTTTAGTCATGATATTCTTTATTAGGCTATTTGTGCTCACCCTTTTTCTTCACAATCCTTTCAGGTAACAAGAGTGTAGCTGGGTCGAGCGGGGGTAACATCGTAATAGAACGGTGGTCTATAGCTGTTGAGGTTCTCCCTAAATAGTATGGAAATAATTTTATTGAGAACTTTAGATAAGTGTGTCGTATTGTATACGTCATTTGATATTTAATTTTGGTGAACCGAATAGGGTGAGGCGAACCCAACTTTGGAAGAGTGTTTTGCCACTATCATACATGATGTCTAATGACATACAAACTCATGTTATCATAAGACAGGGTTGTGCACATCCACTTGCTGAGTATATCTATGAGCACTACCTATATAATCTTGGAGTTTTGTTGAAGTATAATTCTCAATTGGAGACAGTGGAGATAGTTATATGTCAAGAGAAGACTCACCATTGGGAAGAACATGATAGTAATCTTCTCATTTTTCTTTGGGGTCTATTGGGTCAACCAAAGATAATTCTGTGGACATATGATATCTATCATAACCTAGACGCGTGGCCTCCCATGTACGAAGGTTTTCTTGAGCATTTCTCAAAGATTTTAATTTCTAAAATAGTTATTGACTGTACCTTTATGTAAGGTGTCATTGTGACGTGTTATCCAAGTTGGTGTCCAGAGTCACAGCTGGTATATATTTATATCAAAACTCATAACATGTGTTGTTGTATTTTGCACGATAATTGTAGTAATAAAGTTGTAGTTGTTTTTTGTACCATGTATTTGGCGACTCAGAATAGGTTGGATGGATTGGACCTATTTTGGGGGCGTTACACCAATGAATAAGCTCATCAGAGATAATAATACTCTGTCAATGATAATCAAACTGATATCAACATACAAAATATAACTAAGGGTCACAAGACCACGAACTAAGTCCGCGGTTACAAGTAATCTTTCAACTTTAACCTAAATAGTAAAATTGTAAGGACTCCCCGTACTTAGGGTGATCAGCCCTTCGTACCATGTATTGTGCACAAAAATCTCAATGCATTGCGTAACATAACTCCTCTATAATAGGGTTGTTCGTCTCAATTTTAGAGTACAAGTCCGCACCAAAGAAATTTTGGTTTGGATTAGCTTCAAGGGTAATTTAGAGTTTCACGATCATCAACTAAAGGATTAGTTGAATCAACAAGACTTAAGTACTACGAGTGATCAATAACAATTTAATGTGAAATGACTAAGAATCATAGATGAACCATGTGACGCCCCCAAAATAGGTATACATCACCCATTCTGAATCACCAAAAATAAGGTACAGAAAACTACTACAACTTTATTATTACAATTGTCGTGCAAAATACGATAACACATACTGTGAGTTTAATTATAAATATTGTCTTCTAGACAATATCCACACTCAAATAAAGTTCTCATTACAATTATTGATGCACTATTTTACAAAAATAATGAGAACTGCTAAAACAACGGTCTAGGACCATCACTCTATACCCCGACTGGTTCTTGCTATGTTCTCGCTTCCTGAGAAGAAAAATGGAACAAAAAGAAAAAGGGTGAGCTCAACTAGCCCGATAAAAGAATATTATGACTAAGATAATATACAACAAATTATCCTTAGTCTTCAACAGGAAAAATCGATAGAATATAATGAACAACAAGTTTTAGATCAACAAGCTGCGGTGAAACAACAATTCATTAGAAGAGTTAAGTAGAGAATGAAATCTACTATCATTTATGAATTTAAAAGTCCATCATTAATATTTTATCCCTGTAACATCAATCAATATACATCTTGAATCAAATATTCATCTTTGCAATACGGGCCAAAGATATTCATTTATATTACCCGATTGGTCATATTCATCTCAACACTCGGTTCATCTTTGCACTACTCACGGGCAAAGATATTCATCGAGTAATCATACATCTTTGCACTCTGGGCCAAAGATATTCATCAAAATATCACCATTAAGGACCGAGGATAATGAAAAACATTTTAGAGAACGAATCCATGAGACGAAAGGACAAATATTAGGGATTAAGTATTTCGGTTTATCCAAATTTAATAATACTCCATAATAACCAATTGTGAAGTAGAATTCAAAAATAAAGATCAAAACATGGATACTGATCAAAGATAGTAACCATAAAAGACATCTGAGACGAAAAGAAAATTTCATTTTTGGCTTGAATGTAATGTCGATTCGTGAATAATGTCGTATACGTGAATAGTATCGTTTACGTGAATAGTAACCCCGACACAAAAAGGTAGAAATTCCATAATAAAATTTATATCAATATTTCAGCATAATAATATTGACGAAAATAATATCATTTACGAAGAAAATAACATCCCTTACCTCAAAATAATAATATTTCTGATCGGAATATCGGATGTAACGCCGAAAGAAACTTGCACTGAATAACAACTCTCAAAGTATCTAAATACTTACAAAAATATGCTCGACAATATAGAGAGAGAAACCTTATGTTTCTAGTGTGATTTTCAATTCTAACTTAAGCGCCTATTTATAGGAAAAATGCTAGAACGCCAAAACAGACTAAATTAATAAAATAATATATTATATTTTCTTTCTTTCTTCCAATGCCTCCTCCTTTTCAAGCCAACCATCTTGGAACAAAAAAATAGTAGCCCACATGTTTTAAAAACAAAAGTGGGTCTCACCTAATTTTAATAAAAACATTTTAATTTCTAAAACTTCAATAATTCATAAACAATAGCCCTTTTATTAGAAAAATACAAATTTTATGTCCATTCCATACAAAATTGAATTCTTCATAAATTTGCAGAAGAAAGTTTTTCCAAATTCCAAACAAAAAATATCTGAAATCCACAAACGGATGATTTTCAATACCTCATAATTAAAATTCATAACAAATCATACGTTAATTTTTAACGGTTCAAAATTTGTGGACATATACTCAACTTATATATGTATAACATATCCAAAAATCATAACGATCCAACGGTCGGATTAAAATTATAACTCACGCAATAGAGCTTTAAGAACACTGATTTGATTTTTAATACTTTCATTTCGACAAAAATACTGATAAAACACCTCAACATTAATTCCTTTAATTATATCCACATAAAAATAAATATTTCCTTCATTTATATAAATCAATAAATAATTATTTTCAAATAATATTACAGAATCACAATAATGACTACCAGGCCGTTCCTAGAAAAGAGGGGGTTTTCCGTTAAGTATTTCTCCTTACTAGCGCGCAATTAGGTGACCAAACCTCTCCTTGATAGAAATTTTTAGACATTGCCAATAGTTCTATCTAATAATATTATTCAAATAATATGAATTATTGATTTGATAATTGGAAATATTGTACAGTGACAATTATTGAAACAACAATAATATAAAATATCAACGCAATTAATTATTGAATCAATAAAATAAAATATTGAGCGATAATTCTTGTAACAATTATTGAGTAGTGCCTTCTTACATAAGAATCAATAATTCAAAAATATTGTGTAATCTGGGTGTCTCTTTGTGCGACCACGCTTATTACATATTTTAACCAATGAGTATTCCAACGGTGTTAATTGTAATAACTACGCCATTATTTATAAAAACTCAAACTTGTCATTTTCTTCATCCGATGTTATTACATTATAGGGCCCACAAATGGTCATGTGTAAATAAATAAATATTCCCAACAAGTAAGAATATTCCACGACCAAATGAATATTCCCAACAATGATGAATATTTTATAACCACTTGCTTATTTTGCAAAATTTGCACATTTCACCCATAACCAAATCATTATATCAAATTATCACCTTATTATTTCAAGATAATAAATAGAGAAATTCAATTTTTTTTATAATAAGTTGGGGTCTTACAACCTCCCCTCCTTATGAAATTTCATCCTCGAAATTGACGTACGTACCTGGTGTTTCGAAAAGGTGAGGATACCTCTCTTTCATTTTCGATTCCAAATCTCAGGTCATTTCTTCAATAGCATGGTTCCTCCACAAAACCTTGACTTGTGGTATAACCTTTGTTCATAGGACATGCTCTTTCCTATCCAATATCTTGACAGGTACCTCCTCGTACGTTAAATCTTCGGGTATCTTGTCTGGTTCTAACGCAATAATTTGGTTCGGATCTTTCACATATTTATGAAACATAGATATATGAAAAACATTATGAACACGAGACATGCTTGGAGGTAATGCGAGTCTATAGGCCACATTTTCTATTCGATCAAGAATCTTAAATGGACCAACAAATCGTGGATTGAGCTTTCCTCTCTTCCCAAATCTTGTAACTCCCTTCCATGGAGAAATATGTAATAGTACATGATCTCCAATATTAAATTCCACGTCCTTTCAATGAAGATCAGCATAACTCTTTTGTCGATCTTGTGAGGTCTTTATACGTTGTCGGATCATTTCAATCTTTTCTGTAGTCATGCGTACTAATTCTAGTCCTAACAACGTTGCTTCTCCCACCTCGTCCCAGCATACTGGAGAACGACATTTTCATCCATACAACGCCTCGAATGGAGCCATGCCTATACTTGCTTGATAACTGTTGTTGTAGGAGAATTCCACCAGTGGCAAATACTTATCCCAACTTCCTTTGAAATCTAGGACACAAAGTCTTAATAGATCTTCAAGATTTTGAATAGTCCTTTCTGATTGCTCGTCCGTTTGAGGATGGTATCCGAACTGAATCGTAAATTCGTGCCCATAGCTTTCTGCAAGCTAACCTAAAATCGTGAAGTGAATCTTGGGTCACGATCCGAAACTATGGATACTGGCATGCCATGTAATCGCACAATCTCATTTACGTATATACGAGCAAGACGTTATAGGGAATAAGTATCACGTATATGCAAGAAATGAGCAGACTTGGTTAATCTATCAACAATAACCCAAATCGCATCTATGCCTTGAGAAACTTTGGGAAGACTTGTAACGAAATCCATGGCAATGTATTCCCACTTCCATTTTGAAAGTGGAAGTGGTTGCAATGGACCCTTTGGCACTTAATGCTCCGCCTTTACACGTTGACAGGTTATACACCTCGAGATAAACTCCGCGATCTCTCTCTTAATATTGCTCCACCAAAATGTATGTCGAAGATCGTGATACATTTTGGTACTCCCAGGATGGATTGCAAATGATGTGTTTTGTGCCTCCATCATGATTCTATGCTTCAAGTCAGAATCATTAGGAACACAAAGTTTGTAGTTGACTCGAAGTATTCCTTCTTCATCGATTCCTGCTTCTGGAATAACACCTTCTTGTAGTTTCTTCTTCATACGTATCATCTCTGGGTCCGTGGCTTGAGCAACTTTAACTTTATCGATTAAAGTCGGTTCTACTCGTATATTTGATATCATCATGTGGGTACTTGAAGCCTTTAACTCTATCTCCATCCTTTGTAAGTCGTACAAAATATGTCCTTGTGTTAACAACATCACACTCGTACCCGCATACGATCTTCTACTCAATGCGTCAGCTACAACGTTTGCTTTTCCAAGATGATATTGAATGCTATGGTCGTAATCTTTCAACAGCTCGAGCCAATGTCGTTGCCGCATGTTGAGTTCCTAAATATTTGAGGCTTTTATGATCCGTATAAATCTCCACTTTCTCCCCATCGGTAGTGTCTCCAGTTTTAAGCATGGCATGATGCCAACTCGGATCAAGAATAGGATAATTCCTCTCATATTCTTTTTGAGTTGTCCATGAGGTAGGCTATGACTTTCCCATGTTGCATGAGAACACATCCTCACCCTTTGCACGAAGCATCGTTGTAGATAACAAATCCATCCAGAATCGGATGGTATTGTTAGAGCAGTGCTTAAAATGAGTCTCCTCTTGAGCTCTTGGAAACTCTTCTCGCATTCCTCGCTCCATACTGAATTTTGTATCTTTCCTAGTCAGCTGAGTTAATAGAGTAGCGATTCGAGAAAATCCTTCCACGAATCTCCGATAATAACCAGCTAAGCCCAAAAAGCTACGCACTTCGGTTGCTCCCAACTTTGTATTGCTTTAATCTTTGCTGGGTCAATAGATACTCCATGTTTTGACACCACGTGCCCAAGGAATACTACTTCCTTAAGCCAGAACTCGCATTTCTTCAGCTTGGCATATAGCTTGTTGTCAGGAAGTCTTTGAAGTACCAGCTTCAAATGGTGCTCATGATCTTCACGGCTTTTGGAATAGATAAGAATGTCATCAATAAAGACAACAACAAACTGATCCAAATATTCCTTGAATACACGGCAGTCTTTAAAATATCCTTAGTTTTAATCTTCAGCTGATGATATCCAGAACGAAGATCGATCTTTGAAAAGAATTGTGCTCCTTGCAACTGGTCAAACAGGTCATCAATGCGAGGTAGCGGATACCTATTCTTGATGGTGACATGATTCAATTCCCGGTAGTCAATACAAAGTCGCATACTCATATCTTTCTTCTTTACAAATAAAACAGGAACACCCCAAGGAGATGTACTAGGATGAATGAAACCGATGTCTAACAATTCCTGTAGTTGGACTTTTAACTTATGAAGTTCAATAGGAGCCATTCGATATGGGGTTTTAGAAATGGACTTTGTATCCGGTTTAAGATCAATAAAGAATTTAACTTCACGTTCTGGGGGTAGACCAAGAAGTTCTTCAGGAAATACATCAGGAAATTCACTAACAACATAAATACTATTCAAATCTGACGTGTTTTTGTTCAAGTCCATAATATGGGCTAAGAAAGCTTGACATCCGTTTTTCAATAAATGAATAGCTTTATGGCTTGATATGACAGTGACAGATTTTAGTGGTTTAGTTGCTTGAATTTGAAAAACAGGTTGGTTAGGAATATGAAAACTAACAACCTTACGAAAACAATCAATTTTGGCATGATGAGTGGTTAACCAATCAATCCCTAAAATCACATCAAATGAAAGTATCTTTAAAGAGATAAGATCAACAGGTAATATGATTGTGCCAACTTGGATCAAGAAAGATTTATAAACATTGGATGTGATAAAGGTTTCTCCTAACAGAGTCTTCATAGATAAGTCAAAGTCTAATTTCTTCGGAGTCAAGTTTAAACGTTGAGCACAAGCAGGAGAGATAAAAGAATGGGTAGAACCGGTATCTAGTAAGGTATAAACTTCGCAAGAGTTCAAGATTAGCTTACCCGTGATCACCTCGTTCGGGTTTCTTGCGTTTTGGCCAGTCACAACAAACGCCCTCCCTTGAACCATTGACTTTGTTTTGTTCGTATTCGCCTTTGGTGCCGCCGTCCCAGTTGGACTTGACTTCTCTACGGGACAAAATCGGGTTATATGACCATCTTTTCCACAATTGAAACACACCATGGAAGGCTGTGAACAGTTTGGACTT
This sequence comes from Panax quinquefolius, assembly GCA_020205615.1. Taxonomy (NCBI): domain Eukaryota; kingdom Viridiplantae; phylum Streptophyta; class Magnoliopsida; order Apiales; family Araliaceae; genus Panax; species Panax quinquefolius. The sequence continues at coordinate 77,449,931 of CM035173.1, read as the reverse complement.
ATGTGTCCCTCCTCTCCGCATTTGTAGTATCTAACTGACGGTCGTTCTCCTCCCCTAGAATTTGTTAGTGGTCTTTGGTCTTTGCTTCTTTGATGTCTTCCGTCGTTATTAAATCTCCTCTTTTGAAATTTCCACTTGACTCACCTCTCCTATTATCGTGGCCGACGATGGTATATATGCCCCAAAATAGGTATACATCACCTATTACGAGTCGTCAAATACATGGTACAAAATTCGAGATACAAACTTAAATATACTGACATGAGAAATGAGTTTTAATATAATCATTGTCTTCTAGACGAGTTTTGAAACTCAAAATAAGTCCTCAATACATTTATTATCACACTATTTCACGCAGAATAGTGAGGACTACTAATACTATCATCTGGACCGAATCACTCCGCTTCCCAGGCTCGCGTTCAACTTATATTCTCATTTCACAAGAGAGAGCGATTGAAAAAAGAAAGGGTGAGCTCAACTAGCCCAAGAAGAAATATTATGACTAAGATAATGTAGGATAAATTATCATTAGCCTTCAACAATGTTAAGCGATAAAATACAATAGACATCAAGTTTAACTGCAGCGGAACAAGAAATCCATTAAAAGAGTCAAGTAGAGAATAAAATCTACTATCTTTTATGAATTAAAAGGATTTTTCATCACTTTTTATCGCTGAGACTCAGCTTATTAAATAATCCACATTATCCCTGCACTACGGCCAAGGATATTCATTAGGGTCACGCCACAAATTATCCATATACTACGGGCCAAGGATATTCGTGTATTCATCAATGGTCATGATCATGCCAACAAGCATCCATCAACGCTTTTTACCCAATGAGGACTTTTACCACATCATTTGTAACATTACGGTCATGATTATATTAGAATAATTCATGGTCATAATCATACCAAGTTCATCTATGCACTACATGCCACAGATGACTTTCAACATAATATAAACATGAGGATTATGACAATGATATAAGAATTCAATAAATCAAGTTCAAGAATTAATTTATCCAGGAACTAATAACGTCCAAATTATCAACATGATACTTCTTTGTAGAGTAAAATTCAAGAATGCTCGGAAGAATATTTCCATGAAAAGATCTTTGGATGAAGTGCAAATATCAAGGATATTCTACTAATTTCATGGAGTATAAAGTCAAAGCTTTAACCAACCGAGTATAATAAAGAATGGAATAATAAAAGAAATCACCATGCATGTGGTACTTCCATTATATAAAAGTTATTCCAACGAATAATAAATAATGGAACCGGTCGAGGCGTAATACTGTGCCGATAGGATATTCAACGAGAATAATAAAGAATGGAATAACAACAAAAATCACCATGCATGCGGTACTTGATGTATGACAGTTATTCAAACGAATAATAAATAATGGAACCAGATCCGGCGAAAAAGCATGAGACATGATATTCCAACAAAATAATAAAAACGGAACCCGTGTCCCATAAAAAGCCTATGAACGGATATTCAATGAATAATAAAAAGACGGAACCAGTCCGGCGTAAAATGTCTGACGAGGATATTCCAAGAATAATAAAGAATGGAATAACAACAGAAATTCACCATGTATGCGGTTCTTCGCATAGATAGATTATTCCAGCACAATAATAAATAATAGAATAACAGAAGAATTTCACCAAGTATAGGGTAGATCGCGTATACAAGTTATTCCAACAGAATAATAAAGAATTGAATAACAGAAGTTCTCTTCATGAATATGAAAAAAAAAATACCCCTTACCTTAGAAAGAAACTGGATACTAGAGTAGAGAGGTAGCAGACTTCTATTCTTCTTTCTCTCTAAAATTCCTCTCTATAATAACTACTCTATAGCTTGAGTGAATTAGTGAAGAATGATGAAGAAATGAGCTTCTATTTATAGAAAAATATAGTTTCGATAATTGCACGTTTTGGGGCTTAGAATATTACAGTATAATACCTTCCTCTTTTCCTTTATTTTTAATTTAGTCATGCAAGTATTATCAAACTTGCACCACCTCCCCTAATAGTAAATAATGTGATTCAATAGTAAATCATGTGAATCAATAGTTCTAGACATGTAAAAATATGAATTACAGTATAGTACCTCCATCTATACCTCCATTTTTAACTTAGTCATGCAAGTATTATCAATTTTGCACCAACTCCCCTAATAGTAACAAGAATGTGAATCAATAGTACACACATGTGAACAAATAGTTATAATCATGTGAATTAATAGCAACCAATTGCTCATTTATCCGGTTAATTACCCGATTGGTCAATATAACCTCCAGACATAAATTATTATCGAAATATATGTCTATTTCCACTAACACTAATAATCCCAACACAATGGAACTATTTTTATCAACAATATAAAATTTGAAATTTCAAAGTTTGACTTTTCCCGAAAAAGTCAATTGTTGACTTTTTTTGACCAAAAAATTATCCCCAGAAAATTTTGTGTTTATAGTCTATTTTTACTAATTTCATCGTTCCGGACTCAAATATCATGTCCGCGTCTCCAAATTCAACTCTGAACTCAACTTCAATTTTTAATAACATTTATCATTAATATTATAACTCACAATATTTAACAACCAAATCGTTCCTGGAAAGAGGGCTTTCGATAAGGATTTCTCTCTGTTAGCGCATGATTAGGTGACCAAATCTCTCCTTGAGCGTAACTTCTAGACATTGTAAATATTGCGATTTAATAATATGAATAACTTTGTCGTCTCAATTATTGATTTAATAATATAACACATTATGCGATGGTAATGTGACAATAATTGAATCGATAATATGAGAGATATGATCACGTGAATTCTTTGTAGCAATAATGGAGTATAACCGGTGACTTCTTACGTAAGCATCAATAATCAATACTGGTATTGCTACTTATGAAACCACGCGTATTCTTCAGACTTTTACTACCGAAAGTAGTTTAACAGTTTTAATCGTAAAACTTCTGTAGATTATTTTCATAAAAATATTTTTGTCGTGTTCTCGATCCGAAATGAATAATTCCATTAATAGGGGTCCACCAATGATCGTGTCTTGCGTCGTCTGAATATTTCTGTTAAAAACGAATATTCCCCGACCAATCGAATATTATAAAACAACTTGCGTACTTTGAAAAATTTGTAAATACTACCCATATTATATCAAATTCAAAAAAATGATATTTATAGAAAAATCATCTTTATTAAAAAATTGGGGTCTTACAATGACCACCCGAATGGTTACCGCTTTTGTCCATATTTTTCCCTCCTCGCTAGTTATCATCGCTCTGATGACTACTGTCACCGGTATGACCCTGGTTGTGGTCCCTCGGTTGTACATACTCATTATCTCGCTCTAATAATTGAGCCCTGTTAACAACATTTGAATACAGAGAAAATTTTGGAGAGATAAGGTATAGACGAATCTCAGGTTTTAGACCTCTCAGAAATATACGCGTCATACGTTCCTCATTCTCTACCAAATAAGGTACAAACCTAGATAACTCCGTGAACTTCGCCTCGTACTGGGACACCGTCATGTTGTTCTGTTCCAGACTAATAAATTCTACCTCCTTCATATGACAAATACTTTCAGGAAAGTACTTGTCATTGAACAGTCTCTGAAATCTTTCCCAAGACATGTTGAGTGCGGTTGGCTGCGTACGCTTCACAGATTCCCACCAGTAATCTGCCTCACCACGGAACATAAAGGTGGCGAATGAAACCTTTTGTTCTTCCGTACATCCCAAGACATCGAATATCTTGGTAATTTGCTTGACCCATGTTTCTGCCTTAATCGGATCCGGCTTTCCCCAGAAATTTGGTGGTCCCAACTCCTTGAACTACTTGGCTGTGACAAACCGCACGTTGCTATCACTTCCACCCGTATTTTGTACACAAGTCTCCCTCGTCTGATTTTGCATGAATTTTAAAAAGCTTCTAAACATTCCATCATTCATTGCTTCCTCCGTAGTGTTGTTTACAAGAGGAATATTGTCTTCCTGTTGCACATTCTCTTAGTTGGTGATTGAAGGTTGTTCCATAGTCTCATTCACTCCATTGTTAACGTTCTCAGCTGCCATTCTTAAAAACTGCCATAAAATAAGGGTTAATTACACAAATTAACATATGACATAATATCTCTATATTATGACCGACTAATAAATAAGCTTAGGTAGGACACACTAGCGAAGGATTTACTTGTCTCTCCCATCCTAGTTCTATTCCCCGATCTTTGCCAAATACCATATCCCTAAGCTCTGATACCAACTGTGACACCCCCAAAATAGGTATACATCACCCATTCCGAGTCGCCAAAAACATGGTACAAAAAACGACTACAACTTTATTATTACAATTGTCGTGCAAAATACAACAACACATACTGTGAGTTTAAATACAAATATTGTCTTCTAGACAATATCCACACTCAAATAAAGTCCTCATTACAATTATTAATGCACTATTTTACAAAAATTGTGAGAACTGCTAAAACAACTGTCTAGGACCATCACTCTATACCCCGACTGGTTCTTGCTATGTTCTCGCTTCCTGAGAAGAAAAATGGAACAAAATGGAAAATGGTGAGCTTAACTAGCCCAGTAAAGAATATTATGACTAAGTTAATATACAACAAATTATCTTTATTCTTGACGGGGAAAAAATCGATAGAATATAATGAGACAACAAGTTTTAGATCAACAATTGCGCGAAAAAACAACAATTCATTAGAAGAGTTAAGTAGATAATGAAATCTACTATCATCTATGAATTTAAAGTCCATCATCAATATTTTATCCTTGTAACATCAATCAATATACATCTTGAATCAAATATTCATCTTTTACTACTGGGCCAAAGATATTCATTTATATTACCCGTTAAGTCGTATTCATCTCAACACATATTCATCTTTTACACTACGGGCCAAAGATATTCATCGAAATAATCATACATCTTTTCACTACTGAGCCAAAGATATTCATCAAGTATCACCATTAAGGGTAGGATGATGAAAAACATTTTAGAAACGAATCCGATGAGACGGAAGGACAAATATTAGGGATTAGTATTTGATTTATCCAAATTCGATAATACTCTATAATAACCAATTGTAAAGTAGAATTCAAAAATAAAGATCAAAACATGGATCTGATCAAAGATAGTAACCATAAAAGACATTTAGGACAAAAATAGAAAATTTTATTTTTTAGGTGAATAATCTTGTATTAAATGAATAGTGTAGATATCGTGAATAGTAACTGAACACAAAAAGTAGAAATTCCACAATAAAATTTATATCAATATTTCAGCATAATGATTTTGAAGAAAATAATATCATTTACAAAGAAAATAACATCCCTTACCTCAAAATAATAATATTTCTGATCGGAATATCGGATGTAAAGCCGAAGAAAACTTGCACTAAATAACAACTCTCAAAGTATCTAAATACTCACAAAAATACGCTCGACAATATAGAGAGAGAAAACTTATGTTTTTGGTGTGATTTTCAATTCTAACTTAAATGCCTATTTATAGGAAAGTGCTAGAACGCCAAAAGCAGACTAAATTAATAAAATAATATATTATATTTTCTTTCTTTCTTCCTATGCCTCCTCCTTTTCAAGCCAGCCATCTTGGAACAAAAAAATAGCAGCCCACATGTTTTAAAAACAAAAGTGGGTCCCACCTAATTTTAATAAAAATATTTTAATTTTTAAAACTTCAATAATTCATAAACAATAGCCCTTTTATTAGAAAAATATGAATTTTATGTCCATTCCATACGAAATCAAATTTTCTACAACTTTGCAGAAGAAAGTTTTTCCAAATTCCAAACAGAAAATATCTAAAATCCACAAACGGATGATTTTCAATACCTCATAATTAAAATTCAAAACAAATCATACGTTAATTTTTAACGATTCAAAATTTGTGGACATATACTCAACTTATATATGTATAACATATCCAAAAATCACAACGATCCAACGGTCGGATTAAAATTATAACTCACACAATAGAGCTTTAAGAACACTAATTTTATTTTTAATACTTTCATTCCGATAAAAATACTGATAAAACACCTCAACATTAATTCCTTCAATTATATCCACATAGAAATAAATATTTCCTTCATTTATATAAATCAATAAATAATTATTTATAAATAATATTACAGAATCACAATAATGACAACCAGGCCGTTCCCAGAAAAGAGGGGGCTTTTCGATAAGGATTTCTCCTTACTGGCGCGCAATTAGGTGACCAAACCTCTCCTTGACAGAACTTTCTAGACATTTCTAATAGTTCTATCTAATAATATTATTCAAATAATATAAATTATTGATCTGATAATGAAAAATAATGTGCAGTGACAATTATTGAAACAAAAATAATATAAAATATCAACGTAGTAATTATTGAATCAATAAAATAAAATATTGAACTATAATTACTGTAACAATTATTAAGTAGTTCCTTCTTACGTAAGAATTAATAATTCAAAATATTGTGTATCTGGTAATCTTCTTTGTCGCCAGACATCAGTATTTTAACCATTTGGGTATTCCAACGGTGTTAATTGATAACAACTACGTCGTTATTTATAAAAACTCAAACTTGTCATTTTTTTCATCCGAGCGCTTATTACATTATGGGGCCCACAAATGATCAAGGCATGCGTCGTGCGAATATTCCCCGACAGTAAGAATATTCCACGACCAAACGAATATTCCCTGACAATAATGAATATTTTATAACCACTTGCTTATTTTGCAAAATTTGCACATTTCACCCATAACCAAAGCATTATATCAAATTATCACCTTATTATTTCAAGATAATAAATAGAGAAATTTAATTTTATTTATAATAAGTTGGGGTCTTACAAACCAACTATACATTAGACTCATGCTTAGAGATAACTAAAAAGCATAGGAATTGAATTAAAACAATAAACCTTATTTGAACAATATTAAGTTAAGGCTATGATCTTATCAAATAAAGAATTGAAATACTGAACATACATTAACTGATAATAAGCTGAAAACAAAGCTTGCTCAACATGATAATAACTTGTGCAAAGTAAATGAAATATGTCAGCTCAAAATTAGGAATTAGAGTTCAAGAAGTTGCATTCACTATAAAAGAATGAAACTAAAGAAACTTGCTTAACTATAAACAAGTTAGAATAAATCAACAATGATTATAATTCAAAACTTGCTCGAATAAAGTTATAATTAGAGCTTGCACAAATAAAGTTTAACGATAAAAGAACTTGCTCAATAAAAGTTTAGAGTAAAGAACTTACCTCGTGCATAAGCTATAAATTTACAACTCACGTTCACATCAATAAAGATTTAAATTTTGTCAAAATAATTTTTTAATATTATGGTGTGAATTTAAGATAATATTATAGTTGTGGGTAGTATTTATAAATTTTGCAAAGTATCAGATGGTTATATTATATTCGATTGGTTGAGGAGAATATTGGTTTAGCGAGGGAATATTACGTCTGACAGCTCAATCATTGGTGGACCCTATGTAAATTATTGTCGGATTGAGAAAAAGACAAAAATATTTTATTAAAATAACGGCGGAAGTTTTCTACCGTAGTTCTTGTTGAACTACTCATTAGTAAAAGTACGATGTCGTGTGGTTGCATAATAACATATACTGTATTGATTATTGATCTTATGTGAGAAGTCACTCGGTTTGATTCCATTATTGTCGATTAATAATATGAATTATTATAATGATAATGACGCTTTTGTTTTATTAAATTATTATTAACGTAATAAAAGCGAAACATCTTTATATAAAATAGAATACTTTATTAAAGTTATTCTATAAATAGAATATATTATATTTTATTATGCATAGTGTTGCGTAGTATTTTGCATAGTGTTTTGCATAGTATTGCATAGTGTTTTGCATAGTAAAATGTTTTTTATATAAATAGAATATATTATATTTTATTTAAAAGATTTTTCTTTAAATATGGATAGTCGATTAAAGTAAATCAATCTGAATGGAGTTCATGGATTAATTCTTATGCATTCCATTTTCCTATAAATAGAAGCTCATTCCTTCATTATTTTCTTCTACGAATTCATTGAAACTCTAGAGAGAAATTATAGAAAGAAGCTTATAGAGAAAATTATAGAAAGAAGAAGAGTATTACCTTTACTTCACTACTTCTATATTCGGTTCTTTTACGGTGAGGAATTGTTATTCTTTCTTCTTGAAGAGAACTTACATTATTCCATTCATTATCATTCTGTTGGAATAACTTTTGTAAAGTGGCATACCTATACATAACCTTTGTATCTGCGGCATACCCTATACTTGGTGAAATCCTTATGTTATTCCATTCTTTATTATTACATTGGAATAACTTTTGTATATCATGATTTACCCTATACTTGGTGACATTCTTCTATTATTACATTTGGAACATCCACATGCATGTGTTTTACAGGACACGGTTAGATTTTATTATTCTGTTGGAACATCACATACATGTGTTTTACGGACTGATTCCGTCTTTATCATTACATTGGAATATCCTATCATGTGTTTTACACCGGATCTGGTTCCATCTTTATTATTACATTGGAACATCCCGCCGGTTGTGAATTTCACGACACAGTTCTGTTATTATTATCTTTGTTGGAATAACTTTTGTCTGTCTAATCACCGCATGCGTGGTGATTTCTTTTGTTATTCCATTCTTTATTATACCCGGTTGGTTAAAACTTTGACTTCTATACTCCATGAAATTAGTAGAATATCCTTGATATTTGCGTTTCATCGATATCTTTTCACGAAATATTCTTGATCATTCTTGAATTTTACTCTCTGAAAGGATTATCATGTTGACAATTTGAGCGTTAATAATTCATGGATTAAATAATTCTTGAACTTGTTTTATTGAATTATTATGTCATTGTCATCATCCTCATATTATATTATATTATCTTTGACTTACGTGCGTAGATGAACTTAGTATGATTATGACCGAGGATCATTCGGTATAATCATGACTTGATATAAATGATGTGACAAAAGTCCTCGATGGCACATTAATGCGGTGATGGATAGTTTTTGGTATGATTATGACCGGGGGTGATTCGGTATAGTCATGACCATTGATAATTTGATGAAAATCCTTGGCCGTGGTAGTGCGGGGATGATTAGATGTGGTGGTTTATTATTAAGTGAGTCTCAAATGATAAAAATTGATGAAAACCTTTTAAAACCTAAAAGATAGTAGACTTTATTCTCTACTTGACTCTTTTAATGGATTGCTTATTCCATTTCTTGATTAAAGCTGGTTGTCTATTGTATTTTATCGGTTTAACAACTTTGTTGAAACTAATGATAATTTATTACGCATTATCTTAGTCGTAATATTTCTTCTTTGGGCTGAGTTGAGCTCACCCTTTTCTTTCCTTTATTCTCTTGAAATGAGAACATAGGCTTCCTTTTGAGTTTGTATAATATCTAGTAGACAATATTTGTATTCAAACTCACGATTTTTGTCGTATTATACACAGCAGTTATATTAGTAAGTTGTATTTGAATTTATGTACCATGTAAGTGGCGACCCAAGATGGGTGGCGTATACCTAATTTTGGGGGCGTCGCGATTGGGTATCGAGCTTAGGATATGATCCTGGCTAAGATGTGAGATAAGAACTAGGAGGGAGAGCGGAAATTCCTTCGCTAGTATGACCTACCTAAATTTATTTGGTATTTAATTGGTCGGTCGAGTATAGGGATAATATTTGATATATTAATTAACCCTTGTGTTGTGGCGTGTTTGGAAATGGCGGTGAAAATATTCACAATGGAGTGAATGTGACCGTTGTGACACCTTTAATCACTAATCGGAGTTAATGCACGGTTGTCGAGAGGAACAAATTAGAGATATCCACGTAGTAAATGAAGAACTAATTGTTGCACCCGAGCTAGTTGCGGAGGTAGCGGTGAAAGTGAGGAAGAAGAGGAAGAAGAGGAACACGAGGAGAATTGGTTAGAAGAAATTTATGATCAAAACTTAGAATTACAAAATCGTGTTCGTGAGCTAGAAGAACGGGTTGAAGAAGCGGCAAGCGATCGTGGAACGAAAGGGATCTGACAATTCAAAAAATTGGGTTACCCGATATGTGATGCTCGAACAAAATCACGCTTTGGCGGGGTGTAAAAGATATTAAAGTTGGAATCGAGAATTTAAAAATCAAAGATCAGTTGAAAGAAGAAACAAGCGAGCGAAGGAGAATAGAGCGATGCATGGGTAAAAAGCCGCTGTACGTTGATAGTGTGAAAAAAGACGTCCAGATCGATAAAGCCAAAATAGATGAAATGGACTTTGCTTTTTGGGCCGTGACAATTGGGAGAACCAACATCGAATTGAAATTACCACAATGCATAGCGGTCAACCCTAATTCGATATGGATCGGAGAATAATGATTCAAATTATGGATCGAGAATGTGAAGAAGCATTTAAGGGTGGAATGTACCTATAGTAAAGTCAAACTCGGTAATTTAAGCGAGAGCGTTTAATGAGAAAGCGAACGAAGTTATTACGGGTAAATTAATTATTGCAGAAGTCTATACTTTATTCAATACAAGTTCTACCCACTCTTTTATTCTACCTAGTGGTGTTCGATGTTTAAATTTGACTCAAAAAAAAAAATTTAGACTTTGATTTATCTATTGAAACTTCGTTGGGAGAAACCTTCGTTACCTCCACTATTTATTAATCTTGTTGTTTCAAATAAACATTTTCACGTTACTTCGATTTTATCTTTTGAAAATACTTGCCTTTGATGTGATTTTTAGGAATCAATTGGTTAACTTCTCATCATGCTTTTACGTAAGGTTGTTAGCTTTTATATTTATAACAACCACATTACCTGCAATTCAAAGTAACCAAAACCTAAAATTAATCATTGTCATATCAAACCATAAGTAAAGAGCCCGAACCTTTCGTTGTTGACTTCCTTGTGTGGGAATGCACGAAGCCGGACTTTTCTATGAACAACATCGTGAATGAAGATGGCAAGTTTATAGGTATCATTGTGAGGTCTATATCTAGGTTAAGGGATAGAAGTCACAGTTGGTATCAATGTGACGTACTATCAAAGTCTTGGATGAAGTCACGATTTTGAATGATATTTCTATTATTAATAAATTTCTGACGTATTCTTGAAGACTTCTTAGCCTACTTAGAGCGTGAAATCGAATTTCGTATTGACCCCAGTACAAAACCCATTTCTTAAACCCTCAAATATTTCTTCAACTAAAAGGATCTGTTTACGTGGATTATGATGAAAGTCATAATAAAAGCATTGGACTAATGAAAATCATGGGTATACGTGGTATTAGTAAGTGTTATAATGAGTTATGTTGGTTGGTATGTGTGAAAACATGAAAGTTTCTTTGAAATCACAAAGAGTTGAAAATCGATTTTGGTGAAAAGCGTAACATGAAATTCAATTGACCATATCTCCTATTATTTTTTGAATTTTTGAATGTGGTCAAGTCCTAGAGTTAGATCTACGAGTTACCTAACTAATCCAAGTGGAATTACTGGAAAAGGTGTTGTAGATTTTTGTGTGGACTGATTTTAGCAAAGGAGGCCAAAGCTGTAAATTTGAAAATGCTACTGCCCAGAAAATTTAAGGACTGTTTCGGCCACTTATATTATGAGAAAAATTCTGGCCTTTTGGGACATGAAGGTATATGGTATAAAGTACCTCCTGTCCAAAAATGAGCTCATTCGACTTAAAATGAGCAAGTTATGACTATTTCAATATTTAGGTTTTTAAATGACGCTATAACAGGAGTTCTATAACTCCGATGACCATGAAATTTAAACTAGAAGCTCACGTTAACATGTGTAAGATCCTGCCAAGATTTGGGAATTTTTGGAGTTAAACTTGAGGTAGCTAATTTCTTAAGAAATTAATTAGAAATTGATTTTGAAAAATAGTAAATGAATTTTAAAAATCGAGAAAAATATATTTTATCATGGGACTATATTATGCTAAATCCCAGAAAAGAAATATTTTTGGGACTGATTTGGTATTTTTCATGAAAATAGTTTAATTACGAACATATGAGTTAAATATGTTATGTGAAATAACAAAGTTGAAAATAAGTTTTATGGCTAAAGAATCCTATATAGAGTATATGCATATTTTTTGAGAGATTTGATAATTGGTGATGATATCTTATGAGTATGGCATTTTGAATGATTAAATGCATTATATGGTAAAGGCGTAAACAATTAAGATAAATTGTTTATAAATTTAAGTGATTAAAATATTGTTATAATATTAATGATATTAGATTATGAGATTATTAAGTGATTGAAAACATGGGGATATTCTTGAATCTGGATAAATTATATTATAAATGTTTAATATTTATCCTTTATCTCATTTGATTGATTCTTTATATCATTATCCTCATGCTTTATATTATGTTGAAAGTCATACGTGGCATGTAGTGCATAGATGGACTTGGTATGATTATGACCGAGGATTGTTCGGTATAATCATAACCGTAATTGAATACACAATTATCTTTGGCGTAGTGCATGGATAATTTGTGGTGGTGATACTAATGAATACACAATTATCTTTGGTAGTAGTGCATGAATAATTTGTGGTCGTAATCTTAATGAATACACAATTATCTTTGGTAGTAGTGCATTGGAAATGGTCTTTGGTGGTATGCATGGATAATTTGTGGTCGTGATACTATGAATACCGCGATTATCTTTGGTAGTAGTGCATGGATAATTAAGTGGTCGTGGATCTTAATATCCTTGGCACAGTAGTGCGGGGATGATTCGATGATATGGATTAATTATTGGTGAGTCTCGGCAATGAAATATTAATTCATGGATGTGGTAAAAGTCGTCTTTAGTAGTAGGTGCATTGATAGACTTGGTATGATTATGACCAAGTTATTCCGGTATAATCATGGTAGTAATTGAAAACCACGAATATCCTTGGCGCCGATTGGTGGATGGATTATTAAGTGATAAGTAATCTTATTAAAAAATTGCGTCTGGCATTATTATTGGTTTCTGATTTGTATAATTTCACGACACTGGTTAATATTAGAATAACACAACATCTATTAGATATACTTAACATACACTTTCTTGATCATTCTTGAATTTTACTCCGGATTATCATTTGACAATTTGGGCCGTTAATAATTCATGGATTAAATAATTCTTGAACTTGTTGTCATCATCCTCATGTTATTTGACTTAACTTTATAAATGATGTACGAAAACCTAAAATAGTGATTCGGTATAGTCATGACCATTGATAATTTGATTTTTAGTTAAACTCTGTAAAAATTGATATAGTAAAACCTTTTAGACTTTATTCTACTATGTATATGAAAAATCTCAAGTGTTAACCTCACAACACTTATTCACTATTCGTTGTGTACCTTAAACCATAACGTATCACGTTCATAACTTACTAATCTTTTAACAACCTTGAAATTATTAATGACATGATAGAAATCTGTTTTAACCTTTTCATTATATGTTTGTCACATTAACCTATCATTATACTAAGTTATAATAGGTCCTCAAGGTCTATATAAATAACAAGCATCACTGCCTCAGATCAAGGTATGGCGAAGCTGCGCCATACATAAGCCTAGGACCAAATGTAGCATTTGTCATTTCAGCCTTAACACCCGGTAGCGATTGTCTTTGGTGCATGTAAACGTATACCTAAACTAGCTACGATCTATTTTTGACACCTTGTTAGCCCAACTAACATGAATTTCACCCACAAAATAGTAAATTTAACATATCCAATTGATATAGAACTCATATAAATATGATTCCTCACATATTCACCAACTTAGAATAATTAAACAACGATATAACCAATTTAAATTCTTTAAATTCCATGTTTTATACCAAAAACTCTATTTTTGACATCCTTCACAAAAATTATCATTGTGATCACAATTCTACACCAATTTAGCTCATTCAAACTACGTTCTCTTCGTTTCTTACCAAATTAACATATTCAATGTTCAAGTTATAGATTGGTTTACAAATTAACCACAAAATTTGGTACTTTCACAAGCCATATATAAAAACATGTACTGTAAACAACTTTCTTTCTTTTTAATATGATTAACACACTAATTCTTGTCTAAATGCAAATTCTAACATCACAATTACTCACAAATACAATAATTCAGTTTATAACAACAACTCAAGAAAAATTGGATTCTCAGAGACTTGAAATACATAACGTAGAACATACATACATATATATATATATATATATAATATCATGGTTATGGAAAATACCTTCAAATACTTGGTAATCCTTACTAACCACAAATAATTACTCGGAAACACAGAAATCTCTCAAGTCTCTCTTAAACTCTCTCAATCTCTCTCTGTATTCTTCTTTCTTTCTTTCTTCTTAGGCTTAGCAACTATCACTTATGCGTAAGAAAAAAAAAATTGATAGCCTAGCCATTATATGCACACTTAAAATAACAGTTACAAAAACTTAACGTACATCAGTTATAAAATATATTTTATTTATTATTTTGATTTATTTTATTTATATTATTTATTAGAATTAAATTTCAAAATTCAAAAGCCATAAGGCTTTGTTTGGCAAACACACTTTTAAAATAAAGACTTAATGTATTTAAACTTTGTTTGGTTAAATCAATTCAAAACTACTTTAATTTATTTTAATAAATCCTTTACACTATAGTTTATAATCTCATATTATTTATTTAGATCACCATATCTATCATTAGTTAAATAAACTAAGTACAACATATTAAATAAATTTTCCACTTAATCCAACGTACCATTTTAAATTATTAAATTAAAACGGCAACATATCACAACATGTTATCTTTAACAACTCTCTAACTATTAAATTAAATTAAAGTATTATCTAATAAATTATTAAGCTTTGTTTCAAATAAGGTAACAACGCCTTTTACTATTCATATGGATGTATATAGATACTTCCTTAGGATCTTTTCTTCCCAATTAGCCCCTAGGTATCTTTTCACCCTCCAAGATTCAACGGAAAACCTTGATTGCATGTACCTTGCAGGGCGAGGCATAATCAACGGATCGGCACCCCTATGGCAGGCGTGTCAGCGGACACACGCACTAAGGTTTTCTGACCGAAAGTCCGAGAACCAAGCTCATTTTAGCCCAATTCCTTAGTCGTCCTCATGTGCGCGAGCCCATCCCTTTTTCACAATCAAGTTACTAAGCCCAAGCCAACATTTACTAATATACACAAAAAATGTTCTCAAAGTAACTAATGTGGGACTTGTTATCTGTAATATCTAGTATTATTTAATATATATAAATATAATAAAACAGAACATAATTTTTTATATATATATAACACAGAAAATATTAATAAATAAATCTGAGTCCTTTGAATTCACAAAGTCTCCTTAAAGCAAATTTATTCCCTCACAGGTGCTAAGGATTAATTGAATAATTGCTTCCCAAGATAAAACGGATTTCTAGTTCTTAATTAGAAGCACTTCAAAATTAAGAACACATCGAACCAAATTCTATGTTTATGCACTGAACTTACATGAATATTAATTATGCATGCATGAAGAAAAACTAAAAACACTTACTGTTACTACAATACTATTTGACAGAGAACGGGATTTGCAAAAAATGGAAACGGTCTTCAGAAATGGGATTTTGCAGAAGGGAAGGAACGGGATTTTTGTAGAAGGGAAGGAACGGACTTGCAGAACGGGAGGAAAGGAACGGGACGGGAAAAAGTTAGTATCGTTGGCGCCCATACTGATTAATTTATAGAACCATTAAGCAGTTTATTACCGTTGGCACACAACAAAACTACGTAGTATTGATAATAACCTTAAACAAATCTGATAATTTATTAAACAAATTCTGCCCAAAAAATTATATATATCACGACTCGACCCAACCCGCCACGACCATGGCCACGACCTGACCTGCCCGACCGGACGGACGGCGGCGTGCGTGTGGGTTCGAACCAAGCCTTGGCTATGTTCTCTCCCTTCCACAAAAAAGGGGTGCCCCTTGGGGCCCTTCCAATTGAGCAAACATCCCATATATAAAGACTTCACATTTCCTTCACACATCCTATGTGGGACTATGCAATTTATAACATATCAAGTAGAGGACTTTGGAGTCAATTTTCTCATTCAATTCTTAATGAATTTGAACATATAAATATACCACGTTATACTCCTCATGAAGGAGTACACATTGGTGCAAAGACCCGACATTTTCAGAATGTGAATCCCTCATTTAATTGAGTCTCTAAATGCTCTAATTTTTAATATTTCGAAATATTTCAAATCCTATTTCTAACAGGACTTTGATAAAACCAATAAATTTGAAGCATAACCATCAGATAGTAGTAGGCGTTTGCGTAGTTTGAGTGTCATGGCCTAATTTGCATATGCCAAAATTCGCAAGCTTGGCTTGATCGTCTTTCAAAAAGAGAACAATTCCACTATAAATTTATTATTTTACAGAAATGTGGTACTTGAATTTACAATATAGTAGTACACTTAGTAGTGTAATTGCAATTTTTAGGTACCAACACAAGTAAAATTTGATATTTTTACTAGCTCCATCTCTCAAGAGTGGGGTCCATATATTATTTCATAAGAGGAATATTGTGGAACTATTACTTTTGATTGTGAAAATATCAATTTTCAAAAAAAAATTAAAATGAATCTCAACTTATATGTAATATTATTAGGCAAAAAGGGAGGTGAATGACACATCATGTTCTTGCATGAGTTATCGTATAAAAACGACATCGTTTTGCATAATTGAATACACTTTCACCTATATTGTGTATAAAAGAGTATTTTATAATTTTTCAAAATAGTATTATTAATTCCCGCCCATATTATTAAATTGATAATTATCTTTTTATATATGTAACTATACTTATTTTACCGGATAAATAGAACCTTCCAAATTTGTTGAATCAGGTGGACTTCTAATACAACAGAAATGAACTTATGGAGTCCAACTACAATTGGTTGGATTATTTTATGATTAATTTAATGAGGTAATCAAGCCAAGTTAGTAATAATTTAAATTATATGCAATTTTTATTTGAGGGAGGGATAATTTGAGGCACAAACTATCACATGGGCAGAAAAACATGGGATAATTTTGCGTTTAGTCAATATAGAATAGATATACTAAAGACCAAAAGTCATCTATTGAATTGATTATCAAGAAATAATTAAATGTTGACCTTGTTGAGTACCTCCGGATTTCAACTCCCGGATCATATTAGCCATGATTCGAAGGTGCTGTTTCATGGTGTGGTTATCTTTCTTTTTGTAACCATCGAACCTTATGGCTAATTCCCTCATCTTTGTCAACGAGGTGCCACCAAACTTAGTTTTGAGAGCCTCCCACATATCGTGTGCAGTAGAGTATTGTTCATACTCAAATAAAAAGTCATTATTCATGCAGCTCAGCAACGTTATGCGAGAGATACGATCCTTTTTGCGCCAGCTTTCGAAGGCAGCAACCTTGATCGGATCCTTTGCATTTTCACCCTCTGGTTTAGCCATTTTGGATAGTAGGGTTTCTTCAACCTCTTGCTCCTCCAAAACCATCCTGACTTTCTGGTGCCACACGTCATAGTTATCTCCGTCTAGTTTGTTTCCTTGGTTAAGGTCTGCGATAATGTGTTTGGAAGCCATTTTCTGCTTTGATTAAAATATGAGGATTTATTAGAGATATTCAATGTTCACCACAGTCTATAAGATATCTTTGCGCATGAATCAAATTAACATAAAAATAATGAGACATAAATATAGAAGGGAGACTTGGCTAAGCTTAGGAATCACAATCCATATAAATGTCTAATTATTTATATTTAATTTTTCAGCGAACAAGACATTTAATTTAGGGAATAATTTAATTAAATTATTACAACCTAAATCACTCCCACTAGGAACAGGGGTATACATGTAATTATAGCATGTTAATTTAGTTCCAAGCACGAAAAATTAATATCCCATAAATATTAACAAAGGAATTAAATAATGGGCTATATGACTCAATTAATATACCAAGTATGCTATAAAAACATTAAAATGGATCCAAAAAATTTTAACAATAAATTAACATTATAAAACATTCTTTGTAATTTTTTGGAATTTATTTTGATAATGTTGCTAATTATCACAATTAATTAATCATGCATAAAAAGATGGAAATTAACGAAAGATATCTAAATCATTAATTTCTTCCAAAAATTTTATAACGATAGCTTATCATCATAAAAGGATAAGCTGTAATTTTTGGAATTTTTCGATAATCATGCTAATTATCATAATTAATAAATTATTGCACAATTAATTGGAAATTAACCAAAACTATCCAAAACAGTTATTTTCCATTTGAAAAAAATCCTATGATAACTTAACATCATCATATAGTGTGGCGCCCCCAAAATAGGTATACATCACCCATTACGAGTTGTCGATACATGAGTGCGAAACAACTACAACTTTATTATTACAACATATAAAGCGTGAGTTTTAAATACGGATATTGCCATCTGAGACAATATCCACACGCAAAAAAAATCCCCATCATAATTATTGATACATTATTTTACAAAATGGTGAGGACTACTAAACAACTCTCTCTAGAACCTTCATTCCATACCCCGACTAGTACTACGCTACATTCTAAGCCTCCACGAGAAGAAAAATGGAACAACAAGGAAAAGGGTGAGCTCAACTAGCCCGATAAAAGAATATTATGACTAAGATAATATACAACAAATTATCGTTAGTCTTCAACGAGGAAAAATCTAATAGAATACAATAGACAACAAGTTTTAAATCAATATTATGTGAAATAATAATAATTCATTAGAAGAGTTAAGTAGAGAATGCAAACTACTATCTTACATGTATGAATTTAAAGTTCATCGTCTATCTTTTATCCTGTAACATCAATTAATATACATCTCGGAATCAAATATTTATCTTTTTTCACTAACTAATGCCAAAGATATTCATCGATTAGTCATGTTCATCTAAACACATGTTCATCTTTTTTGCTGCGGGCCAAAGATATTCATCGAAATCATTCATCTTTTGCTCTGAGCCAAAGATATTCAATAATATCATCATTTAAGGTGAGGATGATGAAAAATATTTTTAAAGAAACGAATTGATGAAACAAAATGACAAGGATTAAGGATTAGTACTTTATTTTATCCATGTCCAAAAATACCTCAAAAATAATCATAGTGGTGTAAAATTCAAGAATGATCAAAACATGGATACAATCAAAGCTAGTATCCGAATAGATATTTTGAGACGAAAAAGGAAAATTTTTATTTTTCGATGAATAGTGCCATATTAAGTGAATAATCAGTAGTATCGTGAATAATTAATAAGTATCGTGAATAGTAAACCCGACACTAAAAGTTCCAAATTTGATTAAAAGTTCAGATCAATACTTGACATCATGATATTAGAATAAATAATATCATTAAAAAAAATATCCTTTACTAGAAAGATCGATCTTCAAATTTGAAACAGGATATGGGCTATGACTTGAACTTGCAATCAGTATAGCAATACTCAAAGTATACTCAAAATACTCACAAGAATACGCTCAATAATATAGAGAGAAAACTTGGGTTTACGGTGTGATTTTCAATTCTAACCTAAACACCCTATTTATAGGAAATTGCTTAGAACACCAAAGCGAAAAATTTAATAAAATATTAATAAATTTATATAAATCATACGCAAACTTGGAAATTCTGATTTGACATATTTTGCAACACATGTGCCCACCAACCAACCACAAAAAACGTTTTTGTTATTTTAAACAATTAAAACTTTCAAAAATCAATTATTTGAAACTCAAAACTTCAATAATTCACAATAAATAGCCCTTTTGTCGGAAAATTCAAAACTCAACGACTTTTTATAGAAAATTCAATTCTCTACAACTTTACGGAAGAAAGTTTTTCTAAATTCCAAACAAAATTGATTGAAAATCCACAAGCAGGCAATTTTATAAGTATAATCAAATTTCGATCGATAAATGGGGTCCAATAGACATGTTTAACATATTTTAAACATTTATTGCAACAAAAATACTCTTCCTCCTCGTATACTCATATATTCCACATTAGTTGTAAAAATATCACAATTATTATATTACTAAAATATAATAATATATTTAAATAAATTATTTTATCGAGAAAAGATAAAATTTCAATTTTCAACAATTGTCACATTAAAAATTTTCTCCATCTATATCCACATAAAATTAATATTTTCTCATCATATGAATCAATAATTAATTATTCACAAATAATATTACGAAATCACAATATTGATAACGAGGGCGGTTCCGGAAAGAGGGGCTTTCCAATAAGATTTTCTCCTTCTTTAGTAAGCAATTAGGTGACCAAACCTCTCCTTAGAGCGAACTTTCTTGACATTGTCAATAATGTTATCTAATAATATTATTCGAGATAATATGAATTATTGCTTCGATAATGAAAAATCTTGTGTAATGACAATTATTGAAATAACACCAATATAAAATATCAACGCATCAATTATTAAATCAATAAAATCTTTGAGCGATAATTCTGTAACCATTATTGAGTAGTGCCTTCTTACGTAAGAATCAATAATTGGTGCAATACTGTAGTGTACTCTTGTGTTTTTAACCACAGAGTATTTTAACGATATTAACGGTATAATAACTTCTGTTTATTATTTTTAAACAACTTATATTTGTTGTTTTCTTCATCCAACCGCTTTCCATTATGGGGCCCACAAAAGACTGCGCCGTCGTACGAATATTCCCCGAAAGCAAGAATATTCCACGACCAAATAAATATTTCCCGACAACAATGAATATTTTATAACCACTTGCTTATTTTGAAATATTTGCGTATTTTACCCCTAACTATCCACATTAATCAAATTAACCCTTACTATAATAAATAGAGAAAATTAAATTTCATTTATTAATAATTTGGGGTCTTACAACCTCCCCTCCTTATGAAATTTCGTCCTCAAAATTGACGTCACGTACAGGTGTTTGAAAAGGTGAGGATACCTCGCTTTCATTTCCGTTTCCAATTCCCGGTCATTTCCTCTATAGCATGATTCCTCCACAAAACTTTAACTTGTGGTATGACCTTTCTTGGCGTGGGACATGCTCCTTCCTATCCAAGATCTTGACAGTACCTCCTCATCGTTAAGTCTTGACTATCTCGTCCGATTCTAACTCTATAACGGGTTCGAGTCTTTCACATATTCTGAAATGCGAGATATGTGAAACACATTATGAAACACGAGACATACTCGGAGATAACGCAGAGTCTATAGGCTACATTTCCTACTTGGTCAAGAATTTGAAATGGACCAATAAATCGTGGATTGAGCTTTCCTCTCTTCCCAAATCTTGTAACTCCCTTCCATGGAGCAACTCGCAACAATACATGATCCCCTATACTAAATTCCACGTCCTTTCGATAAAGATCTCGCATAACTCTTTTGTCGATCTTGTGCTGGTTTATATCGTTGTCGAATCATTTGGATCTTTTCCGTAGTCATACGTACTAACTTCGGGTCCCAACAATGTTGCTTCACCCACCTCATCCCAACATATTGGAGAGCGACACTTTCGTCCATATAATGCTTCAAATGGAGCCACACCTATACTTGCACGATAAGCATTTGTTGTAGGAGAATTCCACCAATGGTAAATACTTATCCCAAGCGCCCTTGAAGTCTAGGACACACGAGTCTTAATAGATCTTCAAGAGTTTGAATAGTCCTCTCGATTGTCCGTCCGTTTGGGATGGTATCTTAACTAAATCGCAAATTAGTGCCCATAGCTTTTGCAAGCTAACCCAAAATCTTGAAGTGAATCTTGGGTCACGATCCGAAACTATGGATCTTGGCATGCCATGCAACCTCACAATCTCATTCACGTCATACTAGCAAAGGCGTTCAAGGAATAAGTCTCCGTGTCGGCAAGAAATGAGTAGACTTGGTTAATCTATCAACAATAACCCAAATAACATTGATGCCTTGAGAAACCGTAGGAAGACCCGTAATGAAATCCATGGTAGTGTGTTCCCACTTCCATTTCGAATCTCAAGTGGTTCTGACGGACCCTTAGGTACTAGATGCTCACCTTTTACGTTGGCAAGTTAAACACATCGAGATAAACTTTGCAATCTCTCTATTCATATTGTTCCACCAAAATGTATGTCGAAGATCACGATACATTTTAGTACTTCGAGATGGATTGCAAATGGTGTATTGTGTGCCTCCATCATAATCTTGTACTTCAAATCGAGTTGTTAGGAACACAAAGTCTAGAGTGGACTCAAGTATTCCTTCTTCATCAATTCTCGCTTGGAATAGCTCCTTCTTGTACCTTCTTCTTCATACGCATCATTTCAAGATTGGGTGGCTTGAGCGACCTTAACTTTTTCTATTAAAGTTGGCTCTGTCGTATACTTGACATCATCGCACTCATTTCCACATATGATCTTCTACTCAACGCGTTAGCTACCACGTTCGCTTTTCGTGGATGGTATTGAATAGTGTGATTGTAGTCTTTCAATAACTCGAGCCAACGTCATTGCCGCGTGTGTTGAGTTCTTTTTGAGTGAAGAAATATTTAAGGCTTTTATGGTGCGAATATATCTCCACTTTCTCCCCATATAGATAATGCCTCCATATCTTTAAGCAGCAAACGATTGTTGCCAACTCTAGATCATGAGTAGGATAATTCCTCTCATACTCTTTAAGTTGTCATGAGGCATAGGCTATGACTTTCCCACGTTGCATGAGAACACATCCTAACCCTTTGCACGAAGCATCGTCAGAGATAACAAATCCATCCGAACCGGATGGTATTGTTAGAACAGTCTTAAAAAATAAGTCTCCTCTTAAGCTCTTGGAAACTCTTCTTGCATTCTTCGCTCCAAGCGAATTTTGTATCCTTTCGAGTTAGGTGAGTTAATGGAGTAGCGATTCGAGAAAACCCTTCCACGAATCTCCGATAATAACCAATTAAGCCCAAAAAGCTACGTGCTTGATCACCAACTTGGTTGCTCCCAACTTTGTATTGCTTCAATCTTCACGGGATCAACGGATACTCCATGTTTTGACACCACGTGCCCAAGGAATGCTACTTCCTCAAGCGAACTCGCATTTCTTCAATTTGGCATATAGTTTGTTTTCACGAAGCCTTTGGAGTACCGACTTCAAATGGTGCTCATGATCTTCACGACTTTTGGAATATATGAGGATGTCATCAATAAAAACAACAACGAATCGATCCAAATATTCCTTGAATACTCGGTTCATCATATCCATGAAAGTCGCGAGGAGCATTAGTCGATCCAAAAGACATGACTAAGAATTCATAATGCCCGTCTAGAGTTCTAAAGGCGGTCTTTGGAATATCCTCGATTCTAATCTTGGTGATGATATCCGAACGAAGATCGATCTTTGAAAAAATTGTGCCCTTTGCAAATGGTCAAACAGTCATCAATACGAGGTAGAGGATACTTATTCTTGATGGTGACATGGTTCAATTCCGATAGTCAATACAAAGTTGCATACTCTCGTCTTTCTTCTTTATGAATAAAATAGGAGCACCCCAAGGAGATGTACTAGGGCGAATGAAACCGATGTCCAACAATTCACGTAGTTGGACCTTTAACTCTGAAGTTCAATAGAGCCATTCGATATGGGGTTTTAGAAATGGGCTTTGTACCGGTTTCAAGATCAATAAAGAATTCAACTTCACGTTACGGGGTAGGCGGAAGTTCTTGAAAATCGTCGGAAAAGTCAATATCAACAGAATATTATTCAAATTTGGCGTGTCTTTATTCAAATCCATAACATGGGCTAAGAAAGCTTGACATCCGTTTTTCAATAAGCGAATAGCTTTATGATTAGATATGACGATGATTGATTTTAATGGTTTAGTTGCTTGAATTAAATACAACGAGTTGTTTAGGAATATGAAAGCTAACAACCTTACGAAAAACAATCAATTTTGGCATGATGTGTGTAGTTAACCAATCAATCCCTAAAATCACATCAAAAGCAAGTATCTTTAAAGAGATAAAATCAACGGTGTAAGGTGATGGTGCCAACTTGAATCAAACAAGATTTATAAACAATGGATGTGATGAAAGTTTCTCCTACCGGAGTTTCCACAGATAGGTCAAAGTCTAATTTCTCCCGAGTCAAGTTTAAGCGTTGAGCACAAGCAGGAGATAAATGAATGAGTAGCACCCGGTATCAAGTAAGGTATAAACTTCGCAAGAATTTATAAATAGCTTACCCGTGATCACCTCGTTTGGGTTCCTCGCATTTTGACCCGATCCTGACAAACGCTCTTCCGGGCAATTGACTTTGACCTTTATGGGGACGATCTTTTGAGTCACCGTCCCCATTGAACTAGGTTTCGCTTCTGATCAATCTCGGCGATATGTCCTTCCTTTCCATAATTATAGCATACCTTGAATCGTTGTGGGCAGTTTTGGTGATATGTCCCTCTTTCCGCATTTATAGCATATAATGGGGTGGTCGTTCTCCTCCCTTAGAACCGATTCTTTCTTGCCAGACCGTCGTCTTCACATGGTAGTTGTTAAAATCTCCTCTTTTAAAATCTCCTCCCGACTTCGCTTCTTCTATTTTCATGGCCATGATTACCACCGGAGTGGTTACCATTTTGTCCGTCTTTTTCTTTCTCCGCCGGGTTATCGTTGTTTTGTTGACTACCATCTCCTAGTATGATCCACGGTTGTGGTCCCTCAATTGACCGTACTCGTTATCTCGCTCTAATAATTGAGCCTTGTTTACAACATCTGAATAGAGAAAAATTTATGAGAAATGAGATCTTGACATATCTTGGGTTTTAACCTCTAAGAAACATCCGCGTCATCGTTCCTCATTCTCCACCAAATGAGGTACAAACTGGATAACTCTGCAAACTTTGCCTCGTCTCTTGAGACACCGTCGTATTGTTGTTGCTCGATCTAATAAACTCCACTTCCTTCATACGACGCGAACACTTTCGGAAAGTATTTGTCATTAAATAGTTTCTGAAATGTCTCCCAAGACATCTTGAGTCTTGGTGGATGGAGTGCATCACGACTCCCACCGATGATACGCCTCTCGCCATGGAACATAAAGGTGGCGAATGGAACCTTCGTTCCTCCATGCATCCCAAGACATCGAATATCTTGGTAATTTGCTTGACCCATGTTTCCGCCATGATCGGATCTGGCTTTCCTTAAATTACGTGGTCCCAACTCTTTGAAGCGCTTGCATTGTGACAACTTGTGAATTGCTATCATTTCCTCCTCAGATTTTGAACACGAGTCTCCTCGTGCGATTTTGCATGAACTGCAAAAAGCTTTTAAACATCCCTCATTCATCATCTGCTTTCCGTTGGTGTTGTTCACGGGAGGAACATTGCCCGACTGTTGCACGCGTTCTCCTCGTTGGTGAGTACTGAGCGTCTCCACTGGTCTCATTTCCATTGTTAATATTCTCGATCGACATTCTCAAATACTATCATAAAACAAGGGTTAATTAAGAAATCAATATATCACATAATATCCTATATATCTTGACCAACTAACAAATAAGCTTAGGTAGGACACACTAGCAAAGGATTTACTCGTCTCTCCCTCCTAGTTCTATTCCCGATCTCCGCTAGAGATCATATCCTAAGCTCGATACCAACCGTGGCGCCCCAAAATAGGTATACATCACCCATTACGAGTTGTCAATACATGGTGCTGAAACAACTACAACTTTATTATTACAACATATAAACTGTGAGTTTAAATACGAGATATTGCCATAGACAATATCCACACGCAAATAAATCCCCATCATAATTATTGATACATTATTTTACAAAATGGTGAGGACTACTAAACAACTCTCTCTAGAACCTTCATTTCATACCCAGAGCTAGTACTCATTACATTCTTGCCTCCTGAGAAGAAAATGGAACAACAAGGAAAATGGTGAGCTCAACTAGCCCAAAAAAGAATATTATGACTAAGATAATATACAACAAATTATCGTTAGTCTTCAACAGGGAAAAATCTAATAGAATACAATAGACAACAAGTTTTAAATCAATATTCGCAGTGGAAATAATAATTCATTAGAAGAGTTAAGTAGAGAATGCAAACTACTATCTTCTATGTATGAATTTAAAAGTTCATCGTCATCTCTTTTATCCTGTAACATCAATCAATATACATCTGAATCAAATATTTATCTTTGCACTACGAGGCGAAGATATTCATCGATTAATCATGTTCATCTAAACACTGTTCATCTTTGCACTACGGGCCAAAGATATTCATCGAAAATCATTCATCTTTTTTGCACTACTGGGCCAAAGATATTCAATAATATCATCATTTAGGATGAGGATGATGAAAATATTTTTAAAGAAATGAATCCGGTGAAACAAAATGACAAGGATTAAGGATTAAGTACTTTGTTTTATCCATGTCCAAAAATACCTCAAAAAATAATCATAGTGGTGTAAAATTCAAGAATGATCAAAACACGGATACAATCAAAGCTAGTATCCGAGAATAGATATTTTAGACGAAAAGGAAAATTTCTATTTTTCGATGAATAGTCTTAGTATTAAATGAATAATATCAGTATCGTGAATAAAGTAAATATCGTGAATAGTAACCCCCGACACTAAAAGTTTCAAATTTGATTAAAAAGTTCAGATCAATACTTTGGCATCATGATATTAGAATAAATAATATCATTAAAAAAACATAATATCCTTTACCGCGAAAGATCAGTACTTCTAGCTGAAACATCGGATATGGGCTATGACTTGAACTTGCACCGTATAGCAATACTCAAAGTATACTCAAAATATTCACAAGAATACGCTCGATAATATAGAGAGAGAAAACTTTAGTTTCTGGTGTGATTTTCAATTCTAACCTAAGCAACCTATTTATAGGAAATTGCTTAGAACACCAAAGCAGAAAATTTAATAAAATATTAATAAATTTATATAAATCATAATGCATAAACTTCGAAATTCTAATTTCAGCATATTTTACAACACATGTGCCCACCAACCAACCACAAAAACGTTTTTGTTATTTTAAACAATTAAAACTTCCAAAATCAATTATTTGAACTCTGGAACTTCATAATTCACAATAAATAGCCCTTTTGTCGAAAATTGAAACTCATGCGATTTTTATAGAAAATTCAATTCTCTACAACTTTGCGGAAGAAAGTTTTTCAAAATTCCAAACAAAAATTGACTGAAATCCACAAACGGACGATTTTACAGGCTATAATCAAATTTCAGTCAATAAATGGGGTCCAATTTAGCATGTTTAACATGTTTTAAACATTTATTGCAACAAAAATACTCTTCCTCCTCGTATACTCATATATCCCACATTCGTTGTAAAAATATCACCATTATTATATTACTAAAATATAATAATATATTTAAATGAATTATTTTATCGGAAAAAGATAAAAATTTAATTTTCAACAATTGTCACATTAAAAATTTTCTCCATCTATATCCACATAAAAATCAATATTTTCCTCATCATATGAATCAATAATTAATTATTCACAAATAATATTACATAATCACAATATTGACAACCGTGCGGTTCCTGGAAAGAGGGGCTTTCCAATAAGAATTTCTCCTTCTTGGCCGCAATTAGGTGACCAAACCTCTCCTGTATGCGAAACTTTCTAGACATTGCCAATAATGTTATCTAATAATATTATTAGGATAATATGAATTATTGCTTCGATAATGAAAAATCTTGTGTAATGACAATTATTGAAACAACAGCAATATAAAATATCAACGCAGCAATTATTAAATCAATAAAATACTGAACAGTAATTACTGTAACCATTATTGAGTAGTGCCTTCTTACGTAAGAATCAATAATTGGTGCAATACTGGGTAATAACTTGTGTTTAAACCAAGAGTATTTTAACGATATTAACTGGTAATAACTACTTCTGTTATTTTTAAACAACTTATATTTGTCGTTTTCTTCATCCAATCGCTTTTTAGTTATGGGGCCCACAAAAATCGCTACCAAATAATTTAATATTCCCAAGCAATGAAGAATATTCCACGACCAAACGAATATTTCCCGACAACAATGAATATTTTATAACCACTTGCTTATTTTGAAATATTTGCGTATTTTACCCCTAACTATCCACATTAATCAAATCAACCATTACTATAATAAATAGAGAAAATTAAATTTTATTTATTAATAATTTGGGGTCTTACATATAGTCACTGTAACGTTTTTGGAATTTTTGTGATATGTTTGCTAATTTTCATAATTAATAAACCATTAATTATTAGGTAGAAAATTAACCATAAATATCAAAAATTGTCAATATTTCCAAATTCCAGTATAATAATTAATTATATGCCAATAATTAATTTCTATTAATTTTTCAGAATTTAATAATCATTTCACATTATTTTAAAATTAATTTCCATGTTAAAAATAATTAATAAATCATTTTCTGGAAATTAAATATGAAAATTTGTCAAAAGCGGGTCAAGAATAGCGAATTCACCATGGTCAAGCAACTTGTGGTCAGGCGCCGAGTCATCTTCAACCTCCAGACACCAAAATTTACAGAAATACCATTTCGCGACTAAAACTTTGAGAAGCCATATCTCACTCTTTATAACTCCGATTTAGGCCCATAATAAATCGTTGGAAAGCTTACAACGAGTACTACGCATACATATAAAAATCAACCAAATCGGACAATCACAGAAAAGGTTATAGTTGTTCAAAGAAAGCTATTTGCAAACTAGGGTTTCAAATTAATTTTAAATTAATTATCCAATTAAATCCAAAATATGTAGATCATATACATTGTGTTTAGGCTACAATATACTTCAATATCAGCCCCTAACATTTAGTGTATCTAAAATTGCCATTAATGATGTTTTCAAGCTTATTAAACATGCAATCATGGCATAAAGTGTAAATATTCCATACATAGCATACATGAGATTGTTAAACTATGCTCTGATACCAATGAAGGGTTTTTAATATGCATGCTATTCATATTTACACATAATTAGAAGAATCAAAGGCATACATCTTGAAGTGTGATTAAGCCTTTGATGCGAAAAACCTCCTGCTGTTCTTTAACCCAACAGCGTCTCCGAACTACGATCGAGAATGGAGCACTAATTCACAGTACGTAACAATTAGAGTTTTGGACTGGATATTGGGAGCTGTGTTTGGCAATTGAAGTGTTATTACGTATTGATCGATAGAGGATGACTATTTAACAAGGAAGTGGTTCAATCACTTCCCAACTCTCTTCCCACGTCTAGTCACCCCACGTTCAAAATCACGAACGTCTCTATTGACCTTGTCAATTAGAGAACGATTAATTAACCCAAATGGGCCGGACCCTCCATGGGCGCCCCAATTGGATATCCATATTCCAACAAGGAATTATAATAGTGTGGACTTCTAATACAATAGAAATGAAATTATGGAGTCCAACTACAATTGGTTGGACTATTTTATGATTAATTTAATGAGGTAATCAAGCCAAGTTAGTAATAATTTAAATTATATGCAATTGTTATTTGAGGGAGGGATAATTTGAGGCACAAACTATCACATGGGCAGAAAAACATGGGATAATTTTGCGTTTAGTCAATATAGAATAGATATACTAAAGACCAAAAGTCATCTATTGAATTGATTATTAAGAAATAATTAAATGTACAACTGTCCAGTAGAATAATTTATACAAATGATCACTATAGTATTAACATTTAACTAATCGTTAATGAAAGAAAAGTTAGACAGGTAACTCCGGTTGAAGATTTTCTTCTATACAACTTAAAATCCTACTAACAATTAGTTTCATATCCGGTCTTGCTTCTGCATTCTCAAGTAAAGCCAAATTTGCCACATTAATAAAAAGTCTAAGTTGCTCTAAATTCACATCACCATTGAGTTTTGGATCCAACAAACCTACTAAAACATCCACATTCTCATTCTTTCGACACTCCTCGGTCCACTCGGCTAGCGTTGTTGAGCCTTGTAACGATTTCAAACCCGTTATAAGCTCAAGTATTAGAACTCCAAAGCTATAAACATCGCTTTTGGGGGATAGTAACCCCGTATTAAGATAATTCGTGTCAACATAACCTAGTGAACCTTTGATAGCAGTAGGCGTTCGTGCAGTTTCAGTGTCGTGACCTAATTTGCATAGGCCAAAATCCGCGAGCTTGGCATGATTGTCGTTCAAAAGGAGAATGTTAGATGACTTGATGTCACGGTGAATAACCGGAGGCTCAGCTACTGAGTGGAGATAGTCTAAGGCTTTGGCGACATCGAGGGCGATGCTCAAACGATTTGACCATGAGAGTATGCCCAAGTGTTGACCTTGTTGGGTATGCATTCAGTCAAATAGGCTTTTGTTTGGGACATATTCCAGTAATAAAAGTTGTTCACCTGTTTCAAAAAATTATAGGAAGAACTCATGAGTCTATTGTAGTAAATTATAATGAACTAGTCTCAGTGACATACGCATTACGTGTGTAATTACCGTAAAATATAATTTAAGTTTTATTATATTTTTGAGATAAAGTAAAAAAAGAAAAAAAAATCAAGATGGATTAAATTGCAATAAAACTAAATTTATAAGGGCAAAAAAGGAGAGAGATTTGTGACTTCAAGAAGGCAATATTATTTCTCTCCCTCTCCCTTTGTAATATAGATAATAAATATAGATATATACTATTGAAGATATCAAATGCATGTTATTTTCATTTTTGTAAAGGTTATATAAGACTAAAATACAAAATTGTAATATGAGTTTATTATTTTGTGGAGATGTGTTACTTGAATTTACGATATAATAGTACAATTAGTAGTGTAAAATGATATATTTTGAGTCAATTTTCACTAGGTGCTAATTATATTTTTATGATTTTGTACTAATAATTATATTTTGAGGGATGAAATTGCTAATTACTCAAACTCAAAACAACAATATCATAAGAACACAGAGGAAGTTTTGCATTTTAGTTTTTGTATAAGGTGCAAACTTTATTTTTTTTAAGGAAAAAAGAACCTTGAGGTGCACTTTGTTTTTTTAAGGAAAAAAGAACCTTGAGGTGCACTTTGGTAAGTTTTAAACATTGAGGTGTAAACCTCTGACAACACCACAAATTTTGAGGTCCAAACTGTATTCTAGTCTAAAAATAAAAATCGAAAGAGATTCTTATTTTTGATTGAGAGAGCAAGTTAAGATAATTACAACAATATACAAAATACATTTAAATTTTTTTTGCACTTCAGATGTAAATCAATTAAGTTTTTCCTATAAGAACATTATTTTGAAAAAAGCAGAAACTCATAAAAACTTCTTGAAGAAAAAATGAGACTAAATCCCAAATTCCACCCTAAACTTTTAATCCTAAAATCAATTTACACTTTAAATATTATTTTGAATTAAATGCATCATAAACTTTGAGTTTCAAAACAATTTGCACCCTCCACACTTGGTCCAGGGTAAAAATTGTTTTAATGTAGAGGGCGGAAAGGATGTATTTTTTTCTCACTCAAATTATAGGGTGCATTTAATTCAAAAATGAAGTTTGTGGTGCAAATTGAAACTTAGTCAAATTAATAATAGTGTTAACAACTCAATACTACATGGATGTACAAAATATAACCAGATAGTTAAAAATGGATAATAGTGAAATTCTTATGTTATTCCATTCTTTATTATTCTCGTTGAACATCCCGCCTATGCGCATGCACGGTTTTCCGTTATATATTATTTGGAACATCCCGTCCCTCGGTCATGCATGCGTACGCATAACTTATTAGTTGTTATATAATATTCGATTGGTCGGGGAATATTGTTACATTACGGTTCCGTTATTTATTATTACTCGTTGAACATCACATCTGCGTGCTTTTATTTAACCTTTATTATTCTGGAATATATCCTCGTACGTAACGTCACGCATTTACACTCGCTTTCATTATTTATTATTCTATTGGAATAACTTTCTGCGCCTATCATCATGCCCGGTGATTTCTTTTGTTATTCCATTCTTTATTATACTCTCTTTGGTTAAAGTTTTGGCTTTTATACTCCATGAAATTAGTGGAATATCTTAATATTTGCGCTTCATCCAAAGATCTTTTCATGGAAATATTCTTCTCGAGCATTCTTGAAGTTTTACCCAAGTAGTATCATGTTGACAATTTGGACGTTATTGGTTCTCCGGATAAATTAATTCTTGAACTTGTTTTATTGAATTCTTATATCATTGTCACCATTCTTATGTTTATATTATGTTGAAAGTCATCTGTGGCCTGTAGTGCATAGATGGACTTGGTATGATTATGACCAGGGATTTTTTGGTATAATCATGACTGTAATGTTACAAATGATGTGGTAAAAGTCCTCATTGGCCCGTAGTGCATTGATGGATAGTTGTTAGCATGATCATGACCATTGATGAATACACGAATATCCTTGGCCCGTAGAGCATGGATTATTTGTGGTTGTGATACTAATAAATATCCTTGGTCGTAGTGCAGGGATGTTGTGGTTTATTTATTAAAATTTGAGTCTCGGCGATAACAAATGATGAAAACCTTTTTAAATCATAAAAGATAGTATATTTTATTCTCTACTGACTCTTTTAATGGGTTACTTGTTCATTCTGCAGTTAAACTTGATGTCTATTATATTTTATCGGTTTAACATTGTTGAAGGCTAATGATAATTTATTCGCATTATCTTAGTCATAATATTTTTTATCGATGGTAGTTGAGCTCACCCTTTTTACTTTCATTGTTCTCTTCAGAAATGAGAACGTAGCGAGGACTAGTCGGGGAACTGCGGATTGTGGTCGAGACGATAGCATTAGTAGTCCTCATTATTCTATGAAATAGTGTGTTAATAAATGTATTGAGGACTTATTTTGAGTTTTAATTACATGCTAGAAGATAATATTTGTATTAAAACTCACACTTCATGTCAGATATATTTAAGATTGTATTTGTATTCTGTACCATGTATTTGGTGACTCATAATAGGTGATGTATACCTATTTTGGGGGCGTCACAGTTGGTATCAAAGCTTAGGGATATGATCCCTGGCTAAGATGTGAGACAAGAACTAGGAGGGATGATTCCGTAGAGCATGGATTATTTGTGGTTGTGATACTAATGAATATCCTTGGTCGTAGTGCAGGGATGATGTGGTTTATTTATTAAGCTGAGTCTCAGCGATAAGAGTGATGAAAAACCTTATTAAATCATAAAAAGATAGTAGATTTTATTCTTTACTTGACTCTTTTAATGGATTGCTTGTTCATCGCAGCTTAAACTTGATGTCTATTGTATTTTATCGCTTTAACATTGTTTGAAGGCTAATGATAATTTATTCGCATTATCTTAGTCATAATATTTCTTCTTGGGCTAGTTGAGCTCACCCTTTTACTTTCATTGTTCTCTTGAAAAATGAGAACGTAGCAGGGACTAGTCGAGGAACGGAGTGAATGTCCAGACGATAGCATTAGTAGTCCTCACTATTCTATGAAATAGTGTGTTAATAAATATATTGAGGACTTATTTTGAGTTTTAATCTTTGCCTAGAAAATAATATTTGTATTAAAACTCACAAATTTCATGTTGTATATTTAAGATTGTATTTGTATTACATACCATGTATTTGGTGACTCGTAATAGGTGATGTATACCTATTTTGGGGGCGTCACAGTTGGTATCAAAGCTTAGGGATATAATCCCTGGCTAAGATGTGAGACAAGAACTAGGAGGGGAGAGACGGGGAATTCCTTCGCTAGTATGACCTACCTAAGTTTATTTGGTATTTAATTGGCTCATTCGAGTATAGGGATAATATGTGATATGTTAATTAACCCTTGTTTTGTGGCAGTATTTAAAAATGACATCCGAGAATATTGAGAACATCAATGGAGCACAAGAGACCATTGAGTCTCCACAGATCAATAATCAGGATAATGTGCATCAGGAAGGCGACAATACTCAGGCAAACAACAACACGGACCAGATGATGAACAATGGAATGTTCAGAGGCTTTATGCAATTCATGCAACATTAGGCAAGAGCGGCTCCTGTCCAAAATGCAGGTGGAAACACTGGAAACTCTCGGACGGTCACCGCTAAGCAGTTCAAGGTACTGGGACCACCGAAGTTTTTTGGAGAGCCAAAACCACTTAAGGCAGAGACGTGGATAAAGAAGATCAATAAGATATTTGATGTCTTGGGATGCTCCGAGGAGCAAAAGGTTCCCTTTGCCACCTTCATGTTGCGGGCAGATGCAGATTACTGGTGGGAATCTGTAAAGCGTACTCAACCTGCCACACTGAAGATGTCTTGGGAAAAGTTCCAAGAACTGTTCAACGACAAGTACTTTCCCGAAAGTATTCGTCACATGAAAGAGGTAGAGTTCATCAAGCTGGAGTAAAACAACATGACCGTGTCGCAAAGACGAAGCCAAGTTTGCCGAGTTGTCCTGGTTTAAGGTCTCATTTGGTTGATAATGACAAGAGAATGACGCGAATGTTTCTAAGAGGTTTGAAACCCGAGATACGTCAATATCTTATCTCTTATAAACTGTGTTTGTATTCAGATATTTTTAATAGGGCTCAGTTATTGGAGCGCGATAATGAGTCAACCCAACCAAAAGAGAGCAGCCGACAAAATGATTATACCAGTGATAATAATCGTGAAGCGGTGGACAATAAGCGTGGGGAATCAACATGCCAAAAATGGTAACCACTTCGGTGGAAATCATGGCCAAAACAATAAGAATGGACATTTCAAGAAGAGGAAATTCAACAATGATGGAAAGACGTCAGCATCAGCACCTATCGTTAAGGAAGGAGAACGACCACCTATCATATGCTTCAAATGTGGAGGAGAGGGACACATCAGTCCAAACTGTGCGATGCCATCCAAAGCATGTTACAATTGTGGAAGAGAAGGTCACCGGCCCGATTTTTGTCGTTCAATCAAGACAAGTCCACCGGGATGGAGGCATCAAAGGTCGCCTCGAGACAAGACAAAACCGTAGAGTTCAAGGATAGCGTTTATCGTGACCTCCCGTAAAGAAAGGAACCCGAACGAGGTCATCACAGGTAAACTTATCATAAACTCTAGCGAAGTATATACCTTATTTGATACCGGTTCTACCCATTCTTTTATTTCTCCTACTTGCGCTCAACGTTAAATTTGACTCCAGAGAAATTGGACTTTGACTTATCTGTTGAAACTCCATTGGGAGAAACCTTCATTACATACACTGTTTATAAGTCTTGTTTGGTTCAAATCGGTACCCTCACATTACCTGTCGATCTTATTTCTTTGAAAATACTTGCATTTGATGTGATTCTAGGGATTGATTAGTTAACTACTCATCATGCAAAAATTGATTGTTTTCGTAAGGTTGTTAGCTTTCATATTCCTAACCAACCTATTATGCGAATTCAAGAAACCAAACCATTAAAATCAATCATTGTCATCTCAAGCCATAAAGCTATTCGTTTATTGAAAAATGGATGTCAAGCTTTCTTAGCTCATGTCACGGATTTAAACAAAAATACGTCAATTTTGAATGATATCTCTATTGTTAATAAATTTCCTGACATATTCCCTGAAGAACTTCCTGGCCTACCACCAAAGCGTGAAATTGAATTTTGTATTGACCTTGAACCCACTACAAAACCTATTTCCAAAACCCTATATCGAATGGCTCCTATTGAACTTCAGGAGGTAAAGACCCAACTGCAGAAATTATTAGACATCGGTTTCATTCGTCCTAATACATCTCCTTGGGATGCTCCTGTTCTATCCGTGAAGAAGAAAGATGGGAGTATGCAACTTTGTATTGATTATCGGGAGTTGAATCATGTCACCATCAAAAATAGGTACCCATTGCCACGTATTATTGACCTGTTTGACCAGTTGCAAGGAGCCAAATTATTTTCAAAGATTGATCTTCGTTCTGGATATCACCAATTGAAGATTAGAACCGATGACATTCCAAAGATGGATTTCGAAACCCTGGTGACGGGCATTATGAATTCCTAGTCATGTCCTTTGATTGACTAATGCTCCCGCGCTTTCATGATATGATGAACCGAGTATTCAAGGAATATTTGGATCACTTTGTGGTCAGTATTTATTGATGACATCCTTATTTATTCCAAAATCCGTGAAGATCATGAGCAACACTTGAGGTCGATACTCCAAAAGCTTCGTGAATATAAGCTTTATGCCAAGTTGAAGAAATGCGAAGTTCGGCTTGAGGAAGTAGCATTCCTTGGGCACGTAGTATCAAGTCATGGAATATCCGCTGACCCAAAGAAAGATTGAACCTATTCAAAGTCGGGAGCAACTCTAAATCAAGGATCGAAGATGTAGCTTTCTTCTCTTAACATTTGGTTATTATTAGAGATTCGTAGAAGGGTTTTCTCGAATCGCTACTCTATTAACTCAGCTGACTCAGAAAGATACAAAATTCGGTTGGAACGAGGAATGTGAGAAGGGTTTTCAAGAACTCAAGAGGAGACTCATTTCAGCACCTGTTCTGACAATACCATCTAGCTCGAAGGAATTTGTCATCTACAGTGATGCTTCGGGCAAAGGGTTAGGATGTGTTCACATGCAACATGGAAAAGTCATAGCCTATGCCTCTCGACAACTCAAAGAATATGAGAGAAATTATTCTACTCATGATCTAGAGTTCGCAGCTGTTGTTTTCGCACTTAAAATTTGGAGGCATTACTTGTATAGGGAGAAAGTGGAGATCTTTACGAATCATAAAAGCCTGAAATATTTCTTCACTCAAAAGGAACTCAACATGCGACAACGACGTTGGCTTGAACTGTTGAAAGATTATGATCATACCATCCAATACCATCTTGTAAAAGCGAACGTGGTAGCTGACGCATTGACTAGAAGATCATATGCGGGTACGAATGCGATATTGACAATGCAAAGGCCCATTTTGTGTGACTTGCAAAGGATGGAGATAGAGTTAAAGACTCCAGGTACCCATGTGATGATAGCGAATATACGAGTAGAACCGACTTTAATTGATAAAGTTAAAGTCGCTTGCTACGATCTGGAGCCGATGCGTATGAGGAAGAAAGTAATGGTGCTTGCTACGCCAAGTAAGAATCGATGAAGAAGGAATACGTCGAGTCAACTCCAGACTTTGTGTTCCTAACGACCCTAATTTAAAGTATAAAATCATGATGGAGGTGTACAACACACCGTTTGTAATCCATCCTGGGAGTACCAAAATGTATCGTGATCTTCGTCATACATTTTGGTGGAGCAATATAAAGAGAGAGATAGCGCTGTTTATCTCAAGGTGTCTAACTTGTCAACGAGTCAAGGCAGAGCATCAAGTACCAAAAGGTTCATTGCAACCACTTGAAATTCCAGAATGGAAGTGGGAGCACATTACCATGGATTTCATTGTTGGTCTTCCCAAGGTTTCTCAAGGCATAGATGCAATTTAGGTCATTGTTGATAGATTGACCAAGTCTGCTCATTTCTTACCAACACAAGAAACTTATACACTTGAACATTTTGCTCGTATGTACATAAACGAGATTTTAAGACTACATGGTATGCCAGTCTCCATAGTTTCTGATCGAGACCCAAGATTCACTTCACGATTTTGGGTTAGTTTGCAAAAAGCTATGGGCACGGACTTACGATTTAGTTCTAAGATATCATCCTCGAATTTAACGGACAATCAAAGAGGACTATTCAAACTCTTGAAGATTTATTAAGACTCAGGTCCTTGACTTCAAGGAAGTTGGGACAAGTTCTTACCATTGGTAGAGTTTTCCTACAACAATAGCTACCAAGCAAGTATCGGCATGGCTCCATTCAAGCGTTGTATGGAAGAAAGTGTCGCTTCTCGAAGATCTTTGGGATGAGGTGGGTGAAGCAACGTTGTTGGGACCGGAGTTGGTACTTATGACTATGGAAAAGATTCAAATGATACGACAATGTATAAAAACCTCACAAGATCGACAAAAGAGTTATGCTGATCTTCATCAAAAGGACGTGGAATTCGATATTGGAGATCATGTGTTGTTACGTGTTGCTCCATGGAAAGGAGTTACGAGATTTGGAAAGAGAGAAAGCTCAATCCTCGATTCATTGGCCCATTTTTAATCCTCGATCGAGTAGGAACTGTGGCGTATAGACTCGCTTTACCGCAAAGTATGTTTCGCGTTCATAACGTTTTTCATATATCCATGTTACGTAAGTATGTGGAAGACCCGAACCACATTATTAAGTTAGAACCGGACAAAATAGCGGAAGATTTGACGTATGAAGAGGTTCCTGTTCAAATCTTGGATAAGAAGGAACATATTCTACGCTCCAAGGTTATAACTCAAGTCAAAGTTTTGTGGAGAAACCACGATGTTGAGGAAATGACCTGAGAGTTAGAACCTGAAATGAAATCAAGATATCCTTACCTTTTCGACATACCATGTAAGTACCCTAATTTCGAGGGTGAAATTTTATAAGAAGGGGAGGTTGTAAGACCCCAACTTTTTAATAAAGATGATTTTTCTATAAATATCATTTTTAAATATTATGGAATGAATTTGATATAATGTTATAGTTGTGGGTAATATTTATAAATTTTGCAAAGTACACAAGTTATTATATAATATTTGATTGTTCGGGGAATATTCATTTTAACAGGAAATATTTGTACGACGACACAATCATTGGTGGACCCCATAACAGAATTATTGTCGGATTGAGAAAACGATAAAAATATTTTTATGAAAATAACGGCGAAAAGTTTTGCAGTTAAAACTGTTGAACTACTTAATAGTAAAAGTATAGTAATACGCGTGGTTGCATAGTAGCACGCAGTATTGATTATTGATGCTTACGTGAGAAGTCAATTAGTTTTGTTCAATTATTGCTTCAGTAATTATTGCATAGTATCTCACGTTATTTGATTCAATTATTGTCGATATTTTATATATTATTAAATCAATAATTGAGATGATAGAGTTATTAATATTATTATTTGCAATATTAACGATGTCTAGAAGTTCTCGCCAAGGAGAGGTTTGGTCACCTAATCATACCGCCAATAGGGAGAAATCCTTATTGAAATCCCCTCTTTTCCGGGAACGACACAGTCGATTAATATTGTGAATTATAATAATAATGAATAATGTTGTTAGATATATTGAGGTGTCTTTTTTATGAAGTCACGAAGTTATATATATATATATATATATATATATATATATATATAAATTTTGTTTTATTAGTATTATTAATGTAATAAAATGAAAAAGCTTTTTATATAAAATGTAATACTTTTATAAAGTTATTTGTATTATTAGAGAATAATTAGAATATATTATATTCTATTATGCATAGTGTTTTGCATAGTAAAATCTTTTTATATAAAAATGTAATACTTTTATAAAGTTGTTTGTTTTATTAGACAATAATTAGAATATATTATATTTTATTATGCATAGTGTTTGCATAGTGCATGCATAGTATTTGCATAGTAAAATATTTTTATATAAAACATAATACTTTTTTATAAAGTTTTATTTTATTTGATTATAAATAGAATATATTATATTTTATCGATATAGTGCAAAGATTGTATCCTTTTATTTTCCTATAAATAGGATGCTTAGTTAGAATTGAAAACCACACCGTAAGTTCGTAGAATTCTTCTATAATCTTGAGCATATTTCTTTAGAGTTTTAAGAAGCTTTGAAAGCAGAAGTGCAAGTTTTCTTCAAGAATATCCTCGCCTACAAGCTCTTAATACTCTTCTTTTACGGTAAGGGGTATTATTTCTTTCTTTCGTCTTTATGAAGAGAACTTCTGTTATTCCATTCTTTGTTATTATGTTGGAATAACCTGTCTATGCAAAGTACCACATACATGGTGAAATTCTTCTGTTATTCCATTCTTTATTATTCTGTTGGAACATCCTGTCTGTACATTACGCATGACCTGATTCCGTTATTTATTATTCTATTGGAACATCCTGTTTGTGCGTTTACGCATGACCTGGTTCCGTTGTTTATTATTCTGTTGGAATATCCTGTCTGTGCGTTTACGCATGACCTGGTTTCATTATTTATTATTTTGTTGAATATCCTCCGTCATGCGTGCATTTACGCACGACCGTTCCATTATTTATTATTCTCGCTGAATAACTCCGTGCATGCGATCGTCGCATGCTGGTGATTTCTTTTGTTATTCCATTCTTTATTATATTCAAATTGGTTAAAGTTTTGGCTTTTATACTCCATGAAATTAGTGGAATATCCTTAATATTTAAGCGCTTCATCCAAAGATCTTTTCATGGAAATATTTTTCCGAGCATTCTTGAGTTTTACCCCACAAAGCAAAGATCATTTTGACAATTTGGACGTTATTGGTTCCTCGGATAAATTAATTCTTGAACTTGTTTTATTGAATTCTTATATCATTGTCATCATTCTCATATTTATATTATGTTGAAAGTCATCCGTGGCCTCAGAGTGCATAGATGGATGGACTTGGTATGATTATGACCGTGAATTATTCTTGTATAATCATGACCGTAATATTACAAATGATGTGGTAAAAGTTCTCATTGGCCTGTAGTGCATTGATGGACAGTTGTTGGCATGATCATGACCATTGATGAATACACGAATATCCTTGGCCCGTAGTGCATGGATAATTTGTGGTTGTGATACTAATGAATATCCTTGGCCATAGTGCAGGGATGATGTGGTTTATTTATTAAGCTGAGTCTCAGCGATAAAAGTGATGAAAAACCTTTTTAAATCATAAAAGATAGTAGATTTTATTCTCTACTTAACTCTTTTAATGGATTGCTTGTTCCGCTGCAGTTAAACTTGATGTCTATTGTATTTTATCAGTTTAACATTGTTGAAGGCTAATGATAATTTATTCTGCATTATCTTAGTCATAATATTTCTTACTGGGCTAGTTGATCTCACCCTTTTACTTTTATTGTTCTCTTCAGGAAATGAGAACGTAGCAAGGACTAGTCGGGGAACGGAGTGACGGTCCAGACGATAGCATTAGTAGTCCTCACTATTCTATGAAATAGTGTGTTAATAAATGTATTGAGGACTTATTTTGAGTTTTAATACTGTCTAGAAGACAATATTTGTATTAAAACTCATAACTCATGTTGTATATTTAAGATTGTATTTGTATTCTGTACCATGTATTTGGCGACTCAGAATAGGTGATGTATACCTATTTTGGGGGCGTCACAGGTATGCATTTGATTATCCTAATTATGTATAAATATGAATAGCATACATATTAAAAATCCTTCATTGGTATCAAAACCAGGTTTAACGCTCTCATATATGCTATGTATGAAATATTTACACTTTATGCCATGATTTTATGTTTAAATAGCTTGAAAACATTATTAATGGCAAACTTAGATACACTAAATATTAGGGGCTAATATTGCAGTATATTGTAGCCTAAACACAGTGTATATGATCTGCATAATTTGGGTTTAATTGGATATATAATTAATTTAAAACCCTAGTTTACAAATAGCTTTCTTTGAATAGCCATAACTTTTTCTGTGATTGTCCGATTCGATTGATTTTGGTATGTATGCGTAGTACTCGTTGTAAGCTTTCCAACTATATATTATGGGCCTAAATTGGAGTTATATAAAGTGAGATATGGCTTCTCAAAATTTTAGTCACGAAATGACATTTTTGTAAATTTTGGTGGCTGGAGGTTGAAGATGATCCGCGCGTCAGACCCGCGCGCCCGACCTACTTTGACAGATTTTTTATATTTAATTTTCAAAAAATAATTTATTAATTGTTTTTAACATGGAAATTAATTTAAAAATAGTAACAGTGACTATTAAATTTTGAAAAATTCATAGAAATTAATTATTGGCATATAATTAATTATTATACTGGAATTTGGAAATATTGACTATTTTAGATATTTTTGGTTAATTTTCTACCTATTAATTAATGGCTTATTAATTATGAAAATTAGAAAAGATATCATAAAAATTCATGGAAAATTTCAGTGACTATATTGTGATATTAAGTTATTGTTGTAGTTTTCGAGAAGGAAATTATCTAGTTTGGATTGTTTTGGTTAATTTCTAATTAATTGTCCAATAGTTTATTAATTATGATAATTAGCATGATTATCGGAAAATTCCAGAAAATTACAATTATCCTTTTATGATGATAAGCTCTTATTATAAATTTTTTTCGAAGAAATTAACAGATTTGGATATCTTTGGTTAATTTCCAACTATTTGTGCATTGATTAATTAATTTTGATAATTAGCAAAATTATTAAAAATAAATTCCGTAAAATTACAAGTAATGTTTTGTGATGTTAATATACTGTAGAAATTTTTTTGGATGTATTTTAATGTTTTTATAGCATACTTGGTATATTAATCGAGTAATAATGCATATTATTTAATTCCAATTGCTAATATTTTTGGAATATTAATTGTTGGTACTTGAAATTAAATTACTATGATGTAATTATATATATACCCCTATTCCTAGTGGGAGTAATTTAGGTTGTAGTAATTTAATTAAATTATTCCCTGAATTATATGTCTTGTGCGCTGAAAAATTAAATTAAAATAATTAAACATTTATATGGATTGTGATTCCTACCTCATCTAGTCACACCATCTGCACAAACTAAGTATCGTTTAATGAGGCATAACCTCACACCAGGAATAAACATTACATATTGTAGTTTCCCTGACTTAAAAACATTTCAAAGTCATAGGTTGGGAATGTCTTGTTGTATTCACTGATAGACACATATATCCTGCTCTAATTGCTAAATTTTACACTCATATGGTCTTCAATAGAGATCCCACCGGTCTCTTAACAAGTATCAGTACATGCATTCAAGGTAAAACATTTGTCATTGATGAAAATCTTCTCATCCATGCATTACATCTTCATCCATCCATGTTGGAACTGCCTAGAATAAATGAATATTTGCATCCCTTGGGCACAACTGTGAGTGATTATCTACTTTTTAAACAAAATCTCTCCATTACAACTGATCAACTCATACCTGCTCTTTTGTTTGATTTTCCTGTTAATGTTGGTTTGGAGTTTCTGACTGCTGAATGTCAGTTTCTGGGTAAAATTCTTAGACAAAATTTTATGCCAGTGAGAGAAACTAGAACTTCAGTAAAATTTCATGTCAGTAAAATTTCATGTCACTGCATCCATTTGATTTGGAAATCATAAAGTGTATCATCAATGAGTGTATGCCATACAATCTTGTATATATCCTCTTAACCTTCTTTGAACATTGTTTCTTTAATAACAAATGTCTTGTCTTCGGTCTTCTTCTCAATCATATTTTCAACTATCTTGAAATTAATGTCACTAATCATCAATTCCAACTTGTTCAAAATTTCAATTTTGTCTTTCTTCTAAATCTTCCTCCTAGGCCACTCATAGTCATTAAGGCTCCTGATCATGAATCAATTGAGTCAAATCTTAATATAACTTCTCAATTGGATACCATAAATAGCATGAACCAATTACTATTACTTAATCAAAACAACTTAATGGTTCAAATGAAAGATATGCAACAATTTGTGCATCATATTAAGGACATATTGCATTCTGTAATAGAAAGTTAGAAGTTATCTATACATGCTTGTCATTTCTCTACAAGTATCAGCTCTGCCAAAATAGAATCTTTGCTTCATTCTCCTCTTGATGATCATCTTCCCATTCTTAGTCTCCACTTTTCCCCACTCGATGAAGAAAACTACTAACTATTTGGGAATAATGTAATATATTTATATGCTACTAACTATTTAGAAAGTATTGTAACTAACTTAAATATTAATCTGGTACTATGCAGGTTTTATCTATTTAGTACTATGCAGGTGTTATCTATGTTTATTATACCCTTGCAGGAGAACTACTTTTTCAGAATTACACACTTTTTTGCAGGCTCTGAAAAGTATGTTTTCACAAAGTAC
Organism: Panax quinquefolius; assembly: GCA_020205615.1. Lineage (NCBI taxonomy): Eukaryota > Viridiplantae > Streptophyta > Magnoliopsida > Apiales > Araliaceae > Panax > Panax quinquefolius. The sequence continues at coordinate 77,405,619 of CM035173.1, read as the reverse complement.
TTTTCCCCATTTTTATAATGACAAAGGGGGAGAAAAAAAATATTATATTTACTGTTATGATGTGACAGTTAGTCTATACTTGTCAAGGCTATAATCTATAAACTGCCACGAGATGAATAACAGTGATATATTCTGATGGAATATATGTGAAACATATTATGCATATACTAAGGGGGAGTCTTATATACTTTTCATATATTAGGGAGTCTTAATATTTTAGTTATTGTCATCATCAAAAAAGAGAGATTGATAGGTCTCTAATTTTTAGAATATATTTTGATAATAACAATAATTAGGAAAAAGGTTAATTAAATTAGAATCATCTCCATAGGATTTATTTGTGTGTTTTAAATCTTATTTACTTTGACCAAAAATATTTTCTAAATTGAAATAATTTCCTAACCTTGATAATGTAATATCAAGTGTTAAAATACTATTTCACATAATAACATTTATCCAAGGCAAGGAGGATTCCTATTTTCTTTAAAATTTATATTCAAGCTTTCAAAATTATTTTTATAAAAAGGGGTAAAAAGAATTTTTACCGAAAATATTTATGTGTGTCCATGATTAAAATATTTAAGTATGCATATGTATGTGTATCCGTGTCCTTGAATGAAAAGATAGAAAGTGAAGGCTTAAGCCTCCATTAAGGGTGATCGAATTTACGCATGCTAAGTACTTGTGCATTTGAACAAATATATATGCTTTTAAATGAGATATGCTGGAAATATAAAGTGACAAACATGTTGGGACAAATCCTTCTTTGATACATCCATGTGCTGAGAGAATTGAACAAAAGTCATGTGATCATTTAATTCATTTAATGCATTCAAAGTAGTAGAACAATAAATGAGGGCAAGTGATATTTCCGCACGGTTTTTTTATATTTCCACACGGTAAGACCCACAACTAAAATATGATTGAGTAACTACTGAAACTTAACAACAATACCAAATTCATTTTCCCAAACTACCCTCACCTAATACATAGCATAGCATAAATTGATTACTCTAATATCATTTGAAAGGTCAATAATAATCTAGAAGGGAGGTTGAATAGATTATTACCAGTTAAAAATTATATTTAGGCCTTTTTGAATATTTAGTTATTAATTAGCAGTTTTTAGTAATTAGCATGCAAGATAATAAAAATTCAATCACAATGCACAGAGATTTATCTGGTTCACAACATATACCCCTCGGTATATATGTTGCTACGTCCAGTCTCAAGTTCCTACTTTGAACTTGAGATCCTATTACTATCAGTAATAAAAACTCCTTCAACAGGCGGAGAAGCCTTTACAAAGTTTTACAGACAAACTTCCAACTATTCAACTATTCTATCTTGGACAGCAAGCTCCCTGCTCCTTCCTCAAGTCTAGTTGTACCCTTTTTGAGATTAATTCTATTCTATGATCTGGTCTTGAAACAACAGTATCTTCCTCACCTCGCAAGTACACTAGAGACCCAACTTCCTGCTGACCTCTCTAAGACTCTAGTCTTTGTCACAGTTACATAAAATAAAATAACTCTAATCCTTTCTCTGTTTACAAATAAGTTTACAACAAAGTGCTTCTTCAATAAGTTGATAAGATTTGAGTACTGATTAATGCTTCTCAAATAAGCAGATAGAAAATTAAGAACAAATATATCAGTATAGGCTTCTTTAAAGTAGATAGAACTTTTATTTGGATCCACTGATGCTTCTGATTAAGAAAATATATGAAATTAAAGCACTTTATAAAGAATTAATAATTCTATAAAATAAAGAGTGTTTTTCTATGGATAATATAGAATTGTTTCTTAGATAGTCTTTACTAAGTATTATATGAATTATTTTTATGAAGCAATACTTGTATAAAAGAATAAATCAGATAATATTTATCAAATATAATCTCAATTAAGTACAAACTTATATAACAAATATTATTTGTTTAACTCAAATAATATATAAGAATATTTTATCTATTATGTGAACTTTTATAGATAATGTCACTTAGTACTATAAGGAATCGTGCGGTTCAATTCCTCTTGGTAGAGGTGTATCTCTCAGTAGCCTTTCATGGCTGCCTAAGTATGACAAAATTTATAATTTTCACAATTGATATTTATATAAATATTTTCAATAGATCACTACGATTCTCAAATCCGATTCGGATGACTACTCTTTTGGAGCAAAGATATCTCGATTGTCGTTTTGAGCTATCAAGTGTCGTATCTATTTTACGATATTTATATAAATAATGTCGATAAAAGGTTCTTGAATACTATAAGGAATCGTATTTGCAGTTCAATTCCTCTCCGTAGAGGTGTATCTCCAAGAGCTTCATAAGACCCAAGTATTCCTTTATTTGACAAATAGATGAAATATAAATATATAAAATTATGTAGAACAATATGTATTTGTATATCTATAGATCTAATGCAAGTAAGAAATAATTCAACAGAAATTAAACTTATCTCAATACTTGGACCAATTTTTCTCTTCAAAAATAATCAGAACTTTTGTAGGAAGAGATATAAAATTTAGAGAGAATGTAGGAAGGAGAGTATGATTTTCTTTTCATTAAATTGGTAAAAATCAAATGAATGATATACTCCCTATTTATAAAATTTTTGAAGTTGGGGCAGAATTGTAATTTTGAAAACCGATTTGTTGTATGCACGGCTGAGATTGTTTATATTTGAATTCTAAGGTCCGGATGAAAAATTTTATACTACGGATTGCCAAATATTCACACTGTTGTTTTTTTTAACTTACTTGGCTATTAATGCTCATTTTGACCACATGCAAAAAAAAAATCATGCACTGCTTTCAATGCCAAAGAAACACACTAATTTTATTAAGTCCCACATTTTGAGTGTCACTACACATACACACACGGTTTTATATATATACACACACACATTTTTTTATATATATGCATTAATTAAGTATTATACTAGTTATATTATATAAATATATATATATATAGATTATGTATATATATATATATATATATATATATTTATAGTAATATAAATATTATAAGTATTTTATATGTTTTAGTATATATGCATAAAAAATATTTTTGCCCAACTTTAGTTTAGAAAAAGAAATAGGGTTTCCTTGCTTGAATATTATATGAATTAATTTATTTAACACTTGACATATAATTTGTCAAGGTCAATAAAAATTAATTCAAGTAAGTAAAAAAAAATAAAATAAATAATTACATATTTATTTAAAACATAATTGTTATCATAACAATATAAAATAAAATTATACCTATCAATCTCCCCTTTTGATGATGACAATTATAAAAATATTTTTAGTTTTAAGAAAACTCCCCTTAAATCTGTGAACCCTTTTATAACAGTTTAGATTCAATCATAGTGCTTAATAAAATCCATTCATGGCAGCTCATAGCAATTTGTATAATCCATTCATGGCAGTTATATATAATCCATTCATAGCAGTTATATATAATTCATTCATAGTAGTTATATAATCTATTCATAGCAGTTTATATAATCCATTCATATTTTTCTTCTCCCCCTTTGTCATCATAAAAAGTGACGGGGTAAAAAAAAAAGTGTAAACCTACAGAAAATATGTTAGAAATCCTGCAAAGAGAGTTAGTTAAAACTTATATAAACCGAGTAAAAATGAGTAGTAGTAGTAGTAGTAGTAGTAGTAGTACTGTGAAACAGTAGAGGGGAGAGGGATTAAGGATTACAGGCAGTCAAATACTTAGTTGAGTTAGTACAAAGTCAGATTTCCTCAAGATCGAGAGGAGAGAAATGAGACAGATCAGGAATGTTTCCTTTAGGATCAACTGGTGGGGGAAGATGAGTAGTGAAGTCAGTAGTGGTACTGACATTGAAGGGATCCATCAACAGGTTGTTGTTCTCCAAGAGCAAACAAACCACAGGTTTAATTGTGTGCAAAGAGAACTGAACATCTTCTAATTTTTCCAACATGAAAGATTAATTTTGCAACAAAAGTTGGTTCATACTATTTAGGGAGTCGATTTTTGTAGCCATGTTGATGTTGGCTTCAAGATTTTCATGATCAAGTGGTTTAAAAATAATAAGAGGCAGTGGAGGCAGATTGAGATGAGATACGATGTTGCTGGTAGGGACTAGTTGAGGCTGAAGATTGGACAAAGGAATATTCAAATAGTGGAAGATATGTATAAGAAGTAGACCAAAACTAAGGCAATTATTATGAAAACAATATTCAAACGAAGACAACAAGAAGTAGGCTAGATTATAGGGCATGCATTCATTTAACAGACTTTTGATGATTTCTAGATCAAAAGGTAACATTTTTCTATCATTTCGGACAGGCATAAAATTGTTTCTTAAAATTTTGCCTAGAAATTGGCACTCAACAGTTAGAAATTCCAGACCAACTTTGCATGGATAGTCAAATAAAAGAGCTGGTACCATTTGATCAGTTACTACAGATAAATTAAACTTTAATAGCATGCATTCTTCTACAGATATGCCAGATGGATGAAGATATGAATTAATCCTAGGTAATTCAAGAGTGGAAGGATGCAACTGAAGGGAATGAACAAGAAATAATTTATCTATGATGTAAGTCTGTCCGTGAATGCAAGTAGTAATGGTCTTTAATAGACCAGAGGAGTCATGTGAAAATTCCATATGAGCGTAAATTTCGGCTACAAGACTGGGAAAAATAGACTTATCATAGAAGGAAACCAAACATTCCCACCCAACATTTTTGAAAATATCAAACAGTTTTGGAAAGCTGTGAAATGTGATGACATTTCCTGGACACAGGTTGTGTCTCATAGACCGATATTTTGACTGGGTAGAGGGAGTAGTAAGATGAGGGACAACATTGGAAAATTGCAACTCAGAATTTTGAGGAAGAGTTTTTCTTTTAGAAGAAAATAAGTTAGTCATGATAAGTATGGATGCAGGAAATATAGGGGAAAATATTAAGTTGAAGAGAGAAGTTATATAGAAACGCAACATTTTTGAAAGAGCTTATATATATAGGTAGAGAGAAGAGGGACGGTAGGTAATATACACTCCAAGTAATCAAGTAAAGGAAGCATTTAATAAACTGAGGTGAGAGGAAGTAAAACTGAAAAACAGTAAAAATATTTAAGTTAAACAGTAGGATAAACACTGTTTAAAAATCTGTCATTTAATAAGGTAGAGTGAGCATTAAAAAATATCCACATGTCATATGAAGAACACAGAGAACAAAAGATTTCAGTTAAACTTAAGAATGATTACCAAAGCCTGAAGGATGTATCATTTAAAACCAATTTGATAAACACGACAAGAAATTATCATTTCAGAACACAGTTTTTCAAGGAGGCAGGTAATTTGAAAGATTTTACATTTATAGCAAATCTTAAGAAAGAACAGATAGCAGAAAAGCAATTAATCCAGTGGACCTCAGTATCCACACAATATATAAGACAGATAAAAGTAAATCCAGTGGACATCAGTATCCACACAAGTAAGAATATGCAGAGAGATAAAGAGTTTATACCTGAGTTGGTATCAACAATATACCAATTTTAGTATGATAAGCTCTTATTCGTACATATTTCTTAATGAAAGCAGTAGCGAGCCCAACAAAGATGCATAGACATATAGATATACATTTATAGATAGTATATATATATATATATATATATATATATATATGTGTGTGTGTGTGTGTGTGTGTGTGTGTGTGTGTGTATACATATATATATAAGGATAAATAATATGTATATATATATATATAAATTAGAGATTAGTAAATATATATATATATATATAATTTTTTTTTTAATATGATTTTAATAAATAGAGGTCAAGAAAATTTTTAAAAATGGTGATTTGTTTTTAAAAAAATGGGTTTTGTCAACATGGGTTTTGTTTTTAAAAAATAGTTGGTGGTTTAGAAAAATTATCAGAAAGTACTTCAAAAAATGCTTTTGGTTTAAAAAAATGAGGTGATTGTTAAAAGATGAACAAAAGAACATGGGTTTTTGTTTTATTTTTTTTTAAAATAAATTTGTGGTTTAGATAAATTATCAGAAAGGAAAAAAATGTCAATAAAGCTTTCCAGAGCTTACCGTGATTTTGATAAGGTAGACGAAGTGACTTGCATCGGTAAAACAAGGTAGTAACTAATGTTTAAAAATTAAAAATTTATGGAAAGTTTTAATATCAGAAGAGTTTCAGAGAGATTTAATGACAAAAGAGTTCAAAAAAATAACTCAGTCATGAGTTTTGTAGACACTCAAAATTTTCTTTTCTTGTTACTAACTGTGCAGGAGGGCAAAAGTGTCTTTTTTACACTCCAGAGGTAATCCTGAAGGACCACAACATCAATTCCAACCTCAGAGATAGCCCTGAGTAAATTCAGAGTCAACATCATGACCATCTCAGAGATAACCTTGGGAAAAACTTGCTACAACTGTGCGAAAACCGGAGATAACCCCGAGAGGGGCAAAATGGTCATTTTGCCAACTCAACTTCACTTCAAATCAAATACACTCATGTCAACTCAAATTGATTCAAAATTAGTCCCACAAGACTCATATCTTAACTTCGGAGCGAAAACTACGCGAAATAGCTCACTGGATTGCCTGACGGGAACCCGGGAATGCTATTTCAGTCATGGACCCATCTTCTTGGAATCAAAAAGGGCAAATCCTATGTCATTGCGTAACTCTCGACAAAATCAGTCTGAAGATGGTCTTGTACACCTCGTTCGGATGCTCGGATTGAAGTTCTGCAAGTTCGAGTGGGCATTACATTGCACGAGTGCACGTACTTCGAGATGATGGGACCCGCGAGACCCGGATGCACCACGACCAGTATTAGTGTATCGTCGGGTCGCCACGGTACACTGCTGCCATCGATCTATAAATATAGACCTTGGGCCAGCCATTTTAGAAAGAAAAAAAAAGCGAGAATGCCTCATCCGATTCGGCTTTTATACACACCCTATATTGAGTGCTTGCTCTTTTTAAACACATGTTAGCCCATATACAGTCATATATTTACTGGCGGGAGCTGAGTGTTTATCCATTTAGAGTCATAGAAGTCTGCACTAGCAGCCCACTGTAAGCCTTCTTACATACTATAAAGCCTATCTCTTCATATTGGCACACATTATTCTTCACATTGAGAGTCGTGTTGTGTGCGTATGCCCGGACTTCGGTCCGTGGCTTTCATTTTTGTCTGTATATATATACTTATATATATGTATATATTTTTTATACGGACTAACATTATCGAGTTATGCCTTGATTGAGCCTAGACTTATGTATGGAGCGTTTACTTGCTTTTCTATATATATATATATGTATATATACGTATATATATGAATTGTTGTCAGACTTTGTCTGATGAGCCTGGAGTTTACATCTGGAGCGTTTATTACTTATATATATATATTTACATTTCTGTCAGGCCTGGAGTTTACTTCATGGCCTTTTACAGCTTTATTTACATTTCATCCCACCTAGAGTTTACTTCATGGCGGTTGATCGCTTTTACAGCTTTAATATATTACTTTTCTGATCCCCCATGGAGTTGCTTTCGTGGTGGCTGATCATGCACACACACACATATATATATATATATATATATTTATAGCTTTTATATATATATATATATATATATATATATATATATATAATCGCCATCGCTTTCCATATAAACTGCAGTATCATGTGAGCCTAGAATCATGTGATCACAGATTCATCTCTTCAATCTAGATTCTGCCTTCCGTGATGGACTTTTTCAAATTGTAAGTAGCTTGTACATTATTTACAAAGTATGAATTTCCTTGGATGGCTATCATGCCCATAAGGAGTTCGACACTGTTGTATATTATTTTCTCGAAGATGCCTCGCATCTAGAAAATAAAAACCAAACCAAATTAACATTTAATAATAAAATGGAAGTATGAAAAGGTCTCAATTCCTATTAAGCACAGGGTTTGAAAAACCTCTTTTACAAAACTTCATTGCTATATCTTGGTTAAAACTGAATTTTTCTATAAATTCAAACCTGGTGTATATAGGTACGAACGAGGCCTCGCACTACTTTCAAATAATTGTACATTGATCCACACACACACATACATTCATATAATAGTTTCTTTGAAAAGTGGCGGTCACCGTGGCAACATGGATGTCGGGGGTTGCCTAACACCTTCCCTCGGCATAATCAAGCCCCCGAACCCAAATAAATCTCGGTTTCATAGACCCGTTTAGCAGTGTCACATCACTGGGTCAATGTGCAAACCTTTTTTGGTTGCATTGGTGCAACCAGTTAAATACACCAACTGGCGACTCTTAAAGTCAAATCGTCGACATTATACATGTTAGACCTTTTTCACTTGTTTTTTAAACAAATCTCACATTAACATGAGAACACAAAAGAACAAGTAACAAAAAGGGACAAATAAAAATCCCGACGTCGACAGGTGGCGACTCTGTTGGGGACTCCAGTAAGAGGGCTTAAGCTGCTATTACAAGCTTTTCAAAATTGTTATATGTTTGTGTGTGAATGTTGCATTTACATTTATGATGAATGTGTACAAATGCATCTTAAATACTGCATTGCTAAAATATCTATCTGTGATATTAGTGCTTCGCACGTGTCATCATTTTGCATAAATGGTGAGACACGTTGTATGTGAATATATGTTGTGTGGTCCCTCCACCAGGAGGCTATCCTATCGGTGTTTGATTACTGGACTCGTGGGAAGAATAATTCCACGGGGATCAGGAAAGGCACCATTCAGATTTGTTCCAGTTGAACGACATGATTAACTTTCCGTCAAGTAGATTGCAATGATCTATGAACCTTCATGCCAAAAAGCCGCGAGAGTAACCCTAAGATAGGTTAACCTCTGATAAACCAAACGCGAAGGGAAGTCTCTTCATACTTTCCCATTTTAAATTACTTGTAATTTCAATTACTTGTCAATCTCAATATAATGGAAAATATGAAGAAAATCTGTAAATGCATATTAAGGCTTGACATGCTATCAAACGACACCCATTTAGCAGGATAATATTCCTAAAATGGACACATTATGATAGCATGTAAAATTTTTATACATTTCCCAAAGACTTAACTACATAAGTTTTTATAGGGAAGCAATTGATCCTATTTCTCGTTCAAAGTTTAAAAGGGCATTAAGCCCACAGTCAGACATGGATAAAAGTGCCCAGCTTGATCCTACCCCTGTCTCTCGTGAGGAGTTCAAAAGATTAAGCTATCAAATTATAGAGTTGGCTGTTATGTTCAAGGAACTACACCAATCTACTCAGGGTCCACAAAATACCCATCCACACATAACCCCCTGCACATGGAAGAACCCAGGGCCAAATAATGCCTACTCAATTTGAGTCATTCATACTAGGGGGCAGTCAGGGTATTGGCAAAAAGATGGAAACCCAGACACCTAAACCTCATTCCAATAAAGAAATCACAAATCTTAGGGATGATCGAGAAACTGGGGATCTAAGAAAAAAAATCCAACAAATGGAGGAGACCATCCGGTCAATCAAAGGGATTGGAAATTATGGGAGTGTCACCTATTCAGATCTCTGCATATTCCCAGGGGCTCGATATCCTACCAAATTCAAAGTCCCAGAGTTTGAAAAGTACAACGGGGCAGGCGATCCCTATACGCACCTGAAAGTGTACATTGGCGAACTGGGATCTTATGTTGAAGATGAAAGCCTCAGAATGCAGCTTTTTCAAAAGAGTCTCACTGGAGAGGCTAAGGCATGGTATGCCCGACTTGACAATGCCAAAATCCACAACTAGGAAGAATTGGCCCACGCCTTTCTAAGTCAATACAGTTTTCAGTCACAAATGGCACCTGATCGATACCAAGTGACTAAAGTCAAAAAGCAAAGTACTGAATCTTTCCGAGAATATGCCCAAAGGTGGAGACATCTCGCAGCGCAAGTCATACCATCAATGACGGAAACTGAAATGGTAATGACATTTATTGACATTCAAGAGGCGCCTTACTATGAGAGGATCCTAGCAGGCATAGGAAAGCCATTCTCAGAAATGATCAAACACGGCGAAATGGCAGAGATGGGCCTGAAGGCAGGCAAGATTAAAGACTTCACTGCCTTGGAAGCAGTCGCCAAACATATACAGACTGGCAAGTATGCGAGCGATCCCAAGGTGGTACCCGATAAAGGCAATGAAGATGTATCCCTTGTTGTACAGAGGCAATCTAGTAGACCAACCTACAGTCCCCCCATTTGGAAAAAGCGAGACAATCTGCCATTTCAACAACATGCTACATTTAACCAATTCCAGGATAGGAAAAGAAAATTTGAGAGAACAGAAAATTGGGTGTTCACTCCACTAAGCGATTCTCTTGAAAATGTTTTGGGGATATTTATGGATCATAAGCAAATTATCGAACTGGCTCCACCTCTGGAACCAGGGAGCAAAAGATACAATCCAAGCCAAAGATGTACTTACCACTCAGGATCTCCAGGACACGATACACACGATTGTTGGTCTTTAAAGCATAAAATTCAAAATCTGATCGAAAGTGGGAGTATTGTGGTCCAACAACCTGATCAACAAAATGTCAACAACAACCTTCTGTTGCAACATGATACGAGGGAAGTAAACATGATCGGGTCAGGAAGCGCTGAAATGTATCCAATTCGTAAGTGCATATGAAGGATAGAGGTCTACCCCTAAAGGCACAGAATAAATTTCCTAAAGTGGGAAAATTCGGAGGAGGGTATCATGGTAATGCAAAAATTAGAGACGATCCAGAATCAAGTAAATCTGTTAGCTAAGCTGATAGTGCGCCAACATCAGGATACGAGGCATTTCTTCACTCAACTATCAGAAGGCCAAGAAAAGGGGGATGATAAAATTGCTAGCAGACCTCACCAACAGAAAAATCGCTTGGGGGAATGCGAACTCTCAAAGAAAAAAGATCAAACAACCTCCACAAGAGTCCAAAAATTCACCCCTCTAAGCAAATCCAATGAAGAAATGCTACACTTTCTGATAAGTGAAGAAAAGATTACTGAGTTGCTGCCTCCTATAAATCCAAAGATAAAGAGCTATGATTCCACCAAGATATGTCTCTACCATTCTAACTCACTTGGACATACGACTGAGGAATGCTGGGCTTTGCGACATAAAATCCAAGATCTCATTGAAAATGGAGAGCTGAAGATAGAAATTTCCATGACCAAAAAAGGCGAAAAGGCAATAAAAGACTTAAGATGTCCACTCGAGACAAGCATTGCAAATGAGGTGAAGGCTATAAGCGATAATCCTGGAAGAACACAAGATGGAGTGATCCTAATGCATGAAATGACAAAGGAGATTCTTCCACCAACATCCGACATCTTATGGTACAAAGATGACAACCACATTCCAGATCTTATAACCTTGGCTGATGCGGAAGAAATACTGATCCTTTCTAAGGAGGAAAAAGCAAAAAAGGAAAGTTTCTTACAAGAAATGCGACAACAATTCGAGGGAGATTTCATGGTCGAATCGTCTCAAGCCTAGGAAAAGCGTGAAGGAACAGATGAAGGAAAAGGTGGTGAGGTTGTCGGGGAAACCAACCCATCAAAGAATCAAGATTTCATACCTTTTTGCGATGGGTCCAACTCAAGCATCCCTGAGGAATGTACTGAACCAGGAAGCGATCAAGTAATGGCCATAAGTGAAGACATTCAAAACTAAGAAGTAACCTCTGTCGCGAGCCTTGAAGGCAACACAACCACTGACAACTGGACTATCAGACCTCAACTAGCCAAAAATATGTAGATCCAGGGGATAAAGCTGCGAGTTCTAGAAGATGTTGGGATGGTATCACTTCCTTCGCAGTATGCTTTTTATTTTCCATGCATGTATAAAAAAAAGGAAAAAAAAGAAGAAAAAAAAAGAAAACAAAAAGAAAACAAAACAAAAACAAAAAACAAAAAAACAAAAAAAATAAAAAGAAAGAAAAAATCATAAAAATCAAAAAAATCAAAAAATCAAAAATCAAGTCATTCAGGTTTCAGTTCAACAAGCCTGAACTACGAAAGACCTGATCTCCCCTCATCAATGGGAGTACGTAGGCAGCCATTTATGGTGCGGTCAAACCAAACAAACACCCAAAAAACCCAAACAAACACTTCTCAAATCAAACACTTCTCAACCAAACACTTCTCAACCAAATACTTCTCAAACCAAACACTTCTCATCCAAACACTTCTCAAACCAAACACTTCTCAAATTGTTTATCTCATCAAGTAGGAACTACGCAGACCTGATCTCCCACACTCACGGGAGTACGTAGGCAACCATCAGTGGTGCGGTCTGACCCTCAACAGAAATGTCCAAATCCAAACGTCGATCCCAAGAACGACCCTCCAAGTTAGCGACCTATGTGGAGAAGACCCAACAACACTACAATGTCATTCCATCAAATATGGCACAAATCCCAGAAAGGAAAAAATAGCGATATGCTAAGACAACCAGCAGTGAGAACCTTCAAAGATTCGACACCCTTAATCACGAGTCTTCATCAAATTAAAAGAAAATCAAGACCAATTGCAATAACAAGTCAGGAATAATGATTGAAGGCATCAAAACCCAGGTCCTATACTTGTTCACCATCTGGTACAGAGGAAAAAGTCTTTTGCGATCTCAGCATCTTATCAGCCCATCTGTCAAAGCGACTATCCCAGACAACAAGCAAGGCTGGGGCAATTTCAAAATCGACGACAACCCGATATTGCGACCCCTACAACAAGACTTGGGCAATCTCAGAAACAGCGATAACTCAACACTGGGGCATTTATCAAACATCCTAAAGAGGAAAATGCCCTAGTCAACACCATCAGCATGGTCCATCATCATCAAAGCTTCCCTCACATCGGCTCACTAGCGATTTGGATATTACTCACTTTAGAATTCATCAACAAAGAGAGTTTTTTGTATGAATCCTCGACATTAGTATGCGAAAGGACTGGGGCATTTTCCGATTCCAGGAAAGCGAAGGATTTTAAAGCGGGATCAAGCCTCTCATCAAAAGAAGGAAAACTCCTGAAAGAAATCATGGCAACATAAGCGCGCCCCTACGAAAGAAGGGGAAAATTCTAAAAAAGTTCTTAACTCAAAGCCAACGATAAAAGATCTGGCTAATGAAATCTACACCGTCAAACAAGTTAATTTGCGTCAAATCCTCATAAATTAAGACCTCTACACTGAAGTTCAAAGTTCGGCAGCAAAAGTATAGACGGCATCCTCCAGGGATATCAGCGGCATTCAGGTCATCAGTTCAACCGGGTTGCAAATCAAATGTTCAAGGAAATGGGGCACAAGCACCCAACAGCGAAAGGAAACTCCAAATCACCTCAAAAAGGGTGAGGAAAAAATTCTACTCCATATAAATTACAATCTGCATCAATCTAGGACAATAGGCTCCTAAGAAAATCTAGATCATCACATCATGCGTGATCTGCATGTGTGCAAATGCGCTACATCAACGTACATCTCTATCAAGCGTCACATCAGACAGAGTCTGGTGAAGAAAACCTTTGAATCTTACTCCAGCGAAGGTATCAGAAGATCCAGTATTCTAAACCATTGGCATCAATTTAGTGCAACATCAAGACAGTCCAGCAATGAAAGCGTTGTATACTACCGTTCGAGTGGGAACCAAAATAGTTTGGCGATGTCAACTACCAGCAGGGTAGGATCTGTTATCAAACTACAATTAGGGTAGGCACCATTGTAAACTACCAGCGTATGCATCGGCGACATCTCAAATTCTCTTCATCAAACAGGCATTAGCAACACCGACAAAAAGCCAAAACGTTGAAGTCAACACCAGCATAGGCATCAGCAATCCCCGGTAAAGGTAAAGGGCTTTACGAAAACATTTTAAACATGCATCATAACATTCATTACATTGCAATTTGTGATAAGCAAAATACGATGTAGCGAGTTGCGAAGTGCGATTGGCCAAAAGCGAAATGCAAAGTGCGAAATGCGATGTGCGATTTGCGAATTACGATTTGCGAAAACATTTTTAACATTCATCATCACATTCACTACATTGTGATCTGCATCATTGAAAATACATTGTCATGTTTCAAGTGTCTACTAATCTTTATCATGTCCATTCCATTGCATTGAATGAAAATGATAAAGAGGGGTATCTGTAGACACTCGAAATTTTCTTTTCTTGTTACTAATTGTGCAGGAGGGCAAAAGCGTCTTTTTCACACTCCAGAGGTAATCCTGGAGGACCACAACATCAATTCCAACCTCAGAGATAACCCTGAGTACATTCAGAGTCAACATCATGACCATCTCAGAGATAACCCTGGAAAAATCTACTACAACTGTGCGAAAACCGGAGATAACCCCGAGAGGGGCAAAATGATCATTTTGCCAACTCAACTTCACTTCAAATCAAATACACTCATGTCAACTCAAATTAATTCAAAATTACTCCCACAAGACTCATATCTTAACTTCGAAGCAAAAACTACGCGAAACAGCTCACCGGATTGCCTAACGGGAACACGGGAATGCTATTTCGGTCATGGACCCATCTTCTTGGAATCAAAAAGGGCAAATCCCATGTCATTGCGTAACTCTCGACAAAATCATTCTAAAGATGGTCTTGTACACCACGTTCGGATGCTCGGATTGAAGTTCTACAAATTTGAGCGGATATTATATTGCACGAGTGCACGTACTTCGAGACGACGGGACCCGCGAGACCCGGATGCACCACGACCAGCTGCAGGTGTATCAGAGGCTACCGCAGGTATACCTGCGGCCATCAGTCTATAAATACAGACCTTGGGCCAGCCATTTTAGAGAAGAAAAAAGGCAAGGAAGCCCTGTCCAATTGGCTTTATACACACCCTATATTGAGTGCTTGCTCTTTTTAAACACCTGTTAGCCCATATACTGTGACGCCCCCAAAATAGGTATACATCACCTATTCTGAGTCATCAAATACATGGTACAAAATTTAGATACAAACTTAAATATACAAAATGAGCTGTGAGTTTTAATACAATCATTGTCTTCTAGACAGTACACAAACTCAAAATAAGTTCTCAATACATTTATTATCACACTATTTCACAGAATAGTGAGGACTACTAATACTATCATCTGGGCCGTCACTCCATTCCTCGACTCGTTCGAGCTATATTCTCATTTCCTGAAGAGAACAGTGAAAGAAAGGGTGAGCTCAACTAGCCTAGTAAGAAATATTATGACTAAGATAATGCAGGATAAATTATCATTAGCCTTCAACAATGTTAAACTGATAAAATACAATAGACATCAAGTTTAACTTCAACGGAACAAGCAATCCATTAAAAGAGTCAAGTAGAGAATAAAATCTACTATCTTTTATGATTTAAAAGGTTTTCATCACTTTTTATCGTTGAGAGACTCGAAATTTAAAAATAATTCCACATCATCCACCTTTTCTGACCGAGGATATTCATTAGGGTCACGACCACAAATTATCCATGCACTACGGGCCAGGATATTCGTGTATTCATTAATGGTCATGATCATGCCAATAAGCATCCCATCAATGCACTACGGGCCAATGAGGACTTTTACCACATCATTTGTAACATTACGGTCGTGATTACACTAGAATAATCCTCAGTCATAATCATACCAAGTCCATCTATGCACTACAGGCCACATAGATGACTTTCAACATAATATAAACATGAGGATGATGACAATGATATAAGAATTCAATAAAAACAAGTTCAAGAATTAATTTAACCAAGAACTAATAACGTCCAAATTGTCAACATGATACTTCTTTGTAGAGTAAAATTCAAGAATGCTCAGAAGAATATTTTCATGAAAAGATACTGGATGAAGCGTAAATATCATGGATATTCCACTAATTTCATAGAGTATAGAAGTCAAAACTTTAACCAACTGAGTATAATAAAGAATGAAATAACAAATGAAATCACCGAGCATCGATAGACCGCATGACAGGCGAGTTATTCCATAGAATAATAAAGACGGAACCGGTCCGATAAAAAAAGCAAAAGACGAGGATATTCAACGAGAATAATAAAGAATGGAACCCGGTCGGCGTGAAATTGACAGACGAGATATTCTAACGAGAATAATAAAGACGGAACGAGTCCGACGTAAACGTATAAACACGGATATTCCAACAGAATAATAAAGATTTAAACCGTGTCCGCATAAAACGCGCATGCATGACAGGATATTCCAACAGAATAATAAAGAATGGAATAACAAAAGAATTTCACCAAGTATAGGGTAGCCCGCGTATACAGGTTATTCCAACAGAATAATAAAGAATGGAATAATAGAAGTTCTCTTCATGAATACAAAAGGAATAATACCCCTTACCTCAGAAGAAACTGGATACTGGAATAGTGAGGTAGCAGACTTCTCTTCTTTTATAGATTTTCTCTCTATAACTTATCTCTATAATTTCTCTCTATAATAATTGCTCTATAGCTTTAGTGAATTGGTGAGAAATGAAGGAAGAATGAGCTTCTATTTATAGAAAAATATAGTTTCGATAATTGCACGTTTTGGGGCTCGAAAATTATAATCTGATACCTCCAACTTTTCTTTCATTTTTAATTTAGTCCTGCAAGTATTATCAAACTTACACCACCTCCCCTAATAGTAAATAATGTGAATCAATAGTTCAATCATGTGAATCAATAGTTATAATCATGTGAAAATATGAATTACGGTATAGTACCTCCATCTATACCTCCATCTTTAATTTAATCATGCAAGTATTATCAATCTTGCACCAACTCCCCTAATAGTATAAGAATGTGATTCAATAGTACACACATGTGAACAAATAGTTATATAAGCATGTGAATTAGTAGCAATTAATTGCTCATTTATCCGATAAATTCCCTGATATATCAATATAACCCTCAGACATCAATTATCATCAGAATAGATATCGATTTCCACTAACACTAATAATCCCAACACAATGGAACTATCAAATTCATCTTTAATCAACACGAACTTATTCATCATTAATATTATAACTCACAATATTTAATAATCAGGTCGTTCCTAGGAAAGAGGGGGCTTTCCAATAAGGATTTCTCCCTATTGGTGCGCAATTAGGTGACCAAACCCCTCCTTGGCAGAACTTCTAGACATTGTAAATATTGCAATTTAATAATATGAATAACTTTATCGTCTCAATTATTGATTTAATAATATATCATATAATGCGATAATCTTTGTGACAATAATCGAATCAATAATATGAGAGATATGATGCAACAATTACTATAGCAATAATTGAGTATAAGCGGTGACTTCTCACGTAAGCATCGATAATCAATCTGGTGTGCTACTTATGCAACCACAGCGTATTCTTGTACTTTTTTACTACTGAGTAGTTCAACAAGTATTAACGGTAAAACTTCCGCAGTTATTTTTATAAAAATATTTTTGTCGTTTTCTCGATCAAATGATAATATTCTATTGTGGGGTCCACTGATGATTGCTTGTTGATTTATGCGAATATTCCCTGCTAAAATGAATATTCCCAGACCAATCGAATATAATATAACAACTTGCATACTTTTGCGAAATTTATAAATACTACCCACAACTATAACATTATAACAAAAATTCATTCCATAATATTCAAAATGATAATTATAGAAAATCATCTTTATTCATAAAAGTTGGGGTCTTACAACCTCCCTTTCTTATGAAATTTTGCCCTCGAAATTAAAGTGCGTTACACGGTATGTCGAAGAGGTAAGGATACCTTGATTTCATTTGATTCTAACTCCCGGTTATTTCCTCAACATCGTGGTTTCTCCACAAAACTTTGACTTGAGGTATAACCTTGGAGCGTAGAATATGTTCATTCTTATCAAGATTTGAACAGGAATCTCTTCATATACGTTAAATCTTCCGCTATTTCATCCGGTTCTAACTTCAATAATGTGGTTTGGGTCTTCCACATATTTACGTAACATGGATATGTGAAAATGTTATGAACACGAGACATACTTGGCGGTAAAGCGAGTCTATACGCCACAGTTCCTACTCGATCGAGGATTAAAAATGGGCCATTGAATCGAGGATTGAGCTTTCCTCTCTTTTTAAATCTCGTAACTCCTTTCCATGGAGCAACACGTAACAACACATGATCTCGATATCGAATTCCACGTCTTTTCGATGAAGATCGGCATAACTCTTTTATCGATCTTGTGAGGTTTTTATCGTTCTTGGGATCGTTTGAATCTTTTCCGTAGTCATACGTTACCAACTCTGGTCCCAACAACGTTGCTTCACCCACCTCATCCCGGCATCTTGGAGAACGACACTTTTTTCCATACTGGCGCTTGAATGGAGCCATGCGAATACTTGCTTGATAAGCTGTTGTTGTGTGAAAACTCCACCAATGATGGTAAGAACTTGTCCCAACTTCCCTTGAAGTCGAGGACACGAGTCTTAATAAATCTTCAAGAGTTTGAATAGTCCTCTCTCGATTGTCCGTCCGTGCGAGGATGATATGCGAACTAAATCATAAATCCGTCAATAGTAGCTTTTTTTGCAAACTAACCCAAAATCTTGAAGTGAATCTTGGGTCTCGATCAGAAACTATGGATACTGGCATACCATGTAATCTTACAATCTCGTTAATGTACATACGAGCAAGACGTTCAAGTGTAAAAGTTTCTTGTATAGGTAAGAAATGAGCAGACTTGGTCAATCTATCAACAATGACCGAAATTGCATCTATACCCTGCGAAACCTTGGGAAGACAAGTAACAAAATCCATGGTAATGTGCTCCCACTTCCATTCTGGAATTTCAAGTGGTTTCAATGAACCTTTTGGTACTTGATGCTCTACCTTGACTCGTTGACACGTTAGACACCTTGAGATAAACAACGCTATCTCTTTCTTCATATTGCCCTACCAAAATATATGTCGAAGAACATGATACATTTTAGTACTCCCAGGATGGATTGCAAACGGTGTGTTATGTGCCTCCATCATGATTTTATACTTTAAATCGGGGGTCGTTAGGAACCTGAAAATGCTGGAGTTGACTCAAGTATTCCTTCTTCATCAATTCTTGCTTCCGGCATAGCACCTTCTTGCACTTTCTTTCTCATACGCATCAGCTCCAGGTCTGTAGCTTGAGCATCTTTAACTTTATCGATTAAAGTCGGTTCTACTCATATATTCACCATCATCACGTGGGTCCCTGGAGTCTTTATCTCTATCTCCATCCTTTGCAAGTCATACAAAATGGGCCTTTGCGTTGACAATATCGCACTTTCGTACCGCATATGATCTTCTACTTAATAATCGTCGGCTACTACGTTCTCTTTTTCGGGATGGTATTGGATGGTATGATCATAATCTTTCAACAGTTCAAGCCAACGTCATTTATCGCGTGTTGAGTTCCTTTTGAGTGAAGAAATATTTGAGGCTTTTATGATCCGTAAAGATCTCCACTTTCTCCCCATACAAGTAATGCCTCCAAATCTTTAATGCAAAAAACATATTTGCTATGACTCTAGATCATGAGTAGGATAATTCCTCTCATATTCTTTGAGTTGTCGTGAGGCATAGGCTATGACTTTCCCATGTTGCATGAGAACACAACCTAACCCTTTGCCCGAAGCATCACTGTAGATGACAAATCCCTCCGAGCTAGATGGTATTGTCAGAACAAGTGCTAAAATGAGTCTCCTCTTGAGTTCTTGAAAACTCTTCTCACATTCCTCGCTCCAATCAAATTTTGTATCTTTAAAGTCAATTTGAGTTAATGGAGTAGCGATTCGAGAAAATCCTTCCACGAATCTCAGATAATAACCAGGTAAGCCGAGAAAGCTACGTGCTTGATCCTTGATTTAGGTTGCTCCCGACTTTGAATAGCTTCAATCTTTCTTTGGGTCAATGGATATTCCATGACTTGATACTACGTGCCCAGGAATGCTACTTCTTCCTCAAGCGAAACTCGCATTTCTTCAACTTGGCATAAAGCTTATATTCACGAAGCTTTTGGAGTATCGACCTCAAGTGTTGCTCATGATCTTCACGGCTTTTTTGGAATAAATAAGGATGTCATCAATAATAAAGGCGACCACAAAGTGATCCAAATATTCCTTGAATACTCGATTCATCATATCCATGAAGCGCGGCGGAGCATTAGTCGATCCAAAAGACATGACTAGGAATTCATAATTCCCTACTGAGAGTTTAAAAGCCGTCTTTGGAATGTCATTGGTTCTAATCTTCAATTGGTGATATCCAGAACAAAGATCAATCTTTGAAAAGAATTTGGCTCTTTATGGCTGGTCAAATAGTCATCAATGCGTGGCAATGGGTACTTATTTTGATGGTGACATGGTTCAACTCCAGATAATCAATACAAAAATCGCATACTCCCATCTTTCTTTTTCACGAATAGAACAGGGCACCCCGAGGAGAAGTACTAGGGATGAATGAAACCAGATGTCTAACAATTCTGCGATTGGGTCTTTAACTCCTGAAGTTTAATAGGAGCCATTCGATATGGGGCTTTGGAAATAGGTTTTGTACTAGGTTCAAGGTCGATACAAAATTCAATTTCACGCTCTAGGGGTAG
The DNA here is from genome assembly GCA_020205615.1 of Panax quinquefolius. NCBI lineage: Eukaryota > Viridiplantae > Streptophyta > Magnoliopsida > Apiales > Araliaceae > Panax > Panax quinquefolius. The sequence goes on along the minus strand of CM035173.1, from coordinate 77,384,948 downwards.
GCAGGAAGTTCTTCAGGGAATCGTCGGAAATTCATTAACAATAGAAATATCATTCAAAATTAGACGTATTTTTATTTAGATCAAGTGACATGAGCTAAGAAAGCTTGACATCCATTTTTCAATAAACGAATAGCTTTATGGCTTGAGATGATAGTGATTGATTTTAATGGTTTGGTTGCTTGAATTCGCATAATAGGTTGGTTAGGAATATGAAAGCTAACAACCTTACGAAAATAATCAATTTTTGCATGATGAGTAGTTAACCAATCAATCCCTAGAATTACGTCAAATGCAAGTATTTTCAATGAAATAAGATCGATAGGTAATGTGAGGGTACCGATTTGAACTAAACAAGACTTATAAACAGTGGATGTAATGAAGGTTTCTCCCAATGGAGTTTCAACAGATAAGTCAAAGTCCAATTTCTCTGGAGTCAAATTTAAATATTGAGCGCAAGTAGGAGAAATAAAAGAATGGGTAGAACCGGTATCAAATAAGGTATATACTTCACTAGAGTTTATGATAAGCTTACCCGAGATGACCTCGTTCGGGTTCCTTGCTTTCTGGGAGGTCACGACAAATGCTCTCCCTTAAACTACCGGTTTTGTCTTGTCTGGGACGGCCCTTGATGCCTCCATCCCAGCTGGACTTGTCTTCGGTGCACGACAAAATCGGGCCAGGTGACCTTCTCTTCCACAATTGTAACATGCTTTGGAGGGCATCGCGCAATTTGGACTGATGTGTCCCTCCCCTCCACATTTGAAGCATATGATAAGTGGTCATTCTCCTTCCTTAACGACATGTGTTGATGCTGACGTCTTTCCATCATTATTGAATCTCCTCTTCTTGAAATGTCCATTTTTATTGTTTTGGCCATGATTACCACCGAAGTGGTTACCATTTTTGGCATGTTGATTCCCTCCACGCTTATTGTCACCGCTTCGATGACTGTTATCACTGGTATTATCATTTTATCGGCTGCTCTCTTTTGGTTGGGTTAACTCATTATCGTGCTCCAATAACTGAGCCCTATTAAAAACATCTTAATACAAACACAGTTTATGAGAGATAAGATATTGACGTATCTCGGGTTTCAAACCTCTTAGAAACATTCGCGTCATTCTCTCCTCATTATCAACCAAATGGGACCTGGCCAAGGGATAGCTCGGGCAAACTTGGCTTCGTCTTGCGACACGGGTCATGTTATTTTGCTCCGGTTTAATGAACTCTACCTCTTTCATGTGACGAATACTTTCGGGAAAGTACTTGTCGTTGAAACAGTTCTTGAAACTTCTCCCAAGACATCTTCGGTCACGCGCGGAGTTGAGTACGCTTTCTGATTCCCACGATGTCTGCCTCCGCATGCAAACATGAAGGTGGCAAAGGAACCTTTTGCTCCTCGGAGCAACCCAAGACATCAAATATCTTGTTGATCTGTTTTATCCATGTCTCACCTTAAGTGGTTTTGGCTCTCAAAAAACTCGTGGTCCCAGCTCCTTAAGCTGTTTGGCGGTGACCGTCAAGAGTTGCCGGTGTTTTCACCGCATTTTGGGCGAGGAGCCACTCTCTACTTTGATGTTGCATGAATTGCATGAAGCCTCGGAACATTCCATCGTTCATCATTTGGTCGGTGTTGTTGTTTGCATGAGGATTGTCGCCTTCCACGATGCACATTATCACGATTATTGATTTGTGGAGACTCAGCGGTCTCTGTGCTCCATTGATGTTCTCAACATTCTCGGATGCCATTTTCAAATACTGCCACAAAACAAGGGTTAATTAACATATCACATATTATCCCTATACTCTGACCGACCAATTAAATACCAAATAAACTTAGGTAGGTCATACTAGCGAAGGAATTCCCCATCTCTCCCTTCCTAGTTCTTGTCTCACATCTTAGCCAGGGATCATATCCCTAAGCTTTGATACCAACTGTGACACCCCCAAAATAGGTATACATCACCTATTCTAAGTCGTCAAATACATGGTACAAAATTTAGATACAAACTTAAATATACAACATGAGCTGTGAGTTTTAATACAATCATTTTCTTCTAGTCAGTACACAAACTCAAAATAAGTCCTCAATACATTTATTATCACACTATTTCACAGAATAGTGAGGACTACTAATACTATCATCTAGGCCGTCACTCCATTCCCAGGCTAGCTTCGTCCGACTATATTTCTCATTTTCACAAGAAAACGGTGAAAGAAAGGGTGAGCTCAACTAGCCCGATAAAAAATATTATGACTAAGATAATGCAGAATAAATTATCATTAGCCTTCAAAAATGTTAAACTGATAAAATACAATAGACATCAAGTTTAACTACAGCGGAACAAGCAATCCATTAAAAGAGTCAAGTAGAGAATAAAATCTACTATCTTTTATGATTTAAAAAGGTTTTTCATCACTTTTTATCGCTGAGACTCAACTTAATAAAAATTCCACATCATCGCTACACTACGGCCAAGAATATTCACTAGGATCACGACCATAAATTATCCATGCACTACGGGCCAAGGATATTCGTGTAATCATCAATGGTCATGATCATGCCAACAACTGTTCATCAATGCACTACGGGCCAATGTGGACTTTTACCACATCATTTGTAACATTACGGTCATGATTACACCGAATAATCACTAGTCATAATCATACCAAGTCCATCTACGCACTACAGGCCACAGATGACTTTCAACATAATATAAACATGAGGATGATGACAATGATATAAGGATTTAATAAAACAAGTTCAAGAATTCATTTAACCAAGAATTAATAATGTCCAAATTGTCAACATGATACTTCTTTGTAGAGTAAAATTCAAGAATACTCAGAAGAATATTTCCATGAAAAGATATTGGATGAAGCGCAAATATCAAGGATATTCCACTAATTTCATGGAGTATAGAAGTCAAAAATTTAACCAACTGAGTATAATAAAGAATGAAATAACAAAAGAAATCACCGAGCATGCGATAGATCCATGACAAGAGTTATTCCAACGAGAATAATAAAAAGATGGAACCAGGTCCCACGTAAAACATATAGCATATGACAAGATATTCCAATGAATAATAAAAGATTTTACCGTGTCCCATGTGAAACGCATGATGTGGATATTCAACGAATAATAAAAAGAGCGGAACCAGTCTGGGGTAAAATGCACGAGACATGATATCCTAACGAATAATAAAGACGGAACCAGTCCGGCATAAAACGCTTGCAAATGAAATATATTCCAATAGAATAATAAAGAATGGAATAACAAAAGAATTTCACCAAGTATAGGGTAGCACAGCGTATCTGAGTTATTCAACGAATAATAAAGAATGGAATAATAGAAGTTCTCTTCATGAATACAAAAGGAATAATACCCCTTACCTCAGAAGAAACTGGATACTGGAATAGTGAGGTAGCAGACTTCTCTTCTTCTATAGATTTTCTCTCTATAGCTTCTCTCTATAATTTCTCTCTATAATTTCTCTCTATAATAATTACTCTATAGCTTTAGTGAATTGGTGAGAAATGAAGGAAGAATGAGCTTCTATTTATAGAAAAATATAGTTTCGATAATTGCACGTTTTGGGGCTCGAAAAATTATAGTACAATACCTCCAACTTTTATTTCATTTTTAATTTAGTTCTGCAAGTATTATCAAACTTGCACCACCTCTCCTAATAGTAAATAATGTGAATCAATAGTTCAATCATGTGAATCAATAGTTATAATCATGTAAAAATATGAATTACGGTATAGTACCTCCATCTATACCTCCATCTTTAATTTAATCATGCAAGTATTATCAATCTTGCACCAACTCCCCTAATAGTATAAGAATGTGATTCAATAGTACACACATGTGAACAAATAGTATTCATCTTTAATCAACACAAACGTATTCATCATTAATATTATAACTCACAATATTTAACAACTAGGTCATTCCCAGGAAAGAGGGGGCTTTCCAATAAGGATTTCTCCCTATTAGCGCGCAATTAGGTGACCAAACCTCTCCTTGGCAGAACTTCTAGACATTGTAAATATTGTAATTTAATAATATGAATAACTTTGTCGTTTCAATTATTGATTTAATAATATATCATATAATGCAGATGATACTGTGACAATAATTGAATCAATAATATGAGAGATATGATGCAACAATTACTATAGCAATAATTGAGTATAACTGAGTGACTTCTCACATAAGTATCAATAATCAATACCGTGTGCTACTATGCAACCACGCGTATTACTGTACTTTTACTACCGAGTAGTTCAACAGTATTACGGTAAAACTTCCATCGTTATTTTCATAAAAATATTTTTGTCGTTTTCTCAATCCGACAATAATTCTGTTGTGGGGTCCATCAATGATTTTCGTGCTTATCGAATATTCCCCACCAATCGAATATAATATAACAACTTGTATACTTTATAATTTATAAATACTACCCACAACTATAACATTATAACAAATTCATTCCATAATATTCAAAATGATAATTATAGAAAAATCATATTTATTCATAAAAGTTGGGGTCTTACATATCTGACCATATATTTACCAAATGGGAGTCGAGTGTTTATCCATTTAGAGTCATAGAAGTCTGCATTCAAGTTCCAACCGTAAGCCTTCTTACATTCTATAAAGCCTATCTCTTCATATTGGCACACACTATTCTACACATTGAGAGTCGTGTTGTGTACGTATGCCTGCACTTCTCTTCAAGTGGCTTTCATTTCATGCGTATATATATATATATATATATATATATATTTATATTTTTTATACTGGACTAACATTATCGAGTTATGCCTCGATTGAGCTGAACTTATGTTTGGAGCGTTTACTTTCTTTTCTCTATATATATATATACTTATATATATGAATTGTTGTCAGACTTTGTCTCGATGAGCCCGGATTTTACATCCGAAGCATTTATTGCTTATATATATATATATATATATATATATTATATATTTACATTCTATCGAATTGGAGTTTACTTACGTGGCGGTTGATCGCTTTTACTGACTTTATTTACATTTTGTCCCGCTAGAGAGTTTACTTAAGTGGCGGTTGATCGCTTTTACAACTTTTATATATTACTTTTCGGATCCCCCATGGAGTTGCTTCGTGGTGGCTGATCATGCACACACACACACACACACACACACATATATATATATATATATATATTTTACAAAGCTTTTATATATATATATATATAACTGCTATCGCTTTCCATATAAATGAGATCATGTGAGCCTAGGAATCATGTGATCACAGATTCAATCTCTTGAATCTAATTGATTCAGTGATGGACTTTTTTCAAATGTAAGTAGCTTGTACATTATTTACAAAGGTAATGAATTTTCTTGGATGGCTGTCATGCCCATAAGGAGTTTGGCACTGCTGTATATTATTTTCTCGAAGATGCCTCGCATCTCGAAAATAAAAGCAAACCAGCCGAACATTTAATAATAAAATGGAAGTATGAAAATGTATCAATTCCTATTGAGCACAAGGTTTGAAAAACCTCTTTTACAAAACTTCATTGCTATATCTTGGTTAAAACTGAATTTTTCTATAAATTCAAACCTGGTGTATATAGGTGCGAACGAGGCCTCACACTACTTTCAAATAATTGCACATTGATCCACACACACACATTCATATAACAGTTTTTTGAAAAGTGGCGGTCACCGTGGCAACACGGATGTTGGGGGGTGCCTAACACCTTCCCTCTGCATAATCAAGCCCCCGGACCTAAATGAATCTCGGTTTCACGCAGACCAGTTTAGCGATTGTCACATCATCGGGTCAATGTGCAAAAACCTTTTTTCTATTCGTTAGTGCAACCAGTTAAATACACCAACTGGCGACTCTTAAAGTCAAATCATCAACAGTATACATGTCGGACCTTTTTCACTTTTTTTTTTTCAAACAAATCTCACATTAACATGAGAACACCAAAGAACAAGTAACGAAAAGAGACAAATAAAAATCCCGACGTCGACAGGTGGCGACTCTGCTGGGGACACCAGTAAGAGGGCTTAAGCCGCTATTACAAGCTTTTCAAAATTGTTATATGCTTATGTGTGAATGTTGCATTTACATTTATGATGAATGTGTATGAATGCATCTTAAATACTGCACTGCTAAAATATCTATCTGTGATATTAGTGCTTCGCACATGTCATCATTTTGCATAAATAGTGAGACACGTTATATGTGAATGTATGTTGTGTGGTCCCTCCACCAGGAGGCTATCCTGTTAGTGTTTGATTACTGGACTCGTGGGAAGAATAATTCTCCGGGGCTCAGGAAAGGCACCAGTTAGATTCGCTTCCAGTTGAACGACCTGATTAACTTCCCGTCAAGTAGATTGCGATGATCTGGGAACCTTCATGCCAAAAAGCCGCGAGAGTAACCCTAAGATAGGTCAGCCTCTGATAAACCAAACGCAAAGGGAATTCCTTTCATACTTTCCCATTTTAAATTACTTGTAATTTCAATTACTTGTCAATCTCAATATAATGGAAAATATGAAGAAAATGTGTAAATGCATATTAAGGCTTGACATGCTATCAAATGACACCCATTTTGCAGGATAATATTCCTAAAATGGACATATTATGATAGCATGTAAAATTTTTATACATTTCCCAAAGACTAAACTACATAAGTTTTTGTAGGGAAGTAATTGATCCTATTTCCCGTTCAAAGTCCAAAAGGGCATTAAGCCCACAGTCAGACATGGATAAAAGTGCCCAGCTTGATCCTACCCCTGTCTCTCGTGAGGAGTTTGAAAGATTAAGCTTTCAAATTACAGAGTTGGCTGTTATGTTCAAGGAACTACACTAATCTACTCAGGGTCCACAAATACCCATCCACACATAATCCCCTGAACATGGAAGAACCCAGGGCTAAACAATGCCTACTCAATCTGAGTCATTCATACTAGGGAACAGTCAGGGTATTGGCAAAAAGATGGAAACCCAGATACCTAAACCTCATTCCAATAAAGAAATCATAAATGTCAGGGATGATCGAGAAACTGGGAATCTAAGAAAAAAAATCCAACAAATGGAGGAGACCATCCGGTCAATCAAAGGGACTGGAAATTATGGGAGTGTCACCTATTCGGATCTCTCGCATATTCCTGTGGGGCTCGATATCCTACCAAATTCAAAGTCCCGTTTTTGAAAAGTACATAAGGTGAAATGATCCCTATACGCTTTGAAAGTGTACATTGGCGAACTGGGATCTTAAGCTAAAGATGAAAGCCTCAGAATGCAGCTTTTTCAAAAGAGTCTCACTGGAGAGGCTAAGGCATGGTATGCCCGACTTGACAATGCCAAAATCCACAATTGGGAAGAATTGGCCCACACCTTTCTAAGTCAGTATAGTTTTCAGTCACAAATGGCACCTGATCGATACCAGGTGACTAAAGTCAAAAAGCAAAGTACAGAATCTTTCCGAGAATATACCTAAAGGTGGAGACATCTCACAGCGCAAGTCATTCCATTAATGACGGAAACTGAAATGGTAATGACATTTATTGACATTCAAGAGGCGCCTTACTATGAGAGGATCCTAGCAGGCATAGGAAAGCCATTCTCGAAATGATCAAACACTACCGAAATGGCGAGAGATGGGCACAAGGCGTGCAAGATTAAAGACTTCACTACCTTGGAAGCAGTTGCCAAGCATATACAGACTGACAAGTATGCGAGCGATCCCAAGGTGGTACCTGATAAAGGCAGTGAAGATGTATCCCTTGTTGTACAGGGAAAATCTAGTAGACCAACCTACAGTCCCCCCATTTGGAAAAAGCGAGACAATCTGCCATTTCAACAACAGGCTGCATTTAACCAATTCCAGGACAGGAAAAGAAAATTTGAGAGAACAGAAAATCGGGTGTTCACTCCACTAGGCGATTCTCTTGAAAATGGTTTGGCGATATTAATGGATCATAAAAAAATTATCGAACTGGCTCCACCTCTGGAAGCAGGGAGAAAAAGATACAATCCAAGCCAAAGATGTGCTTACCACTCAGGATCTCCAGGACACGATACACAAGATTGTTGGTCTTTAAAGCATAAAATTCAAAATCTGATCGAAAGTGGGAGTATTATGGTCCAACAACCTGATCAACAAAATGTCAACACCAACCTTCCGTTGCAACATGATACGAGGGAAGTAAACATGATCGGGTTAGGAAGCCGGAGAAGATAGAATGACGCCGAAGATAGAGATCGGAGAAGATATAGGGTAAGCCGGAGAAGACGAACCAAGAGGCGAGAGAGAGAGAGAGAGAGTCGGATGGGAGAACTGAGAAAAGAGAAAGAGAAGTAAAATAAATGAATTAAAAAATAAAAATAGTATATATATAGTTTGTCTTACCGGATAGATCCAACGGTGGAGAAATTTTCACAAATTAAGATCAATGGCCATGACTGAATCTGAGTTGTGTTTTCTTTTAGAACATGATCCAATGGCTGAGATTAATGCTTAGTGTTGATCCAACAATTCTGATTCATAATCCGTGTGCTTCATGATGGTGGAATCTAATTGGTTTGATGAGTGAGACGTGGATTGGTCAATTTTGACCATTGGATATGCATAAAGATTGATGGTGCAGATTTAATCCTTGAATATATATATATATATATATATATATATATATGTGTGTGTGTGTGTGTGTGTGTGTGTGTGTGTAATATACCTTACCTTAATAATGATAAAATAACCATTTAAATAAAAATATTTATATTTATTACTTAGTTTTAAAAAAAAATTAAAATAATTATTTATATATATATATATATATTTTTAATACATACAATTGAGAGAAAGAGAAACCAAAAATCGGTTTAAAAAATTAAAAATTATATGTATATTATCAAAAAATATACATTAATTTAATAAAAATTTATCAAAAATACTATATATATATATATAGTCTATTAATAAAAATAATTAAGTGAAAATTTGTTTAAACAAAAAAAAAATAAAACAATTAAGAATAAATATCTAGCATTCCTAACTCAATTCTTAATTTGCAGAATCTTTCCGAACTTAGTGGTTTAGTAAATATATCAGCTATATTTAATTTAGTGTCAATATGTTCTAGCTTAATGCTTCCGTTATTAACACGATCTCGTAAAAAGTGATGCCTAATGTCTATATATTTTGACCTAGCATGCAAGACTGTATTTTTGCTGAGATTTATGGTACCAGTATTATCACATAAAATTGAAACACAGTCAAATTTCAAGTTATAATTAGCAAGGGTCTGTTTCATCCATAGTATTTGAGCACAGCATCGTGCGGCTGCAACGTATTCCGCTTCGGTGGTTGAAATAGATACTGAGTTCTGTTTCTTAGAAAATCAAGAAACCAAACACCCTCCTAGAAATTGGCAGGTACCACTGGTACTTTTTCGATCGACATGATGACCTGCATAGTCAGAATCTGAAAAGCATACTAGATTAAATGGTTGATCCTTAGGATACCATAAACCCAATTCAGTTGTTCCTTTAAGATATCGAAAAATCCTTTTCACTGCGGTCAGGTGAGATTCTTTAGGATCAGCTTGAAACCTGGCACATTTACAAACACTAAACATGATGTCAGGTCTACTAGCAGTTATATATAATAGACTTCCGATCATTCCTCTATATTTCTTTGAGTCAATAGATTTTCCATTTTTGTCAATAATTAATTTATCCGTCGTTGACATAGGAGTGTTAAGAGGTTTTGCTAATTCTAAGACAAATTTCTTAATCATTTCTTTACAGTATTTAGACTGAGATATATAAATACCTTTTTCTCCTTGTTTGATCTGTAGTCCGAGGAAGAAGTTTAATTCTCCCATCATACTAATTTCAAATTCTTTACTCATACTTTCAGAAAAATCATTGCACATAGTAATGTCAATAGAACCAAAAATAATATCATCAACATATATTTGAATTACCAAAATATCATTATTTTTATTTTTAGTAAATAAGGTAGTATCAATAGTTCCTCGTTTAAAGCCATTTTTCAACAAAATTTACTCAACCTTTCATACCAAGCTCTGGGTGCCTGTTTTAAACCATATAGAGCTTTATATAATTTATAAACATATTCAGGATGACTAAAATCTTCAAATCCAGGAGGTTGTTTAACATAAACTTCCTCTTCTATAACACCATTTAAGAATGCAGATTTCACATCCATTTGAAACAGATTTAAAATTCTTATGGCATGCAAATGCTAATAACATACGAATGGATTCAATTCTAGCAACAGGAGCATATGTTTCATCATAGTCAATTCTTTCTATTTGATTATATCCTTGTGCAACTAATCTTTCTTTATTACAAATAACAGTTCCATTTTCATCAAGTTTATTACGAAATACCCATCGAGTTCCAATGATTGAAACATCCTCGAGTTGTGGGACTAACTCCCATACTTTGTTTCTAGTGAATTTTTTAAGTTCGTCTTGCATAGCCATTATCTCATCTTCATCTAGTAAGGCATCTTTTATCAATTGAAGTTCAATTTGAGACAAGAAAGACAAATGACCAGCTAGATTATGTGTTTGTGATCTAGTGATGACTCCTTTTTCAATATTACCAATAAAATTTTCTATATGATGATTTTTAATAACATGAGACTCTTTGGGCAAATCATTCAACTGAGGGTTTGGATTTTCAAGGGGATTCTCAACAATAGGTGGAGATGCATTATCTAGTTTTGGTTCTTCCATATTTATGAGAATATCTTCAATGAAAAGATCATTATCAGTCAGTTCTTTATATTTTGGAGGAGACTGAGTTTCATCAAAAGTCACATTCATTGATTCTTCCACAACTAGACTTCTTTTGTTGAAAACTCTATGCTTTACTATTCAGAGAGTGTCCAAGGAATATTCCTTTATCAGATTTAAGATCAAATTTCAATAAGTGTCCTTTGGTGTTTAGAATAAAACATTTTCTCCCAAAAACACAAAAATAGTTTATTTTTGGAGTTCTTTTATAATAAAGCTCATAGGGAGTTTTGAGCAAAATGGGTCTTAATAAAACTCTGTTTAATATGTAACATGATGTTGCCACAGTTTTAGCCCAAAAATACTTTGGAAGACGGTATTCATTTAACATGGTATTAGCCATTTCTTGCAAAGAACGATTTTTCCTTTTAACTACACCATTTGACTGAGGTGTATAAGGAGCAGAGAAGTTATGACTTATACCGTTCTCATCACAAAACATAATGAAATTAAAATTGTTAAATTCTTTTCTATTATCAGATCGAATATAAACAATAGAACTCCCCTGTTGATTTTGAATCTTTTTACACAGGGTAGAAAAAGAATTAATAGCCTCATTTTTAAATTTTAGAAAATCAACCAATCTAAATCGTGAATAATCATCAACTAAAAATAGAATATATACAGCACCACCTGTAAGACCCCGAATTTTTTGAAATGAAAGTATTCAATTTTCTTATAATTATTATTTTATTTAGTAAATGGTTAAATTGATAAAAGGTTAAAGTTAAGGGTGATATGTGAAAAATTTTCAAACTAAGCAAGTCAGGGAATACTCGTTTTAACAGGGAATATTCGTACGACGGCACAATCATTGGTGGACCCCACAACGGAAGTATTGTCGTAGTTAGAAAATGACATAAATATCTTTTTCTGAAATAACGGTGGAAGTTTTACCGTTAACTATTAAAATACTCGGTGGTAAAAGTACAGTAATATGCGTGATTGCATTGTAGCATACGATATTGATTATTAATGCTTAGGTGAGAAGTCACTCATTTTAATTCAATTATTGCTACAGTAATTGCTGCATGGTATCTCACGTTATTTGATTCAATTATTGTCAATATTTTATATTATTAAATCAATAATTGAAATGATAAGTTATTTATATTATTATTTGCATAATTAACAATGTCTAGAAGTTCTATCAAGGAGAAGTTAGGTAATCTAATTGCGCACCAATAGGGAGAAATCCTTATCAGAAAGCCCCCTCTTTCCTGGGAATTGTTAATATTGTGAGTTATAAATTTGAGTTCAGAGTTGAATTTGGAGACACAGACGTGATATTTGAGTCCGGAATGATGAAATTAGTAAAAATAGACTATAAACACAAAATTTGTCAGGGTTGACTTTTTGGTCAAAAAGTCAACAGTTGACTTTTTTTGGAAAAAGTCGAACTTTGAACATTCAAAAATGAAAATGTTGTTAAAAATATTGAGGTGTTTTTTATGAAGTATTTGATGTAAATTTTACTTATTTTATGGACCCCCATTTACTCATTTTTCAAAATAATCGGTAAAAAATTATTTTATATAATAAAGGTGGGGCCATATGTGGGGCCCACGTGTGTCTATGGAATCAAAAAATGGGGTGGGAGGAGTTTACCTAAATGGAGGTAATTATATATATATATATATATATATATATATATATATATATGTGTGTGTGTGTGTGTGTGTGTGTGTGTGATAATGACATGTGGGTGGGGCCCACATGTTGGAAGAAGGAATTGGGGGAGGGGAATCCTGAAAATTTGTCACGGGAGGAGTTTTTGTTTACAACATGTGTTAATATATATATATATAAGTTTTATTTTTTATGAAAAATAGAAATTATTATATTTTATTGAATATTATATTAATAAGTTGAAAAAAAAAAGATGAAGCGTATGAAAATTTTCTGCCCGTGAATGTTTCCTCCGATTTCCTATTGTGCAGTCCGTGAGAAATTTTAAGTAGTATCATTTCCATTCTCCTATAAATAGGATGCTTAGTTAGAATTGAAAAACACACTAGAATCAGAGAACTCTTCTTCTATAATATTGAGCGTATTTCTTTCGAGTTTTAGGAAGCTTTGTGTGTAAAAAATAGTGAAAGTTTTCTTCAAGAATATATCCGCTATACCAGTTGGAATACTCTTCTTTTGTGAGGTAAGGGGTATCATTTCTTTCGTATTCATGAAGAAAGTTATTTTCTTTCAATACTCATAAGGGTTATTATTTATTTCATATTCTGAAGGGATATTATTTTTCATATTCGTATGAATATTATTATCGTTTAATATTCGTAAGGAATATTATTTTCGCTCAATATTCATAAGGGGTATTATTTATTTCATATTCTCTTACGATATTATTTTTCATATTTGTAAGAAATTTTATTTCGTTCAATATTCGTAAGTAATATTATTTTATTTAATATTCTTATGGAATATTATTTTTGTTTAATATTTGTAAAAATATTATTTTTGTTTAATATTCGTAAGGAATATTATTTTCATTTTATATTCGTAAGGAATATTATTTTCATTTAATATTCGTAAGGAAATATTATTTTAGTTAAATATTCGTAAGAAATATTATTTTGGTTTAATATTCGTAAGAAATATTATTTTCGCTTAATATTCGTAAGGAATATTATTTTCGCTTTAATATTCGTAAAGAATATTATTTTTGTTTAATATTAAGTAAGGAATATTATTTTCGTTTAATATTCGTAAGGAATAATATTTTCGTTCAATATTCGTAGAAATATTATCTTCGTTAAATATTTGTTGAAATATTATTTTCGTTCAACCGTTGTATGTAAGGGGTATTATTCATGACAAAAATTGATTCTTTTCTGTTCAAATCATTTTTGATACAATATTATTCTTGAATTTTACTCCACAAAGCAGTATCATGTTGACTATCTGGATATTATTGATTTCAGAATAAATTAAATTGTTAAAGTCTTCAATATTTATCCTTTGCTTTCTTTTAATTGAATTCTTATATCATTGTCATTATCCTCATGCTTATATTATGATGAAAGTCATATGTGGCATGTAGTGCATAGATGGACTTGGTATGATTATGACCAGGGAATTATTCGGTATAATCATGACCGTAATGTTACAAATGATGTGGTAAAAGTCCTCATTGGCTCGTAGTGCATTGATGGACAGTTTTTGGTATGATCATGACCATGGGTTCTCTTCGGGCAAAGGTGCAAAGATGAATTATTTTATGGCGTGATCATGATCGTTGATAAAAACACAAATATCCTTAGCCCGTAGTGCATGGATAATTCGTGGTCGTAATGAATATCCTTAGCCGTACTGCATGGATAATTCAGTGATGTGGATTAATTATTGATGTAATAATCCAGAATTTTAAATTATAATTTTAAATATTTATTGAATTATATAAATATTTAATGGATATGTTTATCATTGAATAGATATTTGTTTAAATTGATTTGATTTACTTTGGTGAATTATTTGTTAAGTAAATAATAAAGGAGTTAAGAAAATTAATTGTTATGAGATAATATACTAATTTAATTTAATAATTAAATTAGAGAGTTATAATGATTAAATGAACTATTATATTTTAATTTGAATTTGTAATTAAAATGATGTGTTAGTTGATTAAATAAAGTTATAATTATAAAGAAAATTATAATTATGTTGTATTGATGTATGTGTTAAAGTAATTTAATAAATTATTATTAGAATTAATTAAATTGATTATTAAAATTTAATTAAATAAAAGTGTGACAAAGGACCTTACTATAAAAGAGTTATTAAAATAAATTAAAGGAGTTTAATTCAGTTTTGTTAAACAAGGCTTAATGCATATTAAGTCTTTAATTTAAATATGTTTACCAAACAAGGTGTAAGATTTAATGGGTTATTTTTTAGTTAGCTAGCCAAACAAGCCTTATGGCTTTTGATTTTCAAATAAAATTATAACTGATGTCAGTTAAAGTTATAATTATATTATACCTATATTATTATTATTCGTTATATTTTAGTACGTAAGTTAGAATAGAGAAGAAAGACTCAGAAGAAGAAAAAGAAAAGAAGAAGAAAATTGAGAGAAAACTTGAGAGAATTCTAGAGAAGCTTTAAGAGAAGAATTGGGGAAAAGAAGATTGTTGATCAAAGGGAAAATTATTATCTTCTAAAACTAAGGTATCATCTTAATTCTTTTATTTTTAAAATTTTAGTTTTCTCTTCCAAAATTCTCTATAAAATCTTTGTAGAGAATGAATTATTTGTTATATATAGTTTTATAAGAAAAATTAGTTGTTCTGAAACTGTTTTCATGAGTTTTTATATGAGTATAGTCAATGAATTCATGTTATGTATGTAATTTGTGAAGAAAACCATATTACAGTGAGTTTATATGAATATATTATGAATATGGCTTAGTTTAAAGTTAAATTAAGGTTTAATTAGTTATTTAATTTATAAATTGACTATTGAATTTGAAAGATGATGAATAAACATAAATAAGGTACTTTGAATTAACTATTTTGGTTGAAAAACACAATCACAGTGATGATTTTCACTGAAAATGTCAAAAAGTGAAGTTTTAGCAAAAATAGTGAAAATTAATGGTTGTAATTTGGATGTTTATATTGTTTATATGGCTAGAAACGCGTTAGAAAACATTAGTTTAGGTTTCTGTAAACTTATTACACCTTAGATAGGTTGATATGGTTGTTAGAAAGGAGTTTGGAGGCCTAATTTAGCTTTCTGAAGTGTTACAAAGCATAAATTCGCAAATCGCAGAAGGGACCCCCGCCCCGGCGCCCCCCCCAGTGCAAAAACCCCCACCCTGGAGGGGGGAGGGGGTGGTATTCTGCTAAGCCAAAGTTAAAAAAAAATCTGACAGAATATAGTTTACTAAAATGGGCATAACTTCTTCATACAAACTCCGATTGATGCTATTCAAGATGATTAAGAACGAGGACGAATAGGCCTATAACTTTTATTATTTAAGGTTTTCAATTTGAAATCGTTATGAAGGGTCAAAATGGCCATCTTTAGGACTGTTGTGCATTTTGAGCCAATCGGAGGGCGTCGGGATGCGCGAATGCAAGTGCAATCCTTTGTGTATTAGTATAACCTAATGATAACATGTTGTGTAAGACCCCGAAATTTTTTTTAAATAAAAAGGAATTTCCTTTATTTATTATTTTGAAATAGTAAGGGTTGATTTGATTAATGTGGATAGTTAAGGGTTAAATACGCAAATATTTCAAAATAAGCAAGTGGTTATAAAATATTCATTTTGTTTGGGAATATTCGTTTGGTCGTGGAATATTCGTGATCTTTTCGGGAATATTCGTAATGCGACGGCACAGCGACAGCCATGTGTGGGCCCATAACGGAAAGCGATTGGATGAAGAAAACGATAAATATAAGTTGGTTAAAAATAACCAGCCGTAGTTGTTACAGCTTAAGATTGCTGGAATACCCGGTGGTTAAAATACGATGTCTGGCGTTGGTTGCACGAAATAGCACACTGTGACGCACAATATTATTGAATTATCGATCCTTACGTAGAAGACACTACTCAATAATTTTACGATGAGTTCTTTATTCAATATTTTATTTTATTGATTCAATAATTCTTGCGTTGATATTTTATATTATTGTTGTTCAATAATTGTCACTTTACATTATCTCCATTATCGGATCAATAATTCATATTATTTAAATAATATTATTAGATAGCATTATTGGCAATGTCTAGAAAGTTACGTCAAGGAGAGGTTTGGTCACCTAATTGCGGCCCGATGAGGAGAAATCCTTATCTGAAAGCCCCTCTTTCCTGGAACTACGGTTGTCATAATTGTGATTACGTAATATTATTTGTGAATAATTAATTATTGATTCATATGATAAAGAAATATTTATTTTATGTGGATATAAATGATGGATTTATTTATGTGGTTATAAATGAAGAAATTATTGTTGAGGTGTTTTATCAAGATTTTACAGTTGGAGGTATTAAAAATTAAATCGTGGGTTTTGAGATATATTATGGGGATTATAATTTTTAATCCCATAGTTGATTGTGGTAATTTTTGGGTATGTTATACATACATAAGTTGAGTATATGTCCACAAATTTTGAACCGTTAAAAATGCACGAATGATTTGTTATGAATTTTAAGAGGTGTCTGATTCGGAAATTAGGGTTATAATTGATTTTGGTGGAAAATTCTAGAATTGAGTGGGCCCCACTTGTGGTTGGTGAAGAAATGTGCTGAATTTTATTTCAAATGTGGTGGGTGGCAATAGTAGCGGTGTAAAGCCATCGTGTAGCGTGTCAAGTCTGCTTGGTACGGGCTAACATTTTCCTATAAATAGAGGGCTAAGTTAGAATTGAAAATCACACCAGAAACAAAGTTTTCTTTCTTTCTCTCTCTATATTATTGAGCGTATTTTGTGAGTATTTAGATACTTTGAGAGTTCTTTGTCAAGTCTACAAGTTTCATTCAACATCACTTGACCTTTCCTTCCGAAGTACTGATTCTTTGAGGTAAGGGATATTATTTTTTTTTCGTAATGATATTATTTCTTCAATATCATTATGCTGAAATATTGGTTGGTACTTTTTATCAAATTTGGAACTTTTTCATGTCGGGGTTACTATTCATGAGTTACTTATTCACGAAGTTACTATTCATGAG
Organism: Panax quinquefolius; assembly: GCA_020205615.1. NCBI lineage: Eukaryota > Viridiplantae > Streptophyta > Magnoliopsida > Apiales > Araliaceae > Panax > Panax quinquefolius. Next base: position 77,367,413 of record CM035173.1, on the reverse strand, counting down.
TTACTATTCACGAGTTACTATTCACGAGTACTATTCATGAAGCGTGAAGATGTTTTTGTGGAATTTCTATCTTTTGGTGTCTCTGTTACTATTCATGTATATGCAGATTATTCACGATATACGACACTATTCACGATATCTGACACTATTCACCAAAAAATAAAATTTCTTCTTTTTTGTCCAAAACATCTATTTTGGATACTAGCTTTGATTGTATCCATGTTTTGATCATTCTTGAATTTTACACCACCATGTGATTATTTTTGGGGTATTGTTGGACATGGATAAAACAAAGTACTGAATCCTTAATCCTTAATCCTTGTCATTTTGTTTCACCGGATTCGTTCTTTAAAAATATTTTCATCATCCTCGGTCTTAAATGATGATATTATTGAATATCTTTGGCAGAGTGCAAAGATGAATGATTTCTCAAGAATATCTTTGGCTTCAGAGTGCAAAGATGAACAGGTGTTGAGATGAACATGACGACCGATCGATTAATATCTTTGGCACGTAGTGCAAAGATGAGCAGTGTTTAAATGAACATGACCCAATGATGAATATCTTTGGCCTATAGTGCAAAGATGAATATTTGATTCAGATGTATATTGATTGTTGTTACTGGGGATAAAAGATGAGGCGATGAACTTTTAAATTCATACATAGAAGATAGTAGTTTGCATTCTCTACTTAACTCTTCTAATGAATTATTATTTCACTGCGAATATTGATTGAAAATTTGTTGTCTATTGTATTCTATTAAATTTTTCCTGTTGAAGACTAACGATAATTTGTTGTATATTATCTTAGTCATAATATTCTTTCTTGAGAGCTAGTTGAGCTCACCCTTTTCCTTTTGTTCCATTCTTCTCGGGGAGGCGAGAATATAGCGAGTACGCAGTCGGGGTATGGAATGAAGGTTTTAGAAAGGATTGTTTAGTAGTCCTCACCATTTTGTAAAATAATGTATCAATAAATGTGATGAGGATTTATGTGAGTATAAATATTGTCTAGAAGATAATATTTGTATTTAAACTCACGCTTTCTTGTTGTAATAATAAAGTTGTAGTTGTTTACGTACCATGTATTGACAACTCGTAATGGGTGATGTATACCTATTTTGGGGCGTCCACGAGTTGGTATCGAGCTTAGGATATGATCTCCAAGCGGAGATCGGGAATAGAACTAGGAGGAGAGACGAGTAAATCCTTCGCTAGTGTGTCCTACCTAAGCTTATTTGTTAGTTGGTCGATATATATAGGGATATTATGTGATATATTGATTTCCTTAATTAACCCTTGTTTTATGACGATATTTGAGAATGTCGGTCGAGAATATTAACGATGGAGTAAATGAGACCGTGTGAGATGCTCTGTCTTTACTGTGAGGAGAACGTCAACAGTCGGGCAATGTTCCTCTGTGAACAACACCACCGAAAGGATGATGAGCGAGGGATGTTTAGAAGCTTTTTTGCGATTCATGCAAAATCGAGACGAGGAGACTCGTGTTTCAAAATCTGAGGAGAAATGATAGCAATTCACGGGTTGTCACAAATGGCGATTCAAAGAGTTGGGACCACGAATTTAAGGAAAGCGGATCCGATCATGGCGGAAACATGGGTCAAACAAATTACCAAGATATTCGATGTCTTGGGATGCGGGAGAATGAAGGTTCCATTCGCCACCTTTATGTTCCGTGGCGAGGTAGACTACTTTGGGAGAGTCGTGAAGCGTACCCATCCACCACTTTTCGGCGTGTCTTGGGAGACGTTTGAGACTATTTAATGACAAATACTTTCTGAAAGTGTTAAATCATATGAAGGAAGTGGAGTTCATCGATTAGAGCAAAACAACGTGGCGGTGTCTCGATGACGAGGCAAAGTTTGCGAGTTATCGAGTTTGCACCTCATTTGGTGGAGAATGAGGAACGATATGGCGCGGATGTTTCTTAGAGGTTTGAAACCCGTACGTCGATATCTCATTTCTCATAAACTTTCTCTTTATTCGATGTTGTAAGCAGGCTCAATTATTAGGCGAGATAACGAGTACGGTCAACCGAGGGACCATAACCGAGGATCGTACGGAGATGGCGGTCAATGTAATAATGATAACTCATGGAAAAAAAAAAGACGGGACGAAATGGTAACCACTCTGGTGGTAATCATGGTCAATGAAAAGCGAAGAAGCGAGTCAAGAGGAGATTTAACAACGACTATGTGAAGACGACGGTCTTAAGCGTGGCGGTTCTAAAGGAGGAGAAACGACCACCGTATATACTACAAATCACGGAAAAGAGGGACATATCGGTCAAACGCCCCTGACAGATTCAAGGTATGCTATAGTTGTGGAAAGGAAGGACATATCGCTTCGAGATTATGCAGTGGCGAAACCTAGTTCAATGAGGATTCGGTGACTCAAAATCTATCCCGGAAAAAGTCAAAGTCAACGATTCCGGAAGAAGCGTTTGTTGTGATTAGTCATAATCGAGAACCCAAACGAGGTGATCACGGGTAAGCTATTTATAAATTCTTCGCGAAGTTTATACCTTACTTGATCTGGGTGCTACCCATTCATTTATCTCTCCCGCATGTGCTCAACGTTTAAACTTGACTCAGGAGAAATTAGACTTTGACTGTCTGTGGAAACTCCGTTAGGAGAAACTTTCATCACATCCACATTTATAAATCTTGTTTGATTCAAGTTGGCACCATCACCTTACACATTGACCTTATCTCTTTAAAGATACTTGCTTTTGATGTGATTTTAGGGATTGATTGGTTAACTACTCATCATGCCAAAATTGATTGTTTTCGTAAGGTTGTTAGTTTTCATATTCTAACCAACTCACAGTATGCGAATTCAAGCAACTAAACCATTAAAATCAATCACTATCATATCTAATCATAAAGCTATTCGTTTATTGAAAAACGGATGTCAAGCTTTCTTAGCCCATGTTATGGATTTGAATAAAGACACGTCAAATTTGAATAATATTTCATTTGTTATTGACTTTCACGGCGTATTTCCAGAAGAACTTCGGTCTACCCCCCGAGCGTGAAGTTGAATTCTTTATTGATCTTGAACTTTGTACAAAGCCCATTTCTAAAACCCCATATCGAATAGCTCTATTGAACTTGAGGAGTTAAAGGTCCAACTACAGAATTGTTGGACATTGGTTTCATTCGTCTAATACATCTCCTTGGGGTGCTCTGTTTTATTTGTAAAGAAGAAAGATCGGGAGTATCGACTTTGTATTGACTATCGGGAATTGAACCATGTCACCATCAAGAATAGGTATCCTTTACCTCGTATTGATGACTTGTTTGACCGATTGCAAGGGGCACAATTCTTTTCAAAAATCGATCTTAGCTTCTGGATATCATCATTTGAAGATTAGAACGAGGATATTCCAAAGATCGCCTTGAAACTTCGGTATGGGCATTATGAATTCTTAGTCATGTCTTTCGGACTAACTAATGCTCCTGCGGACTTTCATGGATATGATGAACCGAGTATTCAAGGAATATTTGGATCGATTCGTTGTTGTCTTTATTGATGACATCCTTATATATTCAAAAAGTCGTGAAGATCATGAGCACCATTTGAAAGTTTGGTACTCCAAAGGCTTCGTGAAAACCAACTATATGCCAAATTGAAGAAATGCGAGTTACGGCTTGAGGAAGTAGCCTTTCTTGGGCATGTAGTGTCAAAACATGGAGTATCTGTTGATCCGTGAAGATTGAAGCAATCTGAAGTTAGAGCAATATCGGTCGGTGGTGGAAATCAAGTACGTAGCTTTTGGGCTTAAATGGTTATTATCGGAGATTCGTGGAAGGGTTTTCTCGAATCGCTACTCCATTAACTTCATTAACTTTCGAAGGATATCTGAAAATTAGTTTAAGGCGAAGAATGTGAGAAAAGTTTCCAAGAGCTTAGAGGAGACTTATTTACTTTTGTTTCTAACAATACCATCTGGTTGGGATGGATTTGTTATCTACAATGATGCTTCGAGCAAAGGGTTAGGATGTGTTCTCATGCAACGTGGGAAAGTCATAGCCTATGCCTCATGACAACTTAAAAGAGTATGAGAGGAATTATCCTACTCATGATCTAGAGTTAGCGTGATCGTTTTCAAGCGCTAAAGATATGGAGGCACTATCTATATGGGGAGAAAGTGGAGATATATTCGGATCATAAAAGCCTTAAATATTTCTTCACTCAAAAGAACTCAACATGCTGCGGTGACGTTGGCTCGAGCTATTGAAGACTACGACCACACTATTGATACCATCCCGGTAAAGCGAGCGTGGTAGTGACGCATTGAGTAGAAGATCATATGCGAACGAAAAGGTGCGATGATGTCAAGTATACGCGTAGAGCCAACTTTAATAGAAAAGTTAAGGTTGCTCAAGCCATAGGCAGGAGTGACACGTCGTATGAAGAAGAAAGTACAAGAAGGAGCTATTAGGGCGAGAATTGATGAAGAAGGAATACTTGAGTCCACTCTAGACTTTGTGTTCTAACGACTCGATTTGAAGTACAAGATTATGATGGAGGCACACAATACACCATTTGCAATCCATCTCGAAGTACTAAAATGTATCGTGATCTTGACATACATTTTGGTGGAATAATATGAAGAGAGAGATTGCAAAGTTTATCTCGATGTGTTTAACTTGCCAACGTGTAAAGGCGAGCATCTAGTACCTAAGGGTCCGTTGCAACCACTTGAGATTCCTGGAATGGAAGTGGGAACACATTACCATGGATTTAAGTTACGGGTCTTCCTACGGTTTCTCAAGGCATCAATGCTATTTGGGTTATTGTTGATAGATTAACCAAGTCTGCTTCATTTCTTGCCGACACGGAGACTTATTCACTTGAGCGTCTATCTAGTATGTATGCGTAAATGAGATTGTGAGGTTGCATGGCATGCTGTATCCATAGTTTCGGATCGTGACCCAAGATTCACTTCAAGATTTTGGGTTAGCTTGCAAAAAGCTATGGAGCGCAGATTGCGATTTAGTTGACAGCGTACCATCCCTAAAGCAGACGAACAATCGAGAGGACTATTCAAACTCTTGAAGATTTATTAAGATTTTGTGTCCTAGACTTCAAGGCGGTTAGGATAAGTATTTACCATTGGTGGAATTCTCCTACAACAACAGTTATCGAGCAAGTATAGGTGTGGCTCCATTCAAGCATTATATGGACGAAAATGTCGTTCTCCAATATGTTGGGATGAGGTGGGTGAAGCAACATTGTTGGGACCCGAGTTAAATACGTGATATGACTACTTAAAAGATCCAAATAATTCGACAAACGTATACAAAGCGGCTCAAGATCGACAAAAAGAGTTATGCGGATCTTCATGAAAGGGCGTGGAATTTAATGTAGGGGATCATGTATTGTTGCGAGTTGCTCCATGGAAGGGAGTTACAAGATTTGGGAAGAGAGGAAAGCTCAATCCACGATTTATTGGTCCATTTCAAATTCTTGACCGAGTAGGAAATGTAGCCTATAGACTTGCGTTACCTCTCCAAGTATATCTCGTGTTCATAATGTGTTTCACATATCGTACTTAATAAATATGTGAAAGACCCGAACCACGTTATTGAGTTAGAACCCAGGACGAGATAGCCAAAGACTTAACGTATGAGGAGGTACTTTATCAAGATCTTGGATAGGAAGGAGCATGTCCTACGCGCAAAAAGTCGTACCACAAGTTAAAGTTTTGTGGAGAAATCATGCTATAGAGGAAATGACACAGGAATTGGAAAGCGGAAATGAAAGCGAGTATCCTCACCTTTTCAAACACCAGAATCGTCGTCGAATTTAGAGGACGAAATTTCATAAGGAGGGAGGTTGTAAGACCTCAAAATTTTTTAAATAAAAGGAATTTCCTTTATTTATTATTTTGAAATAGTAAGGGTTGATTTGATTAATGTGGATAGTTAAAGGGTTAAATCATAAATATTTCAAAATAAGCAAGTGGTTATAAAATATTCATTTTGTCGGGGAATATTCGTTTGGTCGTGGAATATTAAATGCTTGGGGAATATTAAATGCGGCCAAACATGTGACCGTATGTGGGCCCATAATGTGAGCGATTGGATGAAGAAAGCGACAAATATAAGTTGGTTAAAAATAACGGCATAGTTATTCTGATTAAGATTTGTTGGAATACCCGGTGGTTAAAATACGATGTCTGGCGTGGTTGCACATGAAGCGGTGTTACAGCACATGTATTGAATTATTGATCCTTACGTGAAGGCACTACTCAATAATTTTTACGATGAATTCTTGTTCAATATTTTATTTTATTGATTCAATAATTGCTTTGCGTTGATATTTTATATTATTGTTGTTCAATAATTGTCACCGCATTATCTCCATTATCGGATCAATAATTCATATTATTTAAATAATATTATTAGATAGCATTATTGGCAATGTCTAGAAAGTTACTGTCGAGGAGAGGTTTGGTCACCTAATTGCTTGCCATGAGGAGAAATCCTTATCGGAAAGCCCCTCTTTCTGAGGAGCGGCTTTTGTTGTCATAATTGTGATTCTCAGAATATTATTTGTGAATAATTAATTATTGATTCATATGATAAAGAAATATTTATTTTATGTGGATATAAATGATGGATTTATTTATGTGGTTATAAATGAAGAAATTATTGTTGAGGTGTTTTATCGATATTTTACCGTTCGAGGTATTAAAAAATTAAATCGGGGTTTTGAGATATATTGCGGGGATTATAATTTTAATCCGACCAGATGGATTGTGGTAATTTTTGGGTATGTTATACATACATAAGTTGAGTATATGTCCACAAATTTTGAACCGTTAAAAATGCACGAATGATTTGTTATGAATTTTAAGAGGTGTCTGATTAGGAAATTAGGGTTATAATTGATTTTGGTGGAAAATTCTAGAATTGAGTGGGCCCCACTTGTGGTTGGTGAAGAAATGTGCTGAATTTTATTTCAAATGTGGTGGGTGGCAATAGTAGCGAGTAAAGCCATCGGTAGCAGTCAAGTCTCGCTTGGTAATTTAACATTTTCCTATAAATAGAGGGCTAAGTTAGAATTGAAAATCACACGAAACAAAGTTTTCTTTCTTTCTCTCTCTATTATTGAGCGTATTTTGTGAGTATTTAGATACTTTGAGAGTTCTTTGTTAAAGACAAGTTTCATTCAACATCACTTGAGCCTTTCCTTCCAAAATCTTGATTCTTTGAGGTAAGGGATATTATTTTTTTCGTAATGATATTATTTCTTCATATCATTATCTTTGAAATATTGGTTGGTACTTTTATCAAATTTGGAACTTTTTCATGTATCTGGGTTACTATTCATGAGTTACTATTCACGAGTTACTATTCATGAGTTACTATTCACGATTCTTATTCACGAGTACTATTCATGAAGCGTGAAGATGTTTTTTGTGGAATTTCTATCTTTTGGTGTCGGATTTACTATTCATGTATACGATCTTATTCACGTGTATATGACACTATTCACGTGATATCTGACTATTCACGATAATGACTATTCACCAAAAAATAAAATTTCTTCTTTTTTCGTCCAAAACATCTATTTTGGATACTAGCTTTGATTGTATCCATGTTTTGATCATTCTTGAATTTTACACCACCGTGATTATTTTTGGGGTATTGTTGGACATGGATAAAACAAAGTACTGAATCCTTAATCCTTAATCCTTGTCATTTTGTTTCAATTGGATTCGTTCTTTAAAAATATTTTTCATCATCCTCGGTCTTAAATGATGATATTATTGAATATCTTCGGCTTCGTAGTGCAAAGATGAATGATTTCTGAAGAATATCTTTGGCCTGTGAGTAAAGATGAGCAGTGTTGAGATGAATACTGGCCATCGATCGATTAATATCTTTGGCTCAGAGTGCAAAGATGAATGTGTTTAAATGAATATGACCAATCGATGAATATCTTCGGCCTCAGTAGTGCAAAGATGAATATTTGATTCGGATGTATATTGATTGTTGTTACACGGGGATAAAAGATGATTTATGAACTTTTAAATTCATACATAGAAGATAGTAGTTTGCATTCTCTACTTAACTCTTCTAATGAATTATTATTTCATTGCGAATATTGATTGAAAATTTGTTGTCTATTGTATTCTATTAAATTTTTCCCTGTTGAAGACTAACGATAATTTGTTGTATATTATCTTAGTCATAATATTCTTCTTGAAGCTAGTTGAGCTCACCCTTTTCCTTTTTGTTCCATTCTTCTCGGGAGGCGAGAATATAATGCAGTGCGAGTCGGGTATGGAATGAAGGTTTTAGAAAGGATTGTTTAGTAGTCCTCACCATTTTTGTAAAATAATGTATCAATAAATGTGATGAGGATTTATGTGAGTATAAATATTGTCTAGAAGATAATATTTGTATTTAAACTCACAGCTTTTCTTTGTTGTAATAATAAAGTTGTAGTTGTTTCTGTACCATGTATTGACAACTCAGAATGGGTGATGTATACCTATTTTGGGGGCGTCACATGTTGGACATGTAATAGGATGTTGTATCAATTTGTTAATGTGTATGTGGTGCAATGACATGATCACTTAAGTAGTTGTAATAATGCTAAAAAGTAATGTTCATGAAAAGATGTGATGTTGTTTAAACTTAAACTTAGTTAGTAGTTATACTAAAAGTAAGAAAGCTACTCATGAAGCTAATGTTAGTGTAGCTAATGTGTATTGTCAATACATATGATATGTGTAGGACTTGTGGTGAACGTGAGTAGTGATTGTTTAACCTATGCACGAGGCAAGTTTTCTAACTCTACATTTACGTTGAGCAAGTTTCTAAACCTTATTTTTTTTACATTGTGCAAGTTTATTCTTATTGTTGAGCAAGTTCTTGTATCTAGTTTTTTTATGATTTCTAAATCTAGATCTTATTCTGATACTGAACAAGTTATTTTTGTCTTTAATTTGTTATCTAGCATGTAAGTTTACATACTCTAATATACTCATGTTGAACAAGTTATATCGTTTAAAGTAATATTTGTTGTGCATGCTTAGTACTTAGTTCCAAATAACCTTGGCTTATCATTGTTCAAGTAAGACATATTATAATTATTCGATGTTTATGCTGTTAATTTATTCCTAAAGCATGATCTTAATTTTCAATGTCGATTTAGTTATGATTATTCCATAGCATGATGTTATCAATATTGTATTCAACTAATCCTTAGTTGATGACCGTTGAATTCTAAATTACCCTTGAAATGTATCCAAACCAAACTTACATTGGTGCGGACTTGTATTCTAAATACTGAGATGAACAACCCTATTATTAGGTGTAATTTACGCTTAGTATTCAAATATTTGTGCACAATACATTGTATGAAGGGCTGATCCCCCTAAGTATGAGGAGTCCTTATAGTCTTATGACTGTTAAAGTTGGAGTTGAAGGATTACTCGCAACTGTGGACATAGTTCATGGTCTTATGACCCTCACTTAGATATATTCCATATTTTGGGTTCCAGTTTCTGATTATCATCATTAGAGTACTATTCAGTTTTGATGAACCTATTGTTGGCAGTTATTATTATTATTCTTCTGTTGATTCATTGTTATATCCAGTGAGCAATTGTTTTGCTCACTCTTGCATATTAATTTATATACTCATTGCAGCTAAAGTTGAGAAGGTAGATGAGCCTTCAACTAGCAAAGGAAAGGAAAAATGTACATGTGATGAAGACTTGTAATTTTGATTATTGATATGATGTTAGACTTTTAATTTGATGATAGACTTTTTCTTAATGATGTGATGTAATAATTTTATTTTCGCACTTGAATGATGTTTAAGGTTAGATAACCTGGAATGATTTTTATTTAATGATGTAACCCTATGTAAAGGGAGGATTTATAGTTTAAATATTACTTTATTTGGGTAGATAGTATAAATGTATGGATAGTGAGCACCAAATCTTGTGGGAATGAAGTACCTAGATTTGGGGGTGTCACAATTGAGCTGAGTCTCAGCGATGAAATATTAATTCATGGATGTGATAATAATGAATATCCTTGGCCCGTAGTGCATGGATAATTCATGGATGTGATATTAATGAATATCCTTGGCCGTAGTGCATGGATAATTCGGTGATGTGGATTATTTATTGAGCTGAGTCTCAGCGATAAAATATTGATAATAAACTTTTAATTCATAGAAGATAGTAGATATCATGCTCTACTTGACTCTTCTAAAATACAGTTGCATGTCTTCGGCCTGTAGTGCAAAGATGAACTATTAATAAATATCTTTGGCCCATAGTGCAAAGATGAATTTATTAGTATGATTATGAACAGGAACTGTGATTTGGTATAACCATGATCTTTGATGTTTCAGGTAAAGACAGGTGATGAAAATTATCTTCGTCCTGCGTGCGAAGAGAAAGTTAGAACCACAATTATGATTATGAGTTATTCACATGATTGTGGACAGGAACTATTGATTGATGTGACATGGATAAAACATTGTTGGTGGACTTTTAACATGGAGAAGATAATAGACTTTATGGTCTATTTGACTCTTCTAATGGATTGCTCGTTCCGCTGCAACTATGGTTGAGAAGTTTTATCATCTACCATATGTTCTAAATCTCTGATTTATTACTGAAGAAGGCTATTGATAATTTAATTATCTTTAGTTATGATATTCTTTACTGGGCTAGTTGTGCTCATCCTTTTGCTTCACAATTCCTTTCAGGTAATAAGAGTGTAGCTGGGTCGAGCTAGGGTAATAGGGAATTAGAATGGTGGTCTATAGCTGTTGAGGTTCTCCCTAAACAGTATGACAATAATTTTATTGAGAACTTTAAATAAGTGTGTTGTATTTTATACGTCATTTAATAGTTATATTTGGTGAATCAAATAGGGTGAGGCAAACCCAACTTTGGAAGGGTGTTTTGCCACTATCATACAAGATGTCTATTGGCATATGACTTCGTGTTATCATAAGACAGGGTTGTGCACATCCACTTGCTGAGTATATCTACGAGCACTACCTATATAATCTTGGAGTTTGGTTGAAATATAATTCTCAATTGGAGACAATGGAGATAATTATATGTCAAGAGAAGACTCACCATTGGAAAGAACATGATAGCAATCTTCTCATTTTTCTTTGGGGACTATTGGGTCAACCAAGGATAATTCTCGAGCCATATGATATCTATCATAACTTAAACGCATGGCCTCCCATGTTCGAAGATTTTCTTGAGTATTTTCCAAAGATTTTAATTTTTAAAACAGTTATTGATTATACCTTTATGTAAGGTACCATTGTAAAGTGTTGTGGTCAAGTTACCACGAGAGTTATATATATTTATATTAAAACTCACAGTTTAACTGTGGTCGTATTCTGCACGACAATTGTATAAATGGAGTTGTCAGTAGTGTATTTTCTGGTGACTCAAGATGGGTGATGTATACCTATTTTGGGGGCGTCACACCACCCATGTTGTGTTTAGGGATAGGTCCAACAAGGTCCATGTGTATTAATTCTAAGGGTCGAGAGGTTGATATAGTAAATTTAGGTTTATGGGATGAATGAATTTGTTTACCTAATTCGCAAGCTTCACTGATGTGGTCTTTAAAAAATTTTAATTTAGGAAGACCACGGACATGTTCTTTAGAAGAAATTTTATTTATAAGTTTCATATTGATGTGCCCTAGTCTACGATGCCATAACCAAGGATCCTCATTTGCAGAAACAAGACAGATGTTATCTAAGTGAGAGTATGCATCTAAGCCACAAGTATACACGTTTTGATATCTAGGACATACTAAGATTAATTTACCAGTTTGATCAAAAATAGAGCAGTTATGTGTACTAAAGGATATTTTAAAACCACTATCACATAGTTGACTGATAGATAAGAGATTATACCTGAGTCCAGTGACTAACTGAAAGTTAGAAATGGTTATATGGTTATTACCAACACTCCTAACTCCAATTATTTTTCCTTTATTGTTATCACCGAAAGTTACCTAACCAAAGTTTGCAACTTGCAAATTTCTTAAATTGGATTTGTCTCCAGTCATATGTCTTGAGCATCCACTATCAAGATACCATTTGCTTTTGTTTATATCAGTTGCAAGACATACCTTCAATATATATACTAATTTTACAAGTTGGTACCCTTTAAATTGAAGGGTCCTTAGGGTGATTTTTCCATTTTATATAAGGAGTATTTGAATTTTCCTTTACAAAACTCGGTATAGGATAATCAATTTTTGTAGAAAGAAGCATTTTATGAGTAACTAGATTGTAAGAAGTATGATAATGCTGTTTGTGAAATTCTCTTCTTGTGATGGTTGGTGCAGTATATGTTCCTTTGGGAACCCAAATCATTTTTCCTTTATAGTTTCCATTTCTAGCATTGCAAATATAAAATGAATGACCATTTCTGTTACAATAGGAACATTTTATGAAGGGAGATATATGACTTTCTTTTTCTTTAATTTTAACGTGATATAATCTTTCATCTTTTGATTCACTTGTTTCACCGATATATCCTAAACCTTCTTTATTAAAGCTACATTTTTATTAATTTAACATGACATCAAGATTTTCCTTTCCTTTTGTAAATTTATAAATTATTTTATTTAAATCTTCACGTTCTTTGGTTAAGTTTTCAATTATGTAATTATGGTTTTCTATTTCTAACTTTAAACTTGAATTTTCATTTTTAATTTCTTCAATTACAACTTGATCTTGTACTTGATTATCTTCATTGATTACAACAAGTATTGAATTTTCAATTTCAAGATTTTCAATTGAGATAATAAGTGAGGAATTTTCTATTTCAAGATTTTTATTAATTTTCTTAAGTTGTTCTAATTCTTCTTTATTTTCTAAGTTTATTTCATTTAAACTTTCGTTGGTGATAATTAAATTAGCATTTTCAATTTCAAGACTTGTATTTATTTTTCTTAATCTTTCTAACTCTTCTTTTAACAGTTCATTACTTCCATATAAATGACTATAAGCTTCTTGTAATTCATAGTGTTCTTCATTTATATTTTCTAGTGTGTATGAAGAAAATGAAGTGCTAGGCAGTTGGTGTTCAGAATTAGCCTCAGATCTTGGTGATGAGTCATTATCTATCATTAAGCTGAGATTTGCAATTTCTTCGATTTGCTCAGAAGTTTCTTCCTCGTCACTTAGATCACATCCTTCTTCAGCTACAAGAACTTTGTTGTTGACTAGTTTTGGACAGTCCTTCTTGAAGTGTCCAGGCTGCTTACATTCGAAACATGTGTTTGAATTTTCATTTGGATTGGTATTTCTGAAGTTGTTGTTACTTGCTTTGAAATTTCCTCCTTACGTCTTTGGTTTGAAGAATTGTTTGCCTTGAAATTGTTGAAGTTGTTTGTTTTCATGAAGCATTTGCCATATTTTCTTGCCTTGCTTTGAATTAATCTTCTGAGTTGTCTGGACAGTAGAGCAACTTCATTGTTTTCTAGAATGAGAAGTTCTTCATTTAATTCTTCATCGTCACTTTCTTGATCCACCAAAAGAGCTTTGAAGGCAATTCCTTTCTTTTTGAGATCTGTATCTGATCCAGCCTTTTCGAAGAACATATCAACTTTGTGGGCACGAAGATTCCCGATGAGATTATCTATAGGATATGTGGTTAGATCTTGCATTTCTTTTATTGCAGTGACCTTCATTTTTCAGATGGATGGAAGGGCTTTGAGAATTCTTCTATTTTTCTCATTTGTAGTGTACGCTTTTCCCAATTGCTCTAGCTCATCAATGATTCTGGAAAACCAAGTTTCCATATCAATGATCTTTTCTCCTTCTTCCAGATTGAAACTTTCATACTCTTGAATTAGAGCATCTTTTCTGGTTTCTTTGATGTGATTGGTACCTTCATAGGTTACAATCAATTTTTCCAAAATTTCTTTTGCATTTTTATAGTTACTAACTCTTTTGTATTCTTTTTCAATCAGAGCACTGGTTAGAACTTGTTCCGCTCGGGATGCAATGTTCATGATATCTTCTTCTTCAATGGCGAATTCATATGTGTCTTTCTCGACAGTTTTTTCTCCTTTAATTTTGGTTGGAATTTGTACACCTTGTTCAATGGCACACCAAATTTTGATTCCTTGGGATTTGGCATAGATTTTTAATCTATTTTTTCAGGTGGAAAAATTTGTACCATCAAATAGTGGAGGTCTAGACATAGACAGTTCTTTTTCACAACCGATAGCATTGTAGGCCATGGATCTACTCTTAGGTATGCCTGTATATACTCAACAAACAAGTTAAAGAGCACTGCTCTGATACCAATTGAAAGGTCAATAATAATCTAGAAGGGGGGGGGGGGGTTGAATAGATTATTACCAGTTAAAAATTATATTTAAGCCTTTTTGAATTTTTAGTTATATTAGCAGTTTTTAGTAATTAGCATGCAAGATAATAAAAATTTAACCACAATGCATAGAGATTTCTCTGGTTCACAACATACACCCCTTGGTATGTTGCTACGTCCAGTCTCAAGTTCCTACTTGGAACTTGAGATCCTATTACTATCAGTAATAAAAACTCCTTCAATAGGCGAAGAAGCCTTTACAAAGTTTTACAGACAAACTTCCAACTATTCAACTATTCTATCTTGGACAGCAAGCTCCCTACTCCTTCCTCAAGTCTAGTTGTACCACCTTTTTGAGATTAGTTTTATTCTATGATCTGGTCTTGAAACAACAGTCTCTTCCTCACCTCACAAGTACACTAGAGACCCAACTTCCTGCTGACCTCTCTAAGACTCTGGTCTTGTTTAAAGAATTACTTGTCTTTCTCACAGGTACATAAAATAAACTAACTCCAATCCTTTCTCTGTTTATAAATAAGTTTACAACAAAGTGCTTCTTCAATAAGCTAATAAGATTTGAGTACTGATTAATGCTTCGCAAATAAGCAGATAGAAAATTAAGAACAAATATATCAGTATAGGTTTCTTTAAAGCAGATAGAACTTTTGTTTGGATCCACTGAATGCTTCTGATTAAGCAAATATATGATATTAAAGCACTTTATAAAGAATTAATAATTCTATAAAATAAAGAGTGTTTTTCTATGGATAATATAGAATAGTTTCTTAGATAGTCTTTACCAAGTAATATATGAATTATTTTTATGAATCAATACTTGTATAAAAGAATAAATCAGATAATAGTTATCAAATATAATCTCAATTAAGCACAAATTGATATAACAAATATTACTTATTTAACTCAAATAATATATAAGAATATTTTATCTATTATGTGAATTTTTATAGATAATATCACTTAGTACTATAAGGAATCGTACGTTTCAAATTCCTCTTGGTAGAGGTGTATCTCCGTAGCCTTGCGGCGTCTAAGTATGACAGAATTTATAATTTTCACAATTGATATTTATATAAATATTTTCAGTAGATCACTACGATTCTCAAATCCAGTTCGGATGACTACCCTTTTTGGAGTAGTATCTCAGTGTCGTTTTGAGCTATCAAGTGTCGTATCTATTTTATGATATTTATATAAATAATATCGATAAAAGGTTACTGAGACTATAAGGAATCTTACGGTTCAAATTCCTCTCCAAAGAGAGGTGTATCTCCGTAGCCTTGCAGCGCCCAAGTATCCTTTTATTTGGCAAATAGATGAAATATATATATATATAGAATTGTGTAGAACAATGTGTATTCGTATATCTATAGATATAATACAAGTAAGAAATAATTCAACAGAAATTAAACTTATCTCAATACTTGGACCAATTTTTCTCTTCAAAAATAATCAGAACTTTTGTAGGAAGAGATATACAATTTAGAGAGAATGTAGGCAAGGAGAGTATGATTTTCTTTTCACTAAATTGGTAAAAACCAAATGAATGAAATACTCCCTATTTACAGAATTTTTGAAGTTGGGGCAGAATTGTAATTTTGAAAACCAATTTGTTGTATGCACGACTGAGATTGTTTATTTTTGAATTCTAAGGTCCGGATGAAAAATTTTATACGCGGATTGCCAAATATTGTCGCCCATTGCTTTTTCAACTTACTTGGCTATTAATGCTCATTTTGACCACATGCAAAAAAATCATACACGGTTTCAATGCCAGCAAACACACTACTTTTATTAAGTCCCATTTTGAGTGTCACTCACACATACACACAATTTATATGGACACGCACACACACACACGGTTTTTTATATGCATGCATCAATTAAGTATTATACTAGTTATATTATATAAATTGTATATATAAGATTATGAATATATATATATATATATATAGTATACTGATATTTATAGTAATATAAATATTATAAGTATTTTATATGTTTTAGTATATATGCATAAAACATTTTTGCCCAACTTTAGTTTAGACAAAGAAATAGGGTTTCCTGGCCTTGAATATTATATGAATTAATTTATTTAACACTTAACATATAATTTGTCAAGGTCAATAAAAATTAATTCAAGTAAAAACAGAAAATAATAAATAAATAATTACATATTTATTTAAAACATAATTGTTATCATAACATATAAAATAAAATTATACCTATCAATCTCTCCCTTTTTGATGATGATAATTATAAAAATATTTTTAGTTTTTAAGAAAACTCCCCCTTAAACTATGAACCCTTTATAACAGTTTAGATTCAATCATAGCAATTAATAAAATCCATTCATGACAGTTCATAGCAATTTGTATAATCCATTCATGGTAGTTATATATAATCCATTCATGGCAGTTATATATAATTCATTCATAGTAGTTATATAATCCATTCATAGCAGTTTATATAATCCATTCATATTTTTCTTCTCCCCCTTTGTCCTCATAAAAAGTGACGGGGTAAAAGAAAAGTGTAAACTTGCAGAAAATATGTTAGAAATCCTGCAAAGAGAGTAAGTTAAAACTTATATAAACCAAGTAAAAATGAGTATTAGTAGTAGTAGTAGTGTGAAACAGTAGAGGGGAGAGGGATTAAGGATTACAGGCAGTCAAATAGTTAGTTGAGTTAGTATAAAGTCAGATTTTCTCAAGATCGAGAGGAGAGAAATGAGACAGATCAGGAATGTTTCCTTCAGGATCAGCTGGTGGGGGAACAGGAGCAGTGAAGTCAGTAGTGGTACTGACATTGAAGGGATCCATCAATAGTTTGTTGTTCTCCAAGAGCAAGCAAACCACAGATTTAATTGTGTGCAAAGAGAATTGAACATCTTCTAATTTTTCCAACATGAAAGATTGATTTTGCAACAAAAGTTGGTTCATACTATTTAGGGAGTCAATTTTTGTAGCCATGTTGATGTTGGCTTCAAGATTTTCATGATCAAGTGGTTTAAAAATAATGAGAGGCTGTGGTGGCAGATTGAGATGAGATATGACGTTGCTGGTAGGGACTAGTTGAGGCTGAAGATTGGACAAAGGAATATTCAAATAGTGGAAGATATGTATAAGAAGTAGACCAAAACCAAGGCAATTGTTATAAAAATAGTATTCAAACGACGACAACAAGAAGTAGGCTAGATTATAGGGCATGCATTCATTTAACAGACTTTTGATGATTTCTAGATCAAAAGGTAACATTTTTCTATATAAAATTGTTTCTTAAAATTTTGCCTAGAAATTGGCACTCAACAGTTAGAAATTCCTAACCAACTTTGCATGGATAGTCAAATAAAAGATCTGGTACCATTTGATCAGTTACCACAAACAAATTAAACTTTAATAACATGCATTCTTCTACAGATATGCCAGATGGATGAAGATATGAATTATTCCTAGGTAATTCAAGAGTGGAAAGATGCAACTGAAGGGCATGAATAAGAAATAATTCATCTATGATGTAAGTATGTCCGTGAATGCAAGTAGTAATGGTCTTTAATAGACCAGAGGAGTCATGTGAAAAATCCATATGAGCGTAAAATCCGGCCACAAGACTGGGAAAAATAGACTTATCATAAAAGGAAACCAAACATTCCCACCCAACATTTTTGAAAATATCAAACAGTTTTGGAAAGTTTTGAAATATGATGACATTTCCTGGACACAGGTTGTGTCTCATAGACCAATATTTTGACTCGGTAGAGGAAGTAGTAAGATGAGGGACAGCATTGGAAAATTATAACTCAGAATTTAGAGGAAGAGTTTTTCTTTTAGAAGAAAATAAGTTAGTCATGATATGTATGGATGCAGGAAATATAGGGAAAAATATTAAGTTGAAGAGAGAAGTTATATAGAAACGCAACATTTTTTAAAGAGCTTATATATATATAGGTAGAGAGAAGAGGGACGGTAGGTAATTTACACTCCAAGTAATAAAGTAAAGGAAGCATTTAATAAACTGAGGTGGGAGGAAGTAAAACTGAAAAACAGTAAAAATATTTAAGTTAAACAGTAGGATAAATACTGTTTAAAAATATGTCATTTAATAAGGTAGAGTGAGCATTAAAAAATATCCACATGTCATATGAAGAACACAGAGAACAAAAGATTTTAGTCAAACTTAAGAATGATTACCAAAGCCTGAAGGATGTATCATTTAAAACCATTCTGATAAACATGACAAGAAATTATCATTTCAGAACACAGTTTTTCAAGGAGGCAGGTAATTTGAAAGATTTTACATTTATAGAAAATCTGAAGAAAGAGCAGATAGCAGAAAAGCAATTAATCCAGTGGACCTCAGTATCCACACAATATATAAGACAGATAAAAGTAAATCCAGTGGACATCAGTATCTACATAAGTAAGAATATGCAGAGAGATAAAGAGTTTATACCTGAGTTGGTATCAACAATATACCAATTTTAGTATGATAAGCTCTTCTTCGTATATATTTCTTAATGAAACTAGCAGTGAGCCCAACAAAGATGCATAGACATATAGATATACATTTATAGATAATATATATATATATATACATATATATATATATAAGAAAAATAATATGTATATATATATAAAAAATAGAGATTAGTAAATATATATATATATATATTTTTTTAATATGACGGAATAAATAGAGGTCAGTAAAAAATTTGGAGAACATAAAAATTGGTGATTGGTTTTTAAAAAAATGTATTTTAAAAAAATGGGTTTTGTTAAAAAGAACATGGGTTTTATTTTAAAAAAATAGTTGGTGGTTTAGAAAAATTATCAAAAAGTACTTAAAAAAATGCTTTTGTATATAGGGTACCTTTTAGTCAATGCTATTGATATAAGGTGAGCAAAAAATAAACGTGTCACATGTCCGGTAGAATCGAATTTCATATCATAAGTAAAACCATTTGCACCAAGTTTTTCAACCAAAGCTTGAATCATTGTACGACCACCCAAATTATCCCTACGCACTTTGTGATTCAGAATACATTGTCATAGTGAAGAAAGAATTTGACGTGGAGCAATTCCACACTTGGTCATTTCTTTAACACGTTTAAACTCTTCTTTTGAAAAGCGAGGACAAGAAGGATGACCCGACATATCTACTGTAGGATCATGGTTATGATATGCATTTATAATTTCAAGCACCCAAGGCCGCCCAACCCTTTTCCTTCCGCAAACTTTAAAAAGGCAATCTGTTAGACATGATGATGTCTTTCTTTTACGACTTCCCATCAGAATTTTTAGTTTATCCCGATAAGTACCTCATTTATCACAACCAATAATCACAAAACGATCTTTAGCAGAACTTTTTATTGATGTTGCATAACCTTGCATTAAGGCATATGTTTGAACCAAACCAATTAAATCTTCAAGAGTTTGAATTTCTATCTCTGGAAGTTCTAACGCTTCATCTAGCTTATCATTATTATCTTTACACTTCATATTTGCACTTGGTAAGCAATCATCATTAACTGAACCGTTTTCGAAATTTTCTAATGCTCCGTAATTCTCCGTGTTTATAGTGCAATAAAATCAACACCTTCAGAGATTCCAAAATCAATGTATAGCCAATCCCGTAAAAAATGGAAAGCAGAGAATGTCAAAACAGGATATCCATTTATCTTGGGTACTGTTAACTCTTTAAATGGACAATATTACATTTCAACAATTACGTATATGTCTTCATGATCTGTGGTCACAGAAGACATTGAAAAAACTAGCATATAAACATGATTAAACCAAAGAAGCATTTGATATATTAAAACATGATCTGTGGTTACATGCAAGTATTTGTCATATTAAACCAAAGATGCATTTGCCCAAATAAAAAATACATTATTATTATTTTGGAATAACCAATCTATCTCAAACTGGAAAAGATAAAAGAAATTAAATGGAGAAGAAACAGCAACATACTTGAGCCGATTCAATCTGACTTCTAATGAGAATAGAAGATAGTGCAACCGGTTACTTGGTAAGTTCGGGTATGAAGGAGATTATATTTGTGACGCCCCTAAAATAGGTATACATCACCCATCTTGGGTAGCCAAAAATATGGTACAGAAAACAACTACAACTTTATTATTACAATTGTCGTGCAAAATACGACAACACATATACTGTGAGTTTAAATACAAATATCGTCTTCTAGAAAATATTCACACTCAAATAAGTCCTCATTATAATTATTGATACACTATTTTACAAAAATAGTGAGGACTACTAAAACAACTGTCTAGAACCATCATTCCATACCCCGACTAGTTCCCGCTATATTCTCTCCTCCTAAGAAGAAAAATGGAACAAAAAGGAAAAGGGTGAGATCAACTAGCCCAGTAAAGAATATTATGACTAAGATAATGAACAAAAAATAATCGTTAGCCTTCAAAAAATCAGATAAAATATAATGGACAACAAGTTTTAGATCAATATTCACAACGAAAATAATAATTCATTTGAAGAGTTTAATAGAGAATAAAATCTACTGTCTTCTATGATTTAAAAGTCCATCATCAATATTTTATCCATGTAACATCAATCAATATACATCTTGAACCAAATATTCATCTTTGCTTTACGGGCCAAAGATATTCATTTGTATCAACAGTTGGTCATGTTCATCTCAACACCTGTCCATCTTTGCACTACGTGTAAGACCCCAACTTTTTTAAATAAAGATTAATTTTTCTCGAAATATATTTTTGAATATTATGGTGTGGATTTGATATAATGTTATAGTTGTGGGTAATATTTACAAATTTTGCAAAGTAAACAAGTTGTTATAAAATATTCGATTGGTCAGAGAATATTCGCTTTAACAGGGAATATTCGTACGATGGCACAATCATTGGTAGACCCCACAACGAAAGTATTGTTGTAGTTAGAAAATGACAGAAATATCTTTTTATAAAAATAACGGCAAAAGTTTTACCATTAAACTGTTGAACTACCCAGTAGTAAAAGTACAATATTACGCGTGGTTACATAGTAGCACACGATATTGATTATTGATGCTTACATGAGAAGTCACTCAGTTATACTCAATTATTACTATAGTAATTGCTGCATCATATCTCTCATATTATTGATTCAATTATTGTCACAGTATTAATATTTTATATTATTATATCAATAATTGAGACGACAAAGTTATTCATATTATTATTTACAATATTGACGATGTCTAGAAAGTTCTGTCGAGGAGAGGTTTGGTCACCTAATTGCGCACCAGTAGGGAGAAATCCTTATCGGAAAGCCCCCTCTTTCCTGAGAATGATCTAGTTGTTAAATATTGTGAGTTACACTACTAGAAAATTGACCTGTAGCGACGGTCGCCGACCGTCGCTATAGGCCTAAAGACCGTCGCCATAGAAACCGTCGCTAAAAGCTTTTAGCGTCGGTCTTTTGGCCTATAACGACGGTCGGCGACCGTCGTTATAGGTCATGACAAAATCGTATATAGATATCTATAGCGACGCTCGCCGACCATCGCTATAGGCATGTGTTTTATAGAACACTATAGCTACGGTCATAGCCTTTTTATATTTAAAAAAATAATAATTAATAATACAAATTTATTCAACAAACACAAATACAATAATGAATAGCAAGAGTTCTAACTTGTGTACTACATGTCTCCAACACTGGCTAATGATGCCCGTCCCGAAATCAAAAACAAACAATAAAAAATTCCTCATTGGTTATCATTGTATTGATGTAAATCATAATAAACATCCATCGATAGATTTCCCATATTGATTACCGTTCTACTTCTTAATAAACATCCCAATCTCAAGTTCTCCACTACAAAACATGCAAATAAAGCAACAAAGACTCTATACTTTACAACAAGATGGAGTCATGACAACTCGAGATAGCATCATCATCAAATTTGAAATTAAGAAAAATAGTTTCAAATTATACTTCATCCTTGTAATCAACTCAATCAGGAAAAAAATGGAAAATACAAATTGAAAATCCTACTAATTTTCTCTATAATGAAGTTTAAGGGAATTACCTGAGCAGAGATCTTGTAAGGTGTTCACGTCACAATTTGCCAATGCCTCGATCGATTGTCTCAAAAATAGAACCTTAAAATCTAAGCATCTAATCTGATGTTTACTACTTGAATGGTGGTAGTATAGCTAGTTTGAAATTTAATATCTTCTCAAATTTCTCTTTGAAAGTGTGAGGCGAGCAAAATCTACAATACCGCTTTCGGACAAAGGAGCTCCGAGAATCCATGCTATGGGTTTGCAACCTTCCCAAATTTATAACATTTGCATCGGTTTCAAGAACAATTCTATAAAATATGAGTTACAAGACATTTGTCCTTATCAAGGCTTTTAATTTGAAATAGTTGGGTGTAGAGTGCAGGATCTCGCTTTACAAGAACAAACTACTTTGTTGAAAATAGTTTCACTGAGATTCAATGATAGATTAATAAAGCTTGATTCAAGCTTGACCAACTCAAAGCATGGTTAGCCTTACAAAGATGTTAATATAGTTACCAAACAAGTCCTATAGAACTTGTACACTGATGGTGAATTTTGGCCTAGTCACATACAGCTAGTGATTTTTTGCATATAATAGTCAGCTCCATATCTAACCCTCTCATTATTCTGCATCAACTTGGTGTTTTAGCTCTCAATTATTTCATGCTCAAGAAGTGTAATTAAAGTTTAGCACTTCTCAAATAATGCACAGAAATAAGTTCAAACAATTACATACTAAACAAAGAGAAATAGAAATTGGCTCACATTGAGCAATTTACCTCTCAACGGAAAAACACCATAATAGCATCGTCTAGCTTAGGAACCCCAGTGATCTTATTTTTCTTTGTTCCATCAGTTTTCTTAAGGTCTTTGTTCTGCTTGAAATCTGCTCATGAGAGCAGGCTTTCCACCACTCCAAACTTAGTAACTGCAGTTCAGTTGATAAACAATCAATAAGAATAATGCCAAACAAAGGCTCTAATGATTTCTTAAATACAAAATGGAAATACATACCAAATTAAAACTACATTCTTATAAGCCGAATCTTCACTCATTCCATTCTCAGTATACCTTTTAAATAAGGACTCGACAATACCATGAACAGCACCAAGCAAAATTCCTATACATCAAGTGGTTAAAATTAGCCATGATCATCATAAAGTGTCGGATACCAGATAACTATTTAGCAAATAGGACAAGAAAAATTTGGATGAGTATTATCAATTTCTTCTTACAACAGCTTTGACAAAAACAAGAAAAGAAACTAAATTTGTTTGTGCTTTGGTCAAAGACGCACCTCGTGTAGCCAGATATTGGCTAGCAAACATCAACCGTATTATATCGAGTTTCCAAGAGAGGTAGAAGTAAAAATGTATACGTAAGTCCAAGCACAACATATGGTACGGCACTTTCAATAGACTTCTTGGTCCGAATTTTGGAGCAAAACAAACCTATTAATCGCATAGTTTAATTTTCCAATATTTACTATTTGGTTTCATATTACATCATAGAAGATGGAAATTAATCGAGTCTGTCACCATGTTTTGTAATAAAATTACCAACTCGACTTTTGGAGCCAAAACCATGAGGGTGTAGAATGTAAGAAACGATTCTGAGTTCGTGGAGAAAACACTACTTGCAATTTGAGGATTTGTGAACCTATGAAGGCCACGTGAAAAAGAAGCTCAGTTATAGTTGATGGGCTCTTTCATATTTGAGGCTAACAATAACACTTTAAGATCAGGTAAAAGCAAGAATATTTCTAAGATAATTAAGAGACTAAAGTACAATAGTTCTTATTAGGTCATTTGACATATTTGCACTTAGTGTTTTAAGTAAAAAACTAAAACTATCGACTCAGCCACACTTATTAAAAGAAGACATGTATAACATGATACTTTTCTATGTGCAATTGCATCAAATTCATAAATTATCTCCCAGATACACTTTCATATATGGGGATGTTGGAAAATATTTTTGTATCTTCTCTTTTTACCCTCTAGTTTGTATTTTGTTAAATTTCACAACATGATAAATCTTAAGTGCCTGCCTTTGGCTTGTTCATAGAATAAAAACAGGGATAACAAAGCCAAGTCACCGCCACTATTTTCTAATACTAAGGATAAAACTTAAAATATGCATGTTTAATTAAATATGAATGACCGAATGTAGAATATGTGAAAAGGGAATTACATGAAGCATACACTCCAGAGCTTTTTCTATGCTAAACAAATCTTTGAAAAAGTAAAAAAAAAAAAAATGAAGCACATTCAATATTTGATAATCGTTAAGCTCTTGTTTTCGTTTTGATATAAATGCCCTCAAGACAGCAATAGATATATCTCTGTTGTTAACCTGTTGTTCATAGAGTTCAGGATCAGAATGTTCAATACTCTACAAAAGCAGAATTGTAATTCTGAGATCTGTTAATATAGTTTAAGTGTAATTCCATGTACATTTCTAACAGTTCAACAAAATTGCCATGACAAAACAGAGGCAAACTAAGTCATTTTTAAGGCTAAGGTTGATGTGTATGTATGAAGGGTGAGGTCCCATTTTAGTATCCAACTTCTATAATAATTGACAAAATGGTAGTCATAAATAAAGTAAACAAGAATGGGATTATATGAACATTACTGCATTATATCAATAACAGGAACAAGAACTAGCATGGTTTTTAAACTATAGAAAGTAGAAAGTAAAAGACAGAAACATTAAGCGCGAAACACCAACAAAAGTAGAAAACTATAAAACTTATATCAAACTTATTAAGATTCATTGCCTTGTTACAGGCTATAAGAATACTAGTAGTAGTAATTACGATCTAATGTAGCTATATAGAGTGAATGTACAAACTGAATAACTAAAGTTAAGAAGAAGTAGTCTGCAACATCCAAGTATGTATGGAGAAGAGAGTGGGAACATATAACAATGAAACCAATACCCAAAGAAGTTTATAAGATAAGGTAACCACAACTACAGGCAAAACTACACAGAAAAACAAAAACTAAAAAGTAGAGATAAGAGCTAAACCAGAGAGGATGCAGGGGGATGAAAAAAAGGGGGATCAAGGACCTGAATCACTGTATGGATATAGAGTTGGCCTTTCTCAGTATAGCCAAAGATGGCAACTAATATTCAGCATCCACACATCAACCAACTGATAAGGTATACTCATACTACGAAGTAGATGCATGGTTTTTATTTCAAAAAAGAATTCCAACAGAATCTCAAAAGAAAAGCAAACGTTCATAAGTTATTGATAAGATATTTCATAAACACAAAAACAGGGAACACAAAATCAAGAGTAAATCGGCCTCATCAATTTAACATACACCTAAAAATTAACCTAAACAAACATAATGTTGAGTATAATTCACTGCAATGGATAACCACCCATAAACTAGGGATTGGGGAACAGATTATATGCAAGTATCATTGAACATTAGCAATTAACCTAAACAACAAATCCATATCTTTGGCTTCCATGTACAGTCAATATAGTAGCGTAATGAGCGAGAAAAATAGAGAGAATAGGGAATCACCTCCACCGTAAATTTATCTCACTACTGAGGAGAGGACCACTTGTCGAGGCACACACAAGACCAAATGAGAAGAATCGTAGGAGGGCCAATTTGACCGGAAGGGAACGATCATCTGAGAAGGCGACCAGATGAGAACGATCGACTGAGAAAGGAGATAGAAAGGGTGAGAGAGGAAAGAGAGGGTTGATTTGACTAAGAATGGATGAGGAAGAGAGGAGAGAAAGGGTGATTGAGAGATGATTTTCTCCAAAAATTTGATTTGGGGTAAAAATGTTGCTACTAATTTGGGGAAAATTTGGGAGGGATTTATGAGCGCCAACTAATTGCCATTATCTAAGGCTCGTTACCCTCGGTATTTAGTCCCAAAAATGCTCGACGGCCAGAGTAGGACCCTTGGTATAGACTATCTTCAAAGGCATATACCGACGGCCAGCCTGTGACCGTCGATATAAGTATCCTATTGTGAGGTTCCGTCCCGACCGTCGCTATAGGTCGTCGCTATAGGTCAAATTTTTAGTAGTGTTATAATATTAATGATGAATAAGTTCGTATTGATTAAAGATGAAATTGATATTTCCATTGTGTTGGGATTATTAGTGTTAGTGGAAATCGACATCTATTTCGATAATAATTGATGTCTGGAGGTTATATTGACCAATCGAGTAATTAATCGGATAAATGAACAATTAATTGCTGTTAATTCACATGCTTATAACTATTTGTTCACATGTGTGTACTATTGATTCACATGTATGTACTATTAGGGGAGGTGGTGCAAGATTGATAATACTTGCATGAATGAATTAAAAATGGAGGTATAGATGAAGGTACTATACTGTAACTATTTTTTTCACATGTATAGAACTATTGATTCACATGAATGTACTATTGATTCACATGATGTACTATTAGGGGAGGTGGTGCAAGTTTGATAATACTTACAGGACTAAATTAAAAATGAAGGAAAAGATGAAGGTATTATACTGTAATATTTTGAGCCCCAAAACGTGTAGTTATCGAATTTATATTATCCTATAAAAAGAGGCTCATTCTTCTTTCATTCTCACCAATTCACTAAGACTCATAAGAGCAATTATAGATAGAGAAGTTATAGAGAGAAAGAAGAAGAGAAGTCTGATACCTCACTATTTCAGTATCCAGTCTTCTCTTGAGGTAAGTGATATTATTTTGTTCAGTATTCATAGGAATAATATTTTTTTTCCATACTCTATAGTATGTGAGTTATATTATTTCATCTCGTTGATTATACCCTCATTTTGTTAAAGTATTGCTTCTATACTCCGTGAAATTAGTAGAATATCCTTGAACTTTGTGTTTCATCTAGTATCGTTTCACAATGATATTTTCTGCACATTCTTGTTAAATTTTAAGCTTTTCATGCCGGAGTACTGTCCATGAGTACTATTCATTTATATGGTACTATTCACAAAGTACTATTTATGGGTACTATTCACAAAGTAATATTCATGAAGTACTATTCACGGGGTACTATTCCCAAAGTACTATTCACTGGGTACTATTCCTGAAGTACTATTCATGGGGTACTATTCACCTAGGTACTATTCACCCGGAGTACTATTCAAGACAAAAATTGATTTCTTTTCGGTCCAAATCATTTTTGATACAATATCATTCTTGAATTTTACTCCACAAAGCAGTATCATGTTGGCAATTTGAACATTATTGAATTCTGGATAAATTAAATTATAAATCTTTAAAAATTTATCATTTATTTTCTTTTAATTGAATCCTTATATCATTGTCATCATCCTCATGTTTATATTGTGATGAAAGTCATCTTTGGCTTACGTGCATAGATGGACTGTCGATTGGTATGATTGTGACCAGGGATCATTCTGGTATAATCATGACCCGTAATGTTACAAATGATGTGGTAAAAGTCTTCATTGGCCTGTAGTACATTAATGGACAGTTGTTGTTATGATTATGACCAGGGATTATTTGGTATAGTCATGACCATTGATGATTACATGAATATCCTTGGCCCATAGTGCATGGATGATTCGATGATGTGGTTTATTTATTAAGCTAAGGCTCAGCGATAAAGTTGATGAAAAACTTTTTAATTCATAGAAGATAGTAGATATCATGCTCTACTTGACTCTTCTAATGGATTGCTTGTTTCGTTGCAGTTAAACTTGATGTTTATTGTATTTTATCAGTTTAACACTGTTGAAGACTAATGATAATTTATTCTTCATTATCTTAGTCATAATATTTCTTACTAGGCTAGTTGAGCTCACCCTTTTGCTTTCATTGTTCTCTTCATGAAATGAGAACGTAGTGGGACTAGTCGGGGAACAAAGTGATGGTCTGAGATGGTGTTATAGTAGTCCTCACTATTCTATAAAATAGCGTGACAATAAATGTAATGAGGACTCTATTTGAGTTTGGATATTGTCTAGAAGACAATAATATTAGTAAAAAAACTCTCAGCTCATGTTGTATAATTAAGTTTGTTTTTGTATTCAGTACCATGTATTTGGCGACTCAAGATGGGTGATGTATACCTATTTTGGGGGCGTCACATTTGGTATCAAAGATTAGGGATATGATCCCTGGCTGAGATGTGAGACAAGAACTAGGAGGGGAGAGACAGGAAATTCCTTCGTTATTATGACTTACCTAAGTTTATTTGGTATTTAATTAGTCGGTCAGAGTATAGGGATAATATGTGACATGTCAATTAACCTTTATTTTGTGGCAGTATTTAAAAATGGCATCCGAAAATGTTGAGATAAGCAATGAAGCACATGAGACCGTTGAGTCATGTGCATCAAGAAGGGGATAATCCTCAGGTAAACAACAACACCGACCAGATGATGAATGATATGATGTTCAGAGGCTTTATGCAATTCATGCAACATCAGGCAAGAGAGACTTCTCTCTAAAATGCAGGTGGAAACACTGGTAACTCTCGAATGGTCACTGCTAAGCAGTTCAAGGAGATGGGACCATCAGAGTTTTTGGGAGAGCCAAAACCACTTAAGGCGGAGACGTGGATAAATCAGATCACTAAGATATTTGATGTCTTGGGATGTTCCAAGGAGTAAAAGGTTCCCTTTGCCACCTTCATGTTGAGAGGAGAGGCAAATTACTGGTGGGAATCAGTAAAACATACTTAGCCTGCCGCACTCAAAATATCTTGAGAAAAGTTCCAAGAACTATTCAACGACAAGTACTTTCCCGAAAGTATTCGTTACATGAAAGAGGTGGAGTTCATCAAGCCGGAGCAAAACAATATGACTGTGTTGCAGTACGAAGCTAAGTTTGCTGAGTTGTCCCGGTTTGAGTCCCACTTAGTTGATAATGAGGAGAGAATGACGCGGATGTTTCTAAGAGGTTTGAAACCCGAGATACGTCAATATCTAATTTCTCATAAACTGTGTTTGTATTCAGATGTTGTAAATAGGGCTCAGTTATTGGAGCGCGATAATGAGTCAACCCAACCAAGAGAGAGCAGCCGGCAAGTCGACAATACCAGTGGTAGCAGTCATCGAAGCGGTGACAAAAAATGTGGAGGGAATCAACATGCCAGAAATGGTAACCACTTCGGTGGTAATCATGGCCAAGATAATAGAAGTGGAAATTTCAAGATGAGGAGATTCAATAATGATGGAAAGACGTCAGCACCAGCACCTGTTGTTAAGGAAGGAGAACGACAACCGGTCGTATGTTACAAATGTAGAGGGGAGTGACACATCAGTCCAAACTGTACGTAGCAGTCCAAAGCATGTTACAATTATGGAAGAGAATGTCACCTAGCCCGATTTTGTCGTGCACCAAAGTCAAGTCCAGCTAGGATGGAGGCATCAAAGGTCGTCCTAAACAAAACAAAACTGGTAGTTCAAGGAAGAGCATTTGTCGCAACCTCCCAAAAAGCGAGAAATCTGAACGAGGTGATCATGGGTAAGCTAATCATAAACTATAGCGAAGTCTATACCTTATTTGATACCGGTTCTACCCATTCTTTTATTTCTCCTACTTGCGCACAACGTTTAAATTTAAGTACTAAGAAATTAGACTTTGATTTGTCTATTGAAACTCCGTTGGGTAAACCCTTCATTACATCCACTGTTTATAAGTCTTGTTTGATTCAAATCGGTAACCGCACGTTACCTGTCGATCTTATCTCTTTGAAAATACTTGCATTTGATGTGATTTTAGGGATTGATTGGTTAACTACTCATCATGCTAAAATCGATTATTTTTATAAGGTTGTTAGCTTTTATATTCTTAAACAACCTATTATGCGAATTCAAGTAACCAAACCACTAAAGTCAATCACTATCATATCAAGCCATAAAGCTATTTGTTTATTAAAAAATGGATGTCAAGCTCTCTTAGCCCATGTCACGGATTTAAATAAAAATACGTCAGATTTGAATGATATTTATATTATTAATAAATTTCCTGACGTATTCCCTGAAGAACTTCCTGGCCTACCCCCAGAGCGTGAAATTGAATTTTGTATCGACCTTGAATCTGGTACAAAACCCATTTCCAAAGCCCTATATCGAATGGCTCTATTGAACTTCGTGGAGTTAAAACCCAACTACTGAAATTGTTAGACATCGGTTTCATTCGTCCTAGTACATCTCTTTGGGGTGCTCCTGTTCTATTCGTGAAGAAGAAAGATGGAAGTATGCGACTTTGTATTGAATATCGGAAGTTGAATCATATCACCAACAAAAATAGGTACCCGTTACCTCGTATTGATGATCTGTTTGACCAGTTGCAAGGCGCCAAATTCTTTTCAAAGATCGATCTTCGTTACGGATATCATCAATTAAAGATTAAAATCGATGACATTCCAAAGATCGCTTTAAACTCGATGACGGGCATTATGAATTCCTAGTCATGTCTTTTGGATTGACTAATGCTCCAGCTCCCTTCATGGATATGATGAACCGAGTATTCAAGGAATATTTGGATCACTTTGTGGTCGTCTTTATTGATGACATCCTTATTTACTCCAAAAGCTGTGAAGATCATGAGCAACACTTGAGGCTGATACTCCAAAAGCTTCGTGAAAACAAGTTATATGGCAAGTTAAAGAAATACGAGTTCTAGCTTGAAGAAGTAGCATTCCTTGGGCACGTGATATCAAATCATGGAATATCTGTTGACCCGGCAAAGATTGAAGCAATTCAAAGTTGGGAGCAACCTAAGTCAGTAACTGAAGTACGTAGCTTTCTCGGCTTAGCTGGTTATTATTGGATATTCGTAGAAGGGTTTTCTCGAATTGCTACTCCATTAACTCAGCTGAATCGAAAAGATATAAAATTCTGTTGGAGCGAGGAG
Organism: Panax quinquefolius; assembly: GCA_020205615.1. Taxonomy (NCBI): domain Eukaryota; kingdom Viridiplantae; phylum Streptophyta; class Magnoliopsida; order Apiales; family Araliaceae; genus Panax; species Panax quinquefolius. Next base: position 77,336,072 of record CM035173.1, on the reverse strand, counting down.
TGTGAGAAGAGTTTTCAAGAACTCAAGAGGAGACTCATTTCAGCATCTGTTCTGATAATACCATCTGGTTCGGAGGGATTTGTCATACAGCGATGCTTCAGGCAAAGGTTTAAGATGTGTTCTCATGCAACATGGGAAAGTCATAGCCTATGCCTCACGATAACTCAAAGAATATGAGAGGAATTATCCTACTCATGATCTAGAGTTGGCAGCTGTCATTTTTACGCTTAAGATTTGGAGGCATTACCTCTATGGAGAGAAGGTGGAGATCTATATGGATCATAAAAGCCTCAAATATTCCTTCACTCAAAAGGAACTCAACATGCGACAACGAAGATGGCTTGAGCTGTTGAAAGATTACGATCATACCATTCAATACCATCCTGGAAAAGCGAATGTAGTAGCTGACGCATTGAGTAGAAGATTATATGCGGGTACGAGTGCGATATTGTTAACGTAAAGGCCCATTTTGTATGACTTACAAAGGATGAAGATAGAGTTAAAGACTCCAGGGACCCATGTGATGATGGCGAATATACGAGTAGAACCGACTTTAATCGATAAAGTTAAAGCTGCTCAAGCTACAGACCTGGAGCTGATGCATATGAGGAAGAAAGTGCAAGAAGGTGCTATTCCGGAAGCAAGAATTGATGAAGAAGGAATACTTCGAGTCAACTCTAGACTTTATGTTCCTAACGATTCTGACTTAAAGTATAAAATCATGATGGAGACGCACAACACACCATTTGCAATCCATCTTGGGAGTACCAAAATATATTGTGATCTTCGATATACATTTTGATGGAGCAATATGAAGAGAGAGATAGCGGGGTTTATCTCAAGGTGTCTAACTTGTCAACAAGTCAAGGCAGAGCATCAAGTGGGAGCACATTACCATGGAAGTGGGAGCGCATTACCATGGATTTTGTTACTGGTCTTCCCAAGGTTTCTCAAGGCATAGATGCGATTTGGTTCATTGTTTATAGATTGACCAAGTCTGCTCATTTCTTACTAATACGAGAAACTTATACACTTGAACGTCTTGCTCGTATGTACATAAACGAGATTGTAAGATTGCATGGTATCCCAGTATCCATAGTTTTTGATCGAGACCCAAGATTCACTTTAAGATTTTGGGTTAGTTTGCAAAAAGCTATGGGCACGGATTTACGATTTAGTTCGGCATATCATCCTCAAACGGACGGGCAATCGGAGAGGACTATTCAAACTCTTGAAGATTTATTAAGACTCTATGTCTTTGACTTCAAAGGAAGTTGGGACAAGTTCTTACCATTGGTGGAGTTTTCCTACAACAACAGTTATCAAGCAAGTATTGGCATGGCTCCATTTGAGACGTTGTATGGAAGAAAGTGTTGTTCTCCAGTATGCTGGGATGAGGTGGGTGAAGCAACGTTGTTGGGACCGAAGTTGGTACGTATGACTACGAAAAAGATTCAAATGATCCGACAACGTATAAAAACCTCACAAGATTGACAAAAGAGTTATGCTGATCCTCATCGAAAGAATGTGGAATTCAATATTGGAGATCATGTGTTATTATGTATTGCTCCATGGAAAGGAGTTATGAGATTTGTAAAGAGAGGAAAGCTCAATCCTCGATTCATTGGCCCATTTGTAATCCTCAATCGAGTAGGAATTGTGGCCTAGACTCGCCTTACCGCCAAGTATGTCTCGTGTTCATAACGTTTTTCACATATCTATGTTACGTAAATATGTGAAAGACCCGAACCACATTATTGAATTAGAACCGGACAAGATAGCGGAAGATTTAACGTATGAAGAGGTACCTGTTAAAATCTTGGATAAGAAGGATCATATTCTACGCTCAAAAGTTATACCTCAAGTCAAAGTTTTGTGGAGAAACCATGATGTTGAGGAAATGACCTGGGAGTTAGAATCTGAAATGAAGTCAAGGTGTTTTCACCTCTTTGACATACCAGGTACGCACCCTAATTTTGAGGATGAAATTTCATAAGAAGTGGAGGTTGTAAGACCCCAACTTTTATGAATAAAGATTAATTTTTCTCGAAATATATTTTTGAATATTATGGTGTGGATTTGATATAATGTTATAGTTATGGGTAATATTTACAAATTTTGCAAAGTAAGCAAGTTGTTATAAAATATTCGATTGGTCGGAGAATATTCATTTTAGCAGGGAATATTCATACGACGACACAATCATTGGTGGACCCCACAATGGAAGTATTGTCGTAGTTAGAAAACGACAGAAATATCTTTTATAAAAATAATGGCGAAAGTTTTACCATTAAACTGTTGAACTACTTGGTGGTAAAAGTACAGTAATATGCGTGGTTGCATAATAGCACACGGTATTGATTATTGATGCTTACGTGAGAAGTCACTCAGTTATACTCAATTATTGCTATAGTAATTGCTGCATAATATCTCTCATATTATTGATTCAATTATTGTCACAGTATCAATATTTTATATTATTAAATCAATAATTGAGACGACAAAGTTATTCATATTATTATTTACAATATTGACGATGTCTAGAAAGTTACATCGAGGAGAGGTTTGGTCACCTAATTGCAAGACCAATAGGGAGAAATCCTTATCAGAAAGCCCCCTCTTTCCTGAGAATGATCTAGTTGTTAAATATTGTGAGTTATAATATTAATGATGAATAAGTTCGTATTGATTAAAGATGAAATTGATATTTCTATTGTGTTAGGATTATTAGTGTTAGTGGAAATCGACATCTATTTCGATAATAATTGATGTCTGGAGGTTATATTGACCAATCGAGTAATTAATCGGATAAATGAACAATTAATTGCTGTTAATTCACATGTTTATAACTATTTGTTCACATGTGTGTACTATTGATTCAAATGTATGTACTATTAGGGGAGGTGGTGCAAGATTGATAATACTTGCATGAATGAATTAAAAATGGAGGTATAGATGAAGGTACTATACTGTAACTATTTTTTTCACATGTATAGAACTATTGATTCACATGAATGTACTATTGATTCACATGATGTACTATTAGGGGAGGTGGTGCAAGTTTGATAATACTTACATTACTAAATTAAAAATGAAGGAAAAGATGAAGGTATTATACTGTAATATTTTGAGCCCCAAAATGTGTAGTTATCGAATTTATATTATCCTATAAATAGAAGCTCATTCTTCTTTCATTCTCACCAATTCAGTAAGACTCATAAGAGCAATTATAGATAGAGAAGTTATAGAGAGAAAGAAGAAGAGAAGTCTGATACCTCACTATTTCAGTATCCAGTCTTCTCTTGAGGTAAGTGATATTATTTTGTTTAGTATTCATAGGAATAATATTTTTTTTCCATACTCTATAGTATGTGAGTTATATTATTTCATCTCGTTAATTATACCCTCATTTTGTTAACGTATTGCTTCTATACTCCGTGAAATTAGTAGAATATCCTTGAACTTTGTGCTTCATCTAGTATCGTTTCACAAGGATATTTTCTGCACATTCTTGTTAAATTTTAAGCTTTTCATGCCGGAGTACTGTCCATGAGTACTATTCATTTATATGGTACTATTCACAAAGTACTATTCATGGGTACTATTCACAAAGTAATATTCATGAAGTACTATTCATAAAGTACTATTCACGGGGTACTACTCCCAAAGTACTATTCATGGGGTACTATTCCTAAAGTACTATTCACGGGGTACTATTTACCTAGGTACTATTCACCCGGAGTACTATTCAAGACAAAAATTGATTTCTTTTCGGTCCAAATCATTTTTGATACAATATCATTCTTGAATTTTACTCCACAAAGCAGTATCATGTTGGCAATTTGAACATTATTGAATTCTGGATAAATTAAATTATAAATCTTTAAAAATTTATCATTTATTTTCTTTTAATTGAATCCTTATATCATTGTCATCATCCTCATGTTTATATTGTGATGAAAGTCATCTTTGGCTTACGTGCATAGATGGACTATTGATTGGTATGATTATGACCAGGGATCATTCGGTATAATCATGACCCGTAATATTACAAATGATGTGGTAAAAGTCCTCATTGGCCTATAGTGCATTGATGGACAGTTGTTATTATGATTATGACCAGGGATTATTCGGTATAGTCATGACCATTGATGATTACATGAATATCCTTGGCCCATAGTGCAGGGATGATTCAATGATGTGGTTTATTTATTAAGCTGAGGCTCAGCGATAAAGTTGATGAAAAACTTTTTAATTCATAGAAGATAGTAGATATCATGCTCTACTTGACTCTTCTAATGGATTGCTTATTTCACTGCAGTTAAACTTGATGTTTATTGTATTTTATTAGTTTAACACTGTTGAAGACTAATGATAATTTATTCTTCATTATCTTAGTCATAATTTTTCTTACTGGGCTAGTTGAGCTCACCCTTTTGCTTTCATTGTTCTCTTCATGAAATGAGAACATAGCCAGGACTAGTCGGGGAACAGAGTGATGGTCTGAGATGGTGTTATAGTAGTCCTCACTATTCTATAAAATAGCGTGACAATAAATGTAATGAGGACTCTATTTGAGTTTGGATATTGTCTAGAAGACAATATTCTTGTAAAAACTCTCAGCTCATGTTGTATAATTAAGTTTGTATTTGTATTCAGTATCATGTATTTGGCGACTCAAGATGGGTGATGTATACCTATTTTGGGGGCGTCACATGAGCTAAGAAATCTTGACATCCGTTTTTCAATAAACGAATGGCTTTATGGCTTGATATGATAGTGATTGACTTTAGTGGTTTGGTTGCTTAAATTCTTATAACAGGTTGGTTAGGAATATGAAAACAAACAACCTTACGAAAACAATCAATCTTAGCACGATGAGTGGTTAACCAATCAATCCCTAAAATCACATCAAATGGAACTATCTTTAAAGAGATAAGATCAACAGGTAATGTGATGGTGCCAACTTGGATCAAGCAAGATTTATAAACAGTGGATGTAATGAAAGTTTTTCCTAACGGAGTCTCAACAGATAAGTCAAAGTCTAAGTTCAAACATTGAGCACAAACAGGAGAGATTAAAAAAATGGGTAGAACCAGTATCTAGTAAGGTATAAACTTCGCAAAAGTTTATTATTATCTTACCCGTGATCACCTCGTTCGGGTTCCTCGCATTTTGGCCGATTCCATTTAAAACGCTTCTTCCAGAACCACGACTTTGACTTGTCTCGGACGCCTTTTTCGAGTCACCATCCCATTGGACTTGGTTTCATTCTGAGAATAATCTCGAGCTATATGTCCTTCATTTCCACAGTTATAACATACCTTGAATTATTATGGGCAGTTTGGGCTGATATATCCCTTTTTCCCGCATTTATAACATACGACCGGTGGTCATTCTCCTCCCCTAAAAACTGTTGATGCTAGTGCTGACATCTTCACGTTGTCATTGTTGTACTTTCTCTTTTTAAAATCCTCACCCGACTCGCTTCTTCTACTATCATGGCCACGATTACCACCAGAGTGGTTACCGCTTTTATCCGGATGTTTTCTTCCCCGCTGGTTGTCATTTCTCCGATGACTGCTTCTACCGGTATGACCTTGGTTGTGGTCCCTCGGTTGAACATACTCATTATCTCACTCTAATAATTGAGCCCTTTTCACAACATCTGAATATAGAGAAAATTTGTGAGAGATAAGGTATTGACGAATTTCGGGTTTCAGACCTCTTAGAAACATCCGCGTCATATGTTCCTCATTCTCTACCAAATGAGGTGTAAGCCAGGATAACTCCGCGAACTTAGCCTCGTACTGGGACACCGTCATGTTGTTCTGTTCCAGTCTAATAAACTCTACCTCCTTCATATGACGAATACTTTCAGGAAAGTACTTATCATTGAACAGTTTCTAAAACGTTTCCCAAGACATATTAAGTGTGACTGGCTAGGTACGCTTCACAGATTCCCACCAGTAATCTGCCTCACCACGGAACATAAAGGTGGCGAATGGAACCTTTTGTTCCTCCGTGCATCCCAAGACATCAAATATCTTAGTAATTTGCTTAACCCATATTTCCACCTTAATCGGATCCGGTTTTCCCAAAAACTCTGGTGGTCCCAACTCTTTGAACTACTTGGTTGTGACAAGCCGCGCGTTGCTATCATTTTCACCCGTATTTTGTACACGAGTCTCCCTCGTCTGATTTTGCATGAACTGCAAAAAGCTTCTAAACATCAAATCATTCATCGTTTGTTCAGTAGTGTTGTTTACAGGAGGAACATTATCTTCCTATTACAGGTTCTCCTGGTTGGTGATTAAAGGTGTTTCCACGGTCTCATTCACTTCATTGTTAACATTTCCAGCTGCTATTCTCAAAAACTGCCACAAAACAAAGGTTAATTAAAGAAAATGACATACCACATAATACCCCTATATTCTGACCGATCAACAAATAAGCTTAGGTAGGACACACTAGCGAAGGATTTACTTGTGTCTCCCCTCCTAGTTCTATTCACCGATCTCCGTCAAAGACCATATCCCTAAGCTTTGATACCAACTGTGACGCCCCCAAAATAGGTATACATCACCCATCTTGGGTCGCCAAAAACATGGTACAGAAAACAACTACAACTTTATTATTACAATTGTCGTGCAAAATACGACAACACATATACTGTGAATTTAAATACAAATATTATCTTTTAGAAAATATCCACACTCAAATAAGTCCTCATTACAATTATTGATACACTATTTTACAAAAATAGTGAGGACTGCTAAAACAACTGTCTAGAACCATCATTCCATACCCCGACTAGTTCCCGCTATATTCTCTCCTCCTAAGAAGAAAAATGGAACAAAAAGGAAAAGGGTGAGATCAATTAGCCCAGTAAAGAATATTATGACTAAGATAATGAACAAAAAATAATCGTTAGCCTTCAAAAAATCAGATAAAATATAATGGACAACAAGTTTTAGATCAATATTCACAGCGAAAATAATAATTCATTTGAAGAGTTTAATAGAGAATAAAATCTACTGTCTTCTATGATTTAAAAGTCCATCATCAATATTTTATCCATGTAACATCAATCAATATACATCTTGAACCAAATATTCATCTTTGCTTTACGGGCCAAAGATATTCATTTGTATCAACAGTTGGTCATGTTCATCTCAACACCTGTCCATCTTTGCACTACAGGCCAAAGATATTCATCAGGTAATCATTCATCTTTGCACTACAGGCCAAAGATATTCATCAAGTATCACCATTAAAAACTGAGGATGATAAAAAATATTTTAAAGAACGAATCCATTGAGATAAAAGGATAAATATTAGGGATTCGTACTTTAGATAATCCAAGTTCAAAAATACTCCATAATAAACCATAGTGGAGTAAAATTCAAGAATGAAGATCAAAACATGGATACAATCAAAGATAGTAACCATAATAGACATATGGGACAAAGAAGAAAAATTTCATTTTTTGGTGAATAGTACCGTATTTGTGAATAGTGTTGTATACGTGAATAGTGTCGTATACGTGAATAGTAACCCCGACACGAAAAGGTAGAAATTCCATAAGAAAAATCATACTTGAATGAATAATCTTACCGTATTCGTGAATAAGGTCAGATATCGTAAATAGTACCGTATACATGAATAGTAACCTCGACATAAAAAGGTAAAAATTTCATAATAAAATTTATATCAATATTTCGGTATAATGATATTGAAAGAATAACATAATTTACGAAGAAAATAATATCTCTTACCTCAAAAGAACAGTACTTCTGACTGGAATATCGGATATAATATTGAAGAAAACTTGCAGTGAATAGCAACTCTCAAAGTATCTAAATACTCACAAAAATATGCTCGATATTATAGAGAGAAAAATTTCTAATTCTGGTGTGATTTTCAATTCTAACCTAAGCACCCTAATTATAGGAAAATGCCAGAACACCAAAGCAGACTTAACCTACTACCTGATGGCTTTACCTGCTGCTATTCACGCACACTAATTTTGAAAAAAAATCTCAGCACACCAACAAGGACAAGAGTGGAGCCCACCCATTCTAAAAAATTTCCAAAATGTTTTAAATTTAAACAATATTCAGAAACTTTAATAATTCATAATAAATAGCCCTTTTATCAGAAAAATACGAATTTTATGTCTATTCCATAGGAAATTTAATTCTCTACAGCTTTGTATAAGAAAGTTTTTCCAAATTCCAAACAGAAAGTGTTTGAAATCCACATACGAATGATTTTTAATACCTTCATTCTAACAAAATATTGATAAAACACCTCAGCATTAATTCCTTCATTATATCCACATAAAATAAATATTTTATTATCATATAAATTAATAATTAATTATTCACAAATAATATTACAGAATCACAATACTGACAACCAGGTAGTTCCCAAGAAAGAGGGGGCTTTCCGATAAGGATTTCTCCTTATTGACGCGCAATTAGGTGACCAAACCCTTTTTCTAGACAGAACTTCCTTAGACATTGCCAATAATACTATCTAATAATATTATTCAAATAATATAAATTATTGATCTGATAATGGGAAATATTGTGCAGTGATAATTATTGATACAACAATAATATAAAATATCAACGTAGCAATTATTGAATCAATAAAATAAAATCTTGAACAGTAATTACTGTAAAAATTATTGAGTAGTGCCTTTTTACGTAAGAATCAATAATTCAAGAATATTGTGCAATACCGTGTATTACTGTGCAACCACGCGTATTACTGTATTTTAACCACATGGTATTCCAACAATGTTAACGGTAACAACTACGCCGTTATTTATAAAAACTCAAACTTGTCATTTTCTTCATCCGATCATTTTTTGTTATGGGGTCCATAATTGGCTGCGCAGTCGTATGAATATTCCCCGATAATAAGAATATTTCACGACCAAACGAATATTCCTCGACAAAAATGAACATTTTATAACCACTTCCTTATTTCACAAAATTTGCATATTTTACCCATAAATAACCACATTAATCAAATCCACCCTTACTATTTTAAAATAATTAATAAAGAAAATTCAATTTTATTTATAAAAAGTTGGGGTCTTACAATATTTTTCAACAAATGCGTTCAACCAAGAAAAAATTCACGTGAACCTAGAGCATTGAATTATAAGACCTTATGCTAAAGGTCCAAATATCACCATCCTAGAATGGAAAATTTCAAGTGCATACAACTTCTATACTTAAATCTTAATGATGTCCAATACACATTAGAAACGGAGAATACTAGAGCACCCAAAATACAAAAAAAAATACCCACCTCAGATCTACCAAAACTAGAATATAGATAGGTAAGTCAAAAGCAAACAAATTCAAGCATACCAAAACCCCAAGAAAATGGTGAGTGAGATACCTTGAATGAGAATAATGAGTTGCAGAGACAAGAAGAGAAACCGTCGTTGTCGCCGAAAATTCAAAAAATCGAAATTGAAGTTTTTTTTCTAAACTAGGGCAATAATGAGGGATGAGAGAGGGGAAAGTGCGTAGTGAGGCGGAGCAGATTGAGAGAGGAGGAGGATGGACTGAGGAGGCAGCAGCAGGAGATTGACAGAGGAGGAGGTGAGGGTTAGTGGATAACTGAGGGTAATTTGGGAAAATAAATTTGGTATTATTGTTAAGTTTCAGCAGTTACTCAACCATGGTTTAGATGTGGGTCCTAACGTGTGGAAATATAAGAAAACCGTGTGGAAATATCACTTGCCATAAATGAGATATGCTAGAAATACAAAGTGACAAACATATTGGGATAAATCCTTCTATGATACATCCATGTGCTGAGAGAATTGAACAAAATTCATGTGATCATTTAATTCATTTAATGCATTTAAAGTAGTCAAATTGTTCAACGGTCCAAAGCTTAAAAAATTCGGAGCCCTTTATTTCAAACAAATGAATTTCAACCTTTGATTTTTCAAAAAGACCATTTGCCCCAAGCTTGAAAATCATATATATAGGAAGCTTTCTCTTCGTTCCAAACATACCAATTTACTATTAAAGAAAAAGCTTACTCCTTGCCTACATTCTCTCTAAAGCTTTAATCTCTCTACTACTCTGATTATTTGAAGAAGAGAAAATTAGTCACAAGTATTTGAGATAAGTTGTTTAAATTACTTGATTAAATTATCTCTTACTTGTTTATTGTTATAGTTATAAAAATATAAATTGTTATACACATTTATATATATATATATATATATATATATTTCATTTATTTATTATTTATATAAATATCGTAAAGTAGACTTACATTAGATCATCAAAATGACCCCAAGATACTTCTATTAGAGAACTATCTGAACTGTCTTTGAATTTCAAAAGTAGTCTACCGAAAATATTTATATAAGTATTTCATATATTTATTATTTATATAAATATCGAATAGTAGACTTACATTTGATCGTCAAAACATCCCCGAGATACTTCGATTACAGAACTATCCGAATTGTCTTTGAATTTCAAAAGTGATCTATCAAAAATATTTATATAAGTACCTCATATATTTATTATTTATATAAATATCATATATTAACACTTGATCGTCAAAACGACCGTGAGATACTTCTATTAGAGAACTATTCGAGCTATCTTTGAATTTCAAATTTGAATTTCAAAGTGGTCTATCGAAAATATTTATATAAATATTAAAGTGTGAAAATTATAAATATGGTCAGTACTTAGATACCGAAACAATTTGGATTTATTCACTCTTGAGCGAATGATAGCGTGAATTGTTCAAACGATTTTTAAAATCCTAAGTGGTCTTATTTATTTATTATTCACATAATAGATAAAATATATTATTATATATTCTTTGAGTTAAACAAATATATTTGTTATAACAAGTATTGCTTAAGTGATTTATTCATTGTACTTGATATCTGTTATCACAAATATTTGAACATATACTCATTCAGAATATTTGAACTTAAAGTTATATCTGTTTAATCCATAGAAACACGTTCTTTATTATAAAGAATAAATAATGCTTTATAAACTTGCATTAAACTATATAATTGTTTATTCAAAAGCATTTTGACTTACTCTAATTTATCTCGCTTAATTAAGAAGCACATTTTTACAAGTATAAAAGTTTTAAACTTTTATAACTAAATATAAATTTATATCTACTTACACAGAAACACATTTCATATATATAAAGGTCATTGAACTTTTATTGATCTCTAATTGCTATCTGCTTATTTTAGAAGCATATCTTATTAAAATCTTTTGTAAAAAGGAAAAAAGGTAGAGTTAGTTTATTTTATGTATCTATGAGAAAGACGAAATTCTTCGACCAAGACCAGAGTCTTAGATAAGCAAGCTAAGAGTTGGGTCTCTAGTGTACTTGTAAGGTGAGGAAGAGGTTGTTGTTTCAAGACCAGATCATGAAATAGATTTTGTAACGCCCCCAAAATAGGTATACATCACCCATTCTGAGTCGCCAAATACATGGTATAGAATACAAATATAAACTTAATTATACAACTGGCGTGTATCATAAGTTAAGAGTTTTAACACGAATATTATCTTCTAGACAGTATCAAAACTCAAATAGAGTCCTCATTACAATTATTATCACACTATTTTACAGAATAGTGAGGACTACTAAAGCAACCATCTGGACCGTCACTCCATTCACAGACTAGTCCCAGCTATATTCTCATTTTTTGAAGAGAATAATGAAAGCAAAGAGTGAGCTCAACTAGCCCATTAAAGAATATTATGACTAAGATAATGCAGAATAATTTATTGTTAGCCTTCAACAGTGTTAAACTGATAGAATACAATAGATAACAAGTTTAACTGCAGCGGAACAAATAATCCATTAGAAGAGTCAAGTAGATTATGATATCTACTATCTTCTATGATTTAAAAGTTTATCATCAATTTTATCGCTGAGACTCGGCTTAATAAATAATTCACATCACTGAATTATCCATGCACTACGGGCCAATGATATTCGTGTTATCACCAATGGTTATGATCATGCCAAACAACAATTCATCTTTACACCCTTGGCCGAAGAAAACCCATGGTCATGATCATACCAACAACTGTCCATCAATGCACTTCGGGCCAATGAGGACTTTTATCACATCATTTGTAACATTACAAGTCATCATTATACTGAATAATCCCTGGTCATAATCATACCAATCAACAGTCCATCTATGCACTATGGGCCAAAGATGACTTTTATCACAATATAAGCATGAGGATGATGACAATGATATAAGAATTTAATTAAATGAGAGCAAGGATAAATTTTAAAGATTTATAATTCAATTTATCAAGAATTCAATAATGTTTAAATTGTCAACATGATACTGCTTTGTGAAGTAAAATTCAAGAATAATATTCACGTATCAAAAATAATTTGGACAAAAAAGTATCAATTTTTTGTCGTGAATAGTACCCCATGAATAGTACTTCGTGAATAGTGTAGTATGTATGAATATAATACCGTACATATGAATAGTGTTGTACATATGAATAGTACTCCGGCATGAAAAGCTTAAAATTTAACAAGAATGTTCATAAAAATATTCTTTTGAAACGATACTAGATGAAACACAAATTTCAAAGATATTTTACTAATTTCAAGGAGTATAGAAGCAATACTTATCAAAATGAGTGTATAATTTGGAATACGAAATGAAATAATATTACTTACATACTACAGAGTATGGAAGAAAATATTATTTCTTACGAGTATTGAACAAAAATAATATCCCTACAACTGTTGAACGAAAATAATATTCCTACGAATATTGAACGAAGATAATATTTCTTACGAATATTGAATGAAAATAATATTCCTTACGAATATTGAACGAAAATAAAATTTCTTACGAATACGAAGAGAAATTCCAACTGGTATAACGGATATATTTTAAAGAAAACTTGCACTATTTTTTACACTCAAAGCTTCCTTAAACTCTAAAGAAATACGCTCAATATTATAGAAGAAGAATTCTCTGATTCTGGTGTGAATTTCATTTCTAAACTGAGGATCCTATTTATAAGAGAATGGAAGGATACTACTTTAAAAAAAAATCACAGATTGCACAGTGAATTTCAGACAATTTCACGGGTGAAGAATTCTGAATTTTTTTTGATTTTACTATGCAACATTATGCAGTACTATGCAAACCATAAAATATAATATATTCTATTTTACATAAAAAAACAAAACTTATATATATATATATAACAAAATTGAGATAACTTTTTATCGACAGTATTGAAAAATAGGTAAGTGGGTGTCCATATAATACGCCAAACTTACAACAAATACTTCATAAAAATCCCCTCTATTTATTTCAATTCACTTAGCTTCACAAAACAAATTTTTAATAACATTCATCATTAATATTATAACTTGCAATATTAACAGCCATATCATTCTCAGGAAAAAGGGGCTTTCCGATAAGGATTTCTTCCTATTAGCGCGCAATTAGGTGACCAAACCCCTCTCCTCGATAGAACTTTCTAGACATTATCAATAATGCAAATAATAATATGAATAACTTTGTCGGCTCAATTATTGATTTAATAATATAAAATATTGCGACAATAATTGAATCAATAACGTGAGATACTATGCAGCAATTACTGTAGCAATAATTGAGTATAACTGAGTGACTTCTCACGTAAGCATCAATAATTAATACCGTGTGCTACTATGCAACCACACATATTACTGTACTTTTATCACCGGGTATTTCAACAGTTAACGGTAAAACTTTCGCTGTTATTTTAATAAAAAGATATTTATGTTGTTTTCTAACTCCGACAATAATTTGGTTGTGAGGTCCACCAATGATTGTGTCATTGTACGAATATTCCCTGATAAAACGAATATTTCCCGACCAATCGAATATTTTATAACAATTTGCTTACTTTGCAAAATTTACAAATATTACCCACAACTATAATATTATATCAAATCGATCCACACCTTATTATTCAAAAAGATATTTAGAGAAAAAAATTCATCTTTATTCATAAAAGTTGGTGTCTTACAGATTTAAACTCAAAAGAAGGTACAACTAAGCTTGAGGAGGGAGCTTGGAGCTTGTTGTCCAAGATAGTTAATAGTTATAAATTTGTCGATAAATGTAAAGGTTTCTCCGCCAATTGAAGGAGTTTTATTACAGGAAGTAATAGGATCTCAAGTCCTGGAGATAAGCTTGAGACTGGACGTAGAAACATACTCATGATGTATATTGTGAACCAGACAAATCTCTGTGCATTGTGTGATTGAATTTTTTTACTATCTTGCATATTAATTTCTAACACTGCAAATTAATTATCTAAAAATTTAAAAAGGCCGAGATAATTTTTTAGAGATTTGATATTTTCACAAATAAATTTGATAGTTCCACAAGATCCTTTAATTCTAACATGAAGTGGACTCCACTTACTATTCATGTGAGGAAGAGCTTGTAAAACTATTAAATTTATTTGTGTAAATATCAATTCTAATATTTTATAGCTTTGTGTACGTAAAAATATTTGTATTCATAAGATGTTTAGAAATTTATCACACTTTATTAATGCTACTATTTATGGCATGCATTATGTGTATGTAATTAAGTGACAAAATAAATAAATTAGAATAATAAATAAGAAATATGAGAGATTTTTTGGGTAAAAAATGAGAGGAAGTTTAAAAAGTGAGATAGCTTCAACAAACAATTATTGATCTCCTCTTACTTAATAAAATAAATAATAATAATAATAATAATAATAATAATAATAATAATAATAATAGAGAGATAATAAATAATTAAATAAATTTTGATAAAATAGATTATCCGTAAAGCATTATTTTATTGCAAAACACTTGTTAAATTAAATACGTGATTATTCACAAAATAATGACAAATGATCTGGAGTGTATCTTGCACCTTTTTATGTATGGACTATTATGTTGTCAAAAGAGTAATTTGCAGCCACAAGAAAAAAAAAAAATAAATAATTAAAAACCACAAAAAAAAAAGTGGAAGGAGATTTGAAAATCAAAATCCCAATTATAGGTTAACATCGTTTTCCGTTCCGAAATCTCCTCTGCGTCAATGGAGTTTCCCCATTTTCAGCCAAATCTTTTCACCAATTCTTATATATGTTTCAATGGCTCCTCCATTTTCATTTGGTCGCACCGATCAAATTCTGTTTATACTTGTGATTATAAACTATCAAGTATGTGTTTCTTGTTTATATGCATGTATAGAAAAATCATGAAGTGTGATCTTATTGATATTGTCATGCTATATATTGTGAAAGTTTTTACCGAATTACAGTTGCATACATCATAAATGGGATTGGACGATGATTATAAGATTGGTCTACCATATTATATACCTGAGCAAAAGAATTACTCAATGTTCTAAAAAAAATTGTTAGAAGAACGTAGGTGGCGAAGTGGGCGCCTAGGCGGCCTAGCTAAGTGGTGCCAAGGCATTTTGCTAGGCGGATTTGTCGTTTTCTTTGACGGTCTTATATATTTATTTATTTTTATTGTACATAGTTGTTATACTATGCTAAACATATAGTAGATGTAAAACTTTTTAAATTTTAAACGAAACATTATAAAAAATAATCTTTTAAGAATTATCAAATTCAAATTCATATTAAATATTGTAAAACTTCAAAATAGAGGTTTGATTATGCTTAGGCAGGGGCCTAGGCGTCCAACCAAATCGAGGCAGTAGAGAACTGCCAAGCACCTAGGCAAAAATTAATCGGACCTAGGCGGGATTTCTTAGATAACTGGAATTACCACATAAGTGATAACACAAAAATAATAATAAATAAAATCGCAAGATATATCATTTCCCTATTGATGAAGAAGTCCCCATAATTTTAACTCTTTTGATGTTGTTTAAATTAGTTTTGGAGAGGAATCCAAGTTGTTTGCCATAATAATGCAAGAGTAAATATATTTAGGGAAGTGAGATGCAAATATGATTGTGGATTAACTTACCATGTGAGATACTCTCCCGTTCCTTAATATAAGTCGTTTTAGAGAAATATTTTTGTTTTTAAATATAAGTCGTTTGAGAATTTCAAGTAAGCATTAATTGCTTAGTTTTCAATATTACCTTAAGTATTAAATGTAACTTTGATTCTCTCACTATTTTCTGTCCAATGAATAATAATATCTTATTCTAATACAAGGGCAGTATAGACAATTGATAATATATTTAATGCTTTACAATCATTTTATTAATACTTGTGTACAACTCTAAAACTACCTATATTAAATAGCACGGGGAGTATATAGAATAAGGTTACTACAATGTATGGAAAAATGTTGCATTGGTTGAGTGCAAAAATTCGCTGGACATAGCATTACTGTGGTGGAAATTTCCATAACCAATACTGTTTCCTGTGACGCGTTGTTGCGTGTGTAAAATTAGTGGGATATAATATAGAATTTTTCTCAAAATTGAAGGATAAAATAAGAAAATAAAAATAAATTATTTGAAAAAGACAGAATAGTTATACATATAAATCTAAGCAACCGATAACAAGTGTTTTTTATATTTTTCACACTGTGATCTCCCCATATTTGTTAAGTTTATTTTATGTTCAATTTACCTTTGCTTGAACCCAGTTACCCTCTGTCTTTCTCTCTTTCTCTCTTCCCCTCCACAATCGAGTTTCTAAATTCTGTTGTTCAATCAAATCCAAATCCAAAACAAACAAATCAAAACCATATCTAAATTCAAATTCAGTTGTTCACTCAATCTAAATTCCTTCCATCAAACAAATCAATCAAAATCCAAAACAAACAAACCAAAACCATATCTAAATCCAAATTCGGTTGTTCAAAAAAAATCCCCAGTTGCCCTCACCTCATTTTCGCAATCATAGTCATCAAATCATTATCAATTGTTCCCATGGGAGCGGAAGCTACATTTGGCTGCTAATATAGTGGTTGACATGGTTGAATCTGATATAGTGGTTGACGTTGATTTGGCTGGTAATATTTCGGTTAGATCTGAGGAAACTGGAATGGAATCTGCAGGCAAAACTTCATTCGGCTACATTCGCCTGCAGATTCGGAGAAGGGAAAGGAAGAAAGGTGAAAAGGAGGGTGAAATCAGCTATGGAAAAAGGTAGAGAGAAGGGAGAGTGAAAAACCTAGGGAGTCATGGAGGGTCTCCGCCTCTCCTCTTCTGGTTCTTCTTATTTCCTTGAACCCAGCTGTGCATAGCACTAAAACAAATCAATCCAGAGTAATTACCGTAACATTTTTTTTGAGTTTTGAACAGAAAAGAAAAGAATAAAAAACTTAAATTAGAACAAAAGAAAAGAATAGAAAACTTGAAGTTTTCCTTTTGATGTGTGCATGTTGCTGCCATGATGCAAAGCCCATGCATGTTTCTACCTACATGGTGCATACATGGGTTCAATTTAGTTAGTCTTGAGTTGTTTATTTGGGTTGTTATTTCCTTGTTGTTAGGACCAATTTTACTGGCATGTAGTTAGTGGGTTAGTGGGCATGTGTTCCCTACTTTTTAGTAGTTGTTAATTTCCTTTTCCCATTCCAGTTGCAAGGCTATTTAAGATAGCCAATGAAGTTAATAAAAGGCATGCATATATTGAAACCCAAACTTCTCTCTTACTTCTGTTTTTTTCCTCCTGTCTCTTCTTCTTAAATTCAACACATCATTTTTGGCATCAGAGCCAGGTTGCTTTGTTGGCAACTATGGACACCCGTGGTAAGACCAACGCAGAGTTTTAGAATGACGTTAACAAAATTTTGGCTCGCCACGAATCAAGTATTGATCAGGTCAATGAGACCTTGCAGCAGGTCCTAACCGAGCTTCAAGCCTTGCGGGTTACACGAAATCCCCAGTCAAACGTGCAAGAGATCAATCCTTTGTATCCGGGAGAGACCTCTAATAGCAATGGTGACGGCTCGACGCATCACCTTAAACTCTCTTTTCCACGGTTCAACGGAGAGGATCCTCATGGGTGGTTATTCAAGGCAGAACAATATTTGGAGTTCCAAAAAATCCCAGTTGAGCAACAAGTTCAACTTGCCTCCTTCCACCTTGAAGGAATTGCTCTCCAGTGGCATAGATGGATGACCGAATTCAAGGGTCCACTGACATGGCCCGAATTGGCTAAGGAAACTCTCCTATGATTTGGACCCATGGAATATGAAGATCCTTCTGAGGCCCTTAATAGATTGAAGCAGACATTGACGGTTGCGAACTATCAAGAGTCCTTTGAAAGGTTATCGCACCAGGTTGATGGGATTCCTGAAACTTTTCTTATTGGATGCTTCATTGCAGGTTTGAAAGACGAGATCCGTTTGGACGTAAAAATTAAACACCCACACTCTTTAGCGGAAGCAATTGGGGTAGCTCGTCTTGTTGAAGAACGTAACCACTTACAGAGGAAGCCAACTCCATCATTCCGTTCTGCAGCACCAATAAAAGTGAGCGTTAACTCCATGCCGGGGGTATTAGGAAATGCACCAACTCAGCGAACAACCTCCTTCAATCCCACCGTTCGTCGCATCTCCAACAAGGAAGCTCGTGAACGTAGAGAAAAGGGGCTCTGCTATTATTGTGATGAGAAGTTATGCGAGCGACCCCAACTTTTTATGATGGAGGATTCAGTGGAGCAAGGTTATGAAGTAAACGGAAGCAATCCGCAAGATGACGAACAATCCGAGATGGAACCAGAAATCTCTTTCCACGCCATAGCAGGTACCGCTCACCCACAAACCCTTCAGGTGATAGGAAGGATGAAAAATAAGGAGGTTACGGTGCTCATCGACGTAGGTAGCACTCATAACTTCATTGATCAATCCCTTCTAACCAAACTAGGTCTATCAATGTCTCGCAACAAGAAGTTCCATGTGATGGTGGCAAATAAAGAAAGGATTGAGTGTGCGGGGTTATGTCAAGGACTAGTTGTTCGAATTCAAGGTTATACGGTCATTGCAGATTTTTTCGTCCTTCCTGTAGCAGCGTGTCCACTTGTGTTAGGGGTCCAATGGCTTTCTACCCTTGGACCAATTTAGACGGACTATATGCAACTTACAATGAGATTCCAACAGGATAGTGTTTGGCATTTCACCGATCAACATAATTGGTGCCTAGTAAAGAGATAAGTAATTTAGAATTGATTGAGAAAAATCGAGGCATTCGTGAGAGGGCTTATTTAGATCAGTAACCAAGAGAGAATATATTCTGACCTCAAGAAAGTCAAAGGAAACTTTCTCGGATAGAAGGTGAGATCGATTGGCGCCTAATTAATGAGGTAGAAGCCAACGATTAGGAGAGAAATAGAGGTGTTCATCTAATGTGGGAGATCATTCAAATTCGGAAAACCTTAAAAGTGGTGGAGGAAATATTACTCTTGCTATCCTCGGGGAAATATACATCTTTGGATCGAATCAGATTCTACTCATGTCGAACACTGACATTATGAATTAGAGTCGAGGAACATACGGCTACTAAGAAAAGAGGCGTAGTAGACAACGGGACAATCTAATGCTAGATCAGTTGGAGATATTGGCGAGAAAATGTAAACGAAGCCAAATGCGGAACCCGATTAGAAGGATCAACAGAATGTAAAACATCGGTAGACTATCCCGTTTTAAGTATTGCAACATTTCTTGGATCGTAATCAATATGATTATCATTCTATAGTAGACATAAGATCGTGAATCTAATTTCAAGACGCAAAGGAAAGACCCTTTCAGGAGGTTTGTCCGGGAAAGAATGGAGGTCGAGAGAAGATGGCAATTTCTATCGATAGCATAAAAATGAATTCTAGCTTTACTATTGCGAAACGCAATACAGGTGACGAGGTATTATTTAGATTGGGTAACAGATGAGCGAATCTTTCACGTCACAACTATTCGGACTCACGAAGAGTCAAATTTCATACTGGAATTTTGGATGTGCATTGATAAATGTGGGATCGGTTAATGACTAATGGAGAAGGTGTGATAGCGTAGATTACAACTTGAGGCGAGATGAAAGCGATAATGAAAAAGAGGTTCATGTACCAACATCTTTCAAGAGATCATCATTTACTGAACTCTTAATAAGGAAGACATTGAATATTACGGGGAGATGGAGATGTTGAAGGATCGGGCTAACTTGATTGAGGACACATGAAACATTATCGATGGTAGATTCTAATGAGGAGTGAAGCTGGGAGATTGCGAGACTTGGTTGATCAAAACGACATTATTTAGTAGTCGAGGAATTAGTCCATATCGCTACTAAGATTAGAAACAACTCAAGAGCGCGTAACCGCGAGATCAAACTAATTCATCATGGAGACCCAATTCGGCAAGCGAGAGTTAAAGACCCGGTGCGCCGTTAGCCAAGGTGGAACCAAAAGGAAATCAACTAGAAAAAAGTAAAGCCCAAACAAATCTTCTTTAATTAGAAGCCAGAAATTCGATGTTTTAAGGTATCGAAGGAGAATTTCTACTGTCCAAATCGGACAAAAATCATTCTTATGATTCAGATTTTGGAGGCCGAGGGGAAAGATAATGGTTACTGATTCTAATGCCACCATTGGGGAGATAGGTGAAGGATCTCATACAATTGAAATGCCATTCTGAAGAGCACTGGTACAGTTAAGGAGGAGCTTCACTGTGGAAAATCTATTTCCATACCGATACGAATGAATGGGAAAATTTGTTCGTGAGTTATACAATGGAAGCATGGTCTGAAATGTGGCAAAATCTGATGAATCTTAAGTTAGAGTTACCTACTACCAAACATCGGGCGACCGAGATTACGCAAAGCTTTAATGATCATGAGAAAGGATAAAGTAGAGAAGAAATGTTAGTTCCATTTGCATTGGTCGGTATAGGCTGAGGTATTTGTGATGTGGTGTCCAAAGCAGGATGTGCGTACGAGTGTAGACCATGGCGGTTTGATAGGAGGGTTCAACATTACGGGTTTACAGCGTATATTCATTAAATTCGGACGAAGAAGATCTCTTTCGCGAATGTCACCACCAGAAACATTTTCATCAAATTCATTTTGCGGAAAATTATGACAAAGAAAGATCAAAAAAGAAAATCAAGAAAAAAAGAGAAAAAGAAAGCATTGATCAATCCTTCTAACCAAACTGGTCTATCAATGTCTCGCAACAAGAAGTTCCATGTGATGGTGGCAAATAAAGAAAGGATTGAGTGTGCGGGGTTATGTCAAGGACTAGTTGTTCGAATTCAAGGTTATACGGTCATTGCAGATTTTTTCGTCCTTCCTGTAGCAGCGTGTCCACTTGTGTTAGGGGTCCAATGGCTTTCTACCCTTGGACCAATTTAGACGGACTATATGCAACTTACAATGAGATTCCAACAGGATAGTGTTTGGCATACTTTCCAAGGATTAAAATTTTTAAAGAGTTTAGAAGTCTTAACTGAGAAGGACTGTTGTGGGCTAACCGGAACCGCTACTTACGGTATGGGATTTTTTTTGCAATTGCTTCCCAACCCACTGTGCCGTTAATATCTCCCATTATTCTCCAGATTTAGATCAACTCTTAACTGTTTTTTCTGAAGTATTTGAATCACCTATAACTCTACTACCTCAGAGATCCCATGACCATCACATTCCTCTACAGCCTCATGCTAGTCCAATTACTGTGCGTCCCTATCGATACCCATACTACCAGAAATCCGAAATTGAAAAACAGGTTCGAGGCTTATTGCAAGCGGGACTTATCAGACCCAGCAATAGTCCCTTCTCCTCACATGTGCTTTTGGTTAAAAAGCATGATGGCGAATGGCGATTCTACATGGACTACCGAGCATTAAACGACATTACCATAAAAGATAAATATCCAATCCCTGTTATTGATGAGCTTTTAGATGAACTCCATGGAGCACAGTTCTTCTCAAAGTTGGACCTTCGAGCTGGATACCATCAAATTCGAGTTCATGCGAGCGACATTTCGAAAACAGCCTTTCGAACACATGAAGGCCATTATGAATTTGTGGTGATGGCGTTTGGGCTTACAAACGCACCAGCAACATTTCAAAGTCTCATGAATGACTTGTTTCGGCCTCATCTGCGGAAGTTCGTCCTTGTCTTCTTTGATGACATCTTGGTTTTTTACAAGACGTGGGAGGAGCATCTCTTAAACACCTACAGACCGTTCTAACCATTTTATCTAACAATCAATTATTTGCTAAAATGTCTAAATGTAGGTTTGGGGTCACTGAAGTAGAATACTTGGGTCACATCATCTCTAAACATGGGGTAGCGGTGGATCCTTCTAAAATACAAGCAGTATTGGAATGGCCGACACCTACAACAGCTCGTGGGGTTCGTGGATTTCTAGGATTGGCGGGGTACTATCGGAAATTCATCAAACATTTTGGTGGTATTGCTGCACCATTGCATAAACTACTCACTAAGGAAGGGTTCTATTGGACAGAAGAGGCAGAGAAATCGTTCCTACAACTCAAAGAGGCTTTGACAACACCCCCAGTCCTAAGCCTACCCGATTTCTCCCAACCTTTTGTTATTGAATGTGATGCAAGTGGCTACGGAATTGGGGTTGTGCTCTCGCAAAACCAACGTCCCATAGCTTACTTTAGTGAGGCCTTGAAAGGTTCGGCATTAAATCTTTCCACTTACGAGAAAGAAATGTTAGCTATCTTTCACGGTCCGAACGGACCAACGAAGTCTAAAATACTTAATGGAGCAACGTATTACCACCCCAGCCCAGGCTCGTTGGCTTCCAAAATTGATGGGCTATGAGTATGAGATTGTGTTCAAACAAGGAGTGGAAAACCGAGCGACTGATTCGTTGTTAAGACGTGGAGAGCTAAACTTCATGGCTGAATCAAGGCCGCATGCGGACTGGTGGGCTCAGTTGCAAACTGAAGTGGCAAAGGACCCTTTCTTTCATAACTTTGCTAACGTTTCGGGCCACCCACAACTTATTCAACGAGATGGAGTGTGGTTTAAATCGGGTAAGGTAATCTTGAATCCTTCCTCTTCTTTAGTATTAACTGTGATCACAGAATACCATTCCTCTCCTACGGGAGGACACTTTGGGTTCCATAAAACATTAGCTCGGGTCCAAAATAATTTCTGTTGGTCGGGTATGCGGAATTCCGTCAAAGCTTTCATTAGAGAATGCGGTGTTTGCCAAAGGAACAAATATGACAGTATGAAACCAGCGGGATTGCTTCAACCCTTGCCCATTCCGGAACGTGTTTGCTCGGAAATCACCATGGATTTCGTGGAAGACCTTCCGCTCTCTAATGGGTACTCGGTCATCATGGTGGCTGTCGATAGGTTAACAAAATACGCACACTTTATTCCTCTCAAGCATCTATTCACAGCATCCATAGTGGCTAGAGCGTTTGTTTCGAATGTGGTCCGATTGCATGGCATTCCTATTTCCATTGTGAGTGATCGAGACAAGGTATTTGTTAGTTCCTTTTGGCGTGGGTTGTTTCAACTACAAGGCTCCCAGCTCCGCATGAGTTCGAGTTACCACCCACAGACTGATTGGCAGACGGAAGTGGTGAACCGCACGTTAGAGCAATACTTGAGATGCTTTGCTGGAGAACAACCAAAAAAGTGGGTTGATTGGATTCCATGGGCAGAGTATAGTTACAACACTTCAGTACATGCCGCTTCTCGTATGACCCCGTTCGAGGCCGTGTATGGTGTTCTTCTGCCGGATCTTTTATCTTACATTCTGGGCACATCTAAAGTGGAGGCAGTGGACTCTTATTTGCGAGACCGTGACTCCATCTTGAGCAACCTACATTTGAATTTAAGCAATGCTAGAAACAGGATGAAGAGTCATGCGGACCAACACCAACGTGAGGTTGAATTTAAAGTTGGTGATTTCGTCTATTTAAAATTGCAACCTTATAGACAAACAACTGTAGCTTTCCGTGGCTCTCTAAAGTTGTCTCCTCGCTTTTATGGGCCATATGAGATTTTGGAAAAAATTGGTGTAGTTGCGTATAGGTTGGCTTTGCCAATTGGGTCAAAGATTCATAATGTGTTTCATGTTAGTCTGTTGCGCAAACACTTGGGACCACTCACTCACGCCACTACTCAGCTACCTCCGGTATCTGACGACTCCCTTGTCCTTCCTCAACCTGAGGCCGTCCTTGAGGGTCGCTTTGTCCAGAAAGGCAAATATCGCCCAAAAAAGGAAGTTTTAATTAAATGGCAGGGCACTCCTTTGGAGGATGCGACTTGGAAAAACTCATGGCGAATGGGAAGAACCTACCCTAATTTTATCCTTGCGGTCAAGGATACTTAAGGGGGGAGGAGTTGATGTGTGCATGTTGCTGCCATGATGCAAAGCCCATGCATGTTTCTACCTACGTGGTGGTGCAGACATGGGTTCAATTTAGTTAGTCTTGAGTTGTTTATTTGGGTTGTTATTTCCTTGTTAGGACCAGTTTTACTGGCATGTAGTTAGTGGGTTAGTGGGCATGTGTTCCCTACTTTTTAGTAGTTGTTAATTTCCTTTTCCCATTTCAGTTGCAAGGCTATTTAAGATAGCCAATGAAGTTAATAAAAGGCATGCATATATTGAAACCCAAACTTCTCTCTTACTTCTTTTTTTTCTCATGTCTCTTCTTCTTAAATTCAACGCATCACCTTTGTTTTGTTTTTGAGTTTTTAATAGAAAAGAATAGAAAATTTAAAATTGAGGACATAAGTTATAATTTAAAATTTATTATATTAAAATTTGAGGATAATATGGAAATTATAAAAATATTATTTATTCCAATTTCTTTTCCGTCAAATCGGTAAATTTTGAGCGGAAAACTTTTAGCGAAAAAAGTGGTTAAGTTTTACATCCATTTCTTTTCTTTTACGTTTATTAAAAAACTTAAAAACATAAGAATTGGAAAGAAAACTTAACTTTTTCGTCTATTTCTTTTCTTTTCCGTCCATTTTCTCTCTCTTCTTTCCCTCTCTACAAGCTTAAGCTTTGGGCCTGCAAATTTTGGTCCTTTTCTTATTTCTCTCTCTACACAAGTATGAACTTTGGCGTGAGAAAATTGACAGGGAGAATATGGTTTTGGTTTCCATTTATCTACGGATCGATTTTATTTTTTTGAACCACCAGATTTGGATTTAGATATGGTTTTGGTTTGTTTGTTTTGAATGTGGATTGATTTATTTGATTGAAGAAATTTAGAGACTTAGTTGTGCAGGGGAGGGAGGGAGGGAGGGAGGGAGGGAGGGAAAGAGAGATGGTATCCGGAGATTGTTTGAAGGGGTAAATTGGACATAAAAAATAAGCTTAATAAATATGTAGGGATCAGAATGTAAAAATATAAAAAAAACGTGTGAAAATATCAACTCCCTAAATCTGTAGGGACAATAAAAACTTGTGACACAGTTACACGAAATGACATAACGAATTAATTAAGGGAATTGTTAAATTATAATGTAAAAATATTATTTTATAATAAAAAAGTGCTTGCTATAGATCATATATAATGGCGATTTTTACTGGCCTTTATATATCTACAACGACACTTTTGTAATAAAAATAATAAAAAATGTTATGGATTTAACAATTTCCATTAATTAATAGACATTTTAGGAGGGTGTATTCAATAAAAACTTTTAAATATTTTTTTTAAGTGAGACTTTTGTAGAATTTGTTAATTTTAATAACTTTAAAATATTTTTAAAATTACTTTTAAAGACTCCATGAAATATGTGACATACTTTTATAGACTTTTTACCAAGACTTTTGATGAGACTTTTGTATACTTACAATATATCTTTGCGAACATATTAATTATTAAAAATCAACAAAGATCTTATATTTTAGATGAAATGAATACGATATTAAATAATATTAAAATATATTGATAATGTCACAACCTAATTTGAAATAAAAGGTATTGTTGAAGTTGAATTATTAGATCATACCCGATCTATTACGAAAATGTCATATTTCATAATTTTATATTTCATAAAAAGTCATTTTCTACTAACAATAATATAAAACAATAATTTCGATTTTAAAATTGTTCATTGTCGTTTTTACTATCATGTCATTATTACTAAACTAACAATTTATAATTTTCAACGAATAACAAAATTAACAAATTTATTACATTTAAAAATAAACATAAAACAAAATATCTCTTTAATACTTACAAATATAATAAATGAGATTTTTTTTTATGGAAGAGAAGAAATATAAAATGATATTAAAATATTTGTTATCCTCATTTATATCATTGATGCTATTTAGAACCATTAACGCTACTCTTTCTTTTTAGCTCTTCCTCCTTTTTCTCTCTCCTCACCTGTTATAATAGCTCTCTTTACTTTTGGGATTTTTATATTGAGAGGATTGAGGTAGAGAGAGAGAAAGTGAGAAAGATATATATATTTTTTTTTTCTTTTCTTCTTTGTTTGATCTCCTCTATCTCTTTCTTCTGAGTTCATCTTCTTCCTTTCTCAAATATTTAAAAGTCTTTGAAAGTCTTTAGAGATGAGGTCAGACTTTGGATATGAGTATCTCTTTTTCTAAAGTCTATCAAACTCTACCATTTGATAGAAATCTGTTTCAATCTATGACTTTTTGAATACCAAAATATTTTTATAGACTTTGTAAAAGTCTCAATTCAATATCACCTAACTTTTAAAGATACTATAAAAGTCGTAATTGAATACCAATAAATTTTTATAAATTCTTTAAATGTCTTGATCGAATATAACCAAACTTTTAAATTCTTTAAAAGTCTTATTTGAATACACTTATAAATAGGCAGGTAGAGTGAGTAACTAACTATTACATGTTTGTTGGTAAGGATTATAATTTTAAGACTATTAATTATGGGATTAAATAATTCTAAGCACATGTTTGTTTTTTTACGGGATTATTCATGTGATAACTTAAAGTAATCCTATGTTTTTTTTTTTCAGATTAATTAAATAATTGGATAAAAAATATCATTTGGACTATTATATCCTTACCAATAATAATATATTTTAAACTTATTTATACATCAAAAAATGATGAACAATTAATTATAAACTTTTAAATAAGTAGTTATATTATTCAATGAAATGCTCAATGGTACTAATTATATAATTTAATTTTAATTATTAAAATACAATTATGTAATAAATATTGTATCGTTGCATGATCTTTTGGAAAACTCAGATATATTATAGGTCCTGAAATTAACCTCTCTTGAAGCAAATTAAGTTCTTAGCCATACATACTAGGTGGGAGATAAAGCTAGAGTTTCAATCTTTAATTTCTTTTACTGCATGCAAGTCCTTCATCCTCTACCGAATATCTTTAATTAATTTTTTCCAAATTACACAAAATTAAAACAACATTCAATTCAAAGTGGAGGGATGATGGCAGATCGAGATCGATGGCATATCATATCTGGTTGACGCCTAGCTTCTAGAGAAAATATCGAAATCGATGGTTTGATCTTTTATAATTACGTAATATATTTGTAGAAAAAAGTTGAGGGTAATTTTTTCTAGCAAATTTTAATCCCAAATGATAGGGATTATAATACCTAGTAGGAGATGATATTAAATAATCCCTTATATTAAGTCATTTTCAATCCTAGAACTAATAATCCCAAACTCAAATTTAAAAACAAGCATTTGGGATTAATAGTCATTATCCCAAGTGTAATCCTTGCAAACAATTAGGGTCGATTTGTTTTAAAGAAAACATGTTTTGGATGTTTGTATGAGTTATAACAAGAATTAAACAATGGTAATGTGGTTAATGGAAATCACTTTATGCACAGAAAGGTTCAAATAAATACCATAGTTTGAGAAAATGATTTGATGCTTTGATGTTCTAGGTAAATAGGGTCTTAACCTTTAACAAGTAGTACTGAGTCTTACTTAACCCTTGAGTGGATTTGACCACTAAGTTAACTCCGCTAGAGGGCATTCCGAGTCTCAGGTCTTTTGATGACTAATAAAATATGATTGCAGTCAAACTATCTGGCAGAGTTAATTTTCAATATGATTGCAGTCAAACTATTTGGCAAAGTTAATTTTCACTAGTATTTTCAGTTCTGTTTTAATGATTGCTCTTAATAAATTCCAGGATGGTCAATTCAAGGCAATGTCAATGGTTGTACCTACTTGTCTGTGGATTGATCGTGCTAAAAACAGAAAGTGTATCTGTTCCAATAACACTTCTTGAGAGTGCCAAGACAAAAGGAGCAGGTGAAAGTTTTGTTTCATTTAGAACCAACAAACTTATTTATCTTCAACAATTACTGAGACTACATTTTATGGAATGGGATACAAGCCCCTGAAATGGAACTTAAGACATGCTAGTTTCTTTTTTTCCCGGAAAAATATTATATAGCTTCATTAAGCTGACCAATCCACCAGTTCAACTTCCTAGATGTTGATGCTGTCAGACAGAATATAAGTCTTGAAACATGGTTGCATGCCATATTTTTTGTAGTTTGTTTGGACGGGAGTGCGCCATCATATGCTTTAGATAATGGAGTTGGAGATGGAGTTAACAAGTGGCTGATTTTTCTAGAGGTTGGTGATCACTATGACTACGTTAAAATTTTATTGTAATATCTAATTTACTTTTGATTGCTAATAAGAGAACGAAAAGAAATTAAAGGAACATAAACCATAGACAATCTTCACAACCAAAACGTTTTATGGCTCCTAATTTTTTGTTGTTTTCTTGGACTAGAATGAGCACTATAAATTATCTTAGCAACATGAGAAGGAGATTTAGAAGAAAATGATACAGCTAAGAGAAAGAGACAACAATTGGTTGGTATTCGTAGAGGCTAATCCGATCCTTTTTATTATGAAGCTTGGCTAGTTATAGATCAGTCACTAGGAAAAAAGAGAAGAGGGGGAGGGGGAGGGGGAGGGGGAGCGGGGAGCGGGGGTCGTGGAAAACCACACACTCAAGTTTTATGAGTCATTCCTCACCGATTTCTTTCTATCTCATCATCTTTGGTTTGCCAAATTGGAGTTTATAGGGGTATTAAAGTATTCAATTCAAAATCAATTGGCTACGAGTGAAATAGGTTCTTAAGTTATATATTGAGTCTCTAGATCATGTGTGACGTTGGGTCTACGTACATATTATTAGTCTTCTCAAAATTTTCGATTTTTTTCTATTTATTACATGATGCAAAATGATCTGGGTTTTTCGATACTGATTTTTCGGTATTTTAACACTTTTCGATGCTTGGTAAGCGGTAATGACTTTTTGAATTCGGTAAAAACCGAAATACCGAAATTTAATAATTTAATAATTAATAGTTAATGTTTTATAATTTTGTATATTAAATAATTTTTTTATATATTAATAATTTCTATATAATAGTAGTTTTATTAATTTTTTTATATATATTAATAATGTTTTGTAGTTTTATTTTATATAATAATTATTATTAATGGTTAATGATTTCTTAGTTTTTAAAAAAATTATTAATATATAAAAAATATTATATAATTATTATTAATAATTATATATATTACCATGCGGTATAACCGAAAATCGAACAAAAAAAAACGGTACCGATTTTATACCGAACCGGTATCGAAACCGGTAATTCAGTACCGATTTCAGTTTTTGTTTTTCCGATAATTTCGAATCGGTACCGGTTCGGTATTTTCGATATCAGTTCGATTTTTTATCGATGAGCACCCCTAGTACATATGAATGATGTTTGCTTTGATACCATATTTAAGTATTCAACTCAAAACCAATTAATAATGAGTGGAATAGTATCTCAAATTATGTATTGGGCAGTGCCCGATCGATGTAAAACTATATCTCAACGGGAAGTTTTGAAATCGGGCGCATTGTCTCCTACCCATGGCTCTCTCTCTCTTTATGTCTATGTCTCTCTATTCTCTTCATTGTTTTATCAATTGGCCGTGGAGAACCATGGTTTTTATATTCGGATCAGTCATCGAATTGGAAAAGGTATTGGACGGATGGGTCATTGGTCCAATCAGTAGTCAAACCGTTATTGACCCAATGACATCATAATTATATTTTAAATAAATATAATTATTAATATAAATTTTATATAATTTATATTAAAGATGTCAAAAAAATTAATTATCTTCCAATTATTTTTAGTCTTGAAAAAATTATATATGTAGAAAGAAACAATACTTGATTAAAATAAAAGTATAATAATTTTTTTTTAAAAAAAACAGAAAAAATAAGGACAAGGTAAATTAAAAAGTCAAATTACATTTAATAAATAATAATGTTCTCAATTTCCCACTTCCCTAAATATATAGCCCACCCTGACTCCTCCCTTCAGTATTCTCTCTCTTCTAAGCTTATATTTTTTCCTTCTCAACTAGCTAAACACTTTTCTCTCTATAATTATTTAGATGCAGGGCAAACCTTCATTAAGCACCATGCTCTTCTACTTTGGTCCATTACAAGAGAGATTAGCTTTCATACAATTATTTATTTCTTTATAATCCCTAAATCTTTCTCCATTTGAATTTGTTAAGACTAAAATTAAATATCCATGAAATTGAAACACACACACACACACATCTGATATGTGAGATGGGAAGAAGACGACGATAATGGCGGACACTGTCCACCTGAAAATTTGATACAGTTTCTGTTTTTATTTTTTTTATTTGCTGTTGACGGACCGACTACAATCGTCAACCGGTCACCGGTTTGAACGGTTTAACCACAGGGTTATCGATTTTCATTGATTTTTAGTAGTTCCGATTAAATGGGCATAACCAGTTTGTTTAGCTGACCGGTTCTCGATGGTCCGATCCGAGTGTGAAAACCTTGTGAAAAACTACACACTCAAGTTTTATGAGTCATTCCTCATCGATTTCTTTCTATCTCATCTTCTTTGGTTTGCCAAATTGGAGTTTAGCGGGTATTAAAGTATTCGATTCAAAATTAATTTGTTATGAGTGAAATAAGCTCTTAAGTTATATATCGAGTCTTTAGAGCATCTGTGACGTTGGGTCTACATATGAATAGTGTCTGCTTTGATACCATATTTAAACATCCAACTCAAAACTAATTAACAACGAGTGGAATAGTATCTTAAATTATATATTAAGCCTCCAGTTGTTAGTGACCGATCGATGTAGAACTTTATATCTCAACCAGAAGTTTTGAAATCTGGCGCATTGTCTCCTACCCATGGCTTTCTCTCTTCATGTTTATGTCTCCCAATTTTCTTCATTGTTTTATCAATTGGGAGTTGGGGTTTAATTGGGGTTTAGGATTTTATTTGTTTCAAATTTCTATCACTTTTTTTGTGTGTTTTTTTATCACAAATTTGCCTACTTTTCTTTTCTTTTCTGAGTGGGTGGGATGGGGTGGGGTGGGGTGGGGTGTTGGGGATGGTAAATGTCTATTTCAGTGGTAAGAAACGTCAAAAGAGATTTTTTTTATCTTTCGAAGGAGTGCCACCTTTGAATTAGCCAAAACAGGATATTTAAATAATTTGGTTTGATAAAATACTAGGGTATTTACGTAACTTCCCTGAATCGGTCACGAAACTAGAAGGCACGGGGTGCCGACTGTAATATTGATAATTAGTTGGAGTACCAAGTGTATTTATGGCTATCTATAAGGGTACTTATATAATTTACTCTTGATGACTTGCAGTTTCTTTTACAAAATAATTTTCTAATGATGTTTAATTGTGCTTTCAAGGGAGGAGGATGGTGTTATTCAGCAAATGATTGCTATTTACGTTCAAACACACCGCTCGGCTCCTCCAATCAATGGCGTGATAAAAACAGTTCTTTGTTGGCGATTTTGAATAATAAGGAATTGAGTAATCCTTGTAGGTCTTATTGTTTTTTCATGTGTTTTTCATCTCATATTTTAACATATTCTCTTAATCTTCCCTTTTTACTAACATATATTTTTAGACTTCTACAATTGGAATAGGGTCTACATTAGATACTGTGATGGGAGTTCATATGTTGGAGATCTTGAGCAACCGTATACAGTAAGTAATAAATTTTGAATAACTTCAATAAATTTATTTTAATGGAGATTATCTTCAAAAAATTTTTTATCAAACCCAATATAAATAATGAAAAAATAATAATTTGGTCAAAAAGGGTTAATTGATATTTTAGTCTTTTTATTAAGGCTTGATTTACATTTTGTTTACTGTAACTAAACCAAAAAAATATCAGTCCTTCTATGGGGATCGTGAACTTCCGACCGGTCCAAAATTTTTTAATTTTTAATTTTTTTATTTTGACTCCTAAAAAATGTATAGTACATTTATTTCAACTGAAATTTTTACAGAATTCAGTGATTTATGTGTAATTTAAATATATATAAAAAATAATGTATGTACAACACTGCTTTTATATGTATCTAAATCACTCGATTCTATAAAATTTCGATTAAAATAAATACTATATATTTTTAAGAGTAAAAAGCATAAAAAATAAAATAAAAATAAAATTTGTTATTTGTTGTTTTCTAAAAATTAAAATATTTTTAATATTTTCTTTAAATATTTTTAATAAAATAAAAAATAAAAAATAATATTTTTAATATTTTCTTTTTAAAATACTCCATCCGTCCCAAATTAATTCTTTCGGTTTTAACTTTTAAAAGTCAAATTGACTATTTTAAAACTAATCTTTTATTATTTTTGCTAAAATATAGGTGAAGAGATTATAACAAAAGAAAATATATACAATTTATTACTAACCCCAATTTTTATAATTTTAGAAATATATTTATATATATGCTTAATTATTAATTCTAAAAATAGTCAATTTGACTTAAAAAGTTAAAACTGAGCAATTAATTTGGGACGGGGGGAGTATTAAAATTGTTTGTTTGGATATTTATGAAACAAAAATGAAATAAAGGAAAAGAGACACGGTCTTCATCTTTTTTCATCAGATTGGCGTTATATTCTTCAATGAACAAAGAGGTTGACTAGTGAGCAAATCAAAGACCAAAAGAATAAAGTTTAATTTTCATGTCTAGTTAAAGTTTTTGATTTTATTTTCTTCTTTTCTAGTTGAGTAATAATTTGACTTTTTAATTTTCAAAGAAAAGTTTTTAAGTATTATAAATTATTATCCTCAACTACTAACATTTTTTCGGTGATCGTTCTTTTAATTTTTATAATCATATAATTAAACTTTAATTTTTGTCATTTACATTCAATTGAACATACCAGGATGACATGGACCGGTGGCTAGACAAATTAGTGATTGTGTGTAATTTAAAAAGTTTATTTTAAATGATATTAAGTGATCACGTCACCTTACATTGTTTAATAAATTTGAAAAAATAAGTTGAATAATTTCTTTTAATTACATATAAGTACTAATTGCCCTAGTCACCGGTCCATGCCAATCCATCAGTTTATGGTGTGGAATGTCCAATTGAATATAAGTTATAAAAAAATAAACTAAAAGTTTCACCACCTCATTGCAAAAATTAAAGGTCCATCATCAAAGTGTAAAAAAAATATTTAGACTAGTAATTTACGTTTAAGCCTTCTGAAAACTAATCACTTCACAAATTCACGTTAGCCACATACGAATCAATTAAGTATTTGGATACAAAAATTCAATTCCCTCGATTGAAATATTTTTAAAGTTTAACAACTCAGTTGAAAGGAAAAAAATATTTCAATAATTAATATAAAAATCGATCCGTAGTATAATGATTAAAATATCAATTACCCTGGTCAAAAATAATCATATCATTTTTTTTAATTGTTTTTTAAATATATATATATATATATATATATATATATAATTTTTTTTTTGTTTCCAAGGAAAAAGATCATCCAGTTTACTTTAGAGGTGCAATAGTGTTTGATGCCATTATGGAGGATCTATTAGCAAAAGGTTTGCGGAATGCATCACACGTATAACTCATATATCTCCTCTCTCTCACACAAAAACTCACACTCATTATTAATTATGATTTGAATAGCTAACACGAAATTGTTGTGACAGGCTCTTCTAGCTGGCTGTTCAGCTGGTGGACTGGGTGCCATGCTACAATGTGATCACTTTCGATCTCTCCTACCCACGGGTACAAAAGTTAAATGCGCTGCAGATGCTGCTTATTTCGTAGACGCGTAAGCTTTCAATAGGACCGTATGTCTAATTCTCACCTTTTTCGTTATATTTACGCAATAATCTTTTAGCTTTATTTATTTCTTGCGTGACTTAAAATAATGTTGATACTCGGAACAGGACTGATGTTTCTGGAGGGCGTCATATGAGAGAGAACTTTGCACAAGTGATTCAAACACATGTACTCCTTTCTCTATTTGTGTGTTGGTATAAATTTTAGTTACTTATTTTTCATCACTTGATAAATTTTCTTGCATTTACAATGTTAGATATAAAATCTCACATCAGCCAACTAAGACATGAAGATTTAATATATAACTTGAGATCACTAATCCACTCATAACGACACAATTCATGTGCAGACCCAACGACATATGCTCAATCAATTAAAATTATCAAAGTCCCACATCGAGCAACTAAAACCTGACCATGGAAAGAATTTTATTCTCCTATTTTCCATGGGAAGCAAGCTCTTCATTAAATACACCATGATTTTTATGAACCGAGTTACGCAACTAAAATAGGAATATTGAAACTGTAGGGATCGGAAAAGCATCTGCCAGAGTCCTGTAAATCGAAGATGAACGGAGTTTGGTAAGAACGTATAGTGTAGTAATATGTTGATAATCATTAGTTGATATTCCCCTCAAATTGTAACAATATTTCATTATATTATCACAGTGCATGTTCCCGTAAAACTTTGCTGCAGATATTCAGACACCACTTTTTATCATAAATTCAGCTTATGACTTTTGGCAGGTTAGTAATTTTACATATATTGTAACAAATTCTAATGTGCATGCAACTTTCTTCTTGTGGTTCAAGATTTGTGCTGGAATTGTGAAAACTATTTAAACTTATTTGCATGCTGACTTGATGAATCCACACGAGACTATATTTACTTTATTTAATCCCGAAGGGGTCGAATGGCAGTAGGCCTCTTGAATCTTGATAAGTGACCCCAGTAGGTGGTAAATCTCAAGGGTTCAAAACTATTAAGAAGCATTTTCAGTCTAGGCTGTTTATCCAGTGCACATCTGAATGGTCTTGGCCGCTGGAGCCTTCGGTATAAAACAATATATACTACCCCCATTTCAAAATTTTAGGATATAATAAGTTTCTAAATTTCTTCTACTTTGATGCAACCAGTACTTCACATTATTGTTATTGGGGGTTTGGGGAAGGTCCTAGTCTCATGAGCTTTATTAAGTTAAGGCGCCATTTTTGTGGTATTAGGAGAATATTCATCTTTTTCAAGAATAAGTAACACACAAACAAGATGGGCTAACATTGGTATGCAGTTAAAATAACTTTATTTTTCGTTGGGACTGTATGTGTATTGCATACTCTGTTGAAATAAAAAGATAGGAATTTAAGCAAACAGTGGGCTACCTAGGTGCACCCATAATTCACCGGATCGGCATCCCCCTGCGCGGGCCTAATTCCTAAATCGTCCTCATGTGCGCAAGCCCATCCTTATTTCCTCAACCAAGTTACTATACTCAAGCCAACATGTACTAATATACACAAAGAAAATTTTCAAAATAGATGATATGGGACTATGTCAAATTTAGAAAATTTAGAGCATAACCAACAATCCCCCACATGATCCAAAATTATCAAAGAGAGAAAAATTAAAAGAAAGTGAGAAGGGCAATGGATTTTAGATACATAACGACGATACCTTGTGGGTTTGAATCGACACTTAGTGGAACAAGCTCATGATTGTAGATTATAGGTGAACTATATTCTTGAACCTATTATCTATGATACAATCAATTGAGCTTGCACACATATCTAAAAATCCTAAATCCACACAAGTCTGCGGTTGGGCACGTCCTAGGCCATGCGTCATATCCCAGATTTTCATAAAGGCTCTAGAGAATTTGCCAAAGACTCTCATACGAAGCGGCCTACACTTCCACTTTTATGTAGGTGAACCCATTAAGTGTATACTGACATACACCACCCTTTAGGGTTATGAGTTTCATTAAGAATCTAAATGATTCATCCTATCACAATTTGTCAGTAAGCACCACATACACATAGGGAGAAATATAAATAATTATAGTACTTTAATAAAATAATTACATGACTTTGTTGATACCCATTGAACCCAATTCATGGGATCTCCAATCACATGGGTTGGGTTTCCATCACATATTATTTACTCAAAATGTTGGCAATAGTCTCATCCCTCTGGATACTTCTTGGACTACCTTTTTACTCAATCCCTTAGTATGCGGATCCGCTAGGTTCTTTTCAGACCTCACAAATTCTATGGAAATAACCCCGTTACTGATCAGTCCTAGTACAATATTATGCCTCAAGCAAATATGTCTCTGTTTTCCATTATAAACATGGTTCATTGTCCTGCCAATAGCTGCTTGAGAATCATAATGCAGAGAAATAGAAGGAATTAGCTTAGACCACAATGGTATATCAACCAATAAATTTCTTATCCACTCTGCTTCTGTAACTGCCAATTCTAAAGCAATAAATTCAGATTTCATAGTAGATCTAGCGATCTGAGTTTGTTTAGCGATTTCAAAGAAACAACTCCTCCACCTAAAGTAAACACATAACCACTAGTGGAGTTTGTCTCACCATTATCAGATACCCAATTAGCATCACAATATCCTTCTAAAACACTAGGATGACCAGAAAAATGTACACCTACATTAATTGTTCCTTTTAAATACCTCATTAGTCGTGATGATGCATTCCATGATCTTGTGAAGGATTATGTGTATATCTCATAAGTCTACTACTAATGGCATATGCGATATTAGGCTAAAATCTGGTTCATTAAATACATTACACTACCAATGATTCTAGCATATTCAATTTGTGCAATACCATTCCCTTTATTTTTCTTTAAATGCACACTAGAGTCATAAGAGGTTCCTAATGGCTCTTCATTAAAGAAATTAAATTTCTTAAAAATATTTTCCACATAATGAGACTGTGATAAAACTAAACCATTTGCATGTTTATTTATTTTCATGTCAAGAATCATATCCGCTTCTCCTAAATCTTTCATGTCAAATTTAGAAAATAAAAAATCTTTAGTAGTTTTCACAACTTTCTCATTAGTTCCAAATATTAGCAAGTCATCCACATATAAACAAATAATCACACCACAATTTCCATTGAATCTACTATAAATACAACTATCAGATTCATTTGTCACAAAATTATTAAACAAGAGAGTTTTATTAAATTTGTCATTCCATTGTTTTGGTGCTTGTTTCAAACCATAAATTTTTTTTACAAGTCTACACACTTTTTGTTCTTCACCTAGAACAACAAACCCTTCAGGTTGACACATATATATTTCTTCATTTAACTCTCCATTCAAAAAAGCAGTTTTAACGTCCATTTGGTGGATTATCAATTTATGAATAGAAGCCAAAACAATTAAAATTCTTATAGTTGCTAATTTAGTTACTGGTGAGTAAGTGTCAAAATAATCAAAACCTTCCTTTTGAATAAACCCTTTTGCTACAAGTCTTGCCTTAAATTTATCAATAGACCCATCAGCTTTTAACTTCTTTTTAAACACCCATTTACATCCAATAGGTTTACATCCTCTAGGCAAATTAACTAGTTCCCATGTATGGTTAGACATAATAGAATCTAGTTCACTATTAAAAGCATCTTTCCAAAAATTTGCATCAATTGATTTCATTGCTTCTTTATAAGTTTTAGGGTCATCTTCAGTTATGAAAGCAGTTATAAAATCTGGACTAAAAGTTTTCTCAAAACGTTGTCTTTTACTTCTAGTAAATGCAGGTACAGGTTCTTTATCTTTCCTTTTAAGATGTTCACTAGAAGAAGGATTGCCCTCATCTCTTATTTTCATTGGAAATATATTTTTGAAAAATTCTGCATCTTTTGTTTCCAAAATTGAATTATTTTGATAATTATTAGTTGCATCTTTAATTACCAAAAATCTATAAGCATCACTATTAGAAGCATATCCAATAAAAATGCAATTCATTGTTTTAGGTCTAATTTTATTCCTTTTAAATTCTGGTATAGCTACTTTAGCTAGACACCCCACACTTTAAGATATCCCAAATTAGGTGCATGTTTCTTCTATAAATGATATGGTGTAGTGTCTATCTTTTTATGGGGA
The DNA here is from genome assembly GCA_020205615.1 of Panax quinquefolius. Taxonomy (NCBI): domain Eukaryota; kingdom Viridiplantae; phylum Streptophyta; class Magnoliopsida; order Apiales; family Araliaceae; genus Panax; species Panax quinquefolius. The sequence continues at coordinate 77,297,748 of CM035173.1, read as the reverse complement.
ACTCTATTTAAAATATGATTTGCAGAAAGACAAGCTTCTCCCCACATATTAGAAGGTAAACCAGAACAAATTAACATAGCATTCATCATATCTTTAAATGTTCTATTTTTTCTTTCTGCGACTCCATTAGACTGTGGAGAATAAGGAGGAGAAGTTTCATGTATTATTTCGTTTAGTTCACAAAATTTTTTAAGACTTCCCGAATCATATTCACCTCCACGATCAGATCTAAGTCTTTTAATTTTTCTTTCTAACTGATTTTTAACTTCTACTTTATATTTAATAAACATTTCTTCTGCTTCATCTTTAGAAGAAAGAAGATAAATACGAGTATATCTAGACATATCATCTACAAAAGAAATATAATAATTCTTACCACCTCTACTCGTAGTATTTTTAAAATCAGCTAGATCACTGTGAATTAACTCAAGTAGTTCAGTTTGTCTTTTAACACTTTTAAAAGGTTTCCTTAGTATGTTTTGCTTCTACACAAATTTCACATTTATTAAACTCGGTATTTGCAAGATTAGGTATAAGTTCAAGTTGTTTCAATTTTTAATAGAAGCCACATTCACATGTCCTAATCTAGCATGCCACATATCCAAAGATTCAACAATATAAGCAAAAGAAGCATTCTTATTATTCAATTCAGCAGAAGTATCAAGTACAAATAAACCCCCATTACAAAAACCTTTCCCAACAAATTCCCCATTACGAGTAAGTACAAGTTTTTCAGACTCAAACACAAGTTTAATGCCAGCTTTGTTCAACAAAGACCCGGACACAAGATTCCTACGAATATCGGGCACATGAAGTACATCTTGTACGGCAATTGTTTTCCTAGAAGTTAATTTTAGTAAGACTTTTCCTTTTTCCGCAACATTGGTAGCTCGAGAATCCCCCATAAATACTTTTTCTCCATTAGTCACATTTTTCGTAGTTGAGAATTACATTTCTATTCCCGCAAATGTGTCTAGTGGCCCCAGTATCTACTACCCATTCCGTGAAGTTGTCAACAAGGTTTACTTCCGAGACAACAACAACAATAATATCATCGGATTCAACTAAGTTTGCTTGGGGCTTAGGCTGAGAGTTATTATTTTTGTTATCTTTCCCCTTGCGAAAATGACACTTCATAGCAATATGGCCAGGTTTGCCAAATACGAAGCAAGGACCTTTAGTGAAAGGTTTCTAAATTTGATTCGGATTCTTGAACCTATTATCCTTTTTCCCCATTGATTTAGATTTTTTTTTCCTTTGTAGTTTTTGGACTAATGATTTTGGCTCTTCCATTGTGGCTTTTGTTCTACAAGATTAGCTTTAACAGTATGACTTGGAACTATGTCTCCCCTTTCTTTAGCCGTGTTTTGTTCTTCAATATGTATATGTGCCACTAGTTCCTGCATAGTGAAATCTTTAGTTTCATGTTTAAGGTTCATCTTATAATCTTTCCATGAGGGTGGTAATTTTTCGATAAGTACAACAACTTGAAATGTCTCACATATTTTCATTCCTTCCCCAATAACTTCCCCCACAATTATTTGGTATGTATGAACTTGGTCTATTACTGATTTTCCATCTTGCATCTTAAAATCTAGAAATTTCCCCGCAACATATTTCTTAAGGCCAGAATTCTGAACAACATATTTAGATTTTAAAGCTTACCAAATCTTCTTAGCACTTTTATACGGATAATAAATCTCAAACAGTGAATTAGACAAGTAGTGCAACAAGTATCTACGACATGTACGATTATCCTTAACATAATTCCCTTTTACAGACTTATCAACATCCAATTTTTCAACAGTTTCAGCAGTATCAGAAACAACAATAACAGGAGCATCCATGTATAACACATATTCCAAAATCATGGTTTTCAAATAAAATAGTATATCTTCATACCATCTCTTAAAATTAGAGCCATCAAAACGTTCAATTTTTGAAAGGTCTAAGGCAGTTTTCATCTTGTTAATAAATCGTAAAATCACTTTTTAGATTGTTTGAATATTAACATAAATAACAGGACGAATAATAGAGTAAATTGGAACAACTTAGCTGAAAACCGAGGCATAGCGAAGCTACTATCCTAAAAAGTGATTTCACCCTCACTGATAGCAATCACATGTACAAATGGCCTGCCAGCGGTCACTCTTCAGGATTCAACGACGAAGCCTCCGATCGTGTGTACTCACAAAAGGAGACTTTGGACTTGTCTATGTGGATTGCCCAGAATAACAGAGTATATATATAGAACCAGAATATATAAGGAAGAACAGAATTGTATATGTGTATTGCATACTCTGTTGAAAAATTGGTATATATATATAGGAAGAAGAACGTTGGAAGAAGACGTTGGAAATAAATAACCTGAACGTTGGAAGGGAAATAAATAACGCGAACGTTGGAAGTAAATAACATTTACGTTAGTGAACGCTAGGGGAAAAATTAATGAAAAACGGCTAGGGTATTAAATTAGGTTTGGTATTAAAAGAAATAAAAAGATAGGGATTTAAGCAAAATAATGGGATACATGGGTGCACCCACCCGCAAGGCATAATCCACCAGATCAACACCCCCTTGTGCGGGCTTAATGCGCGCACACACGCACTAAGGTTTTCTAATCGAAAGTTCAAGAACTAAGTTTGGCCTAGCCCAATTCCTTAGCCGTCCTCATGTGCGCGAGCCCATCCTTATTTCATCAACCAAGTTACTATACCCAAACCAACATGTACTAATACACACAAAGAAAGTTTTCAAAATAGATGATATGGGACTATGTCAAATTTAAAAATTTTAGAGCATAACCAACAAGGAGAACGATAAAACCATAAAACAAATCTGATTATGAACCAACAAATCAAGATTCAGGCCAAATTCCAGAAAGAACAACCACCCAGAAAATGGTAAACCACAATCTAATCTAAATTAAGGAAGTAACCGTAAACACAGATTAGATTAAATTACAGATAAACGAAAACTCATGAAATGAGCTTCCCCAACCATCCAACCTGAATAATAAACACTCCTTTTGCCGTCACTTGTGAGCCTTTTAGATCTGAATCCACACTCTCAATCCCTAAATTGCCAAATAAATAAAAAATAATTACAAAGCAATTAAATGTTGATTATATAATTTGACACTAATTTGACTTCAAGTTGAAATAATAAAAATTATTGTACAATGGGATCTATAGATTGGGAATATGGAATCATAACACTCTTAGAAATATTTTAGGTTCAAAAAAGATAAAAAGGCAAATACAGCTGCTAAAAAGCAAAAAAATTAAACACTTGGTAATTATTAATAAGCATAAAAAAGAAAGGAGGATATTATTAATTACCTTTTAGGGTCCTCGGCTTGTGTCTCTTCCTTAGATCGGAGTGAGAAGTTTGACCTTACGGTTGCTCTTCCTCTGTACCCTCTCGTGAACTTTTAACGGATCTGCCTTTTCACCCTTCACCACAACCTTATGACTTGCAATTCGTCTGACTATCTTCAACTCTTGACAAATTATCCAAATCAAATTAAATGAACAACATAATTGTACAGAAATGAAGTATAGTGAACGAAAGAAATAAATCCGAAGAGATATTGAAGTAATCAACAGAAAAGTAAAAACACCAAATCAAAATATCCCTAATTTTATATTTGAATCCATAAATGAGCAATCGTTCCTCATTTACATATGTACCAGTATATACATCTAGATATAGAGAGAAAGAAAGAGAAAAGATACTTACAGAGAGTAAAAAACGTGGCTTTGAAAAATGTGAAGGTGAGGTATTGCAGATGAAGATGAATAAGAGTAGGAGGAGAGGGAGAGGGAGAGGGAGAGGGAGCAGGGAAAATCTGGGCGGAAAATTTATTTGTGTGAGATGAAATGTGATTCATTAGATTAAAATTGGAAGAATCTTAACTGTTGTTGTGCTTTCCCAAATGAAAGATTCAATGGGTTGTGTTTTATTATATAGATCTCTAATTTTGGAACAAAAAAAAAAATGTATCTATGATTTTTGAAACGAACAAAAAAATGAAATACATCTTTAAGTTTGGAATGGATGGAGTATGTTCTACCATTAAATCAATTAAAGGATAAAAATCTACAATTCTACATAGGTGGTACTACATGCAGTTTGGAAGCACTTTGAATTAAAATGCGTGTTGGATATCTAAATGGAGTATAACTTTAGGAGGGTGCATTCAATTAAGATTTTTAAAGACTTTTAAAGATTTTAAAAGTTTGGTTGTATTCAATCAAGACATTTAAAGAGTTTATAAAAGTTTACTGGTATTCAATTATAACTTTTTTAATGTCTTTAAAAGTTAGGTGGTATTAAATTAAGATTTTTACAAAGTCTATAAAAGTATTTTGATATTCAAAAAGTCATAATTTTTTTAGATTTCTATCAAATGGTAGAGTTTGACAGACTTTAAAAGAAGAATTTTAGCTATCAACCCATATCCAAAGTCTAACCTCATCTCTAAAGACTTCTAAAGACTTCCAAATATTAAACACAAAGGTGGAAATTCGGATCGCCGGTAAAGAGGGAACCCATAAATTCGCGGTGTAAATACAAATTCGCAGTGTAATACCCAGAAAAAATTAATAATAGAGAAATAAAATAAATAAATAACATTTAAATTTATATTTTAAATTATTTAATTAGACTTTGTCTTTTATTGGGTCAAACTAGTTATTTATTTTATATGGGCTAATAAGTATTAATATGTGAATGATAAATTAATTTGGTAAAATTTGAGCCTTAAAACTAATTTGATTATATGTGGATAAAATTAAATTATATTATAATTAAGAGAATTAACAAGATATATTAATAAGTAAACAAATAACTAAAGACCTAATGCATCTCACATGATGCGTGTAATCGAGGAAAGAGAAAAAAGGCACAGTAAATTGATAAGGGAGAAAGCGACAGTTCAAAAGCTTCCAATACAAAGACGAAAGAAATTTGTTTAATAAAGGTGAGATAAAATCATGAAACTCTCAGATCAATTGTGAAGATTATGTATGTATATATATTTAGAGCTTTTCTCCTATTATTAATTATACTGCATGATTTAAGCTCACCCTTTATCCAGCTCACCCGAGCTCACCCCCTCTTTAGCGACGAACACGTGACGATTCGGTCATCTGCCGTCTCTATACTTTTAGCGACGCTATATGTTGTCTGTTGCTAAAAAGTATGAACGGACGGTTGTATAATCAAATCGTCATGGTCCATCGCTAAAGGGGGAGAGCTCGAGCGAGTTGAATAAGGGGTGAAATTGAACTTAAGATCTCTCTCTCTCTCTCTCCTATATATATATATATATATATATATATATATATATATATATATATATATATATATATACGATCCAGGATCTTAAGCTCACCCTTATCTAACATACCTTGCTCACCCCTTTAGCGGCCAGATAATGGCGATTTATTAAAATCATTATATCTAAACCGTCGTCTTAGCTTTTAGCGATTTAACCAAATCGTCGTCCGGTTAAATCGCTAAAGGGGGTGAACAAAGTATGTTAGATAAGGGTGAGCCTTTTAAGATCCCGAGCTCATATATATGTATGTATGTATGTATGTATATATATATATATATATATATATATATATATATATATATATATAGTAGTAAATCAATCAATATGGTATTGAATCACATGCTCACACAAGAGTGTGAATTTAGTTTTACATGAAGGGAAAAAAATGAAATCATG